>CM028920.1:2392500-3022500 GCA_016801845.1 Polydactylus sextarius | reverse complement strand
TAAGTCTAAATGGCATTGTAAAGCTGCCTTGCAATCTGCCTAAATGTAGTTTTGTCGCCTGTGCGCCCTGGGGGAAAGCAGTGAGAGCTCATTTCAGTGTAATATACCTTACCGGGCTTCTCAGGTGAACCCAGGCATGGCTGGGGGGCTGCAAAGTGCTCCGGCTTGTCCTCAAGGGCTGGTGTCGCTGACATACACAAATGCTTAGGAGAACTGAGGGGCAGTTACACACCGATATCCCACCCACTAACATTATACACCACGGCACATGGCCACAAATGCAATACACACCCAACACAAGTTTTGTGTGCGGATTCTGCATACGCACAGAGCCCTTATTGACAAAGGTGAGCTGGCGTGCACCAGTACACACACACACACACACAAATACACACACAAAGTGCCACTTGAATAATTCAGTGTTATCTGGCAGATTATAGAGCTGTGCTGCTGTTCAAAGGACCAGATGGTGAATGGGTGAGAGGAAAGGTGAGAGGTGCTGCTCAGAGTGATCAACAATAGGTGCTGATGGATGAGGGGGTGGAGGGGTGGGGGTCTGAGGGTGTGTGCTGGAATTCTCAGCTGGCCTCATTTCAATACTGTCAATATCTCAGAACAGGTCATAAGTATTTGGACAAAGACACATTTATTCCCTGTTTTGGGGCTGCACTCCAAGTCTTTAACACTGAGACAGTGCAGTGACTGTGAGGTATGAATGATATCAAATTGCGTTGACAAAACTGTAATGATCCGATATTGGCTGGTAACACCAGCCAGTCATTTTATTATAAGGACCAGTGAATATATTTCAGTGGGTTTTTGAACTTTAAGTACAGTAAGTGAAAACTCCACTAGAATTCTGGGTAGTCTAGATTTTGAGATAAGTTTTTTTTGGAGAAAGTAGCTACAGGTGTCAAGTAAATTTAAAGAAATAAAAAAAACAATATTATTATAAGCCTAACCCTTTAATATTCTCAATTAAAGTGGATGTATAATAAAATGGATGTTGCTTTACTTTAGAACAGTGGAAAAAAAAATACTGAATATGACTAAATATTCTTTGTCCAGGTAGTTTTAGTCCTTCTAGACATGACATCTTTTAAAGCAACATTTCCACACTGTGCATCTCTTCTAGTCTAGTGATCTAGAGCACAGAAACACTACTAGTTAATACTTATGGACTCAATTTCAGTTTATATTTATTTCAGCTCTTACCTCACCTATATAACTCAAGCTACTCAGCTGTTTACTCAAAAATGGCACGCAACTCTACAAAAACAAATGTAGGTTTTAACACGTCCAGACTTCCAAGCTACTATTTTATAGCTCATTTAACGTCTTCAGGTTGCAAATGACAGCGACTCATCTTGCAGGGTCATCGTCTCAGAGCTGCTGCTATTAGCTGGCCGAGCCTCCGCTGGGTCTTTACGGAGCTCAGGTTGCAGTGAAGCCACCGCTGTGGCTCAAGGCAATTAGTAGACAAAGCGCCTCATTCTATAATGGATGATCAAAACTCTTGGATCTGCATGTATGACAACTGATCCCTCCTTTATCCACTTCACTGGCCGCTGTGGCTAACAAAGACCAAGATTATGGTTGAGCTTTTGAGAAAAAATAATTTTTTTTTTTTTTGGAACACAATCAGACAGATCAGCTCAACGGGTTGGGGATCTAAGTGTTCTGTCTTTGTTCAGGTTTCAGCAGAGCACGCTGGGATTTCTTTTTAACACAAATGGTTGATGTGGAAAAATATCAGCTACAAAGCAAAGATGTGTGTGAGCGAGAAAATAAAACCAGACGCATTCATTCTTGGGAAAAAAAAAACATGTAATAATTATCCACAAGAAACTGTAGTGTGAAGTTACAAAAAAAAAAAAAAAAAAATTGGATTCTTAAATCAGTTCACTACAAAAATATATTCTAGGCTGATGCTAAAATACCCAGCATTCTGAGACACAGTACCAAAATATTTCCTTGTATGATCTAAATAGCAGCCAACCCCAGTTACAACAGGCCCACAGGTACAGTGGACACATATATACTGTATATATTAAAAACATTTCACTACAATAGCTTACAATTACATTCCTAAATTACAGTATTCATTGCTGGCATTAAAAAAAAAATGGTTTACATAAAAACAACTGAGAATCAAACCCCATAGAAACCCCTCCCTCCCCCCACCCAAAGAAAAAGTACAGCATCGTGAGAGCCACAGTAGTGGAGAAGTACCTGTGGCGGGGTATTTGATGGGCGGATTGGTGGGCTGTGAGAGCACTATACAGTGGTACGATACAGTAATGCTATGACTAATTTAGTAAATTATGACTGAAATTTAAAAAAAAAAAAAAAAAAGGCAATTCGACATAAACAAAACAATTTTTTGTACTTTTTTTTTTTTCCTCTTCTGTGGCATCGTTAAAACATTTTCCCTTGACAGTTTATGTGAAGTACTGAAGCTAATTTATGTCAATAAAATGAAAAATAGAGAAAAAAAATTAGCAAGTGTGATAAAAAAAATTTTAAAAAAAAATCGCTTAGAAACCAAGATTATGAGATACTATGTCAAAATAATGAGAAAATAAATACAGACTTAATATTTTCACACACAACAAAAAAGGAATTATAACAATGCAGTATCATGAACTATTTTAACTTAGTATCTCATAAACTTGACTTAGTAGCTGAGAAATTTGGCATAAAAGTGATTTCATCTTAGTGTCTCTTCTCACAAGTTATAAACGTCATTTTACACAAATATTCTGATTTTTTTTTTTTTTTCTCCTTTTCCTTGCAGAAATAGGCCCGAACGTTCGAATAAACAAAAAGAGGCACAGATCACATAGAAATTCAGCTTCAAAAATATTTTCATCTTCATTATTTAGATCATCCCACCCGGTCCTTCCAGCTGTACGTCCGTGAGGGAGGGAGACGAAGGCCAGTGAGATGCAGAGCAGAGTCCACGTGAAAACGTGACAAGGCTGTGGTGGTGGTGGTGGTGGTGGTGAAGCCTTTTCACACTGATGTTGCTACAATCGCTATTTAAATCCAACAGCTCGGGCGAGTGGCGTCTGTGGTGAATGAGAGCATGTGGGTTGGTGCTGGCATCGGCGGTTAATGGCACTGGTCACATGTCAGGAATGTACTTCATGTAGCTTTGGGTTAAATGTTTGTGACCGTGCTGTCAGTGTTTGTGAACAGTGTGTGGTCTTTAGGCACAGCTGGTGTCTCTTCCTTCAGCCTCTGTCTGCTCTGGTAGTCTTCAAACAGCTTTGTGGTTCTCCGTGCGCAGTATCGCCAGCAGCCCCGTGGTGTGTCAGCGGGGAGCTCAGTCACTGAGAATCAGGGTCGGTGAGTGGGGGGCGGGGGGACAGTAGTGGTTGCGGTTGACGTCGCAGGACACATCGACATCAGGTCAGTTCTCTCTGAGGAGACGCAAGCAGAAAAACAACGTGACATTTCTGTTCGCCGATTCCAGAGCAGACGGTCACGCGTGTCGGCGCTCACCTCTGCGGTCAGGCAGCGTTCCTCAAGCTACAGCGTTCTTCACATTATTGTCCAGGAACGACCTGATGAAACACACAACAGCTTCCATCAACATCACTGCTCAGTGCGCGGCCGTTTATAAATCAGAAAGACGCTGAAAAGTTCATGTCTTCGTCTCGAGATTACTGCAATGCACTTTTTACTGGCCTTCCAAAAAAAAAAAAAAAAAAAAAAAAAAAGCCACTGACAGACTTCAACTCATCTGAAACTCTGCAGTTCTGCTATTAATCACAACCAAAAGAAGAGAACACATTAGCCCAGTTTTATCTGCTTTGCACTGGCTTCCTGTAACATTTAGAATAGAAGGTACTTCTCCTGACGTACAAAGCTCTAAAAAGACAACGACCAAACTACATCACCAAATCCCTTGTCAGCTATGTGACCTCTAGAACACCGAGATCTGCTGCTGCTGCTTTATTGGAGGTTCCCATCAACAGTTAAGAAGATCGGGGATGCAGCCTTTGTTAATTATGCTCTATGGACTATGAAGCACGTTGCCCATAGATATTCAGCAAGTCAGTTCACTAGATACCTTCAACACAAAGGTTAAAACGTACCTCTACATGCTAGCATTTAACTAGCTCTGCTGTGTTTTTAAAATGTTTTAAAAACGTAAAAATGTTTTTATTCGACTCATAGGGTCTTCTTCCTGTTTATTACCTTATTGTATTTTATCTCAATTTCCTTAGATTTTATTCCATTTTAAATATTTATTGTATTTTATTTCTATTGTCTTTAAATTCCCATTGTAAAGCACTTTGAGCTTCGTTGTTTGTATGAAAGGCGCTATACAAATAAAGTTATTATCATTATTATTATTATTCATGCATGGGTCAACATAATGGGTTTTTCCGACTGTATGACAAATGGTTGAAACCGCTTTAAACACTGTGTTTGGCGTCACGTGTTAATTCAGTTCCACTGTGTGGTTATAGAAGCGTTACAGCCAGAAGCACAGCTCCATCTGACACTTTGAACACATGATCCCACCGCAACTAAATGACTAAACCTCCCTTTTTGTTGAGGCATGTTCCAGCTTGAAACCCTGGCTTAAGTGTTTTTTTTGTGTGTGTGAAATATTCATCTCTAGTATTTCTCTACAGTTTCCAGCAGGGTTGGCTACCGAAACTCTGTTTGTGTGGCACCGGTGCCGACGTGAACGTGCCTCATTTCACTTTCGCTGAAATACGCAACTGTTTATTTCCGCCTCCTGGTGTGGCATCATCTCCTAGTTTTATCTGGAGCAAACACTGCCCCTGAGAACGAAAGTGTAGCTGGCTCGAGGTGAATACTTTGTTTCGAGCACACGGGTCAAACACACATACGACCACCGTCGCTGCTGACTCGCTCACAAATGAATCTGAGTTCTGTCCAGTAGTTGCTGGACCTATCAGAACCGAAATAAGATTGGCTGCACGGATCTGCTGCTGGGGACGGTAACATTGCTAGGACAAACTAAACAAAGTACTATTTAGGAACTAGCAGCGATTTGTTTAAGTATGGACTGAATCAAATATGGATCGACTGAAACCCAAATGATTTTGATGATGAGTTTTCTTCTAAAATAAAACTTTTTCCAAATTCAGCTTATGAAGGAAATCCTAGTTATACTGTTAGGAAACATCAGTGCAGCCTGTCTTTATATTTTAAATTAAACTAAAGGTGTGTTTGTTTAATCCACCTCCAGCAGAGAGCGGTGAGTGTGTGATACTTACGTCTGGTCTCCTTCTAGTGACTTCTGGATCTCCTGCAGCACTTCTGTAAGAAAACACGTCACTGTAACTAACCGTTGATCTGAACAACTTGTCTCAGATGCTCTTCATTACATTAGGATACAGCTTGCTGGGATCAAAAGCAGCTGTACAAATCATGCAATGAGATGAAGTCTGGTAAACACTGTTCAGGTTACCAACTTGCTCATATGGGTTTGTTTAAAGACAATGGGAGCAGGAAGCTAACACACAGTTAGCAGAGACAGCACGTGGTGCAATTACAACAGAAGCCAGAGTGAAGGGTCAAATACAGTAAGAGAGGGGCCGTCACTTTTTATACATTCCCTCCTCGGCCTCCTTCTCTCAAGTACTCACTCTCGTCATTCAGCAAAGCATGCTCCATTACACGTCTAGCTGCACTTTCTGGAACACACAGGCAGCAGGCAAACGACACGTCAATAAGGTCAGCCACAAACAAGATGTGTGTGTGTAATCTGCACATGTAGTGTTCCCTCAGCCAATGGCACATGCGTGTTTAAGTATTTAAGTTTGGTTTTTTTTTTTAGCGTTTAGAAGCTCTGGGAGACATTTTACCTGCGTCCTCACTGTCCTGTCTGTAAGTTCTGGAAAGACAACGAGAGAAGAAAACAGGTCATGAGGACTGTAAGAAATGAATACTTTCCATGATAAAATAACCAAACTCAGAAGCTGTGTACCCAAGACCAGATGAAGCTCCATCACGTGGCGAGGTGACCGTCTGGAGAGGAACCTCCACCAGACAGCGAGGCTCCACCACGTGGCGCGTGGACAGAGAGAAAACGTTCAAACTCAGACGGAGAGATCAGGTAGAAACCTGAAAGAAGAAACAACACAGAGGTTAACTCGAGGTGACGACACGGGACATTTTGGAATTATTTTGTAGTCGACACATGAACAGTAGGTACAATCACAGTCACTGTTATGTGCGGTGTAGTATAAGTAATAATACTTTACTGTACTTCAGTAGGTTTTGTTAGTATCTGTACTAACAAACTTAATGACACTTTTACTCTGATTCATTTTCAATGTTGAGTGATGAAAGAACACGTGGTGTTTGCTCCAGAGCTCTCAGTCTGCCTGTGACTGTTTAGACCATCACAACCATGTTTGAGGGTTGATTTAGGAAATTTGGTGAAAAAAAGAACAACTTCAGTACTTTAGTTCAGACTCAAGACATTGTCTATGAAGACTCCATGTTTTAAACTTCATAATATTCTTCTGTTTTTATTAAAATGTACTGGTACTTTTACTTTCATTACTTTAAGACTTTTACTTGAGTAACATTCTAGTTGGTGACTTGAACTTCTACTAAAGTAATTTATTGGTTGAGTATGTGTACTTCTAGTCTAGTGTCTGTACTTCTACTCTGGTGGGACTCAGCTACTTTATACAACACTGATCATGTGAGGCTGAAGGTAAAAACACAATGACAAACTTTCCTTTTTGGAAATAAATGCTCCATCAGCCTCCACACACTAATACTGACCTCCAGCTGCTGGCAAAAATGACAAAAACACTGAATATGAAAATGTATCCACTCTGCTGTCTGACTGATCTGTCTGATTTTAGTTGCAAGTTTATCATTGAGGCCTCTCACTATAAATAAAAGTACAAACATGTCTTTACCCTGGCCGTGCTTGGTGAAGACACAGGAAGCGATGCCGCTGACATCCTCTTTGCGGATGCACGGGTACTGAACCTGCAGTTTGACCGTAGGCAGCGACACCACGTGGACGTCGCCCTGATTGGTCAGAACTACCAGACCGCTCTCGCCGTAGTCCTCCTGACCGGTTGCTGCCGAACCAGGCCACGCCGACTTTCCGTACCCTGGAGCCGTCCACGGCCGTCAGCTTCAGCTTCATCTTAGCGCTCACCTTCGGCAGAGTGAAAACCTGAACACACAACAACAGTCAGATCAATTAGTGTCTATGGGATGTGAAACAAGACAAATCTTTAACCTATAAAACTTGTCCTGATTCTAAAAAACAGGATGAGAATCTGACCTTAAATTGTTCTTCAGATATGACCAGGAGGTGGTGTGATCCCTGCATATCAGGTGAGCGAGCGAGGTCGTGAGCCACCTCCAGAGGTTCAGGGAGCGGAGCGCCGTGACCGTCCAACACCACGATACCGACGACAGGAGCCCGGTGCATCAGCTGGATCTCTTTGGCTGGATTCATGCAGGTAATGACAGAGGAGAGGGAACATGACGCTAACAGGACAAAGATGAAAAAAACACAAACTTCCAAAACTGTTTCTTACCCGGCTGCGCTGTGACAGGTTCGTCTGCTCTGTGCTCCACAGGAGGAAGGCGGAGCATGTACGCAAACACACAGCCACCATTGGTCCCTGCCCATAAGGAGGGGCTGTTATGTGAACCTGTGTAAAAAAATAAATCAATGCACGTGTGAGAAACCTGAAGAACAGCAACATAAGGAAGCTTTTTTTCCAAGGGCTACTTTCATTATTTGAAGGTGTAACTCACTGTCTGAGAGGAAGGTGTCAGCGAAGTAGAGCGTCCGTACGAGACCGGTGAAGGAATCGTCTGAGGAACGAGCTTCGATCTTCCTCTGGACCGGAGCCAGCTCCATCTCTGCCAGCTCGGCTTCCAGACGAGCGTTGGCATCCTGAAGCTGCTCGGAGGACGAAAGAGACAAAGGTTATTTCAGAGAAATAAACATTTAAGGAGGTTGATCCCTCTGCTGTCAATAAATTCACCTCATGTTCTTGTTTGCAGACGTACCTTTGCAGCATTGTTGACGTGATGCTTCCTCAGCGAGACTCTGCTGCGTCGGATTCTCCTGAAGGATTGTCGGAGGGATTTCTTTATGCTCTTCACCCTGGACAGAGGACCCTCCATGGCCAGCTGGTCACTGGGGTTTAGTGTGCATCTACAGAGCAGAGGGAATGATGATAAACACTTATTCAACACACAATCAGAAACTGGTTTTGGGCAGTGGAACTCGGTTAAATGATACTGTGAAAGGACACTTTGTTTAAAATGTGTTGAAGCCATGTCTGTTGTCCATTCTGAACTGTCACCCTGTCATTTTTTTTCCTATATCAGTTTTAAACTCAAAACACACTCAAAGCAAGAGTCGCTGCTCATTCACTAGTGCAGCTGATTAATATTTCACTTTCACAGGCTAATTTTCACACATGCTGTTACTGATTGACTCACTGACACTCGTGATATTTACAACTTAGCCTTTAAATTTGGTATCAAATGACTGAACAATATAGTTGATGTCATAAAAGTATCAAAGTTCAGTTGAGGGGAAGTACTGAAAAAACCTCTACTTCCTCTGTGTTCAGGTGTTTCTGGTCTGATTTACTGAGAATAACTTGTTCTGATTTGTAATTAAAAACCACCAGACAGATGTTCAAAGTTACACTGAGTCTCATGGGAGATGATTCTGAAAGGCTGCGTGGTTTAATTTGTTGGCTTTGGACCATGTTGCTATTTTGACCATTGCATAAAACCTGAACTGGTAGAACAGGTCCAACACCCACATTAGATCCTGTCAACACCAGGAGGAGCCTGTGTTGCCTGGCTGATAGAGTCCGGCTCAGCAGATAAAGGTCAGTCAGTCGTGGAAGCCGAACAGGCTCACAGGGGACAAACAGACCCATCATCTGGTCAAACTTACAACACACAGGCTCTTATGACTCTTAGGTTTATGAGCCTGTTAGGTGGAAAGTAATGAACCAACAGTGTAGACTCAGTGAGCTTTCTAAGTAAAAATACAGTTGTTCTTTCTCCAGCTCGGCTTACTTGATGAGGACGTTGTTCTTCTGTTGGTAATCATACAGGCCAAAACCGTGGCTGGTGCCAAATGCTACCAGCTTCCACTCTGAGTGCAGGGTGAGGGCAGTGACCACAGCAGGAGGCTGGCACTGGACCAGAGCGAAGGGCTGGAAGCCTGGAGGGAACAGTACCGGCTCTTCTCGTACATCCAGCCGAGTGTGACCCTGAACGACAAAAAACACCAATATATTGTTACAGGACCAGTGTTGATGGTGTGGCATGTAACAAATAATGACACAGGGGGGTGCAACAGGGAAGTAATAGAACAGTTCTGCAAAATATTAGCTTTTAGTGAGAGATGAGTCTGTGTTCA
Source organism: Polydactylus sextarius (assembly GCA_016801845.1). Taxonomy (NCBI): domain Eukaryota; kingdom Metazoa; phylum Chordata; class Actinopteri; family Polynemidae; genus Polydactylus; species Polydactylus sextarius. Next base: position 3,013,082 of record CM028920.1, on the reverse strand, counting down.
AATTGCTTGATGATTGAGTAATGTATTTGTTTTCGCAGTAACTGGTCCAACACTGGTTACCTTCCAGCGGAATCCCTCCTGGCCCTGAAGCAAGTCTACGACTTTGGCCTCCACCGTCTGCTCCGCTGCCTCGTCGTTCAGTTCCAGCACCAGGATCTGAACACACAAACACAACAAAGCGTGAGATGCAGGTCAATATAGTACAATCCTGTTTGATGCTCACTTCTACACTGATTCATCTGGTATTATGTTGCCACGGGGTCGAAGGCCTGACAGGAGTTCAAAGGTGAAACCTTCAGTTTCCTGATAAATACACAGGTGGTTCACCGACAGTAACAATGCAAAGGAGAAAGCAATGCAAACATTAGTGAATAAACAGTTTCTGTTTGTAGAGACACTCGGAGCAGCAGAGTAGAGCCCGACTGTTGTTGTTGGCTCCGATTAGAGACCAACTTATTTATTGGTGTTGGCCGGCCATACAGATGGATTATCAGCTTTTCCAATACCAGTGGAAGAGAAATGTAATGCCTCAGACTTTTATTATGGACCAAAGAGTAATGCGGCAGCGGCTTTGTTCCTCTTCTTCTTTCCTGTGTATTTGTCAGAGCAAATCTCACCTAAATTGTCCGTTTGGGTTGATTTTAAAGTGATGCTGCAATTATCATGTTTGCACGGTTACGTTCAATTTGAAAGCAGCTTGGACTCGGAATTAAAATTCTCTCTTTTACCAGACAAATTTTATGACTCTCTCTCTCTCTCTTTCTCTTTCTTCAGAGCTCTTTTATTGCAAAACTCAGACATGAAGAATTTGTTTTTATTCATTTATCTTTTTTTCCCCAGACAAAGAGACTTCCTGTCTCTATATGTTATCCCTGTGATAGACCTGTCCAGGGTGAACCATCTCCACCAGGTCAGCTGTATCAGCTATATTTGTATAAAACCTCTCATGTGAAACAGATAACCATATATAGTCATTTAACTCTTATTGCCATTTGATGTTGACGTCTCACCTGTCCAGCAGTGCCAGCCACAGTCAGATAACCACTGTATTTACATAGATGGATCTTCTGAATGCCGAGCCTCGGGTCATCACTGTAGGGGTCAAAACAGCCCACCTGAAAAACACGTTATAAATGTATTTAACAGCAAATTAGCACTGCGCCACCACAGAGAGGAAGCTTGCAGTAGAGAGGAAGCTCACAAAGACAGAAATAATAAATAAATAAATAATGATCAATAGAAGACAATATTATCTAACTATCAGTCTCCAAGTAAAATTCAAGCTCCAAAACCATTAAATCCCTAAAGTTTCCAAAGAGGTGAGTTTCTGAGACAATGAGGTTTTTACTGGTTACAGGGTTCTGAACATGATTAGCAAACTGGTGGGCAACAAATAACTATTACAACAACTACAACTAAAACTTTCAGCTTCTCAAATATAGTTTTGTATGTGGTTAGTCTTAGTGGCTCTTTTACATTAATACACGATCTAAGAGTCGTTTTAAATGTAGCAAACAAACACAAACCTTTCTGAACGGTGGCCACTCTCCTTCAGTGCCTTGGTTCATGTTGTCGTTGGGGTCGGCGTCTGTGTGGAAGACTCCCGCTGTGCTCAGCTTGTACATGGGATACAGACAGACTCCTGACGCATCCCAGAAACACACCGTTCCATCCTCATGTCTGCACACGCAATAAACATAACACTGTTAGGACGATGTTCAGTCCCTTAGATAGATGATCAATTCAGTTTTACTGTGCGGAAGCGTGTTTGTGCGACACCAGGAAGAAAATAGACCAGTATCACATTATGACATGAACTGTAATGTGATAATGGTCCATTCTCCCTTGTGGCACAGCAACAATACACTTCCCTAACACTGACCCTGTGAGCAGCAGGTCTCTCTGGGGAGGGTCGGGGGCCAGGTTCTGGCCTCCTGTTATTGGCCACGGCTGCATGGAGAGAGAGGGGAAATTAAAGTTCTACAATAATACCAACTTAATGACGTCTGTTCAAGCAGAAATGAAGCAATGTGGCCATATTCAGAGCACTGCATACCATATATGATGAGACTACATTGCAGGGGTTCTCTGTGATCACACTGATCTAATCTGTAACATGCAGGTATTTCACAGCAGTGCTGCTGTTATAGTGCTGCTTTGTTTGCCATGTTTCGTTTACAATTACGACTTCACTTGATGATTCAAGTGGCTTTTAAGAGCAGGTTTTGTCAGGTTTGAGACGAAAATTCATTTCTATTCATGTCAAGTATATATTCACTGAGATGGATGTATAATGTGGTGTTTTTTCAGTATCACTCACATCCCAGCAAACAGGAGAACTTTTCTGTCTGAGACATTACAACACATAAGACAATACAGTCATTACAGTTTTACACAAGGTTACGCTATTAAACACAAAGTGGCTGCAGCAAATGCATAATAAATTCCTTTTTGAACATTGTTGACATTGTTCCAACGTGTACCTTTTTGGAGTAGTGTGTGTTCTGCAGCTCTCCAGCAGCGATGACCCTCTCCCACAGTTTGAGGGGGATGGCAGAGATGTGGTGTGAGCAGGTGATGGCGGAGCTGTGGAGCGGAACCAGGTACGGCGTCTGGATGACGGGCCAGCCCTCCGACTGCAGGTCGATCACCACCAGCTCCTCCTCCACCAGGACCACGAGTGCACTGGGATCTCCTGCAGAACAGCAACAGCTGTTACACACATTGTACTGTAGACGCTGATCTGAGAAAGTTTAGTCTTGTTTGTGTGTATATATATATATATATATATAAATAAATAAAATCCTACAGGGGGGAGCCATTCTGGGGTTGAAAGTGATCTCAAATAAATTACATACACCACTTATTTAAAAGCAGCAGTAACTGTACACATAAGTGCATGTCTCACTTCAGGACAAATAAACCACTTTGCTCCATAATGTCAGGGAATTTACTGACAGAATTTAAAAAAGGGGCAAACAGCAACATATCTTGTTGTGACCCTGGTAAGTGCATCTTCTAATTCTACATTATTCACTTTTCAATTAGATTGTCTCTATGTTTAAACGGGTCTTTCGAAATCTCATGCTCTCAGTTGGTAACTCGGCCTTCTTTAGTGGACTGTATCCAGTAAATTGTTCCTTCATTAGCACAGCTGGTGGAGGGGGCAGTGTGACGATGGTTTTCAAGAATCTGTTTAAAATTACAGACACTTTCTTTCAGGAGCTTTCCTGCATTTGAATCACAGGCTAAAATAGAATCAGTGACTAACACTTTGGCCTGTGTCTTGGTCTACAGGCCTCCCAAGTCCGACCAAGACTTTATAACAGAATTCTCCAACTTCCTGTCTTGTGTCGTTCCATTTCATGGACCAACATGAGGCTTACTGGAAAGCTGAGTGGAGTTAGAAAAAGACTGCCTCTCAGTTTCATTTGAAATGATTAAAAAACAAGCTTAACTAGCCACAGTTTAATATCTTTCTAAGATTATATCTATCTGTTCAGCTCTATAGCTGAGGCCTCTACAGATCTGTGAGGCGTCACTGCTCTCTCCTCTTCATTGAACATTCACAGTGGCTACAGGTCAGTTCACCTCTTCCTCCGTTGCCTGTGAGATCCCTCAAGGATCCATCCTGAGACCAGTTCTATTCAGCTTGTACATGTTCCCTCTTAGAACCATTAACTACAAATATAATTATCTCCTGTCACTTCTACACCGACAATTCACCGCTGAACCTCCCACTAACATCTAGTGAGAAGTAATTTATGCCTTCATCACATCACCCCATGAATACTGTAATTCCCTACATCTGGGCTGTCCCACTCTTCTCTAACTTGCCTGCAGCTCTTTCAGTATGCAGCTGCATGGATGGTGAAACTAAAACCCACACTTCTGTTACCCTCTCTTTATTACCTATCCTTCCATTTTACTCACTTAAGCTGTATTTAGATGTAAGAATTAAACTCTATTGTGAGTTGTGATTAATGATTTGATGTTTTTAAGGTTCAAACCAATGGAGTGCCCCTTTAGGAATAAACGTTTCTTAAATATTTACTGTCTAAAATCAGCTAAATTACAGATTTAAAGACTGTCCACTCAAACATAAGGTAAAGAAGATTACTACTTCTACTAGCAACAGGAGTTTGACTTTGGTGACATTTCAACTTACTCAAGTATGTTTTCCTTCAACAATGTGGTCACGCTGCACAGATCTCACATCTGGCTGAGATCTGATCACAATGTGAGCCAGACCGCCTCCAGATGTGGCCTGAACAACGCTATCACATTCCAACTGTAGTGCATTCCATGTGCAAATACACCTGCATTAACATAAGTGTTTTCTTCACCATATAATGTATCCCCACACAGATCACATAAACCAAATGTAATACAATATATAGTGTATAGAGTACAGAGGTTGCTTTTCTCCAGGAGAAAACAGCTGGAGAAATATAACAAAAAAAAAAAAAAAAAAAAAAAAGTCTGGTGACTTTACTTAAACGCACCAACTGTCAAAAAGTTTCAAAAAAAGAATTTCCCACATTCAGCAACGAGAAAGTTCATGTTGGGGTGAATATTAACTAACAGTGTCCTTTTTCTAACTGTGCAGTGAGTGAGTGTGTTTTCCACTGCTGGCGGTCGTGTGTCGCCTGCCTGTGTGCTGTGATCCTTCTCTGATGGCGAAGAAGTCGATGATCCTGGAGGTAAAGTCCAGAGCCACGTGTGTTTTACCGTGGATCACCGTGATACAGTGTCTGTCCCCGTAACTGGCCCTGGGCATGCCACCGCTGAACAGCAGGAATGGAGGTCTACACAACAGAATATATGGAGACTCAGGTTCAGTTGAGATTAATGTGGAACAATGAGCATGTAACGTGCCTGTGAAATGAAGTTCAGTGTTTGAGGAGGACAATAGTCACATTCAGGAGGTGGGAAGTGGAGCGTAAAAAAATGTCATAAACAAATTGGTGAATAAAGAGAACTTACCCTTCTTTTGTAGGCAGCTGAACTATTTTAGAAATGGCCTTACAGGGGAAATGTCCTGCAACAAGACAAATCATCATCATCAGTCTCCAGAAAAACACATTTCATGTCTGACAGTGAAACCTGTGCAGTGTGTGTAAAGTAAACCTGTGCAGTCAGATTGATGTTCTCACCATAAGGAATGTCTGACTTCTCTTCCTCCTCGTTCACATCCTCTCTACCCACCATCCACCGACAGTAACTTCCATCACTGTGCGAACTGAGAATGTAGCTCCCATCCTCCGTCCACCACACGCTCTCCAGTTGCTAGGGTTACATTTTGTTACATGGAAAATACACAGTGAAAATATTAAGATTGAGCTCACCGGTTATGAGCAAAGTTTATATATGATTGGCTGTGATTCCACTCAGCTCACAGGCCTTGTGCTCGGTCAGTTACCTGTGTGGCAGGGATGTGCTGGATGGCGCGCTGTTTCTCTAGATCCCAGATGACCATGAGACCTCGTCCGTAGCCGATCACCACCTGGTTTGGATCGACCGGGTTCTCCTGTAAGGCCTCGACGTGCTCCAGATTCCTCCGGCCAATGTAGTCGTCTGGTACACTGGAGGAGACGAGAGAGTGATGAGAAACAGACACCACATCGGCCTTGTTACAACAACCTCATTAAGGCTGAGCTGATGTGTTGATGGCAGTGATGCATTTTCCTCTGTATTTTTTGTCCGAACGATCAATACACATTTACGCTGCTGCACTGGTGATGTGATGCAGGGAAGTGCTCTGCTGTGTATTCCCCCGCGGAAAAGGGAAAAAAAAAAAACAGAAAATCTGATACCAAAGCGCAACACAACAGTGTGTTACTGTAAGCCGGTTGTTTTTCATGCATTTGTTGTTGAGTGCTTCTGATTACAAGTCCATGTTGAACTATGTCTGAATGAATGTAACATGGACAAGTAGCAGGATCATACACATGGTAATAATAAAGGCTCCGCTCTAAATGTCGTTGATTTGTGGCCTATTACTGTTAACTGATCACGGCTGTGACACCAGCTACTCTGTAATAAAACACTCACATGCCAGACTGGAAAAATCTGTGGTTCAGCACAGACAGGCTGCTGCCTGACGCAGTGCTCTGCTCCACACAACTCAACAGCTGCTGCACTGTAGCAACACGACAGGAGGTCTTGTATTTTTCCCCTTTCAGTTGCTTGTCTCTCATGGGCGATTGATCTATTCTCAAATTCTTTTGTCTTGGAACCAACTATCCCTAATTTAGACGATTCTAAAAATTTGTTTTGATACTATAACATCATGACTATAAACATGTGGTGCGTTGAGATGCTGCGGTTGCCAACCTGCTGGCGACTTGGTCGAGGCTGATGTTCCTCTCTTCCAGCTCTCTGAACCCGGGGACTTCAACTATGAAGACGTGTCCTCCCTCTGTGCCCAGCAGCAGCAGCTCCCCTGAGGAGTGAGCCAGCACTGCCGTCACTCTGGTCACACTCGGAGGAGCGCTGAGGAGGAGATGCAGATGTGAGACCATTTGTTGGAGAGATGGGCAGATCATTTTTAAAAGCACGGTTATTACCCACTAAACAGAATTTGTAAGCTGTGGGTTAGTTTTTTTGCCTTTGTAACTCAAACTGGAGATAACTGGGAACTGATTGTGTGTCAACAACAGGTGTACAACACCTGTTGTTGAAGCTTTTGTTTTATCACTTTTATCAGGCAGAAATTGCAGCCTGCAAACTGAAACTGTAACTAGAACCCTTTGTTTGAAATGAAGGTCAAAGTCCCAAGTTGTTGAAAAGTAGCTGCACTGAAGACGGCTCATCAAAGAGACAAATGTTTGTGTGTGTGTGTTTTACCCAGGTGGTCCTGTCAGCATAAAGCGTCCAATTTCCAGAAGTTCTGATAGTCCTTTATGGGCTTTTAAAGTCCACATGTGCAGACTGTTATCATCCAGCAAAGTCACCAGTTCGACCTAAACATGAGCCGAGAATCAATCAAAAAAAGTTACACGGAAAATGATGAGCAGGGTTATGCTTGCTCTATCATAAGCAAGCCAGGCTATTCTTAAAAGCAGCATGGTTGTTTGTTGGATATGTGTGTATCTATTTTTTTTTTTTACCTGGCGGGGGAGGAAGTGCACCTGTGTGACGGCAGCGTTCTCATCATGAAGGCCCATGAACTCCACACCTGGAGCTCCATACCTGACCGCTGGTCAAGGACAAACTGGATTTGTGATTAGACTTGGTCACACTCAAGTGATAAAGATACCAGAGGTGGGTAGAGTTAAACACGCCCGTCTCAGCCCAACGCTGGTATTGTGCAAGTAACGTTGGCTGAACACCTGCACTTCTTTTACTTTCGACAACCAATGTGCATTCACCACTCAGAGCAGTAAGTTTCTGATTCTGATTTTCAAATTGCAAAAGTTGTGATGTGCAGTCTTCTGAAGATATAAGCAGTGAGACAACTGCTGAGGCTGATTTCTCTCCTCACTAGTCAAAAAACAGCTACAGATCTGCAGCAGCATCTGGTCCTGACATCACTCTACTGACATAACAATAGAGATCGAATAAAGCATCACATTATCAAATGATTTGTGTGCCGCATAAAAAGAACAGAAGCTGCCCTGTTGACTACTCATTCGCAGGTTTTCCTTTTTCCTTTTCCTAGAACAATCTGTTGTATTGGATGAATGGATTATCTTAACTAGAGAAGGCTCCGTGGTTATCCAAACCAGTGCGCGTCTCTGTTAATGTACTGACTGGCTCCAGTGCACTCAATGAGTATAATTGTGCAAAAGGCAATGACAACACAGGCTCCAGTGTCTGAGAATGTTGTGTAGCGATGAGCAACGCGTGGGAAAATGAAATACCTGAACCAGGTGCCAATGTGAACCGCAGATGAGGATTTAGCTGCGTCACATTGGCACCGCCTGCCTCAAGTTCAAACATGACGCTCAAATTCCTCCCTCACTCGTGTTTACACACAGGTAGAGTGAAGGATACAGTTTAATGGCCCCGGAGCGATTGCCGATCGCCAGCAGCTGCAGGGAGGGACTGTAGCCCAGAGCGCTGGGCTGGTGGGGGAAACCATGCTCCACGGTCTGAGGATGAGACAGAGGACAGAGGTGAGGAGGGTGAGTGTTGACAGCAGAAACTGACAGCACAGAGAATGGAACAACACAGGCTGCAGAAAACACAACAATACGAGTCAGTGACGTCACTTCAATCACTGCTGTTGTTCCTGTAAAGCTGTTAATATGTGTTTATCTTAGGACCTTTTTTTAAATCTTTGAATGCTGAATGTTTACCGATGCCTTTGATTCAGTGAATGCATGAATAGACGGTTTAAAATGATCTTTTCTACACACTGAACTGGATCATTAATGACATTTCAATACATTTTGAAAAACTTAAGTTCTTTTCAATTCTTGTGATTTCTACTCTGGCTAAAAACCACAGCTCAGTTTAATTTAAAATCATTGTGAAACAAGGTGCACATGCACTATCACTGTTAAACGAACTGAGGCAGACACGTCTTTAATCACCAGTCTCTACATCAGCACCTGCCTCCTTCAGTGAAGGGAACGGTAAATAAGAAGCAGGTTCCTGTTTTGAGCGTGTGTGCAGCTCTCAAACAGACAGGAGCAGCTGTCGTTACACACAGCTCAGGCAATACACAAGCTCTTTATGATTCTACATAAAAATGAAATGGTACAACATGTCTGCCATGTTCTTCTGACAGTCACCATCAAAATAAGAAATTATTAGTTAATGATAATGAGTTAATATTCAGACAGACTATTGATTACGAGTCGAGGTAGATGATCACTGAGACACTGGGAGGTGGTCTGAGTCACTGTTTCACAATGTTTGACAGCCTTTCGTATTACTGTTCTGTCTGCTGGTTGGTGACACTCACTTGTCAGCTCGCTCTCATTAGCTGCTGCACATTTCTGCTCAGTATGTCACAACCACTGTTCTGAGCCGTGTGTTATGACAGGACAGTGGTGCCTTGCTGAGTAGAAATGTGTGGCAGCCCACACTACAGGATTATTTGGGCAGGTAATCAGTTTCGGCTTGAATCGTTGATACCCCATCGTCGTTTGTGTGAGGCGAATTTTTTTTTCGCCGTGTATGTGTGTAACCAGGTAAAGGATGACACAGACTGCAAACAGGTCAAATAAACGTGTACAAAAAAATGTTTCCTTCTATATAAAATAATTTGATTTAAAGTCTGACTGAACTCAAGTAGCTTGTACAGTTCCACTTCATTTATTATGACGTTTTTAAGCTGTTCCTGTCCTTCTCTCACAGTGGATCAGAAAACACGTGAGCAGAGTTTCCACTCCTCGTCTGTTCTCCCTCGTCCTCTGCTCGTGGCTTTTGTTCAGCAACATAATCTTCACAAATGACCACGTCCTCTAAGCCTGAGTACAATTGCCAGAGGTAGAAAGCTAATGTTAGGCTAGAAATGAGCTACACCATGGCTGCTTGACTTCAACGTCACCACCACTAAGCTTCCAACTTATAATTTCCTGTAGTGCGCTCCCTTCTTCTACAAAAGCTTTTCCTTGTAGTAAACTTAGCAACGGTTTGGGAGAGAGCAAATATAAACACGATGAGGCCGTAAAGGTGATGATGTTTACTGTCCCCAACGACATTTGGAGTCTCATTTAGTTACTTATTAAGTTGTAGGGAAAAAAAACAAACAAAAAAAAAAAAAATCAAACTGTCTTAAGCCTGTGTTCAGAAACCACAGACCTTGTTTTAGGCATCGAGCCAAACACTGTTTAAACAAACTACTGAGTTTGGTGAAAAGTGAACCACAAGTGCAAAAAATTGTTAAAATCTTTTACTTCACTCGCATCAAATCACTCACCATTTGCAAAAAAAAAAAAAAAAAAAAAGGAAACTGTTATTTTGTATCTCGATTTAACTTATTCATACAAATAAACCAGGAGCTGCTCAACCCAGCTGACCTCCACTGTCGAGCTCACAGCAGCCAAGTTTTGACAGAACAGTGTGTAACCACAGATGTGCACAGGTCTCACACCTCACTACAGCTCAAATGAGCCTAGCTGCTGCTGCGTCTATGTTACAGTGACCTGAGTGAGTACAGAGCATAAAGAAATGTTCTCAGACTGTAGTGCAGACGCACTAAGCAGTGAGCACACTGTATATTAACTACGATTGTTTTATAAATTGTTCCTCCGCATATTAAAGCCGTGTGTTGTCAGGGTCGACTCACCTTGTTGAACTGGAACAGTTCCTGTTTGAGTCGATCTCTCTGGGACTCGTGTCCGTGTCGCCTGAACCTCTTCATCCTGTCTCAGCTGCAGCGTGGAGCCTGCAGGCTCACTGACCCACGCTGCACGAAGGAGGAGACAAAACACACTGTTAGAAGGTAAACCCTCCACTTCGCGTTTCCTCAGTGGAAAACACCCGTTGCCGTGGTGTTAACAAATGACAGGGTGAACGGATTGTTTTCCTTTTTGGTGTAAAACAGATAAGAGTGAGGATGAAAAACACAGGAACTAAAACTTTAATAAAACAATGAAATAACTGCTAAATAAAATAAAGACACTTTCAGGGAGGCCAAGTCCAGCCTGAATCTTTTCATGCCTATGAGTGATAAATATCTAAATGTCAATGTTAAACCTCTCATCTTTTAATCATCAGCTCTTCAGGAGTCAGTCAGGTGTTGATCTTTATTATTAAAGGTAAATATCAAAACAATAACTGAAAATTAGTGTTTATTTCTACAGCCAATCCGAAAAAAACATGTTATGTTCTGGCTCATGTTACAGTAACTTCAGGTATTATGAGCTATTCTTATTGACTTAATGTGATTATATGTGAAGTATATCTATAATATATGAAGTGAGTCTGACTCCACCTCAACAGCACAGAATCTATGGAGCCTCGGGTATCGACTGTGTGTTTACACAGCACCTCGTTCCTTATCTTTGGCAAAACACACGCACACACACACACACTGTCAGGGCTCTTTAGCAGCACAAACACCTGCTACATAGAAAGGCAGTTTCCATAGAGGCCACTTCAGAGACAGAAGGGCTAAGAAGGAGGAGGGGGGGACAGACAATGACAGGAAAAATATCATCCCTGGTTTTATTTTAGTAACACATAGGAAGTCCACTAATGGGAAAGCAAAGACAAGAATGAAAGAGCATTGTAAAAGAGGACATTTATCAGTGGTGAGCTGGTGGCTACAGACTCCACTGCACACGCTTGTTAATCTCCATCACGAGGAGGAAAAGGTTCAACCACAGAGCAGCACAGACCTCTAAGCCTCATTGTCTGCTCTGCGAGCTCAAAGCTTCTTCACTCGGAGACGAGTGTCAGGTGACATTAAAAAAGAAGCACAACGTTTCAGACGGAGGTCGAGGAAAACTCAAGAAATAAGATCCACAGCGTCGCCAGTCTGTGACAAAGGCCTGGGCAGTGAGTCACAGTTTTCCGTCTGAACCAGCTCATTTGCCTTGGTCCAAATTATACACTCATATCAGCGCTGCCTTGACTCACTGCTGGGCTGTGTCGCACATTTACAGCTCCAGCTTCCTCAAACACAGTCAACACTAGTCTGGTACAGAGAACTGCTCTCAAACACTTTTTTTAACTACTTCTTTAATTTATTTCTTTCCGAGTTGAATGATGTTTTCGGCATCGCCCTCAACCGTGACTATACTCAATGTTCATACACTGTGGACACGTATAGTCTTGAATATTTAGGTATGCGCATATGTGTGTGAGATCCAAGTTAGATACTGGAAATGAAAACACTTCCTGAGTAGGAAGTATCATAACCATAACTTAGACTGACCATGAACAACAACAGTGCAACAGGTTAAGAAAAGACAAGGAGATTGATGAACAAATTAAGTGCTTGTTCTGTGTGTGTGTGTGTGTGTGTGTGTGATTCAGTGGTGCAAAAAGACAGCGCTCAGAGCAAAAAGCTGTGCTTACACAACTGCTTCTAAGGACCACGAGAGGAATCTGCTGATGGAAAACAGGAGTAAGTTTACCACCCTCACATAGGCACAGACCAGACAGACCAACAGGCAGAGTGGAGCAGGGAAAGCACAGAGGTCATCATCATCACGGTCATCATCATCATCGGTCTGCACATGCTGCATATCGTGTGTGTTTCTCTCCGCAGCCTCCAAACATCCCAATCCCACACGTTTCTCCCCAACATGATTAATTGCAGCTTTTCAAGCAGGCGAACAGACATTAGAGCGCAAATTAGCCTTCACATTACCACCTCCCCACCCTCCTCACCAAACACACGTCTGCTACTCCCACAGCAGCTACTTATCATGTGCCGAGGCCGCGGATGAACATCACAATTATGTGAAGTGCAGTGGTGTTTAAAGCCGTCCATTCAGACAGTTAGATTAACTCCCTCTCTACATGTTGTTCAGTCTGTCTGTGGCGAGAGGAACAAGAAGAAACAACTGAGTATTGTCACAAATTAACTGGTTCAACAAGCTGAGCTACCAATGCAACAATTTAGAGCCGTTTACATCATTTTAAAATGGGACATTGTCACTGAATGTTACAGAGCATTGACACACTACTAGTCTATAAGAACCTGCTCACTTTAAATTAATAAAAAAAAAAGTTGGCTTTTTTGTTAATCAAAGATGGATTTTCTATGTTTATATTTCCCACACTAGAGCACTCTAAATATTTCAAATACAGCTTTAGCATCAGCCTGTAGATCAGATATACAGATAGAAGAATTTCATTATTATAAAATATAGACAATATATATAAAAGATAGAGTTGTTTTAACTAACTAACAATGGTTCAATTAATTGCATTTACTATATTTTCATCAAATTTAAAGCAACATGTCAAAGATTTGTTGGTTTCAGGTCCAGAAAGGACTGGCTTTATTTTTCATGTCAGATATTTAAGTGAAAAGCTTCTCAAATAGTCTGCTTTGTTCTTAAATCGAGAGATTTTAAAAATCCTTTCCTAAGGTTGTTTCCTGCCAAACAACTTTGGCATTAAACAATGTAATGCACAACGACAATGATTCATTTTATAATTAAGATTGTGGTAAGGGCCCCTCGTGTCAGGAAAATACCTGTTAGTTTCAGGTTAAATCAGAAAAACAATGACAGGTCAGAAGTGAGCAACACACGCGCATGTGCACACGCACACACCAGGCCAGTTTCAGCCCGCCACCACCATCGCTCTGTGACGTGGCCTTGTTCTACTCAGATACCACCTTTCCCTGGAATCTACCTTCGACACGCTGTTTGATCTGCTGTGAGCTCATCTCTCACCAAGATAAGATCACATGAACAATTTCAGGTCGATAGCAAATTCAACAGTCGTATTGACTCTTCTCACCAGCTACCGCTGATACAGTCTGTCTTTACCGTGTAGCCGTCCTACATGTCCTTCACTCCGTTAGCAAGATGCCATTTGTTATCTTTCATGTCAGGGTTCAGTGATGTCATCAAATTCCCAGCATATCTACCGAGCCATCCAAGCTGAGAAGGAAAGAAATGCGCAAACTTGCCTGAACATGACAACAACAACCTCAAGTGAAGGCGTCTCAGCAGAGCTGCTAAGTGGCCTGCCGTCTCTCAACGACAACGTGCCGAACAATGAGATATGAGAGTAAGAATGTGGCCAGGAAATGCCTGGAATCTGAAGCAGTCGTTTGTGTGGACTTATGCAATTGGTAGCTATGCCAGCACTTGTTACTATACAGGAAAAAGGTGCAGGGATAATCCACTCCTCCCTGAGTAACGTCCGATCCAGTCATGAACTTGTATATCACAAATACACATCGATTGAAGCTGTGTGACAGCTGCTGCTGGACTCCACCGTTCTGAGATAAAACTTTTCATGCGCAGCCTGACAGCTCTCTGTGAACAGGACATCACTGAGCTATTCTTAGTTGTGGTGATGGAAACAAGTCCTCTCAAGTCAGCGCTGACTGACGTGCTGAGGGTAAGAACGTGATGGGTGTCAGGTCGGTGCTGCGAGGGTTTCAGGGAGCATCAGGAGCATTAAACACAAACCATCAGGTGTGTTACAGGAGAAAAGAAACTGCTATGACTCTATGAACTTGTGAAAAGACATGGATTTAATCCATATTTTATTGACCCAATAATTACGCCAAGGCCATACTGTTGGACTGTGGCTATTGATTTTTTTTTCTAGTGATTTTTTACACTTATTGAGTAATAGGATAAAGACTGAAAATTAATAATTAATTGTATTTTATTCTGAATGTTACTAAAGTCAGAGCTTCATAACTAGCATCGATATCGACTCATGTTATTAACTGGTGAGTGAAATGAATTAAACGAAGCTTCGATTCTCCATCACTTTTTTTTGCAATTGAATTATTCTAATTAAATGATTAATCGTTTCAGTCCGACCTGATGTTGTACTAAGAACTAGTCACGGTAATAATCATAAAACAGAAAGTGCCTTTCTGTGCATTTAAGTCAAAGAATGCAGCTACAAAGAGTCCAGAGGAGGAGAAGGGAGGAGGAGGAGTTGGTCGAAGCCACAGCAGCAAACATTCCTGAGGTGCTTCCTTCCACCGTCTAGAGCCGTCTCCTACATGTCGATTAGCTGATGCATTTTTGGGCTGCCTTCGCTATAAGTTGAGCAACGCGGGAGCAAAAGTGTGGCGTCCGCTCAACTGCACAAAGCCAGCCTGGTCGTCAGATGACTGAACCGCAGGACTGGAATGGAAGCTGAGACGGGCGATGGAAAGAGAGGACGACGTGACGGCGACGCTCTCTTCTGTTGCCGTCAGCTCTGGTGTGTGTCTGACAGCAGCACACGCTCCACTGTGTGGTGGGTTCCATAACCCGGCCGTAACCAAGGCGACAACTTTTACTGTCTGTAAAACTGTGTGTGTGTGTGTGTGTGTGTGTGTAAATCACACGCTTTCACACATGATGAGCAGAGGCATTTAAATATAAGCTTTGGGGTAAAAGCTGACAACATAATCCTCACTAGGGGACAGCCCTACCTCTGTCTCTGACAAAACAGAAACGAGATCTTGTCAGTTTTGGGTGTGGCTCACAGGATATCATATCTCCCACCAACTCACTCGCTCCTTCCTGTAATCAGAACCAGCGAGAGACAGAAGATGGGGTGATTGGAACACAAAGTTTACTCAACGAGCTCAGATTCTCCCTGACAGTGGGTAATTAGGTTGGCTCTGACCTGAGACCGACTGCAACTCGGTCACATGATCCTCCGAGCAGAAACTTTGCCGACAAAGAATTTGGAGGTGGTCTTCTTGCTCGGTTTCTGCTTTTCCCTTTACGAAACGCATCCATACGACCAGAGGAGTCAACCTCACTGACAAAAAAATTACACAATTTCAATTCATACACAGCCTGTGGTTTGTGAACGCAAAAAAATAAAAAAATAAATACATCTCGTCTTAAAATGACTCATACAAATAATATTTAAGACGCATTCTTCCTCAAATATATCTTTGTAGGAAACCAGAAAATTCTGACTCATTCCAACAATAAATTATTTCCATCACACAGAATCAAAAATAACCAAAAACCCATGACTGTAGATTTTAAGAATCATGCGTTTTTACTCATACATGCACATCAGTGACATGCGGATATATTTTTCATGTTAAACCAGCAACCCGTTAAAAATATATAAAAGTCAAACATTAAATACAGACACACTTTCCACAGCTACTAACTGTGTTAATGTCTATGCTGCTGATGAGTTTGCCAGGTTGAAGGAAGGAGCCTCAGGCGTTTCGTTTTGTGCTGCTGATACCTGGTGTTTGACGACATGTTGGGGGCTTTGAGGACATGTCGGGGAACTGTTGGATACGACGGTGTTGGCTTGGAGGTGACCACTGCAGTCAAGAACCTAAGATGTCTTCCTCAGATACCTGTCATCTCTTATATAAATAATGAAACTGTATTCATTTGGAACCATCGACTTGGACACAAGTGACATAACTGCGGACTTACAGCCGCCTCACGTGTTTATCTAATGTCTGTGGCCTGTTCTTTCAAAAAAATATTGAAATCATCTTTCAGATAAACCAGCCAATTCAACAATAAACCACAGAGCTGAACCAACACATCTTGAACTAAAACCTACCAGACTGTGCGTTTCCTGAAGAAAATGCCTGACTGCCGACACACTGCTGCTGCTACTGGGAGGTTTAATGAGTTGAACAGTATAAATTAAAAGCACGTTTCTGTTGTAATCATGTGGGACTAGTAAGATTTAGAGCTTTGTAACTGGTCACACGTTGGCGCTGTTAATAACATGTTTCAGAAAGTTAGGTGCTTCCCGATGGGAAACCTGTGTTGATTTCATGACTCTCCCATAGCGCACCGTTCAAAATAAACATCCAGACTAAAAGAGGTCGATTATAATAAGCCTGCATCAATCTTTTCAGCTTCATCATGTCATAACTTTACTGGTTACGGTTGATGACACGTATGTAAACATCAGTGCACCTGAATGAATGAGAGCGTCATATTAAGCTCATAAATACTTCGTTTCATTAAATGCATGGATCAATATTGATACTGAGCGTCTGACTGAGTACAACAAGATGTGATCTTCACAATCACATTCTCATTAATCATTCAGTACTTTAATATTTCCGACATTAGTCAGCTACATTACACAGAATGAGTTTGCAAGGCCATACAAGTCAAGCAGCTGTTTCCTGGTAAACGTTGCTGTTCTTCTCAGGGTGACGCTTAGAATCAGCTGCTTAGACCTAATCGAAACTACACGTGTCAGGGATGATGTGATTCATTAGGTGTTTAATCCCTTGATGTTGTAATTTTCTCATTTTTAAAGAAATCAACATCAAGCACAGACAGAACAAATCTGACTGGGTGATTTAGCTCCAGCACAATAAACTGATGGCAATGAAACCTTTGGTGATAAATAAACCTGACATCACTGAATATACACAACTGACAGGAAGAGGGAAAACGTGGGGCCAACTTTCAGACAGCTCTTCTTCAGATCAGACAATCAGCATGATGTGGGAGTTTCTGTGTCTGACAGATAGCGTGTCTATTTGTTGATGTTGGTGGAGTAAAAATCTAGGTTAAACCTGATATTGGCCGACTGGTTTGACCATGGCTTGTACTGGTTCCACCTGTTGTAGCCACTACGACAATGAAGAGGAAGGCAAGGTCAAAATGGCCGCTGGAAACTGGCCTGTGACTGTTGTGCTCCTCTGACATGTTTGTACAGTACGATGTAAACGTGTCAAACATCTGGAACAGAGATACCGAGGCTGTGTCACTGTCTGAATGAGTGTGTATTGAATTATGAAGTAAAAGTCAAACAGCACACAGAAAGTAGTTGGCAGCTGTGTCTTTCTGTATTTGTGGCTGAATAGATGACCAGTGAAATGACTGGTAAAATCAACATTAAAAACCCAACTGGGGTAGTAACTGTAAACAACACTTCATTTAACTGGTTCGCTAATTGATTGTTACAATCTGAACAGCCTGTGCAATGTTTGTTTTGATTCCATGAACCATGGTAACATGCTCTAGGGGGAGTTTGTGTGCAGAAAAATAAATTCATCATCGTTTACGAGGTTTTATTTTGATGAGACGTTCACATCATCTATAATAGTCTGTATAAAAAAAAAAAAAAAAAAACACACACATAACCGTCTCCACCATGTAGCTGTTCATATCAGAAAACCTGTTTCCTGAGGAAATTTTCATCCCATTGCAATGCAAGCTGGGATATATATGCAAACAAGCCGACAGTATTTATAATTCATTTGAGGCAACAATGAGAGGAAAGTATGTGTGTGAAATGGAGATGATGGTTTGAAATGAACAGCTAAAATGAGGTTATGTGACTGAACTGACTGAGAGTGTGTGAGTTTAACTAACACATTGATCTGAGCTCTACAGTACGTGTGAGTATCAGGATCTGACTAAACACACAGAGCCCTGCTCAGATATCGCAAGATGAAAACACTGAAACTCAAAGGCTACAGGTCACGCGGTGACAGGTTTGATGTTTACAAGCAACAAAACTTTAACTGGACTGAAACTGTGAATGAAACCTGGGGCCAAACTGACAGACGGCTACGTTGCCAGGATCAGCTGTGTGCATCTGTGTCACCTTCAACTACATGAGCGTCATGAGCAACGCTGTCCTTAGCAGGATCTGCAGTCGGTCTATTGTGTTAGAAGGTTTCTAACCGAGTGGAGGATCCAGATGTATCTAAGTGGCGGCCATGATAAGAGCTGAGAAAGGAAATGAGCTTTAACGCTTCCTGTCCATCTCCAGTAACATAGGATACATCTATCAATGGACCTTCATTCTTCATTTTAGCATCATATAAATGATCAATATCAAATTTCTCATATCATGGCTGCTCTGCGTATACAGGTAAAAGCAACGCTGATGTAGGAGACGACTGTGGGAAAAGATGTGAGCGGGTAGCATGAGATGGAGGATTCTGGGTAAGGCAGTTTTTTTTTTTTTTTTTTTTTCACTTTCCACAGAGTTGGAGCGTTGCCTCATCTCCTACTATCTCCTGTAACGGTACAGCTCACACCACGGAGCATGAAGGGAGGAAAATCATTTGGCTTTAGTAAAAGTTGTTTAGTTTAACAGATGAGGAGGCTGGTAATATATATATATATATATATATATATATATATATATATACACATAAAAAGGGTCTTTTTAATACTTCTGTAAATATTACCGGACCAGCTAGTAGCTTCACATTATTACCACGAGTCAACTATGCAACTGTTAACAAAAAAATATTACTCTGTATTTATGTCACAATGATTAAAATACCAAAAAAATCCAAAAAAAAAAAAAAAAAAAAAAATCAGTGTCTCTGCTTGGTCGCATCATATCATGTTTCATGTGCTGCAGACTATAAAAACAGGCCTGTACAGAGGCTGCAGCTAACGATTCTTTTCATTATTGACTAATGTACCAATTATTCTCCAAAGGAATAAAGGAACAGACAATAGGGCGACGATAATGGATGACCATTTAGGCTCTCTACAGCCAGAGTTTTTAACTGTAGACTATGATATGAGAATCATTAACACAGAGTTACTTTTCTCTTTTCCTTTATCCTCAGTTTCTATCATACATCGTCTCTACAGACCATATTTCTCTGGATGTTAGGGTACTACAAATGTAAACTGTATTTGCCTTGTATGTGTGTTTAAAAGTACTGCTGTTAAAGTAGGTTAGACTCTCTTTCATCAAACATGTGCTCTGACAAAGATATTATGATTAAATATTTATCTTCATATCTTCAAATACCATCTATCTTCAAAGACTTCTTTCCTTTCTCAACATTAAACATACAATGTCCCATTTCTTTTTTTTTTTTTTAGACGTGTAACCCACAGAACTTTATTGTGACAATCTACATCATCATTCATGTTTTCTGCCCAGTCCTTTCAAAATAAGAGGTCATCCATTACATTCTGCTGTCTCATGACAATATGTTGTGTTGTAACTGCAGTGAAGCTTGATTAGCAACATTTTACGACATTTGTACTTCTTGTACTACTGGTCTGAGCAAAGTGCCTGGTTTGAATCGCCTCACTCCAGCAAGATAGATAACTTACTAATTTACTAACTTTTCTGTTCAAAGTTTAAATGAAAGCATTTTGAAAAGTGTGACAATCTTGCCTTCATATTCTCATTGTTCTTACATCTCCGATGGCTCAGGAAAGCCTGCTTTTGTTCCTGACTGATCCTGTAAAACAGTGTAAAGTCAGCAGGTGAAACATTCTCTCACTCTTTCTTTCTGTCTGACCTTAAATTAGGGAGGGGCTGTTTATTTTGCCTCCATAATAGTTTCAGGTGGACTTTACCACGCAGGTGGGATCACACAAACGTTACTGAGAACAAAGGCTTTTTGTTTGACTGGTCTTGTGCTGATGCAGGTGGAAGTGAAGGACACTGGCCTTGTGTCCTTCAGCGTCCTGTCCCCATTTGAAGACTTTTTTCCCTTGCTTTTTGTTTAACAGTGAGAACTGAACACGATCTTGCTCTGGAAACTAATTACACTAAGAGTTAATGAGGCAGATGATAAAGTTTGACACAAACTAGTTCTGTCTGTCTCACACAGTGTGGTGTTACAACTCAGTTAGCTTTGGTTTAAACGGATACAAAGAGAGTCAAACTATTTCGTGTTGTTAATTGCTTTTATTTTACGAATATCTTGTCAGTTTGTTCTGAATTGGGCTGAAACTGGACAAACCGGTTTAACACTTCTCCCTCGTGTACACACAGACACACACAATCACACACACACCCCCCTGCCCAAACACAAGCATTACTCATCCTAGAAACCAGACCGTTGACTCAAAGGGTTTACCAGCATACCTGCTGGGGAGACACACCTTGCTCAAGTTAGCTAACGCTACACGTTTCCGTCATTTTGCAATATAAGCCACAACTACCACTAATTGAAGTCAGCAAAAAAAAAAATGTGACGGTTTCTTCAGCACACGTTGTCATCCACTAATCGACTTCTTGTTAGTTTCCAATTATTTACACTAATAATCCTAAATAAAACGCTCCAGGCTGCAGTGACGTCGCCCAGGTGTGCGCTAACGCCCACTTAAGCTAGTTATTTTAGCACGGACGCATTGTTTACTATGGGTTTACAGCAAAACAGAGCAGACAGACATGATTTAACCACAACCTCACCTTTAATGCGCGTTCATGTTGACGCTGTTCCAGACAAACACGTCTGTTTCACACAACATGACTGCTGATGCTGGTAATATGGTACATTTAGCATGAAAGCAAAGCACCAAACAACTCACACAATACAAACAGCAGCACACAGACAAGTGTAAGTTACCACTAATGTGTTCAAGTCAAAGACGTGTTCAGTAAAAATTGTAAGTTCAAAGTAGTTGAACACCCAGACTTTTGATTGAATAGCAGAGAGTTTACGTGGAGCCCAGTGAACCTAATTAAACGAAACGTGCAAATTAGCTTTGAACAAGGCACCGACGCTAAGCTGCCTGATATGTGAGTGGAATATTAAGTGTGAGGATTAGCCAGCTAGCCAGTGGGCAAGTGGGAGAATGATGTGTGGTCAACACGGGCAACTTCTCCCACAGCTTGAGTCGAGTCCATTCAAAGCGTAGGACAGAAAACGACAGGGTGCGGTGAACACATGATCTCAACTGCTGTTTAAGTGAGTGGCAAACAAACACCTGTGGGCAGCAGCTGTGTGGCAGAGTGCGGGCCCACCTCCTAACCCACCTGATTCCTAACGGCCGTTGCTGAGCCGATGTCCACCGTTCACAGCCGCCGTGGAGAAGACTGGACCTCCGGCCAGTGTCTAGTTGGCAGGGAGCACTCGCCTCCGACAAAAAGTGAAGGAAAATGTGACCAGACCGACAGACGAGTAATTCCAGGGTCCGAGCGACAGCGTAGTCACCGAGGAAATATCACCTCTAGGAGCTAAATTACAACTAAGACTGGTTGTGCCGCTCTTCCTTTTTCCACCGCTGCGGTGGTAGCGCTTCCTGCTAAAGGCTAAACTTCACTCTGTTAACTCCGCCCTCGCGCTGCTTTCAAGTGCACCTCGAAGATTCCAACCACTTCCGAACACTTCACAGCATCTGCTCTAAATATGGTTATTAACTCTGTGTCGTTTTTCATTCACTTTTCTTCCCAAATAAGAGCACATCGGTCCCCAGTTTTATGTTTTGTAAAGCTAATGTGTTGCAAAACTCTTGCCCAATAAATGTTGTGGTGATCACTTCTGCTTCACCACAATATTTTATATATATTTTATGATATGTGTTGATTAATTCATAGACACTACAGCAAATTGGAAGTATCAGTATTAAAAGAATGAGAAATTTGAATTTGGGTTCACATTGGCATTGGTTTATAATAATAACGCAACAAAGTCTACAATGATATAGACTTTGTTAATTACTCATATTTTTCTCCATCTAAAGTATATTAATTAGGTTTGGATATTAGAGCACACAGAAATATCCAAGAATCAAAAATAAAAGCCTTTATAAAAGTACAGACCACACTGGTTTAAAAAAAAAATGAATGGGACCTTTTTAACCGATAGTTTCAAAGACTAACAGCCCAAAATGCTGATTTACTGAGAAAAGCCAGATTTTTATTTAAATTCATTCATTTATTAAAATTGTCAAGACACCAAAACAAGAATAAACATGAAATCTCATTTATACTTACAAATCCAAAACAACAAGTATATATTGTTAATTTTGACCAGGTCAAGTTAAGACTTCCAGTATAACCTTTAAAAGAAATGTGCAAAACTAGTGAGGTTACAGTTTTATCTGAACAATCTTCCTATTAGTCCTGTTGTTACCTGTAATGGTGGTGTAACACATACTTTATACTTTACTTTAGGCAGCACTGGTCTCAGCAGGTCTTGAACTGGGAGTTTGTTGGGCTTTTACAGAATCAGTGCTTAACATTTGGTCACTATTAAACAGAAGAATTGATCAATAATTCATTGCCTTTCAAAGCTAATAACATCTTGATTGTGTGTATGTATCAGCCTGTACATCACATTGAGCAGACCTACAGTAGCACTATCATCACAGTAAACACAGGTTTCCTTTAGCTCTGTTTTTGGTCTCTGCCCACTTCTGTAAGGGTCTTTTCACATTTATTTAACATGATTTATATATTTAATCATGTGGACATAATATGTCACATTTTTGTAAACAGCTGTTGCGTGTGATCAAGTAGATGAAACGCTGCGTGATTGAAGTGAAGATCTAGGGATGAAAATGTTACCAGGACGAATAGCTTTAAGCGTGAAGGCACTCATTTTTCATCATTTGAAGAGAAAGAACTGGAAAAAATGAATCAAGGAAAAAAAAAAGCCATTAATGTGTCATAAAGCAGAGATGTTCTGACCGAGATCATGACAGACTGAGAGCCCGAGCTCCCTCTGAAGGAGTGGTGACATAGAAAGTTGGAGTTCCACTGTATCGTTCCTGTTGAGGAAGAAAAAACAAACACACACAGAAACAATAAATTAAAAAAAAAAAAAAAAGTGAAACTACTATAGTGTAGCCAATAGCCAAAACAGGTAAATGTGGACACAGTGATGCAAATGTGTCCATCAATAATTATTTCAGTACATCACATCTCTCACGGTCCTAGGAAGGAAGTTCAAACAGACGGGGGAGGAGGGGGGGTGGCTGGAGGAAAGCACCGCTGGGGTTATTTTCAAAACTCGACACATTTCCTCTTCAGCCAAGATGCATCTCTACTTCCTCCAAACTTCCTTTACTGCTGTTTCTTCCAGACTAAAATTACACACACCACGACTCATCTCACACCCACTATGAGTCGTCTACAGGTCAAACAAGTGTACTCTTCACACTAAAATACAGTCACAAAGTTCAATTAGTCATTAAGAACTGTATATAAACTGAATTGGAATTCAGACTGTGAAAGTCCCAATTGGGGAGTTTTCACCGCAGGAATCTTTGGGTAATATTACGTGAACTCGGCCGTTGATGCTCGTCTCCATCAGAGGAACAGTTCCTGTGATGCAAAACTCAGGAACCTTTTCAGGGCTGAAAAGAGTCCCTGCCTAGGGGTAGGTACTTTTCTGGGGCGGGGCTCTAGGTTGACTCGTTAGTGGTTGGTTGTAACTCAAAGTGGTACATGACGCAGTCAACAACGATGCACCATTTTTAAAACCCAGAAGCGTATGAATGAATAGTTTCTATAAATAAAATCAATGAATAGAATTGAAAAGGCGAACGAAGTCGAAACAGTCGAAACGGTCACAAAATGATCACAGGGTTTCACATATAATGATCAATGTGTGGACAGAATCAACACTGGCCACTACAAATTAATTTATTTATTTATTCCAACGCGAAACACAACGTTAAAAACAAACGGACGGGTCTGCTCTTTGACTGCTTGCTCGCTCTCTCGCACACACACACAGGTTTGCAGCGTGTAGTATATTAAAAATAACGCAATGACACAATGCGGAGAAAATGATCTTTAAAGTCGTCCCACCCCACAGTCACGTCACTGACTGGTGTCTTACCCTCAGTGGAGACACAGGTGTTACAAGGACCGAGTGAGAGGACATCCTGAAAAGTTCCCAGCCCCTAAACGTTACATTGAACTTATTGGTGGAAACACGGCTAATGTCTGCTTTCGGTCTAAGACCAAGGCTTGCTAATTGACTCACACCTCTACTGTCATAGTTAAAGTTAATTAAAGCTACATTGTGGATTTGACCACTAGCGGTGCTTCATATGTCACCACTTTTAAGGCCACATTCACACTGAGTGAACTTGTTTATTTGAATTAAGGAAGAACAGTGATGCCTTGGTACGACTGGTAACAGGCACATGCAGATGTAAACAGGTAGGAGGTGTATTCCCACATTACAAGTTGGTGAGTGTTGGTGAGTGACTGTACCAAGGTGCTTTCATAAACCAATGACTCATACGTTCAGCCGGTGAATTCACCCGCGGACATTTTCGTTCTTTGATGAAAAATATTTCCAAATCACTGCACTTTTCCCACAGCACTTCCACTGGCTCATACAGTATGTAAACACTTCCCTAACAACACAACTAAACAGAACCGCAGCTCAGACTGTCTGTCTGTATATCATATCTAATGTATCTATGATGCATTATTATGGTCAATTTACACTTTTTTATTACATCCAGTGTTTCTACACTGCAGTACTATAAATGGAAATAAACTGGATCATATTGAACCACAACAATAATTCAGCCAGCTAGCACACACTGGGAGAGATGTAAGTGTGACATGCTAATGGACAATGCTAATTGGAGGAATACCAGGGAAAGAGCTGCCTTTCTCTTCCATTGTCACCAAACAGTGTAGACTCTACACTATGGAGATTTGAGTGAAATTGGTTATAATAGCAGATGAGAGACTAGTGGCAATTTAAAGGTGTTTGGAGGATAAGTACTAGTGGAGGAGTGGCAGTGGCTAACTCCACCTTTAACCGATACACACACCACAGACAACAAACTTTTTCAACTGCATCCTAGATGTAAAAGTTATCCTTTTAGCATCAGTGTTACAGAGTTAAGTCCTAGAGATTATTGTTTCAGAAGTGACTGAACAGAACCATCCACAGTTCACCAGCTTGACACGTTCAATGTGTTTTAGCAAACTCTTCACCCAGAGCTCAGCCTTTGACCAACCGAAGCGACGTGCAGTTCAGAATTTCAGCCGGATCTGGACTGACCAGATCCACCTTAAATCCTTCAGCCAGAGACACCTTCAACAGCTCCTCCACAAACCCCTGCATGTCTGTGATTTCACACAGGCTCGGGTGTGTGTTGATGACGTCGTCCGACAGCGCCACCTCCGGGTTGCACACGGTCAGACCCTGATAGCGCTGTTTGTCATACTGGTCCTGAGGCAGCTCGTCAGGCCTCGGCACCCACTCCAGTTTCAGCCTGTTCTGTCTTGGGTTGCAGGGATGGGGGCTGGTGAAACCCTGGGACGTTCTGTAGGAGAAGCGCTCACAGAGCAGAGCTAGGAAAGCTCTCCACGTACAAAAGAGGTCGACTGTGAAGGCTCGAACGGAGCATGTGCGGAGCTCATAGTTTTCTGGCCCGTGGCGCAAGTTAAAGTGAAGAACACGGACCTGGAATGAGACCATGGAACATGCTGACTAGACATTCTCCAAAGTGAACACAAATAAAGAACCAGTCTTTCCATATTCTGGTTTCATACACACACACACACACACAACCTCTGCATATATACTGAATATACAGTAAACATCAGCTCAGAGGGAGTGTGAAGGCCACGCTCTTTGTATCATAATGACAATTCTTAACCTACAAACAGGAAAATCTGTATATTGTTATATGTGTTGGGGTGTTAATTTAAATACAATCACATTTTCAAATGAGACTGAGTTTTTATTTGTCTCAGTGTTTGGCTCAATTAACTTTCCTAATTTGTAGTTGGACCACTTTAGTAGTAATTAGATGAAACACCACTGTGCCTCATGTAAATAACAGATGCTGGCAGCACACTGTTCCTCAGCTGATGATTATTTGTTTTGGTGGTTAGCTTTACAGACAGCTCAGTAGTGGATGTGTATTCTGTGTGAACACTGATGGACGGATGGAAGTGAAGCTGCTGCTGTTGTTGCTACTACAAATAAAAATCCTGATTCCTGTGGAAAGTGTGAATCAACACAGAACGCAATGATTTGCAAAAACCTCTTTAACCTATATTCAAATGAATAAAGTTAAAAGAAAAGTGATCGACTGCAGACAGGTCAGTCTAGTACCCAACATGTACAGAATGTGACTTGGCATTGTCTTGCTAGAATAAGCAGAAACATCCCTGAGACAGATGTCGGCTGTATAAAAACCTATATATACATTTCAACATTAACAGTGTCTGAAAATTCGGAGGCAACTCCTGCCACAGGTAACACACAGACACAGTGTTGGTGTATGAGCAGAGATTTTATCTGGATTCTCTGATTGTTTTGATAATATAATGATCTGTTCCTTGGAAATGTGCATTGAGTATTACTATGTGAACCTCACCCAGTCCTGAGCTTTTTCCAGGATGTGTCTTTAATACCTGACCTGGGGTCAGACTGACGACCCTTTCACAGTTGACCTATGTTTACCTATGTATGGGTTTTACTAATCTATTATAATATCACCTGATTTATAAGATTTATCATAAGGTCTATAATAATGACTAAGTAAAGGTCTTGAGATAAAATTCTTTTCTGATTTCACTGAGGTCCAACATTAAATATAAACTCATTATACTGTTATTTTCAATTATGTTATGTCAAAGATGATCAGCAAATGATTGCATT
Source organism: Polydactylus sextarius (assembly GCA_016801845.1). Classification (NCBI taxonomy): domain Eukaryota; kingdom Metazoa; phylum Chordata; class Actinopteri; family Polynemidae; genus Polydactylus; species Polydactylus sextarius. Next base: position 2,986,174 of record CM028920.1, on the reverse strand, counting down.
CAGTGTCATTTACTTTCATACAATGTCCCAACCTTTTTGCAATCAGGATTATATGTTACTATCACTACAATGCTTAAGTCATATCGGCTGCATGGCTTGTATTCAAATAACTGATTCAACAAATGTTGTGTTCAACTGTTTAGTAAAACAACAGAAGTGGGTCTGATCAGTTCTAATAAGTGTACGACAGTGTCTTGACTGGTCTTATTTTTACATTTCAAAAAACGACTTGATTTGTTGCCATAAACTCGCTCCACATACCTTGGACTCAACGTTAACAATAATCATAGCTCCGAGTGGCCCCCCTCTGAGGCTGCGGGGGGCTGATGCCTCATAGCGGCGGATCTCCTCCAGCAGGGGGTGTATCTGGAAGAAATCAGCCTCCCTCTGCAGCAGCGCCAGCTCTGAGAAGCTGTCAGGCAGGTCCAGGGAACTGGAGCGCAGGTAATTCAGGATGTACCTGAAGACTTTACCGTCGCGGTCGATGAAAACGTTTCCCTGGTTGTCCCTGAGCACCGGGATCTGTCCTGTGAACATGGCTCCTAGCATGGAGTCGCGGCAGCGCGTCAGAGTGTCCAGAGTTGTGGTGTAAACTTCTCCACCGACGTTTAAAGACACCGGATCCTGCAGAGAGTTCCTGTTGCTGTTGTTGTCTGGCGAGTTGAGGTTCAGCATGGTGAAGGTGAAGCTGTGATAGTTATGATCTTGAGCAGCCTTCTCTGATGATGATGTTGTTGTAGTTGTGGTTGTGAGGACACAGATCCCTCTGCTCTAGTTAGAGCTGCAGCAAACTGAGGGAAGTTGTGGAAGTTTCAAGCATTTCTTTTAATTCCAAGAAAGACTTGTTTCTTTTAACAGTCTGCAAGACCCAGTAGTAACCAGGATACGGCCGAAAAGGGAGAAATGCGGGGACATCTGCCAAATCAGATTCTAAAGCTGAAGATTTATAAAAACCAGTTTCAAACCTTTTAAAAAGCTGCTGCACTGTCACACTGTTTCTTCAAACACGTAATCCTTTCATCTTTATCTCCAGCTGTTTCCCGTGATCTTCTGTGGTTTGATTTACATCTTAGTTGGTGTGTGTCTGCTGGTGGACTGTGAATGGTGTCAGCCAACAACAGGCCTAAAGTCTGTAGAAAGGCAGCAAGGCCACAGTGACCAGACCAGCATGCTAATAACGGGACACTTCTGGCTCCGTCTCTACGAAGCTTGCTTTTATTCTCAGCTCTTACCCCCCTGATCTCTCACTCTCTCTCTCCTCACACACACACACACACACACACACACATTCACACACAAACACACACACTGGAGCTGTCTGAGCAAGACACGGGGGACTGGGCAATTTGTCTGAAATGCCCCCTTAAAGTGACAGCCAGAGCAGTGAAAAGTGCTTTTTATCTCCTGTGAACAAACGAACAATGTCCTCAGACATTTTCATTTCAATCGGCTGTTTGGAGCGAAAAGTTTCACCAAAATACAGGATGATAAAAACAGAGAAAAACAACTTTTAACCAACTAAACAGCAGAAGAACTGAGCTGCACCTGCTGTCTTGCATCACAGGATGAAAATAATCAAGCTAATTATTCCATTATTCCAAGAGCACAATGACTTTGTAACAAAGTTTTCTGTGCCTATAATGCTCAGTGTTTTTCACACCAAACAACAACGTTTTGCAGTAATATGGATGACACTTCTCTATTCAACACACAGAGATGATGCCAATACGATCGTCTAAAACAGCAGACCAGCTATGTGCCAAGATATAGCCCTGCAGTGTGAATGTATATATGAATATAAATATACCAGTTTTAAATCTATTTATATATTAATGATAATAGATAGAGATTTTTGTTTTTGTGTGTGTGTGTGCGCGTGTGTGTATTAACCTTTACCAGTTTTAAATCTACCAGTTTTAAATCTATTTATATATTAATGATAATAGATAGAGATTTTTGTTTTTGTGTGTGTGTGTGTGCGCGTGTGTGTATTAACCTTTATGTGGAGAATAGTCCTATCGATGGCATCAGCCTTCATCACAGTCACAGTGCACCCACCGAATCCTCCACCTGTCATGCGGCTGCCAAACACCCCCTCCACCTCCACGGCAGCAGACACCAGCTCATCCAGCTCTCTGCAGCTCACCTCGTACAGATCCCTGACACACACACACACACACACACACACACACACACACACACACACACACAGTTACTGCACAGCTCGCATTTCTCTCTCTTTTTTTTTTCCCTACACTGACACTTTAGCTGACAGTACCTCAGAGAGTTGTGGCTCTCCACCATTAACTTCCCAAACTCTGTATAGGCTCCTCTCTTCAGAGCTTCAGCAGCTCGACTGGTTCTTTCGATCTCCTCGATCACATGACGAGCTCTTCGATACGTCACATCATCCAGTCTGTCTCTTGCCTCTAGAATTAAAAAGGGAGAAATAACTTTTATCTTTATCATAGGAACTGAACACAACACAGTCTGAATGAACCTGCGCCGCTGTTTCATCAACACTGTTACAGCTGAGTGGAACAGGCCTGTAACAGCGTGTGGAAGCACGACGTGAACATGTTAGCGACAACAGAAGAAGCAAAAGTGGGTTTCGTGATGTCAGAGACTATTGTGAAATCAGTTTCTATGTAGACTGCTCCAGCTAAGTCAAATTTGAATGTGGTTTTTCTGCATTTTGTGTTTTGTTTTTTTTATGTCATCTTAGATCAGGATTTTTGAGCTCCAACATTTTCACAACAGTATACTTTTTTTACACTACAAGTCAAAGAACAATGGGCAGAAAAACTGTTCTTCACACCCTCCAGGTCCTTCATGGTGGCCTCTCTGAGACTGGCCTTTCCCAGGATGGAGGCGGCTTCCTCACACTGCCTGCGTCTCATCGGGTACTCGCTACCAGTCAAGGCGTGCTTCACATTAGAGTTAGTGATGAGAATGACCAGACCTGGATCTGCCAGAGGGACCGGGGTGGCCTCCAGGGACCTGAGCCAAACAATAAAGACTTACCTAAGTGATAGTGATCAATGGGTTTTGGGGACCAAAATGACACCAATGACCTTAGAAGAAAGTACTCTAATATTAACAATACCTGCAGTCAATGAGCAAAGCGTGACCCTCTCTGCCCAGGACAGACACAAACTGATCCATTATTCCACAGGGGACACCAGCGTGAGTGTGTTCTGCCTGCTGACAGGCCAGTGCTTTGGACACCTTGTCTGAATCATCTGTGGAAGCAAATAAAATAAAATGTGTCTGAAGCGTCTAAAGAGTTAAAGCTGTAGGACAGAGAGATGTTGAACAAGTTTTTCTACGATTTAAACAAACACATTCCTCCTCACTCACGCAACACGGGGGACAATTTTGACAATTTGAAGGCTTGTGAACATTTTCAAGATCGACTGATGTTTTGACAAACGGCTGTTTGAGCTGCTGAGTTTTAAAGTTACACAGAAGTCAGTGATACAATTGGATTTTCAAAAACTTCATATAAAATCGGATGATGCTCATGTTTGCTTGACAGTTTACACAAAATACTCGATTCTAGAAGCAGAAATCAAATGAAAAATGAAAAAAGTGTGACTTCTGTCCCACCACCTTCAGCTGTATGAGCGACTCTTGTTTGTGTGGTTCCTCTCTGACTGCAGGAAATGAATATCAGAGGCACACTGCTGTAACTCTAGTCTGACCTGGCTTCAGCTGCTGCAGGAACGTGTAGAAAGCCACTTCTAGAGAGGCAGAGCTGGAGAGACCTCCACCCAGTGGGACACTGCTGATTATCACTGCCTTGAAGCCTGGAACAGGAGGAGCTGGAGCCAACAAAACACAAACATAAACACATGAGATAAAGGTCCTGCTGTATGATAACACTGTACATCTCTGATCTCAATCGCTTTCATTGAAGTAACTCACTAAGACAGATAACAAGTAATGTTTTAGAGCCATCACAGTCCTACATCATTTATTTACCCCTGTAATGTTGTATCACACCCTTCACATAGTTTGCCCAGCTGGGTTTTCCTGGACTCAGCCCCGATCCAGAACTGGGTTCCAGGCTGAAGTCCACTCTCCGAGGCTCATCAGCATCCTCGTTTGCTGTTACTATGGTAACATCACAGCCAGAGGTTTGACTGCCAACCACCACAGTCACCAGAGGCAACGCCTGGTTCACCAAACACACAGACACACGTTATTCTTCATATCATATCACCAAACTCTGTTCAACAAAACACTAAATACATAAATATAAATTATTACTAATAATAATAACTTATTACTTTCTCAAGTCCATGTGCCGACCATGCGTTTAACTCAACAGTTAGTGACCCAATTCTTAGTTTTAATTCTGTCAACTTTCACTTTTACTACATTTCCTAACTTCATCACATACTTTTACTCTGATACATTTTCATTTTTCAGTGTCGTTATAAAAATCAGAGTAAACAAAATGTGGTGTTTTCTCTACTGCTCCGGTTCACTCTCAGTCTACCTGTGACTGTGTAGGCTCCATCTTAAAGGGTGGATGGATGGAGAAACTTAAAAAAAGAAAGAAATTTAGTGAAAAAAGAACAACTTCAGTACTTTAGTTCAGACTCAAGACATTGTCTATGAAGACTCCATGTTTATAAATTCTGAATAAATGTCATAACTTTTACTTTCATAACTTAAGTACATTTAATTATAGATTATCTCTCATACTTAAGTACATTAAATATTAGATACTTTAAGACTTTTATTTGAGTAACATTCTAGTTGTTGAGTCATTTTTAAATATAGTTACCTACTTCAGCTACACTGTCCTGTTTGCACTACAGGGGCACTACTAAACATTAGAGAGTCATTAGACTGTTTTAAATAGCTTATGTCATTTGCAGCAAACATGAACTTTTACATTTTGACATTAGGTCAAGTTCAGTCACAGTGATCAGTCGTGGTTGTGTTGTTTTACCATTGGAAGTACAAATCCCTGGTTGTAGTCAGTGTGCTCTCCTATCAGGTTGACTCTTCCAGGAGCACACACCGCCAGTAGAGGAGCCTCCTCCCCGAACACCTGCCCGAACACGCGGCGAGCATCCGCCACCAGGTCGGAGACGTTTGGAAAAGAAGTGGCCATTGATGCAACTTCACCACACGAGTTAAATTACTGGTTTTGTAAACACTGTAAATACTGAGGAGGATGAAGCACGCGACTATATCTGTCCAGACAAGAAACATGAAATAATAATAATATAGTAAATGACAATGTTTTAACCAGCGCGAGGAAGATCCAGGAATGTTTTGACACGTCACGTGCTCTTTACTTCCTGGTGATCACGTGCTTTCACGTGAGTCTTTGATTGGTAGAGGAAGATGTTCACTTGACACACAGATTGAAAACCCACTGAATTAACTCCAAATGTAACACACAGTATTCACAACTGTTTTTATTTGTTTTAGTTTCTCTCCAGCCCAAACCTGCAACATAAATATAAGACACGATGTTACACTTCATGTCAACCGACAGGGGCAGCAGGTTTCCTCATATTATGGAAAAGTAGCGTGATGGTGGCTCCTGGTGGACGAATGATATTGAAATGTGTGAATACTATTATAAAAAAATTAAAGTCTATATATATATATATATATATATATATATATAGATAGATAGATAGATAGATAGATAGATAGATAGATAGATAGATAGATAGATAGATAGATAGATAGATAGATAGATAGATAGTTATACAAACTCCGTAACAGCAGGTGGCGGTATACGCCTCATGAGCAACGCGTCCAATAATCCAGAGAAGAAGAAACGGAGGATCAGGAAGACGTGGACGAAGAAGAACAACAACAGGATATTATCATGGCTGCTGACAGTGATGTGAGTTTCTTTCCTGGGTGTTTTTGACATATTTCGTTAGCCAGATAGAGTCAGCGCATGAGGATAACGTCATAACAATATTCAACTGTAACATGTTTGTGTTTCTTTTAGCCCGAGTCTGAGGTGTTTGAGATCACCGACTTCACCACCGCCTCAGAGTGGGAACGGTAGGAGAGCTCACATCTCTGCTTGTAGCTTATAGCTGATTTATATATTATTATTACGTATATAAGTGACCATGATATACATTTAGACATAAACAGTAAGTTGACTCTTTATCGTTTTAATATCGCGCTATGAGGATGTCAAACCAGACACAACTAGTAATGCTTGAAAAAAAAAAATAGGTGTTTCCCAAGAAGACAATTTGTCGAGTTCAAACTAAAAAACAAATCTTATTCAGTTTCTGTGGAGTCTGCAGACTGATAGAAATCCTCTGGTAACACGTTTTAAATCTGTTATTCGTGCTACGGCTAAATTTTCCCGACCTCCAGGTGCACGACACCAAACGTAAACAAAAAACATGGCGGACAGTAACAAGTGTTGGGACAGGTGAAGACAGAGTGTGTCCTCCTCCTACATAAACACACATTATAGCTGCTATTTTAGATCTGTTCAATACTTTGAAACCTGTCTATGATTTTGTTCACTAGAGATCATTAGCTCAGTAACAATGGCGTCATATTTTGAATATACATTCACACAGAGAGCAGGTTCAACAGCACGATGGTTTGTGTTATTGTAATGAAGAACATGCAAATATTCTTAAGTTACCTTTTAGTTGATGGTTTTGCTTTTATACTGGAAGGCCTGGCTGACCCTGGATCAGAGGTTTGGCAGCCTTAGACTTGCTATTTTCAGTCGATGTGGTTTAGTTGGCTCCATCAAACTGGGGCCGTCAGCAGATCTGGGTCAGTTTGAGGATGAGATGAGCAGTCAGAGGCCGTGCTTCTCTGCTAGAAAGAGGTGGATTCGTCTCTTCTGGTCGGTGTCTTGTTCACTTCATGTTGAAACGAGTCAGTCTAGGTGGTTTGGGCATCTGATCTTGATGCACCTCCAACTGGTCATTAACTTCAGGGTAGACCCTTATCACATTTGAGATAATATTGATCAATTAGTCGTTGAACACATGAAGATCCCCCTGTGTTTCCCTGGTTGTCATGTTGTTGTTGGCGCTCAGTTGAACTTTTTGTCATTATAGGACAGTAAATCATGACTTCAATGTTGTTTAGATACGACACAAAATGCTATAAATCATAGTTGGGTTACGTTAGTGTTGAATCACAGGGGAAGTGGTTGCATCACCAGGTATGATAATGTTGTTGAAGCCTTTCATCATTTTGTGACGTTGTAATTACGCCGTTAAAAAAGTGAACTGTTATTGCCAAACAAACCAGGTTTGTCAGTGAAAATTTAGGTAAAGTTTACACACTATTTTGTTAGTTAGACAATTTGTTATTGAATTGGATTGAAAGACTGAAATAGAGCATTTTTTGTGTCACCATCACAATATTTAATATTGTGTATCAAGACCCAGTTGAAACTGTCTGTGAGTCCCATCTGTCCAAAGAGTTTGTTTTACAGTAGCACAGAAATGAAAACTGCAACATTTAAGAAGCTTAAACTAGAGACTGTTCTTATCTTTGCTCCATCAGAAACTTCAGTTATTAATTGATTATTTCTTTTTCTGATTCATTTTCTGATAAACTTTAATCTAACAAGTCTCCACAGCTGACAGCAATACACATTTTATCTGTTCCAAGGTTTGTGTCCCGGGTGGAGGAAGTATTAAATGATTGGAAGCTGATTGGAAACTCTACAGGAAGGTTGTCACTAGAGAAGGTACAGACTCTCATTAAATCTCAAATATTCAGCTAAATAACATCTGCTTCACTTTGTCATGCTGTGACTTTTACCTGAACACAGGGTGAATACACCAGCGGCACCTGGGGGGAGAAGTGTCAGGATATTAATTTTGCTGACTTTAAGTTCTCTATAACGCACCACTTCCTGAAAGAAGACGGGGAGAAGGACGATGGGAAGGACAAACTGGAGGAAGGTATGGGCATGACGGAATAATAACTATGTTTAGCGATCGAGCATTTGAATACAATGATAACAGGTGAACACATAGTTCGTTTAATCTTTGACATAACAACTGCTTCTTCTCTGTGCAGACGCGTTCCCTCTGGCCATGCAGGACCTTCTGTGTATGAACAATGACTTTCCTCCTCGAGCTCACTGCTTGGTCAGATGGTGAGTTCAGTCATTCCTTATGTATTTATGTGAAGAGAAAGCAGGTTCACTACTAAATATTATCTTCAGATAATATCAGCTGTGACTAAATATTGTCATATGGGTCTGTCACACTGTCTGTGTCTGTGGTATAGGTACGGTATACGAGAGTTTGTGGTCGTCAGTCCTGGAGCGAACTGCGAAGCCATCGTCAGCGAGTCCAAATGCAACCTGCTCCTCAGCTCTGTCTCCATTTCTCTGGCCAACAGTGGCTGGTGAGTCACCCACATCACTGAATGACAATCTCACAGATCCTCTCATATAAATCTTCTGCTGCTGTTTTGATTCATGTGTGTACAGCAAAGGAAAATACGCTTGTGTGCCAAAGTTTGACCTGTTTGAAAGAATAAGCAGTGTTTATAATAATGACCTTCCCTCTTTTATGTATCCACATCCAGTCAGGTGCCCATTTTTGTCCAGATCCAGCAGAAGTGGAGGCGGATGTATGCAGGAGAGTGTCAGGGTCCAGGTGTTCGCACTGACTTTGAGATGGTTCACCTCCGCAAGGTGCCAAGTCAGTACAACCACCTGGCCGGCCTGCTCGACATCTTCAAAGCAAAAATAGTAAGTTTTACAGAGCAGGACACAACAGGAAAATAGATTTTATGAGACGGGTGTCTGATATATCTGATTTTTTTTTCAGTCTTTTGTGAAACCCTCTTAAAAGATTTCTTCTTTTCAAGTACAGTGATTCAATCAAAAAGCCCTGGTGCCTGAGTGGTACATGTTAGAAGTAGATCAGATGAGCAGGTGTTGAGAAAACAGACAGTTCAATAGAGAGAGTATGTAAACGTCACCACAGCTTCTTATGTCTGTTTCCTTCTCTTCAGGGCTGCTCCCTGTCTCCTCTACCTCCTGTCAACATTGCGATCAGATTCACCTACATCCTGCAGGACTGGCAGCAGTATTCATGGCCACAGCAGCCTCCAGGTTGGAACTCACTCGCTAAATACCCACTTGCGTTCACAATGACAGTATATATTTGTAGTGGTGGAACTACACAGGTGGTACATTCTCATTCTTTCCTCTCCTCAGACTTTGACACGCTCCTCGGAGGTGAGGTGGGAGGGGTGGAGTTTGGGAAACTTCCCTTTGGAGCCTGTGAGGAGCCAATCAGGTGAATTTGTCGATGATGAATCATTCTGAACTCTTGCAATACCTGAATAAATATTTGATGTATGACGTCACGCTGGCATCACTGAGCTGCCGGCTGTGGGTGTGGGCATCTTTAGATTATTTTTTATTTCTGTTTCTTGAATTAACCATATGAATGTAATCACCAAACATGTGTAAACATTTGTTTGTTGCAGTGAACTTCATCTTGCGACCACTTGGCCTCATCTGACTGAAGGCATAGTGGTGGATAATGAAGTGTACAGGTGAGAACGTCACAGAGCAGTCGACCTCCACTGAACAAAAGACCTGAACGGCGCTGAACCTTCATCTCTAGTTTCATTCCTCCATATTGACAGAAACGTGAACCAACAACACACTGTATGATTTTATGTCTCTATTCTCTGTGTGTGACTGAACAGTGACCTGGACCCTCTTCAGGCTCCTCACTGGTCAGTGAGAGTCAGAATGACAGAAAACCCTCAGTGTTTACTGGGTAAGTTCACTTCCTTGGTATCCAGTGTTTCCAAAACACAGTTTTATGTTGTTTCTGTTTCGTCTGTACAACAATACAAATCATCCACATATGTTTCTACTGTCACTCCTCCCTCCAGAAGTGAGTGTATTGATGTGTCTCATTTTATCCAGTCAAATCAAATGATGAGTTTTATTCCAAACTAACCACTGATTTTGTTTTACTTGTTTGTTTGATTGATAAATCAGTTGTTTTTTTTTTTTTTTTTTTTGTTTTTTTTTCTCGCAGTTTTGTTGTGTTATTATTTACTAACTAACTGTTACTTTATTATTGTCACTTGATTTCTTATGATGAATCATATTGATGATTCATGTATGTTGCATCTGGTTTTACTGTGTAAATAAATGAGAGGTTAAATCCCATGTTCTTGTTACATGCACCCACTGACTAGACCCCAACATAACCTTTTCATCATCTTCTCTCTCTTTATTTTTTCTGTCTCTGTGTCTCTCCCTCGCTCTTTACCGTTTCAGCCAAATATCCATCAAATAGTTGTATCAGTGTCTAGCGAGATGAGTTACTGCTCAGCTGTGTGGTTGAAAGAGCCTCTAACTGCTCACAGTGTATTGGTTGGTGATGTCGGTATAAAGGATGTGGCGACTTCATTCATTCATTGTCACAGCTTCTATAAAAAATGTCATTTCCATGCAGGTGACTTGATGACAGAGTTCTTGAAGCTGTGCAGCAGAAAAGAGTCCACAGAGGAGATTCTAGGAAGAAGACTGGCTGAGGAGGAGGGCAAAGGTCAGAGGTTGCTGTGATGTCATTAAATACACTGTGATGTTTTCCCGTTATTCATCTCCACAACTGTAAACTCTACTGTTCTCTCTCAGATGCAGATGCAGATGCATCACGTAGACGGTATCACATGTCAGATTGTAATTAACTGCTGTTTTTCCTCTTATAGAAAACACTGACATCAGTTCAGCTTTGTCTAAGCTGACAGAGCCGTCGACGACGGTGCCCATCTCCAAACTGTCCGTCTCCAACATGGTGCACAGCGCCAGGAAGCACATCCGACGCCACCGACGCGTCGACGAGTCGCCGCTCAACACTGACGTGCTCAACTCCATCCTCCTGGTGAGACTCCGCCCTCGTGGGTATAAAGACGTCCTCCTTAATGCAAGACGTCAAGATACTCCTACGACTGACAGACAAGAGATGTTGACGCTGACAGACTGGTTTAGATGTAAATATGTAACTGATGGTTTGTTTGTTTTGTTTTGTTTTTTTTCTCCTATGTCTCAGTATCTGTTCCCAGACGCTGCTGTGGAGAAATCATCAGAGAACAGCAAGAATAAAACTGGACAGACAAACTCCTGTGGGAAACCTGATCTAGACAAAAACTCTGATTATGTATGTTTGCTCTTTTACACTGTTTTACACACTGACATGACAACCAGGTCATATTGCACTTAAATGATCATAATAACATATAACAAAGCATGTATATTCATCAGTCTCCTTTCTTTCTGTCCAGAACCTTTACCTTCAGCTGAAGTCAGCTCCCAGTGACAGTCTCACCTACCGTCTGGCTCTGTGTGTGTGTCTGGTCAACTACAATCATGGCGGTCTGCGGGCGGTCGCCCACCTGTGGCAGGAGTTTGTCCTGGAGTTACGTTACCGTTGGGAAAACAACTACCTCATTTATGGGTGAGTAGTCGCTGTCACCTTCTGCCTTGTCTCACTGTTCACCAAGAAGCTGTAAAATCTGTCTAACATGATCACTAAACCTCATGTCTCTGATGTGCAGACTGACTGGTGGACCTCCTGATCTACGCTGTTGTCTTTTGCATCAGAAGCTTCAGGTAATTACTCAGATCAAATGCACGCAGTTTATGTAACTTTCATTCCTTCAGTTGTAAAATAAGTTTTCAGATCAAACCAGGATGCAGCCTGAGAGACAACTGACGACGCTGTTTCTTCATTCAGCGTTTCATTTTAAAGTAGTGACGTCAGTGTTTGTTACTACGTGACTGAAAGTGGCTCATTTTCCCACACAGATGCTGAACTGCTGCATTGAGAGGAAGAGGGCGAGAGATGAGGCACGTAAGGCGCAGGAAGGAAGCAGAGGAGAGAGAGAGCGCAGGGTGTCTGGTGGTCAGAACAACTCTCCTGCTGCAGACGCCACAACCACAACAACAGCAGCTGCAGCGGCCTCATCGAGGGAGGTGTCCCCGGGGAAATCCTGGGACTCGTGGAGCGACAGCGAGGACGAGTTCTTCGAGTGTCTGAGTGACCAGGGAGACGCTGACGCTGCAAACACCGAGGGGGAAAAGGACGGCAGCAAAACTAAAGCAGAGGGTCGACTTCACCCGTATAACAACATGACTCTACTCAACTCTACAGAACCGCTCTACGTCCCCGTCACACAGGTCAGGATCTGACACACACACAGTCTGGTTTCCATAACTTCAGGGGACATTTCATTGACTTGCATTCATTTCCATCTCAGTTGTTGCCACTACTTGTCTAACCTTTATCTAAACCTGACCCGAACCTTAACCAAACCTTAAATCATGACTTTACCTTCATTTTTTATACATTATGGGGACCTGCTTTTTGTCCCCATAATGTGAGTGTGTAAAACAGTATTAATACATGTTATGCATATGATAAAATTATTGATTAATTACACATTGTTTCTGTTGTTCTTGTATTACTGTATTACCAACTGTTCAAATACACTGTATACTGATAGAAAGACATGTTGAAATATAAGTGTTGTTATTTGTATTATTTTTGTATACAACCGACAAAATCCACAGTTGTTCCTCTGCAAATATGGATTTTAAATTTCAGTTGTATCATGTAGATACTTGACTAACGTCTCTCTGTAGTTAAAATGTGATAACACATCCCTGTCATTCAGACTGAATCACTCAGAACCAGGACTGTGGTTTAATCACTTTAATTAAGAAGCTCTTTGTGTTTGGTTTGGACTAAAGGAAGAATGACACCACCCAGAACCACTAATTGTTTTACATTTACAAAGTTTTTACACTTGTGTTTTAGTGAAGTTTCAAGAGAGATAATAAAATAAAATTGGGGTTAAGAGTTATGCAAATGTTTGACGAGTATTCAGAAAATAATTTCATGTTGCGTGTGTGTGTTTGCTTTTCAGGAGCCTGCTCCCATGACAGAGGACCTGTTAGAGGAACAGTCAGAAGTTCTGGCCAAACTGGGAACTTCAGCTGAAGGGACTCACCTTCGAGCTCGGATGCAGAGCGCGTGTCTCCTCTCCGACATGGAGTCTTTTAAGGTGAGACAGAGACATGTAGTTGAATAAAACGTCCACACAGCTCTGGTGTCTGTGAAAACACCGGGGTTTTGTGATGTAAATAATCAGACCAAGACAAATCATTTCAATTCACCTGTTTTCTCAACCATGAGATTATAACTTGTTTTTTCCTTTGACTTCAGTCTCACTCTGGATAGAATTCTGTCAATGACTCAGTCCAGCCTCCTCTTTCTCTTATATATTATTATATAAATAATATTTCAGTAAATATTTCATCTCTTGGCTCATGATCATATTATTCTTGATCTATTAGTTCAATGAATATGGATTCTCTGTCCACAGGCGGCCAACCCAGGCTGTGTTCTGGAAGACTTTGTGCGCTGGTATTCACCAAGGGATTACGTAGAGGAGGAGGCGGTGGATGAGAAGGGGAACAAGGTGTTGAGAGGGACGCTCAGTCCCAGGATGAAGATCCCAGGCAACATGTGGGTGGAGGCGTGGGAGACGGCCAGAGTTACACCCGCACGACGACAGAGGAGACTTTTTGACGACACTAAAGAGGCTGAGAAAGTAAATATTCCCAAGTGGATTCACCCTCTTTATAAACCTTTAACCAGAGGGAAGAAACTCAACTTGTGTTTTGGTCTTTTTAGGTTCTACACTATCTGGCTGTGCAGAAACCTGCAGACCTGACCAGTCACCTGCTGCCCTGCATCCTCCACGCTGCTATTCTGAAGCTGAAGGAGGAAGGTGAGATGATCTGAGGTTGCTGCAGTTGATCAAGTCTGGGTTCATCAACATTATGTGTCCAAAGAATGAGGTCAACTGACTACCTGAATATACTGAACGACCAGCACATGACGATACCAGGATTCATGTGACACTGGACAATAATAAATCTTGTGACACTGCAGAAACTTATCGTAACAGTACCACAGCGAATGCGTGCTGTAATCAAAGCTAAAGGTGGTCCAACGAATTCAACTTTTTTGGCCAGTGTGTATTGTGGTGAAACAGTCATTTAGAGTGGGACACAACACTTGGAGTTTTTTCTATTCTGTTTTCTCCCAACTTCAGTCAATCACGTTCTTGTTTCTGTTTCTCTCGTCAGAGTCAGTAGAAGACATTCCATCTGTCAAGAAAACCATTCAACAGGCGACGTCTCAGGCCAGCAAACTGCTTCAACCCCATAACCACGACTACAAGAAGTTAGAGGTGAGTGAACCGGGAACTAAAACTGTGTTTAAAATGCAGTGATAAATGATAAACGAACAGATAAACGGATGTAGCAGAATATAGACCAGTGAGTGGATGGTGGTGGATGATGACAGGTCTGTAGATCATTGATAGCTGCGAATTAAAAAGTTTCACTAAACTTTAAAAATACTAAACAAGCCGCTTTGTGAGAATGGCCTATATACTCTTAAGAGTCAATTGATCACTGGTTTTGGCTGCAGAAGCTGCTGAGTCTACGTAGACGAGACTGACGAGAACAAAAATGCAAAGTATATACTGCAAGATGAGATAAATACACAAGTTAACGGGTTGAGACGCTCTCTGTATTTTTCTCTCTGACTTGCTTGCTTTCATATTTGGGTTTGGCTTCATTTTAATTTTAACAAACACACCTACATGTAGCACCGTGGTCCACTCAGAGCACCGAACGACATGATGTTTAATTGTACATAGAAGCACTAAATATGTCAAGATCAGGCCTCACCTAAGAAAAATCACCCAATTAAACAAAGAGCATCGTTATCTACCTCTATAACTAAATGACTCACTATTACTTCTCGGGTAGCTGTAACTCTAGAGTTATTGATGATTGATCACTGGGTTTGTTTGTTCAGAGGGATGCAGCTTTGCTCCCCTCCTGTGTGATAAGAGTTTATAGGTGGGGATGATGTGCTCTATTGTGTAACCAGGACTGTCCTAAGTTTTAGTCACAACTCTGTTACACTTCCTTTAAAATCCAAGTAAAGTAGCCTGGCTGTTGCACCAGCTCATAGACGGAGCTCATAAGATCCCGTAAACAGGAAGTTCTCAGAGGCAGATCAACAAGGCGTCTGTCAAATGCCTCGGTGTGCTACCGGACAGAGCTACAACCAATCAGACCACTGACTCCAATGATGTATACATAGCCATCGTGTTAAAACCCGCATCATTTCATTGGTTCCTGAGCTTTCAAGATCAGGAAGAGCAGAGAATAGGCAGGTTGGCCAGACTGACTTGAAAGTGAAATTCTATGTAGCGTCACAAGCAGTATGGGCGGGACCAGGCGGACAGTAACGATGAAGCAAACAATAATCCTGACACACACAGTCTTGTTGAATCCAATCATACGTGTTATGAAGTTCAGTGAGCATGTGACCATCTGTCTCTGTCTGCAGGATTTCATCAACCAGTTGATGGCCATGGAGACGGCCATCACACGGGCTCGTTCCCTTAAGGCCAAGTTCGCCATCGGTGAGGGTGAGAATGGAGAAGACGCAGACGAACTAGAGAAGTAAGTTACTCTTCTCTCATTCACGTTGTACAGCATCTGCTGGAGGAATGACAACATCCCGGTCACTTATACTGAGCAGCCAGACTCATATTTGATATTTGATGTTTGTCTCTGCAGGTTCGTCAGCTCATTGCTGGAGGAACCCGAGGTTGTGGTGATTGGAGCTGGTCAGGGACCAGCAGGCAGCATCATCCACCGACTGTTCGTCAGCGCTCAGAGGGTAAGATGACTCACTCTGTCTTTGTCATACACTTCACCACGAGAGGAGAGGATGATGTCACTATATAGTGAAGTCATCTAGGTGTAGGTACTGAAACATACATTGGACTGTGGTGCATCTGCTTCATGGTCGTCTATCACAACACTGATGCTTTTAAATGGAAACAGAGGACGTTCACTGTGGAGCCACATGCTGCTGCATGAGTCCGCATGAAGTACACAGTCACACTGATATAAGGTTGGCATGTCTATAGTGATGCACTGAGTCTGTATTGATAATGAATGAAGTGTTTACTCTTGCACATCAACAGAGACAGTGATGTGTTTACACTGAATATGCACAAAGACCAGTGACAAGAGTAGAAATCAGTCACGACTCCTCTGTTCTGCCTTTAACGTTTGTTGCGTCAGCAGAGTTGATAAACACTTTGACTGTTGGTCCTGAACTTGATGTAGACCCACACCCAGGACAACCGTGAAGTGTCGGACACTAACCAGTGTGCAGCAGTGTAGCATGACAACACAGCGTCCACCAGGCTTCTACACTGACGCCGTCACTGCACTGCTCATCTGCCTGTCGCACGTCACAGTTTTAAACTGCAAACTGAGTGTTTGTGTCATAAAAGTGGAGTCTAACTTGTCAATTCAGTCAGAATCAAATAGAATCAGAGGCCAAATCTGGTACAACTATAGTGAGGTGTGTGGTGTGAACCCGTGCTGCCCCCTAGCTTTACAACACAGTATGTGCATGTGGAAGCTTCAGGCAGCGGTGTGATTTTTCTTTTTTCTTTTTTGTTGTACATTTCCTTCGTTCGACCATGTTTTTGTGTTTCTCCCTCTGCTGCTTACGTCAAGCTGGCTGACTTCACCAGTGATGAGGTAACCACCAGTTATGAGCCCCAACCCCCCCCTCCTCCTCCCCCCACAACTACCAGTTCTACCACTGCCCCCCCCCTCCAATAACACACACACACATAAACACACACACATCCTATTAAATGTTTAACTGTATAAATTCTACACGTTATTTTGTCATTTACAGTTTTTATGTTTATTTGTGTCTTATACGTCTTAACGTCTGTGTTCATGTGAAGTCACTTGCTCAGTTTAATTCGGATCAGGATTCGTAAACTTTCGCCTCGTTAACGTTAAATGTTAAAATTAGGGCAAATCATTTATCTGTAATTTAAACTAACCCTCAGGGATCTTCATCAGAGCGTCTTTATATCCGTCACCGTCCTGTTCTGTTCGTTTGTAAAGTCTTTTGCTTTCACTATAAAATCTATAACTGTTATAACTGAAGAATCAAATGTTTTTCACATCTCTAATTAGTTCGGACCAAAGCAGAGCTGTAAGATATAATAAAGTAAATATATGTAATAATTAGCTACAGTTGATGCTTGGTGAGTTCACACACACACATGTTCACATGACAACTGTGTTCATCACATCTAAAACTCTTCTCTCTTCATCTCTCTGTGACTTGCTTTGACAGGAGGGTATTTTTGGAGACATGGAGGTTTGAACTGTATAATATTATAATCTACATGTGGTATTTTAGTCGTGTAGCACGTAGAGACGAGCTTGTGTTTGATTCCCCGTAGCTTCGACTCCTTTTGATTAAGACTAGATGTTATTTTAATCATCCTACACTCAGTGTATGTGTGTGTACATGTCACGGGCAGGTTAGAGTCAGTGGACATTAGATTTAATTAGATAAACCATAGTTTCCTCACAATCCCTGATCGTAGACTTGTAAATGTCACGTTATCCAGGTTTCTGATGACTGTCACGTTATTCATATCGCACACTAATTTTACTAATTTAGTTTTTCTTGTCCAAAGTAAAATGTTTTGAAAAAATTGATGCTCGACAACAACAGTAACGTGGAGGTTACTCCCTGTACTAAATGTTGTGTATGTTTAATACAGAGCAGCAGACACAGTGATGAGAATCCTGCAGAAAACTAATTATGTGTAGACAAACACTGTGTCTAGAGATAATATCTACATGACTCAGGAAACGCTGAGTTCTGAATATGGAGAAACACAAGACTTGATATCACAGTGAAACTAGTGACACGTTGATTTTTCTAAACTGATACTGGACGTCCCAGGAAACTAAAGCGATAAATATGAGACAATCGAGGCAGTTTTCCTGGAAGAGGTGGTGTATTCTCTGAGACAAATGTCAGTTATGTGTTTATGAATCTGCAAACACAATAACTTAACTCATCCGTTGTCATTGTTTTATAATATCCATTATAATGATCCTCCTCCTTCGTCTCAGCTGTTTTAATCACGAGCCTCATAGTTATTAAATGAATAATGAATGTGTTGCTTCCACCGCTGTGGGAACCACATCCAGTTTTACTGGTTTCCACTTTTCCACAAACGAGGCGTCAGCTCCTTCCACCAGGTCGATGATGTGTTTGTTATTTAGTCAAAGATTTAGTTGTCGCCAGAGAAACTCTGGTGCCTCAATTACAGCCGAAAGTCTCATTTCCTGTTTAAAATTGAATAAATAAGAAACATGTAGAATAAACTAAAGCTTTTAAATTAAGTTCATCCTCTTATTAAGTTGTAACTGGTTCATCAGGCTGCGTTCAGACTCTTCAACGTTCTCCCTGTAACGTTACTCACTCTGCCCTCAGGCCGCTCTCCTGTCACCACTGGATGACGATTTGGTTCACGACAGGAAGTCGACAGGAGGAAGCAACAAAGTGCCTGACTTCCCTTCTCCGGCGGGTCGGGAGATCCTGCTACGTACGTGTGTCCCCCGGCCGGCGCCGTACTCCAAAGCTCTGCCACAGCGGCTCTTCTGCGTGTTGATGAAGGAGGAGTTCAGGCTGGCGGGGGCTTTCTCCTCAGACACTTCCTTCTTCTGATCTGATTAAATCCACAGTTTTACTCAGTATTTCATCAGAAACCTGGAGCCAGAAGCAGAGCATCGGTCGACGACGTCACGGTGATGCAGTTTGTGGGCATTCCTGTCGAGCAGAAGAGAAACTGAAGTTTTACCAAATTATATCTGTAGACGAGTGAAGTTAGATGAACGTTGAGATCAGAGCACATGAATCTTATCAAACACACAGCTCCTCTTATTGATCTGCATTTATTTCTATGTTCTGTGCAGCATGAAATAGTGATTTTATCATCGAGCTGCAGTTTTTATCGTCACTCTTATTCATTCAGCCTGACAAGGAAACAAAACTATGTTATTGATATAAAGTCGATTCTAAATCAAACGCAGTCACATGATCCTTAGTACTGAGTCCAGCTGAGCTCCGAAGCTATTTCACGACTAAAGTCTCTATTTTGTGCGTTTCTCTAATTAAATTATCGCCTGTCTCATTGTGTGAGCTCCACGCTTCTCGTCCTTCACGTCAGTTATTTAACGTCATCGTTGTCAACGAGTGGGAACATCATTTAACATGTCACGAGTCGGCTTCTGTCCCCATCGGTCGCCCACGACAACTAGTTTGTAGGATAAAGCGGTCGCTGATACCTGCTATAAAGGAGCATTTTGCACATTAGTACTTGTTGATACTTGTAATAAAGTGCAATCACACATGACGTGTGTGTTTGTGTGCGTGTATCCTGCTCTGAACTACAATAACATGCTTATCGTTTACTTATTGCAGCAGACGCCAGAGGTATCGCTCTTATATTTTCTTGTCATGTTGACTGATAGTAAATGGTTCATGTCAGACTGATGTAACGTCAGTCGTGTGTATGTAGACACCGTGTACACAGCATATGTGAAGTGCTGGAACAGAATGTCCTAATCTAAAATAAACACTCTTCGCTTGTCTCAGTCTGTGTTTTAACTTCTGTCTCGGTTACGTCTTAAAGTAAATACAAATATCAACAAACTAAACCTTCTGGTTCTACATCATATGATATATGAGAACACAACCACATTTTTACTTCATTTATCTTCAAATTCTTCCGCTGCACACAATACGACAGTAATAGAAACTACTAAAAACCGCCATGTTATGGTTCTTTTATTATCAGTAATATATAGTAGCACATCCAGTAGATGGCAACAGGAGACCAGGAAACAGAAGCTGACCAGAGGATTTAGACTAGAAATGATTAGAAAAGTATATTGCAGTTTTTCTCAACTGTTTACTCACAAATACTGGTACTTGAAACACAATGACCACAACATGTAACTAACGCAAGCACAAGCACAATTCCTGTTTTACACTCAAATTGCAGTTTTTCAAAACACTACACGCAAATATCTGCATTTGGCACAACTTTCATGAAGAAAATGTCTTGTTTTCACAAGAAGCACGCTGTCGTTCAAAATTCTAAAGTTAATTGACCTTCTATGCACATTGACTCACAACACAGTTTTACAATTCAGTTCAACAATCAGAGCTTGAACAGGCCGAGGAAAACATTGCTTGTGACGTGGACGAGTTGCTGTGGCCAGACCGAAAGATGCAGCAGGTTTTTTTTTTTTAGTTAATATATTTGTTACTGCGTATCTGTGTATTTTGCGCATGACAGTACATGTACTGTCTGTAGTAAATGTAACACCGAACAAATAAAGGCCTCAGTCATTATGATGAATGCAGAAGTGTTTTTCATTCATCACAGTGTTTTACACCGAGCACCTCAGTGTTCAACTGGTTCTTATAAATGTCTGTTCATGACGGTTTGTGTTATTTGAAAACAAAACACCATTTTGAGGAGAAATAATGGAGTTTTGAATGTAAAGTTGGATGTAAATTTTGCAGGAGAATTGAAAGGTTTTTCCCCGTTGCGTGTGTGTGTTTTTTGAGGTCTGTGAGTATGTGTAAACAATCGTGAAAAACTGTAGTAGTGTGTGATAGTGATTGCTTTGTGATTTGGGACAAACAATGTCTTTGACATAATGGTGTTTGGGTTTTATTTGATGTGAAGCTGAGTTTTCCCAGGAAACACAACATGGCGCAGTGGAATGGGTTGAATAATGTTTTATTTCTTGTCAGTCCTCGCTCCTTTTCTTATTTTGTTACTAAAAATGTGTAATTCGCGTTATTGCCTCTTCTAGGAGGCCAGAACACAAGAGAAGGCTCAATTCTCCACCAATACTAAAATGTGATCAAAATGACTGAATTTATTAGGTTACATTAGGGGAACAAAAGAGTCCAAACTGATTTGTGGTATTTCTGACTTAACTTATGACTTATCAGAAAAAAGTCAACTGAGTCTTCCCCTAGTAGCTAACAAAGTCACAGAGGTTTTTTTCTGGTTGGTAACTGTTGGGAGACAGTTCTGATTCTTAATGTTTTTCAGTTAAATCATCTCAAACCACATCTGCTACAACATCAGGTGACACTTTCTTTCTTTTCATTTATTATTGTGACAGATGTGGGTGGGTACGTTGTAATGTGTTAATAATGTGTGATGAAATCTATACATCTATACATAACTACACCTTATATCTGAAACACCCTGGTTACGTTTGAACTTAAAACTCTTCCCCTTGTTTCATTCTCCAACGTCTGTATTCAAACCTTCATACCTTCAAAAACCTTAAAACACCCTTAAAAAAATAAATCACACACTAGTCTTAAAGTTCTTAGTGAGATGCCTTTATTAGTCGTAACAATACATACTGGCAATATTACAATAGAAAAGAAAAATAAACTGTCACTTCCTTCTCCTTTTCACTGGAATCAGTCACCACGTTCGGCTGCAGTCAGCCGACCCTTCATGGACCACGCGAGAGGCCTCAGGGTCAGACTGGCTGCTTTATGTGGGACTGCGCTGCTGGCGGGGGGGAGGGGGGGTCTGAAAACCAGGTGAGGTCATAGGAGTCAGAGACAGTTCAGGTGATGCAGCCCCCCCCTGCTGCACAGAGGCCTGCTGTTCAGATCACTTACATCCACATACAACAGGTTAGAAGTCATTTACGACTTTGAAGCTGGTTTTGGGAAAAAAGATGCAAATATTTAGTAGAACATTTATGTACCAAACCTATCCAGTATGTCACTACGGGTCTGTTAAAATACTGTTAACCGTCAACTTTAACCTGGTGTCCATCATTTGCTTGCAACCAGTGACCTCAATGAGTTTAAACTTTGCTTTGCAGTGTGATCTCGTTTCATCAACAGTCCGTTACGAGTCTATGTGGTTAAATAGAAACACTCCTACTCATTGTAGTAGAAGTACTGCAGGATAAGGGGAATAACTGTCGTCAACACCATGGATGAGATTATTTATCACCTACGTGGCACATGCCAGCTGCATAATAACATGCGGTGCATGTTTGTTGCATTGAAGCTGCAGTACGTCACAGTAATACAACTGGTTTCACACTGACCACGGCGCTGAGAGTTAACGACCACTTTTAACGGCGGAGACATGTCGAAGTCAGTCACAGTGTGACAGCGGTGAGGTTACAAACATGCAGAATTAGATTCGATTAGTAAGAGGACATGAGAAGTGACAACTCTTTGAACTTTGTATTATGATAAACAAACTTTTTGTGAATACGCTGAGTTTCAAACGGTCGTTTCACAAAGTCCAGTCGAACCCATCAGAGTTACAGAGCAGGATGGTGTCTGGACAGAACTACATAACTGACAGCATATTTTATTCACCCAATAGGAAGATACCGACTAACAGGTTAGACAGGGTCTACTGTGATTTAAAAAAAGGTGCAGTAAGAAGGAATAAGGTGCATTTTGGATATTAGGGCAAAATGGCACACAATGTAAACATGCTGTGTCTAAAGACTTACTGTATTATTGTTACTGTTTAACTTACTCTATAAGTTAAACCTACGATGTGAACTAACTGGAGGAGGAGGCCTGTTTATTGTGGGAATGTAGTGGAATTAGAAGCTGGGGGGTGTGGTCTGCGTATCTAACCCTCCCTGGCCATGACCCGCGGCTCAGCCAGTGAGCTGTGGATGATGCTGCTGATAGAGTCCACTCCTTGTCCCTGCAGTAAGGTGCGGTGATCTCCCTCGATGACGTGGACCGACACCTTGCCATCGCATACCTGAAGGAACATACAGATTCGGTATTTGATTATTCATTTATATGGAGAGATTCGCTTATGCGATTTAGGTATTTCGACAGAACAGAGTGCCGTTTGCGTCGCGTTACCTCGCCGAGTTTGTAATCGGCTCCCAGGTTCTGTTCGTAGTCGCCGCTGGTCTTGGCGCGCAGCAACGTCACGTTGCCGTGGTATTTTGTCGCCGGTACATAACCGTCGGCGGCCTTTAGTTTGTAGTAGAAGCTGGTGGCTGCGAAGTGCAGCGAGTCCCTGCTGATGTTCTTGTGGCTGGAGGTGATGAGGTCAACCGCCACGTTGACTCGGGCCTCCAGGTCCGACAGCGGCAGGAGAGTCTCCAGGAGCTGCAGAGTCAGAGGAAGGAGGAGTTTGATTCACTCGGCGATGGAGCAGATCACAGAATGTGAACCAACACACATGACGAGTTTATTAACATATATTCATCTGGCTCAATTATTCATTGTTGTACAATCAAACCAACAGTAATGAGACTTTTAATACTAAAATGAAATGACATAACATTTCTGAGGCTGTATTTGTAGTAAACATGCCACATTACATATAAAGAAACCAGAGATTTCTGATGCACCGACTGATTCAAACGACACGTCTTTAATATTTCACAATGGTTGATCAAAACACGGTGTTTTAGGTGTTTTCAGACTGATGAACGTGTGTGTGAGATGCTTCTCTGACCTTGTTGTACTCCATGCCGGTGAACTGCTGGATGAAGGCACACAAGGCTTCAGTTTCAGCCTCAGACTCTTTCCCTGGTGTCAGTTTGGCTCTGTAGCTCTGGAAACCAAACACACAGTTCAGGTTACAGTCAACCTCAGTCTGCCCACACAATACATCATTAATGCTCCTTTTATTTCTGCTGTGAACTGGAGTGATCGAACCGTATCGTTGATACTTTGGTTTATTTATGACCTCAGTCGTGTTGTTGTGTTGTGTAATGTGGTGGAATTTGTGAAATACCGCACAGAAACACTGTGGATTCGCTGTGAGTGAGAGCGTCGTACCTGTGTGTACGCTGCCACGTAGGAATGTGATCCATCAAACAGGAAGAGGTACTCCACAGACTGATTCTGGGTCTGCATCTGAGAACACATTTCAAATGCCACGCAGGCACCGAAGGAGTAGCCGGCGATTCGATACGGCCCGTCTGGTTGAACCTGTCTGATGCAGCTGACGTAGTACGCTGCCAGGGACTGGATGCTGTCCAGAGGAGCAGCTGGAGGGAGATGGATTCATACGTTTAGATTGTGGTGACCAAGCTACCTCATTAGCATGTCAAAATTCACAACAAACTATACTTTGTTAGCATTGAGCTTGTTTCTGTGACTGTGTGAACACGGAATACCTTTGGTGCACTGCAGGCCGTAACAAGGCACGCTGAGCTTGGAGGCGAGCATCTTAAAGGCGGTGATGGAGCCCTCGATGGGGTGCACCAGGAACAGCGGCCTCTCGTGGCTCTGGACCTTGTTGAGCGGCGTCACTGTCGGGCTGTCGGGGTTCACTAACAGTTGTGTGAGATCGGACTCCAACAAAGCCTGAATTCCTTCTTTCTTAGCTGTCGTCTGTTGAGACTCTGGATAGTTGGAAACAGCGGAGAGAGAGAAACTTGTATTATTTCTGTTCAGAGCAGAACTGCACTTTTCAGACTCTGTGTGTGTGTGTGTGTGTTTTTTTCTGTGCATCTCCTACTAATACCATTAGATCCTCCTGGTTTGCTGGTGGACAGCTCCCGCAGCTTGTTGATGGTGAGCTGACGGATCTCTCTCATTGCCATGACGATGTCGTAGTCACGCTCCAGAGTCTGGCGAACCTCCACGCCCATCAAGGAATCCAGGCCCAGATCGGCCAATGAGGCGTCAGCGTTCAGGCTGTTGACATCCCGCACACCTGAGAGGACACAGTTAAACGTCTGATCACATTTAGCTCAGGAAGTAAGAAATAAGCAGGTAAGAACAACGTGTGTTAAGACAGCAGTGATGGAAAATGAATAAATGATCTAGAAGACAGATGATTTTGTTGTTGACATATCAGATGGGGGCTGATGGTGGGGGATTCTCACCCAGGATGTGAGCCACAGCCTCCACCAGGTCCCTCTGACTTCCTCCATCACTCTTCACCACCGTCCTCTCTGCCAGGACAAAACTGGACATGACGGGCTGCTGCTGACACAGGAAGACGTCCAACACGTCCATGCAGGAAGCGATGCGCTGGGGCAGCGTGCCGCCGATCACCGTGTCGTTGCCGCCCATCATCTCCAGCACCACGCCCACGTCTCCGATGGCGCCCCACTGGACGGCCAGTCCGGGAAAACCGTCGTAGCGCCGCTTTTCACACACTCGCTCCATCGCTGAGTTGGCATAGCCGTAGTTACTTTGGCCGGCATTGCCACGGCCGCAGCTGACTGAGGAGAAGGCCACGAAGTATCTGAGGTCTGGGCACATCTGTCTGGTCACTCTGGAGAGGAATGTAAAAGAGTCTGTCAAGATCAGGAAAGAAGAAAACAGGACTTGTTCGTTTCAGTTCCTCAGTTTAAACAGCAGCGTAACTTACTTGTCCAGGTTCACGGTGCCGTCGTACTTAGGTTTGTTAACGTCGAGGAAGAGCTGAGGGTTGAGATTCTCCAACATACCGTCTTTCAACACCTGATGACGATTAATGAAACAGTTTAGATCAAAGCAGAATCACTGGGAATTATCCAGCATCACTTCAAACTTCAACCGCAGAATTATCAGGCGAGATTGTTAAACAAAAGTGAGAAATTTTGTTGTTTGACGACGGATTTAAATGTGACCGTTTCTTGAAAAGGTGCGTTACCATGGCGAGGTGGAAGACTCCGCCCACTGGCCCCAGAGCGTTGGCCTCAGTGATGAGACGCTGCGTCCCCTCCAGCGTGCTGACGTCATTGGTCGACACCAGCACCTTCACATCCTGACTCTGCCATTCACGCACTCGCTTCGCCTGGTATCCTAGCAACCGTGAGAAAGACAGCTGTGAGAAAAAGTAGTGACAGCAGCTCGTGGTTGAGTTTAAAGGTGTGAAAGTTCATTCCTGTGATGACCCTCTACAGGAAGTTATCATCTGTTTAATGAATACAGGATTGACAGATTTACCGTTCCTGATGCCTGATCTGGACGTCAGCACCAGTTTGCGGGCTCCTCTCTCTATCAGCCAATGAGCGAGCTCCAGGCCGAAACCTCCCAGTCCACCAGTGATGATGTAAGAGTCTGAGGCAGAGCAGAAAGTGCGACAGATGGCGGGAAGAGACAAGGGGGAAGCAGTTTGTACTGCGACACCCTGCTCCTCATGACGGACCTGTGAAGACAAGAACAGCGAGAAGATGAGAAGTGGTGTGATAAGTACAGACCAACACTGAGTGTCACTGATCTCAGTGAAACTGATCAGAGGTCAGAGGGTGACACTAACCTGCAGGACAACCTTGCCGATGTGTTTGCCCTGAGCCATGTATCTGAACGCCTCCTCCACCTGGTCCCTCTCAAACACTGTGGTCTTAAGGGGCTGAACTACACCTCCCACAATGCCCTCCTTCAACAGCTCGGACACTTCCTCCCACTCGCGGTTTCCCTCTTCAAAGAGAGCGTCCAACAAGATGCCATGGAACGCTACGTTCTTCAGGAACAGAGCCATGCCTGGAGAGACAATGACAGCATCGGTCTGATCAGCTCCTCAAAGTCAAACACTCAAGAATCACTACAGATTTGTTCAGAGTAACGAAGGAAGTAAACACTGGTCTCAGAGCATAAAACTAACTGTGATAATTAGCTAAGATTTCAGTCAGTGTATGAGCTGATGATCATTAGCTATTACAAGTGGAAAATGAACTCAGATCTTGATATTTAAAGGGACTAATAATGATGTATTTCTGAATTTAAATGAAACTGTGAGGTTTCTACTGACCCAGGGGAGAGTTGTTGGACAGGTCGTATTTGCCGATCTCCAGGAATCGTCCGTGTCGCGCCAGGCAGCGAATACTGGCCTGCAGCTTCTCCTCAGCCAGAGAGTTCAGCACCACGTCCACACCTGAAACACACAACATACACTACATGTCACAAAAGGTGCACTTTAACAAACACGACTGTTTCTCACTAAGCTCGAGAGCATTCAAAGCTGCAAAGTATACATGTGTTTACATATGTTGACATGAACTTATTCTGCATTCATATTCATGCACTTATGTCTGCATGATCACACAGTGTTTTCAGGAGGTTGTCCTTATTTGAGGCATGTTACCAAGAAAACAATGTTGAACTGTCAAGTCAAACACAACATTTTAATACAAAGAGATGTGGACCTTTTCCCTGCGTGTGCAGCAGGACGTGCTGTTCAAACGTAGTGTCTCTGGAGTTGGCGAAGGACTCGGCTGAGAGCTGAGGGAAACGTTCTTGCAGGTAGGCTCGCTTCTCAGCTGAGCCTGGAGATGACAGAGGACAGAGACACGAGGTTAACCAGGTTTTTACTGTTTTCATGGAAGATGAATCATCATATCAGACGTCAGTGTTTGTCACTGCTCGTGTCTCTGAGCGTTAAAAACTCACCAACTGTGGTGAAGACTTTGCATTTCTTGCTGAGTGCTATAGAGATGGCAGCCTGGCCGACGCCCCCCGACCCTGAGTGGATGAGAACAGACTCTCCGGGGCGGAGCCTGCCGCGCACCACCAGAGAGTAGTAGGCTGTGGCGTAGACCACCGGTACTGAGGCTGCCTGCTCCAGTGTCCTGCACACACACACACGTCAGGAGGGTTATTTACCATAGTGATGTAGAGTGTGGTAACACAGACACAGACACACACTTCAAAAAGTGGCACTGACCAACTGGAGGGGACATCCCACAGGAAGCGTTTGTCAGCGTTCACACTTGTTGCGAGGCCTTGAGCAGGTAACAGGCCCATCACACGCTGGCCGCTGGGGTCGCGACCAGAAAACTCCATACCCAACATGCACTGCTGCAGAGCGAGGTCTCCTACACCACATACAGTGAACAGGAGATGTTAGGTGACTGCTGGAGAGTGATAATAATAACTGTAATAGTAACAACAGGCTTCTCCACACACCTGGAATAGCGTCTGGTGGCAGTTTTCCTGTAGCGAGCATTATGTCTCTGAAGTTGAGTGAGCTGTAGTAGACGCGACATTGTTTCACGTTAGGGTTGGTGACCACAGAGTGGGAGGGAGGGGAGGCGATCCATCGCAGAGACGACAGGTCACCTCGGGTCAAGACGTTGACGTAGGCCTGCTCCGTCAACTCCTCCTTTAGATCTGAAAGACAAGATGGAGACAGATGCATCAGAGGACGTGTAAGACATGTCAAACTATTTGAAAGGAAACAGACTGTTTGTTGTCTGTGGTGAACAACAGTGTTAGAGTTAGTGTTATTCTGGTACCGCGAGTGATGAGCTGGTGTCTGAAGACACCCCAACGTCCGTCTCTGAACACGTTCATGACCAGATCCCCCTTCAGCACCGACTGCATGGACTTATGTGACGACTGGAGGCTCGGTGTTTCTGATGACTCGTTTAGATTGGACACAAACGCACAGCTGTGGAAGAGGAAGGAGACAAATTGACCAACACATACACTGACAAGGTTATGATGTCTGTGTTGTTAAAATGAATAAGAGCACACTGTTTTTTACCGATGAAACGTGCAGATGCCAGAATGTGAGTGCAGCACTGCTACACTACTCATCATAATGATGATGATGGATTGTATTACAGTGTATCACAGCCTGTGCCAACACTACCACACTACAGTAAAAGTAATATCCTACCGTATTCTGTTGCCTCCTGGCTCCTGCCGCAGACAGTTGACCATTCCCACAATGCCACAGTTGGCCTGAGTAGCAGTCAACCACACTGGACTATCAGATGACTCTGCCAATGTCGCCTGTGAGACAGATCCACACAGACACTCGCAGTTACTAAGACCAGTCAGGCCAGCTGACAATCTTGCCTGGGCCCGGGATGAGATAATCTTAGATGGACCGCCCTGCATCCAGATCTCTCCTTTACCCTTGCTCTTTTCCCAGTTCTGAGTCCCCCTCTAGAGGGGGAGAGGAGCAGATTTGTGCGTTTTGGATGTAAACGCTGCGACTCACCTTCAGTGTTTCCACCCACTTGTAGTCGGTACCGTCCACTGGAAGGAAAACAGGCTGTTTGTTTGGAGAGTGATGGCGACAGAGAAAGAGGGCAGAACCATAAAAGGACTTCTTGACAGCCACCAGGTTGAGGGAGGCCTCAGAGAACACCTTCTCCCACTCAGCCTGGACAGAAAAGGGAGACCGTTTCAACAAAACATCATCTTCCACTCTAACAAACATTGTGTTGTCAGCATCTCAGAGAACATGAAGCTATGAAGTTATAACTAAATGATCAGGACACGCTGCGACTGACCTGTGTGAACAGTCCTTGCTGGCCGCTGCTCTGAGCAGAACTGGAAAGGAAGGCAACTGTTTCTCCAACGGTCTCACCCTTCAGCAGGGTGTGGAGGAGGACGAACCCTCCCTGTTTGGCTCCAGAGGTCAGATTTGCCATCAGCTGTGCGGGGTCTATCCTCAGAGGACCCCAGGCGTGGTTACACACCACCAGGTCTGCTCCTCCTGCCAGGCCTCCAGGAGCTGGTCCTGTCAGAGGATCCCACTGAGCTGAGGTGACCGCCAGCTCCTCCAGAGTGTCTTGGTGCGAGGTCAGAAGGTCCTGGTTGGCAGATGTTGCGGTGTAGTCCACATGCAGCATGGGCTGGATGTTGAGGAGAGGAACAACACGAGAGAAGAGCTGGCCGTCGCTGGAGAAAGCCTGGTAAGGATCAGAGAGGTGAGGAGGGTTTAGGATGATGTGTGTTGTTGTTCAGACTAAAGCAGAATTTATTATCTAGTTTCCCGTCTTACCTCCAGGACTTTGATCTTGCCGGGCATGCTGTTCTCCATGGTGATGTCCAAACAGTGTCTGAGGGAGGGGTTGTCCAGCAGGCCCTGCAGCAGTCCGTCCTGCAGCAGACATGCCCTCTCCTTCTCCACCGTCTGCTCCAACTCAGACTGAAGGTTCCCGTTCAGCTCCAGACCACAGAGCAGAGCCAGCAGCCGCACCAGACCGGGCTGAGACGGCTCAGGACTGGGCAGGGGGCAGTCTGACTCTCCTTCCAGACCAGGGATGGAGAGTTTGACACCGTGAGGAGCCAACTTTCGCTGCAGTTTTTGGATTAAACCTGGATGGAGAGAGATGAAGTATTAGAGGGACACACACAGACAGATGATACAAGAAGAAAATTCGATTTTAGACCTAAAACTGAGACATAACATTAACATTGCCCCATGACATTTGTAGATCACATAGATAAGATTTTTACATCCCTACTTCACAACTCTGAATGCTAATAAAGCCAGTCTATGGACACCTGCTAACATGTATGTGTTTATGTAGTGTACTATTACAGTACTGTAATTTAAAGTTAATATTAAATAGTTAAGAGGGAATTAAATATTATAAGTATCTTTAAATATGATCCAAACTGTAAACTGATGTGATGAAACATGTCACAGACCCCGCATGTGTGTGTTGATCAGTTTACCTTTGCAGAGCCTCAGCTGCTCTGCGAGTTTCCTGTTGGCTGTCAGGCACTCTGTCTCCACGTAGGGGACAAACACAAACTCCTCCAGAGTGGGCGGGCTCTGCTGCTGCTGCCGCCGAGGTGCCACGGTGGCGTGTAGACCACAGATCTGGACTCCACCGGCGACGATGTTGTCAAGGCAGCGGTTGACGTGGACGTCCACAGCTTGAATCATCACAGGGACAAAAGTTCAGTGTAGAGTTCAAAATAACTGCACAGAAGGTAAATGTGTTTCTGACCACAGAAACTGATGTTGTTATATATAAGAACAGTGTAATAACACTCACCTTGCTTTCCCTCGGCGTAGTCGCTTATCTTCTCCTGATGAACAGTTGGATCGACATAAACTGAACGGATTCTAGTTGGTAAACGCAGACTACGACCAGACAGTCCAACCACAATCATCTGCAGCATGGTGTCCAGGAAGGTGATCCAGTTTCCTGTCCAGTGAAGCTTCCCGCTGTCTCCTGGACACAGATTAGTAAAAACAATGATCACCACTGAGAACTGGGGGCTTCTATGTTTCACCTTAGTATTATAATAAATTGAACGAGAACTGAGGTGATAGTAAAAACAAAACCTTCTGTTACCTGCGTTGTTGGACTCCAAGATTCCTTGGAAGGTTTTCCCATAGTCGTATCCACGCAGCCGCAGCTCTTTGTAGATGTCATGAGCTGTGAGCTTCATTTTGGGATCACTGTTGTCATTGGCAGCTTGCTCACTTATCTGTCTGTGGAACGACTCGAGGGCTGCATCCTCCAGAAGACTCACCTTACCTGCAAAATACACGCAGACATTTTAATTTCCTCTGTACTGGAAGTAGTTTGAGAAAAGGACTAATAGAACTCCTCACACTAAGGTTTCCAAACCACAACTTTTAACTTTTAAAAACTACTTACCGCTGACCGCCAGGTTTCCATTCTCTGAAACCTCAAACCTGTTGGTAGCAGGCATGAGCTGCACCTCCAACTGGACAGAACCTGAGAAGAAGGACAGAAACGTAAAGAAATGAGATGAAAAGAGACACAAGGCAGAAACAGATAATCATTAAAAAGGGTTAGGACTAGGGTTCAAGTCAAACAGATCATCAGCCAATCACCATCTCTCTTCCCCCTCTAGCTCGTGCTGCTCTGCTCTCACCTGTCTTTGGGAGGATGGTGGCTCTGTGGATGGTCACGTCTTCAAAAGTTACAGGGGTGCTCTCCATGACAACGCCCACACTCCTCACAAAGGTACGCCAGGCCAGCACCAGGTAACCGGTGGCCGGGTAGAGGACACGCCCATCAATGCAGTGTCCAATCAGGTAATAGTCTGGAGACTCTGGGTTGATGTCTGTTGTTGAAATGAAGGAGCATGTTAACTTTTTTTCAAATTATCATTTCAAAAACAAGGCAAATGTAGAACCTACTTGATCATTTCTTACCGATGTTATAGACGGTGGCAGAGCTGGATCCTGATCCAGCAGGAAAGTGCTCGACCTTGGGGACGTCCCAGGTCTGAGCGTGGTCCCATTGCACCATGGGAGAGATCAGAGGAGTTCCAACGGGCACAGGGTACGTCACAGCTGGACAGAGGTTGTTACTGTCCACATTGATGCTAGGAAGGAAAATCAAAAACAATTCCAGTATTAGAAATCAGAAACTGAAAGCAGGAGGTAAAGTCCAGAAATCGGGAACTTCACTGACCCATTCATGTAGACTTTGCCAATGTTTGAGAGGAAGAACTCCAGGTTGTTGGCGTGGCCTCTCTTCATCAAGGGGAGGATGGAGCATGTGGACTTCAGGCTTCGCTTCAGGATGGCCTGAACAACAAACACATGATAAGTCCTTAACAAGCTGGTTCTCAATGTTTCCACCCTACAAGTAGCTCTTCATGGCAATGAAGGAAAGAAGCAAGTATCATTATGTTTGCCAGTCCTAGCTGGCACAATATGGGTCCTGCTATTAGACCCAGGAGCAGTAATAGTGAAGAGTTTTCATCATCTTTCTTTAAATTGCCACTTGTTTGATAATAAGGAGAGACGTCAGCTTCAGTTTTTGTTTTTTCATTTAATGCAAATTAAATGAAAAAAGTAAAATGCTAATTTAATCTGCCCTCCACCTCGTCCCAGTGTGGTAAACACAGGTCATTTTCCTCCACCTGGATCATAAGGATTAATCTCTGACTCTCTACGCAGTCAGCAAAGGCCTCAAACAGTGATGCCTGGTTCACTGAGGATACATGCGTCAACAGATGCTCCATCCACATCATGTTATCTGTAGTTCACACCTGACAGAAGCTACCACAGTTCAGTAGTCAGGATGTGCTAATCTTAGGCGAGAAAACACTCACACTGTTGATGCGTGTGGTCTCATAACAACATGTACCTGCAGCAGAGCGTGAGGAGCGATCTCCACCACCACAGCGTTGTCAGGCACCAGACTGAGTCCCTCCTGGAACAGCACTGGGCTCACCAGGTTGTTGACGTGGTATTCGGCTGAGCTGTACAGAGCCAGATCAGACTCCCAATCAGCCTGAGGGATGCTGGTGCTCACCCAGCGAGAAGAACGCTTCCTAGGCTCCTTGATCACCTACACACAAAACAGCACTGTGTGTTATTTGTTACATTTAAATACATGATGAAACTTGGGAATGTGTTGTAGTTAGTGTAACAACAGGAGTCACAGCTGTGGACTGTGGACACACAGCAGAGTCATGTACCTTCTTCAGAGCAGCCAGCAGGGTGGGAGCTATGGAGGCCATGTAGTAGGAATGGAAGGCGACGCCAGCGCTGCGCACTTCTTTTGCAAACACTCCCTCTTCTTTCAGCTTGGACACAAACTTACTGATCTCTTCCTGATGAAACACACACACACACACACACACGTCTGTCAAGAGATCACTCTGCACAGGGATCCTAAACAGCCACCTTTCTCACTTCAGATAATACAGATATTTGTACAACCTGACGCTGTTCTAATGAAGTTAAAGCTTTTTTCATGTCATTACTGCAGTTTAATGGACAACTAATATGTTCTTTGTTATTTTTTGTGGCAAGAAGTCAGAGAAACTGCTTTACCTGAGGCCCAGAGATGGTGACGGTGTCCTCAGCGTTGTGACAGGCGGGGACGATTCCCTGGGGACACTGAGCTATACACTCCTGCCACGTCAACCCTGGAACACAGACAGTGGACACAAATAAATATGTGTAAAGCTTTTTTTTCACCCCAACTAAGAAGTCACAACATTTCTGCAGCATTTAAAATATCCAAACATTTAATTGTATCGATTGTTTATTTAGAGTTAAACAAGAACGTGTAAATCTGGACAGTGCTAATTTATGAAACTACTACAGCATCACCGCTTTGTCTCTTACCGACTGCAGCCATTCCTCCTGGAGGGAGGTTGGCCTCCTTGATGCAGCGTCCTCTCCAGTATGCAGCCAGGATGGCCTCACTGTGGCTGAGGGAGCCGTCAGCGTAGCCACAGGCCAGTTCTCCCACTGAGTGTCCTACGATGCCGTCAGGCTGCAGACCCATCTTAGTGAGCAGGTCGATCTGAGCGATCTGTCACGGGGTGAGAAACACAACTACTTTCACCTCTTATTGTTTAATCCACTTTATTTTATAGAACTGTGTGATGAAGCAGTTTGGTTTTGTGGCACAAAGTGATGACATGTACAAACAGCTCTGTACAGTTGCTGATATTTTGATTTGCACCATTTATGATTTTCATATCTCTGTTCATCTGATTTTGTTTGATGATGTTTATATTTAAACACTGTAGCTGTTTATACAACAATGTCACCAAAATCAATATGATGATGATTTATACGTATTATATAAAGGACTTTACAAATACCTGTGTTGTAGATATACCTGCAACACAGGAACCATCCAGACATATTAACTTAATACAAGTTCTAATGATTAACATTAATTCAACCTAACTAATGAGAGAGACCAGTACAGTCTGTATTTCTATAGAGCATGTGTTTGACTTATTTCTTGCAAATAAGAGGAACTGAAGTCCTTCCTGTTTGTGTGTTTGTGTTTCCACCACAGAAGAACTGACACACACACACACACACACACACACACACACACACAGTGACCTCTGATACAGATGAGCAGAGGTGAAGAAACAGACCTCTGTGTTATCTGTCTTGCTGAATAGTTTTATATTTTGCTTTAGTCTTGTTTCTATTCTTTACCTGTATGGCAGCGAGGCCAACGAAGGCGTGAACAGTGTCTTCGAACGTGGACTCGTCAGCCTCCATGAGCAGACGAGACACGACCAGGCCGGTGTTCTTCAGGGCCGTGTCCGACCGCAAGATGGACTCTCTGAAGTCCTGCAGCTGCATGAGGCTGCGGCCCATACCTGCCCACTGTGTCCCCATACCTGTTACCATGACAGGCAAACACGTTAATCTTTCCAGACAGAGTCTTTGTTGATTGATTTTTAGAAAATCTACTGAACTAACTAAACAAACTGAACTAAAATCTGACATTTCTTGTTGATGTGTTTGATGACTCACCTGAGCAGATATACCAGATGGGCCTGGCAGACGCCTGCACCTGTTGCACTTCTGTGACATCACTCTGAGAGCCAATCAGAGCGTAGCCTCTGTAGGGCATGCTGGTGGTGGGAACTCCTGAGATCTCATTCAGCAGAGACAGGAAGTTGTCATCGGCAGCGTGTTCCTTCCCCTTTTGGAGCAGGGCGTTCACTGCAGCCTCTGTACGCCCGCAGGCCTGAAGCATCCTGGGAAGTGCCCTGGGTGATGCGGTCACTTTAGCTGGTTTCTCAGTCGGACGAAGAATCACGTGAACGTTTGAACCACCGAATCCAAATGAGTTGATGCCTACGATGCCTCCTCGGATGGGAATGGGCCGGTCGACGACTTGAACCCGACCGTCGGTGAGGGCGGGAATGTCGGGGTTCGGATCATTGAAGTGAAGGTTGGGAGCCCAGACTCCTCGCTCCAGAGAAAGCACCACCTGAAAAAAGCAATTAAAGTGGAAACAAAGATGAGACAAAAAAAAAAAAAAAGAAAAGTCCTCATGGGAGCACATGGCTCATTCTGAAAATCAAAGTGAAAAGCCTGAAGAACATGAATGTGAATGTTTCCTTAGGTCGTGTTTGGGATGTTTCAAACCCTCTTTTTGCATCATCACCACTGTGGCCTGACCTGAGTTCACCAAGATCGCTATACAACTGAATCACTGTCCGACGTTACAAGTCTGTGCATTGTTCTGTGTAACTACGAGACACAGTCTCCACCATGATGCTTTCAGTTGCAGAGGGTGAAGTCTGAGTTACAGGGTGTTTGTTAAAAAGAGATAATAGAGATAATTTTCCACCTGGGTGACAATAAGTATTTATTCTATCCTACACTGTAACTCTACAAAGAAACAACATAAACCTGCTGCATAAATGAGGAAGAGGAGAAGAGCTCTAAAACCACTGGAAAACACTCTGTAGGTCTTAAATATGACGTGTCGCTGTGCAGAAGCGGAGACACATTTCATGGCCGCACAGGGCGGTTAATAAAATTTTTAAAATTAATTGCATTGAAACCAAACAGGATAATTTGTGTGTTGTTTTGTTGCACATTAGGCTTCCTGCCAGTACACAGGGCAACAGTGTGGCAGACTGTAAACTTAACAAAGTGAGTCTACACTTAAAATAATCAAACTACAAAACTAACAGTGATGGGAGCGCAGACAGATGATGATTGGTCTCTGATGGAGCTGTCGGCAGTTCATGAAACATAGACTGTTTATGTAACACATCAGACTGTGGAGTGTGCATGTGACATTTCAGAGGAGGAAAAACGGGCCGTTAGAAATAATGTCCTTCCCTAGTGGCTAAAAGCCATAGTTTTTACATGTCAAATATTTAATTTCGCCTACTGATATAATTCAATCATTTCCTGCATCAGATGTTGCGTCAGATCAGAAAGTCAGCAGGGTGCTGCCAGGAAAAGACAATTACAGCAGATTTCCTGTCACACCCTCCATAGCAGAATTAAGAAAAAGTGAAAAAACACATTATTACACATTAAAATACTGATCCACAAACATTATAGTGCATTATAACAATCTGTGCCAACACTGAGCATACAGCTTTTTGGTACACAGATCTTGGATTCATCAATATATTTTTATCTAAATTTACCGTGTGTAGAAGACCCATCTGGTCTAGAAAGTGTAAAGACACACTTAATGCAAAATCTGTCAATTGTCAAAAGTATATAAGTGTATAAATTAATCTGATATAGAGGAGGTTCCATGGCATTGATGAGATGCCAGTATGGTCAAATATAAAGGACACTGATTTCAAGATTAAGTGAACCACACTGTGTTTTCAAACCTCTGCACAGTGTGTGAAGTGTGTGGTGTGGATCAATTTAGAGTGATTCTGATTGACAATTTAGCAGAAAATGAGAACATTTCTGTGCAAATATTAGTGAATGAGAGTCTGAAAATATCCATGACAATTAAGACAAAAAAAGGAATAAAGCTGTAGTTGAATCTTCTCATTAATCAGTAACCAAAGTGTTTCAGTCTCACCTTTGCCAGCGCAGCCAGACCGGAGGCAGGTTCTGGGTGACCCATGTTGGATTTGGTGGAGCCGATGAGCAGGGGCTCTCGCTTTGATTGACAGAATACACTGACGATGCCGTTCACTTCCTGTGGGTCTCCAACCTGCATGTACAGGCAACACACTGCTGGTGAGTGACATTATCATCACATTACATGACATTATCACCCATCTGTTTAGAGCAACTATGAACAGCAGACTGTTACGTGCACTGACCTTGGTGCCGGTGCCGTGGGCTTCGATGTACTCCACCTGCTCAGGACTGATACTCGCCTCCTCGTAGAGAGAACGAACCAAACGCTGCTGCATCTCGCCAGAGGGAAACGTTACACCTGATGGACAGAGAGGTGTGTGAGCACATCACACACACACTCACATCAGAATGTGTGATGTTATCAAGACAAGACAGATCATCACATCAGTGGCGACTGGTCAGGACCACAGAGCAACGTGCAAAGCAAACTGGAAACTGCTGACAATGTATTACCACTAAATATCCAATAGGTGGTACTATAACACCATCTACAACACAGATGGACTTTTTTTCTGTATTTTCTGACATTTTCATCAATAAAAGAAAAGCAATCAGGAGATAATTTAAATGATTTAATCAGGGATCAGAGATCTCGACTGGTCGTCTCATCTTATCTAACTTGACTCTCCTGTGGATGCAGAGCTCACGTCACAGCGTTAGAGTTACAAGCCAACAGACTCCTCACCTTGCTCTTTGTATCCGTCTGTGTTGTTTCCAGCGTTGACCACTGTGGCGTAGACCCTTTTAGCCACCGACCGTTTGGTCAGCAGCACTGCCACTGCTGCCTCAGAACGGCAGTATCCGTTTCCTGGACAACACAACGATATGAATGAAACATTTGCACTGATATGGACACAAATGCTTATATAGTCTATTGTACATGAAATATAAAATCTACGCTTAAACCAATATGACTCTAAGGTTCTGAGCAAAAAGTGATGATGGAAAAATGAAGATGAAATAAAAACACATTACAAAGGTGTTACATGTTACAATGTTAAATGTTCCCTGTTGGTCCAAAATATGATAATATGTACATTTTATATATTGTTTTAGACATATATAATATGTTTAATACGAGTGTATTAATTGTGATATTGATAATTTGTAATTATGGACTGATGGAGTCCATTTGGACACAGATCGTGACCTGTTTTTACCTGATGAATCAAAAGACTTGCAGGTGCCCTCGGGGCTGAGCATGCCAAGTTTCATGAACTGCACTGAGGTGTTTGGCTTCAGGAGCAAGTTGACTCCCCCCACCAGAGCGGCGTCACAGTGGCCCTGGCGAATGGCATGGAAGGCGTTTTCTAAAGCCAACAAGCTGGAGGAACAGGCAGTGTCGATGGCAGTGCTGGGGCCTGGAGGACCGGAGGAGAGAGAGGGAGGTACGTTAGAGCTAGAACGCATCTCTATAGGACAGAAAGGAGCAGAAGCTGAACACGTTATGTTCACATTAAACATGACGGCTTGTCCTTCTCTGTTAACTTTGTAGTGTCTCGCATTTTAGCTTGTTAAGATAAATGACCACACGGTGGCAGCGTTGGATCAAGACCACATCATCTGCTGTTTCCAGCAGGACCAGTCCTCCACAGAATCACAAACAAGAGAAGTTTAAAGACACATTGTTAAATCAATATAAAGCTGCTCAGGTGGAGAGGCAGTAAACTGATGTTGATGAACAACTTCTGAGCCATCAAACAGTAAATTAAAAACAACTGAGAAAATTCCAGCTATAGAACAGACCGACAGTCTGACGGTGTTTTCATAACCCAGTGGTGGACAGTGAACGTTTGCTGAGAGAATTTTCACGTCTAGAAAAACAGTTTTCATGTGCGTGGTGTAATGTCAGTTAACACACGTGTGCCGGAGGCTGCACAATATGCTAGTGAGCGAGCAACGTTCATTTAAATCTACGGGACTCATTGGAGGTCTGCATGTTCAGTAATACTAATAAAACAATAAACACGCTGTGGTAAAGTGTCTCAGTCGGCCAGTGTGTGCATGTTTCGGTGCAGTGTGTGTGTGTGTGTGTGTGTACCATTGAAGTCAAAGAAGTAGGAGAGTCTGTTGGCCAACATGGCGCGCTGGCAGCCCGTCATGCTGTAGCCCAGCAGCTCCTCTGGGTCTCTGCTGAACGCCTCGCTGGCCTCCTGGCCGCTCACCCCGATGTAGACGCCCGTCTTACTGCCACGCAGTGACGCTGGGTTCAGGCCTGCGTCACAGTTCAGTCTCTTAGTATCAAGTTTTAAACTAAAACACTGAGTTTAAACAGCAGTGACGGTTCTTCCTCACCTCCATCTACAATAGCCTCGTAGGCGATCTCCAGCATGAGACGGAGCTGGGGGTCCATAGTGTTGGCCTGTTTGGGGTGGACTCCAAAGAAGACTGCATCAAAGTGGCTGATGTCCTTCAGTTTACCATTCCTCTTAGGAAGACCATACAGACCTGAGAGAGGACATTTAAAAAAAATATATATATGGGTCAAAAATATTATGGAGACTTTTCTGGGGAGATATACAAAGAAAAAAGGAGCAAGCAGAGACATTTCTTCAACCCATAGTATAACAGTTTGTTACAGTTTAACCTGATACTACAGGGAGACACAAGATCACTGCAGGTTTCACTCAGTTCAATTGAAGACTTTCAGTCTCTAGACCATAATGAAAAGAAGGACTATTTCACATCCAGTGGCATGAAAACAAAACAATGGAAAAATTGTAAATGTGAGTCTAGAATTCACTTCCCCAGAAAGTAAATTAGTTTATTCAAATTCATCATGACATGAATTTAAATGTGTGTGTGCATGTATCTTCTTGAATCTAACAGTTGTTGAATACAGATTCATAAAAGGTTAATTTCATAATCCATTTCCTTCATTTTCATCATCATCATCCGTGCACTCATGCAGCATCTCTGGCTACAGCGCAGGTCGTCAGACCTGGTTGGTTTCTGGTTCCTGTAAAGACACGATGGAACCAAACCTTAGTAACCTCACAGTGAATGACACTGTGTTCAACTAAAAACAAAGTTAGCTGCTTCCAGTCTAAATCGAAGCTAACCACAGCCTGACATCAGAGTCAGTGCATTTCTCAGAAAAGAACTCGTCATTATTTAAACAGAAGGTTTCCATATTCTGCTTGTTTAATTGCAAATGTCCGATTTGCTGTGTCAGTCTTTTGACTGTGACTTTGAGTCTGAACACTGAGGAAACTGTTCTCCTCCTCCTCCTCTCTGTTACCTCTTGTTACTTGATACAGATGAATAACAAAGCAGCAAATGTGAGATTCGATGTCGCCTTGGTTCTCTTTGTATACACTTTATCTCTAGTTGGACAGTGACTGATTTTCTGCACATGGCATGAAGACGACGACATCTTTTATTTCTATTTTTCTTTTTGTTTTCTGTCACTGTCCCTGAACCTCTGGTTCCTTTCTCTGTTTCCCTTTCTATCGTCCCTCCTCTCCCTCGGTGCCCACTGTGTGGTCTGAGCAGTGTCACCCGGCCGGGTCCAACCCTTTCAGCACATGAATGCAAATTCAAGATGGTTGCCAGCCACCAGAGGGATGGGTCCTTTATTCACACAGAGGGAAAAAAAAACTGCGAGCAGGAGATGGAGGATGGGAAAGACGAAGGAGAAAAAAGATGAGACAACACAGTAAAATAGGAGCAGGGTGGAATGCTTCAGGGGTGACTCAAAGAAAATACTGAGAAAATGGGCCCAGCCACGTTCAGAAGCAGCTTTACTCTGAAAAAAGCACAGCCCCCTCATTCATCTGAAGGAGGCAAACCTGGCAACAAAGTGGAGGCGCCAACACAGAGGCCTCTGGAGGAAATAACGCAGGGTCAATAGAGTTGAGCATTACATCTGCTCGTTACATACATGGAAACACACATTCCTAGTGGTTTACTTTAGATTTCAATGTTCGGGAATGTGATGGAAAATGACAATAAAACACAGTGAGAGGACAAACCTCAGGCATGAGGCTGGTTGAGAGGGAGTTTTATCTTATCAGTGAGAATGATAAGAGGTCATAAAGACTAACAGTAAAGTTAACAGCAACTGACGACGGACGAGACGCTGCACAGGTTTTTTTAAATAGAGAAATAATTAAAGCACATAAGTCAAAAGTCGTCAAAAGGTGACATTTTTTTTCTATTAATGCAAAAATGTTGGTGGACATCCGAGGTTTCCCCTGTATCCAGGCTTTAGGCTGAACTCATCTATTCTCATCCCGACAAACCTCTGTAGGTGTGGTCAGATCAATTCAAACTCCAAAACTTGTTTTGCTTGAATTCGTGCTTTTCCCATCTTCCCACTCGCCATGTTCCA
The DNA here is from genome assembly GCA_016801845.1 of Polydactylus sextarius. NCBI lineage: Eukaryota > Metazoa > Chordata > Actinopteri > Polynemidae > Polydactylus > Polydactylus sextarius. The sequence goes on along the minus strand of CM028920.1, from coordinate 2,944,776 downwards.
TTGTGTTCAGGTGTTTGGGATCCATCCAATATGAAATGACCCAATAATAACAGAAAAGACTGTTTTGTATTTTATCATTTACCACTTTCAGGGGGCACTGGGGTCACACTTCTATTGTTAATGGAAAAACATGGTGCAACAGGCGCCAGCTACAGCAGCTAGAGGCTACTAGAGTTGTAAACAGTAGAGAAACTGACCGCGATCACACGTTGAAGTAACATGACAATCGCATTTATTTGTTGAGGTTTTCACAAGGGAAGGAAAACCAGATTTTTTGGATTCCAGTTGGGAACAAACTTGCCAGGGTTAATACATTTTGGTTTAAAAGGATGTGCCTGAAGTGGAACGCTTCAAAGAAAAAGCAAGTCTGAGCAAGTTTGCTCGCAGTCGTGAACTGAACCCGCCTCCATCGCTAATTACAGAGTTCAATGTCGCAGTCTCAGAGAGGGAGCGGGACTGACCTCCCACTGAAACACAGACGGATTATTTTCCTCTGTATAACACTGGCAGTAGAGAAGGGACAGAGGAGTTGTATAGTAGATGTAAAGGAAATGAAGACTAATGACAGTTAAGTGGTCCAGTAATTGATAAGAAGCTGCTGTATAATTAACAACTTGACAGGTGGATCTTGTTTGCCTGCTAACCATGTCTGACTGCACCGCAAGTCAAGAGTTGACCAGCAGCGTCATGGAGACAAAAATTAATTTTAATTAAATTTAGATTAAAAGAAAAATGATGCGATCAACCAATTCTCTGCCCCACACAGCAAAGAGAACTAATAATATATCTGATCCTGAAGCTTCTAACGTTGTGTGCGTCTCACCTGGTGTCCACCGCCGGTCGTCCTCTGTTACCATGTCCACACCATTGATAAGGTTTTCCCAGAATTCCTCCAGATTGTTGGACTCGGGCAAACGTCCCGATATACCTGCTATGACTATGTCATCCATGTTGAACTACTGTGAACACAGAGAAAGAGAAGTATGTCAGCAATGAGAAAGGTACATATTTTATGTTCACAAATCAACCAACAGTCATCGGAAAACTAAATATTTCACGGCAGAGCATGATGGGAATAAAACTTCAAATGAACATACGTGCAGACAATTTAAATTTAAATAAGTTTCATCACATTCCTGATTAATTTTTCCACAAAATCTGCAACATGTAAAGTGCAAATTAGATCTTTCATCATGAATGATCATGTGAAAATCCTATCTTAAAATTTTATGATATTCTTGGAAACAGAATCAAAATGCTGTGTGTGTGGGTGTGTGTCTCCTAGTCTGACACTAATGCTGAGAATAGCCGGTTTAGTCAATGTGTGCACAACTGTCAGTCAGATTTCATCAGTGTAAATGCACAAGAATATTGCGCTAATGATGCAGGGAGTCGACAGAGACGGAGATGTGAGTGAACAGACGCCTCGAAATTCTCCATATTCTTTAAAACGACAAAACGCGAAATTGTGAAACTTGATCCAAACGCATTCACTCACAGTAAACGTGTGTGAGTATTGAAGTGTGTCTGCAGCGGACGGCAGGTTTGGAAGGAGTCCCTCTTTGTACGCATGAAAGAGCACTTAGAGCAGACAATGTAGTCCGACTGTGTGTGTACTGTGTACATGAGCGTATGCATGTTGGACTGGGTGTGTGTGTATGTGTGTTTGTCTTGGTCTTTGTTCCTCGTTTCTAGGCCAGGCGTTTGCGTGTCAGCAGGTCTAGACACATCAACCAATGAGCTTTCAGCCTGCGACAGTGTGTTACTGAATGACAGCATCTCCAGCTCAGAGCAGAGCAGCTGTCATGTTCCTGTCCTCACACTAATGTCCTCAAAACATCTGAGGCCTTCGCCACACTGCTACGCTGCTACATCCTCCTCTTCACGTACTTTCAACTAGACCAGGAAATGAAAACGCAACACTTCCTCAGTCATTATGATGCAACAGCCGTCTAAATAGCGACAATCTTGTTTAAGGCGAGCAAAGGCCAACAGCTGACTTCAGCTTTTACAGTAAATCACACATAATTCAGAAGGGTGATCAACAAGTTAATATCATTACCAAGTCCACACCAGTGGATGATGGAGGATGTACCAGCATCAGCAGACCACTGAACCACAGCTACAGCAGTGTTAGGAGGCTCAGACACAGAAATGTTTCCAACAACAGAAGGTGAAGTCACTGTGTTCAAAACAGTGGCTGTAAATTGTCATTAAAGTCAATGGTGGTCATATTAAATATTAATCACATAAAAGAATAACTTTACTTATATTATAAAGCCAGCATGCCCCATCCTTCATTCGATTAATTTAGTCTAATGTGTATATTTTTTACATTAACTTTCAGTAGGTTGTAGAAATCTATTACAACATAGTTGATCTTATGTATTCTTTTTTTTTTTTAAATCAGTTTATTTATTATTTTATAATTATCTATTCACTTATTGTTGAATCATATTGAATTTCAATGAGGTTTTTTAAATGTTCAGTAAATGCAGGATGTTTCCAAAGTCAAGTTATAAACCAGTTATAAACCAAAATAATCACAATATAGATTTTGGCCACATTCAAGTCTGAGGATTTCAGAGGTATTTAAAAACATGAAGTAAAAGGTGGAAGGACGAATTAATTAATTAACATTCTACACTTTCTACTGTAGATCAGCACCAACTGAAGCTCATTTGCAGCTTCGACCAACTAGAACAAAAGGTCAGATTTACTGGAGTTGTTTCACATCAGGAGTAAGTGAAAGTGTCAGAAGTCAAACTGTTGTTCTGAGTAAAACCAAGGCTGGAATGAATGTTACCAAGCTGTAATAAAAACACGATCTGGCACAACACAAGTAATCACACCATCGAAATATCAAGATCAGTTCTCTGAGCAACACAGATACAGAATAAAATACTCTCATCAGCACATGTAACATCATTAGAAAGCCGTCCTGTAGTGGTCTCAGAGGACCAGACTCAGTGAATCAAACCATCCTTCACGGTGAAGCGTCTGTTTACAGAAGGATTCAAACCACAACAGGATCATGAACCCGACAAACCTCAAAACTTTAGCCAACATTTCGAAAGACTGAGACAGCAAAGCATTCTGGGATATCACAAAAACCTCTGGGTTAAGGATTTGAAATCAGCCCATCAGGACATACCACATTCTTTGTTTTCAAAATAAAGTATTCAAAGTATTTTCACTGAGTGAATGTTGGTATTATAATTTAGTAAGAGTACTGTGATTTAAAATGTCAACATCTGCAATGTTTAATGAGACAAAATAATATGATGTTTGTTAACATCAGAACATCTGTGTGAATAATTATTGATTTGGCTTTTGACTTTGATTGAGAGGAAACATGCGTGAGAGTCACAGCTCACGGAGACATCAAGGCTTCTGCCGCGGGGGCCAAGATAATACAGAAACACCAACTGAACTGGAAAATCCTGTGGAGATGTTTAGCAATCACACACAAAAAAATGTTTATAGACAGAGTTTAAGAAATACATTTGACTACGACAACAAAATAATTGACAGGCGCCCCTTCAATACACATGGAAAACCAAACTTCCACAAACTGAGGGAATAAATAAAACCATCAATCACCAGACGTGACGGTGCGTTGTGATGGAGAACTACAGGAGGGTGATGTGACACAAACTAGATTAAAGATCTGAGCAGAGCTCATCACACCTTGATACAGCCATGATTAATGTGGAAAAATACATACAAACAATCCAAATCAAATATTTTTTAACTGATTTTCTGTTGCTCTACTATAAAAAAAAAAAAAAAATCAACTTTCTGTTTCTTTTTTTTGGCATATATCTGTTCATAGTATCAGATATCTGATATTTGATACTATGAACTCAAATAAACCTTAACAAGAGGTGGAAAACAGGTAAATTTCAAATTAAAACAAGAGTGATGTGTCTATTATTGATTGGTGTCGGTTTAAATGTGACCGTGAGTCAGACTTGAAGCGGGAGAGTCTCAGTGTGACAGGTTGTAGCTCAGTGGCTGAAAGGATTTGAGCTGCAGGATACAATGACCAGGGATTAGATCTAATGTAGCACCTTCAGTCCAATGTCCAGCCGTATCTGACCCAGATCACACAAACGCTTCTCAAAGCGTTAGGACTCTTTATGCTAGCTCTGAGCTAGACTGGTCCACACACACACACACACACACACAATGCACAATTACTCAGCACTCTGTGTGAGCAGCCAGTGTGAGCCTCGCCTCAACCTCACGCTGTGCTGAGCACCAATCCAAATTACATTCATCAAAGATCAACAAGGATGACCGTCTGCATTCCGATCAGCTCTGACATTGTAGATATTTGACTAACATACGACAACAAGAATGGGCTTGTCCTGGAAAAACACTGACGGCAGTGAAGACATATGCACAACTCCATCATTTACTCCACAGGAAAAACATATAATCCTCTTCCACTGAGAGAACTTGTTGCAGCACTGAACATCAGTTCACATTCAGTTTCTCTTTTAAACGCCTCTATGAAACATGTGTCACACCATGCTGCTCCTCACGTGACAACAACCCCACATTTATACATTCAAACTGGCTCATCCACTACATCATTATATTATTTATCATAATCAATCAGATACTTTATGATTCACCAACACGTCTTTTAAGGCGACTGGTACACTTTGATACTGACTTTTGATTTGCTATTAATGACAATATTTGCTACCTGATAATCATGTTTGGTGACTAATACTTTTCAGTTACTTTGAATTACCATAGACAAACCCCGTTGGCAATGCCGCTGGAGAGAAAGAAAGAAAGATGGCGGACCGCCTGAAACTACACTGAATTTAATTCACTGTCATCAGTTATTTTTGTTCCACTTCAAACATGTTGTAGACAGAGACTCAGATGATTATTATTTATCACGACTAAGAGGTGTTCATTTCGTTTAGCTCTCATCCAGCAGCCATGCCCTGCTAAATAAATAAAAGGCCACGCTGAAATCAGGAGAGGAAACCAAAGAGCCTAGAATGAGTGAGCTGTTCAGCCTCCACACAGACTCAGTCAGTCACTGCTGCTGGCCTCACTGACCTGCCCGTTGTCATCCTGGGTGAAAGCCTCTCTGCAGGGTGTTAATCACAGCTTATCATTATCATGGAACCAGTGCTGAGACATCACCACTAAAACATAACATCCTGCTGCACTGTAACCAACATGCACGCACGCACGCGCACGCACGCGCATGCACACACACGAACACAGCTTTCATTCATACACATGAAATAAGAGCAAGAAAAGAGACTTCTTTGAATCCAAAAGGGATTAGATCATCCACATATGGATTACTGAATAGATACATTATTATAATATAATTACGTTATTCTATTATATTACTTATATCTTTCAGTTATTTAGGTGCATGTTGGTTTTAAAAGTCATTTATACATATACAGTGCGTTTTTACATTATATCACATTATATATTGTACAATATTTGGAAAATAAGCATTAAAACTATGAGTGAATAATTATCTTTAATTAATAACTTAATTAATTAATTAATTAATTAATAACTACGAATTAATTTGAAATGATGATGAGGAAGCTCACAAACCTTTTCCCAAAGTTAGTTCCTGGAAATAATAATAAAAAAAAAAATTGTACCGTAAATTTATGGCGTCATTTCAAAGCATGTTAGCTTAAAAAAAAAAAAACTGAGTAAAGAAAACAAACGTCCAGTCAATTAAACGCAAATTAAATGTTTGTTTGTCCGTCGTGTGTCAGTGACTGACGGTGCTGATAAAAACACAGCTACTGTTTCGGCCGTGACGACGTTATTAGCACCGGAGCTAACTCCCGTTAGCTAAACTCACCTGGTTTGAAACCTCTGAGAAACAAAGTCACTGATTCGCGCCGGTCGGTGAGACGTTAACGCCGGTATAGCATGTATGAGTCGGTAATTTGTCTTGTAGCTGCACTGCGCCGGTACCACGGTAGAGTCGCTCCGGCTGCTCCGGTGAGTGTGTGTGGAGGACAGGGTGTGTGTCTCCGTCTGCTGCCCGGTCTGTAAGGTAACCGTTAGCCTCACTTTGCTCTGAATCTCTTCTTTCTTTTTTTTTTCCTCTGATGATTTTAAATGTCTCACATTGAGTCTGGCCACGCCACATGGGCTGACAGCTTGGCTTGGCCGCGCAGTCCAATGAGAAAAGAGGCAGGGCTCTCGGATCCAGCCAGTGATGGAGTAATTCGTTGAACGCCCCCGTTTTGTCACACGGAGGAAAAAAAAAAAAAAAGAACCCAAGATGTTGAGGTGGGGTTACTGGAGTTCATTGTGACTACTCTCTCTTTCTCTCTGTGCCCATCTCCCCGCCTTCCTCTCTGCCACACCGGACGACCCGGCTGATGGCAACAGGCGCATCACACGATAAAAAGACGTGAAATTATGAAATGACAAAAAAACAAAGTGTGAGAGCATCCAGGTCGGCACATCTGACGTCACACGCTTGTAAATGACGCAGTGGATCTAAATGTAACGAGGTATTAGACATCTGTGCAGATTTACTGTACAGACCCACACACTGCTAATCTGATGGATGGATGTGAATCTATAGATGTAATTTATATAAATCCTAACAGGTCCAGGTGCCACACACTGATAGTGGTTTATAAATGTGCACTGTCATGTGTAATATTAATAAATCTCACTATATACTATTAAGACACAGTGATGGCGTTGTGTTGACACATATCCAGGCTCAGATAACAGGTATATGAACTCATACCACGGTCATGTTTAAGTTCACAGTCAGTCAGCATCGGAGCGGATGTGAGAGCGCAGACACGTGTGTATACAGGGAAGTGTTCTGGATGGCATGAAAACGAGCCAATCACAGAGCGAGGGTGTGTAGTTTAGACCAATCAGGAGAGAGGAGAAGGAGCCGTTGGGAGATAGGGTGATTAAAGGGCGGGGCTTCAGCGATGACATAGCCAGGAAAGCTCGTCTGACTTCTTGGGGGTTACTGGAGTTCATCATTTCAAATAGCATGATGTTCTAAGACAACAGAAGTTTTTTTTTTTTTTCTTCATTTGACCCACTGTTGTCATACAGTGATAACAGGCTGTAAAGGGACATTGTGACCTAGTGATCAATAGTGCAGCCGGCTGATGGGTTTTTGGCCTTCTATATTTCTGCTGAGGATTGACAAACATATTAATGTGTGCCAGCTATCAGAGATGACTTTAACAGTAACACTTTGCTTTATGAAAGTTGATTTAATTGCCCTGTTTTCAAAGTAAGATACAACACTTCAAGATGTGAAATCACATCTGTTATATTTGTTGAACCATCATGTCCATCAGCTGTAACGTCCTAATTTTAGGGCATTCATGCCCACATGTTCACCCCACACTGAATAAAATCTACAGATTGAATGACTCCCTTGTAATAAAACAATGAAGTTTTTCCCCCTTCAGGCTCCAAACATTCAATGACCCAAACAAACTTTTGACATTTACCATTAACACCAGAACAAAAAAAACATATGAATTGCAAATGTACTACTTGTTTAATCAACCCATTCAGTAGATGAATGAACAGAAGCCTTTGGGAAAAAAAATCCCATCATCCCATTTCTCAAGTCAAATGGAAATAAAATCTCATTCTGTTTCCCTGAATTAAAACAGTCATCAAACCAGTTCTCCAGCCCTCCTGAGTGCTTTGGTTTGAGGCCACAGCTTCCCATGCTACGACTCCAGCGAAATGAAAACCTTCATGTGCCTCTGGACAAACACCTTGATCACATACTTGTTCTTACTGTCTGTTATTCTTCCAACTACCAGCGATCTTAAGCGCACATGAGCTGCCACAACAGCTAGTGTGACTGGGACAAAAAAATGAAGCTTCTGCTCCCTCTTAAACCTTTCATCATCGATATTCTTCCATTACAGATGATAAGAAAGGAGTTGAGAGTGGGAGGGATGGTTCAGGAATGTGATCCAGTAAAAGCTCGTGGGTCAAACATGGGCCACGGTTGCTGCTGAAACCACGTTCACGTTCACAACTTGACAACTTTTGAGCCAACATTAGCAGCTCTTCTGTGATGAGTCACCGTTATATATTTACATGTCAAACATGACAATATAAATAATGAATCCTGAAGCTGTTGTTTGTAAATGCAAAGAAAAGTTTACTACAATGCAAAAATGTACAGGACGTACATGAGCACTTCAAGCTGTCACTCCTGTTGTGAAAGAGGAGGAGACGCCAAGTGTTTGCCTTTTAGTTGAACAATCAATCAAAAACTACAAAATGTAACATATGTGACTAGATTTAAAGTCTAGAGGTAGAAACAACCACCAACGACAGGCAACCTGATCATTTTCCCTTTATCACTTTGTCATGATAACTAATCTTTTATGAAAATTAAATATACCACTTTTTTAAATGGACATCTGTCTGCTTAACTAGAGACAAGACCTGACTTTTATACAAAACAATTAAAAAATATACAATGACAAATTACTAATACAAATGTAGAAACTGGACCGAGTCCATATTTCACAATACAAAAACCAACAATAAGGTTTCTTGGGGTTCGCTGTAATTCAGGAGGTAGAGTGGGCGGTTCAATCCGTCGCAGGTTGAAGTGATACTGAAGCAAAAAAAGGTGAACCTTCAGTGTGTGATAGGTAGGCTCTGTTTGTGTGTGTGTGTGTGTGTTTGTGTGTGTGTGTGTGACAACGTGACTAGAGGTGTGAACTGTATGTTCTTATGTTTTATTCTAAAACTAATTGAGTATTTCATTTGCAGAATTTTGTGATTTTACAAGTTCCGTCTCAAACAGCTCCACACTGCAGTGAAGCTGGTGAACTCGCTAGAGACAGAATATTAATGAACGGTACCAACTAAAGCAGCAGAGGCCGAGATATCTTGATGTTTAGGTTCCTAATGTGGGTCAAACTTTTCATTGGCTCTTTTCATTATTCGTTCCCTTTCTCCATGTCCCTGGTTTGGAATACAGGCTTTCTGTTCTTTTTATTCAGCTATTGTCACAGGTGAAGTAGGACATGAATGAATGAATGAATGTGTGTGTGTGTGTGTCAGTCTCTAACATTGTAGTTTCTGATCTTGCTGGTCTTGGCAGCAGCTGCAGGTCTGCCGGTCTTGGTGTTGGTGGTGGACGTTAGTCTGGAAGTGCTGGTCCTCGGCTGGACCTCAGGTTGGGACTGGTTGTGAATTGGAGCACTGACACCGTGCACGCTCATCTGTGCTCCAGCACCGCCTGACTCAGCCACCTCCCTCCTGTTCGGCTCACCTGCTCCTTCACGTGCAAAAACAACAAACAGACAAGTCCAGAGGCTGTTACAGAAGATGTTATTTCATTTGTTGTTTTCTTTAAACATGTTTAGTTCAGTTACAACCAAGTTTAGTTACAATGTATATAAACCGTGTATATACAGTGTGTATAAACCCAACCCATTTGAAAGCAACTGTAAGGCTGGTGTCATGCAACAGGACATTCAACACATCTGTTTCTGAATTAAATGTTTTGCTACGTATTGTGCATCTTGAACTAAGCCTTACTCTGAGTCTGTAGGATGAGCTTTGTGCTATTACAGCTGAATTTAGTTTAATGGAAATAAACATCAAGATACAGATTTAACATTTCTATACATTTCTAACTCTTGCTTTGTTTCTATATTGAAACTTCACCGCCACTGCTTTGCTCACAGTGAAGGAAGATTCATCTTTATCTAATCTTTGCTCATGCAACTCTTTATATCTATAATAAAATCTTTGACCCAGTCAGCAGTGTTATCATATGTGTGCTGAAACCCAGTGCCACATTTGTCTGGTTTCACAATTGTTTGATGGTATAATGCTGATCACTGTGTCTCAGCCTGATCTGGCAGCTGCTCCGGTTGAGAAACTGATCCCTGGACAGCTGACAGACACGACAGACACTGGTGGGGCAACAACCCTTCACCGATCTGTCCTTCAATGGTCCAACCTCTGCAGTTCTGATCAGTGTGATAATGTAACTGATTGCTCACATGATTATTAAATCCCCGCCCACTGTTCCACATAACTGATTATGACTTGATTATCTCTGCAAATACAGTATAAGTAATACATCAGGACCCCGTAGCCTCCTGGAGTCTCCTGGGACAGTTCATGAAATGTAAAGCTGCAGAATCCACATGTCCAACCTGCAGACGGTGGACTGAGGCCTCACAGATACTGTGACATGCCACTGTCATGCCACGTCCAGTTTGTCAGGTTGCTCAACTGCAAAGAGGCTAAAATTAAACTGTGTTCCAACTTCACATCCCAGTTGTTCCCACTGAAATGCATTGAAGTTAGTGACCTTTGTGCCATTTACCCCAATTGTTTCACCGAACACTTCTTAGAGGCAAAACTACCTGTGTCATGTACTTTTCACAGAAGCAAACATCACCTTCTATGTATGTAATTAAAACAATAACCTTATAAAGTGTAAACTTATGAATCAATGCACTGTTTCGGTGACATCTTTGTTCATGAAATGTGATCAGATTAATGCAACAAGTAATAAAAAAGTAGGATCAAGTGTTTTGGAGCATTTTAAAACTCATGTATGTTCATCAGTATCAGTGAATCTCTAATTTTTCTTAAAAATATATTTGATTGTTTTCTCACTGTAATTGTCAACATTGGCAACTGTAACATATTATTAAAACTATGTTAAGACCGTCATATTAATAAATGGGTTTCAATATATTTTTTGGCACATCTGTAGAATAACAGGTGATGCATTGATTCTCGGTGAAACCTCTCTGAAAGTGTCTCAGATTTCTGGATGTCTGAATAATAAGTATACATATTCATGCTGGTGTCTTGTTAAAACGTTGGATGAAGTTGAGCACACTGCTGCACCGACACAACACGTCGTCAGCGTGAGTGAAGTGACATAAATCTCTCTATTTGTAAAAAACCCATGAGGCTAAAAGTGAGACCCGGGTCACGCGGCGTACCTCACCTCAGTGTGACAAACTGCCTCTCTCAACTTAACTGCTGTGACTTGGACACACAAACTGCACTCGTGTGTCCACAGCACAAGAGATGACACACTGGAAAACTACTGGTCCTCACACAATGTTCTGTCAACACACTGACATAATATAATTATAGCCTCCAATAGGTTTGTGCTGTGACTATAGTTCACATGTAGCCTCTACTTGGCCCATTAACAACATGCATTTGTGAAATGGTTAAAAAAAAAACAACACGTTTTTCATGTCTGTGACATGTTGAGATGTTTTATAGACAATGATTCAGTTTTACTGATATAATGTCAATATATACGTGTGTATTTGTAATATCAACTGTCTTTTAGCTGATCACGTTTTAGACAACATGTAAATAAGGAATGTTTCATTCTTAACAAAAAAGCACAAAAATGTGTTTGTTTACGCTGTCAGTCATAGTTCTAAAGAAGAATAGTTGGAATGTTTTAAAACATGTCAGCGCAGTGTTTCAGCAGGTGAGAGACATAAATAAAAACACAAAAAAAAAAACAAAAACAAAACAGAATCAAATTTCCAAACTACTTTGTTGTTATTCTGGTGTAGATACCTTCTGAGAGAATAGACGGACTGAGCTCATGGTCCAGGATCTGCCACAGCTCGTTTAATGACCGAAGTGACTCCTGAGATGACAAACGAGACCTGGACAGATCAGAGTGTGGCCGAGTCCCCACGTCCACCGAGCTCTGTGACTGTCTGAGTGGAGGAGCATTTTCTCTCTTCCTTGACCTCTGAAGAGGAAGACACACATATTTCTACATTTTCCCACATATTGTTTCCTTTACACTATAACTCTACAACGCATATCATATAAAAGTCTGAGTATGTTGGAATGTTGGATAAACTCAACATGAAGAGTGAAGGAGCCAGGTTGTTGCTGTGTATCAGTGAATCTGTATCTAAGACTCAGTCTGGTACCTCAGATGTGTCTGTGGTCCTGTGACTCTGGGACCGGAGGCCGGTAGCTGCCGTCGACGTCGTGTTGGTTGCAGGGAGGCGCTGTTCAGCAACAGAACGAACGCTCTGCCTCACAGCGTACTGCAGCTCCTGGAGACATGAGTGTATTAGTGGATCCAGTGTGCTCTCTGGTGGTAAGACAAGCGCTCAGCACCAGAGTCACTGCTCCTCTGGAGTCTTACAAACAGAGTTAAAAACAACACACATATTCATCTTGTTACTAAGAGTGAGATAAAGAGATTGATATGAAGTTCTGGTCTGTGTTAAACACACAAACAGTGATTTGCAGTGTAAACAATGGAACCAGAGTGAAACATCTGTTTTTTTCCCTCACACAAGCTGATATTTATCAAAGACTGTACAGTGAGGATGACCAGGTGTTCTCATCATTCCTCTGTCAGTGATGTTTTATTTAATCCTCAACTGACAAGTCTGTTTCAATGTGAGTAAATGAACCATAGGTCATCTTTCTAACGTTAATTGATGTTGCAATATCACAGTGATGAGAGCTAATGCGATCAATGTGATGAGTGTCGTTCTGATCCTGTGTCATTGAGATTTCTAAAACAGAAGCAGGTAAAGGTGTGGATTTATAAGAATGTTTATGCGGATTTTTGACACAAATTTAAAAGTTAAAGATGAGTGAGATGTAGAGGAAGCAGGTACCTGTGTGGTGAGCTGGTACTGCAGCTGTTCCAGAGCAGACAGTCGGCCGTGTTGGTCCATCGGCTTCTCTGTGTCGTCCTTCTCTGGTTCCACTGGTTCCGCTGGTTCTGTTGGACACACAGTGAACTGTGAACACTGTTGATCTGTGAGCCTCCTCCCCCTCTGCTGGCAGGGTAAAACAGTGCACCTTGGTGATCAGAGATTCTGTCACTGACAACTTTACACAGCGTTGCCAACAACTGTCTGACCTTCCTGAGGCTTTACCTTTTATTAAAGAGTTTTTCTTTACTCTTTTTGAGGCTGTAATGACAGAGAGGATCATATACTCACAACAAACATTAGGAATACAAATGTAAACACATCTGAATAATATTGTCAGTGAAACATTGTTGTACTTGAACCCATTTAAGGGTCACGGATGGTATGTTTTGATGAAGATTTCAATCATGTAATCACACAGTTGAAATATGTCCTTCACTGTTTATTGCAGCACTTCCCTACAGACACTATATTTACTACTGCCTAAAATAATTGTGAGTGGTAATAATGAATACAAACAAGCCAGAGTGTTTTTTCCTTTTAGCAAAACGATAATAGACAAACCCGCAACCATTATGTGGTCTGGATGTGACACTAGTCTCCTTAATTATACTCAAGGGAGGTAGAATATCCTGTTAGTAAAAACTATTTAAATCCACCCTCCAGTTGGAGGAGCCATGTTTGCTGAATGGAAGATCCTGTGAGAAAACAGATTTTTCATAAAGCTGTGATGAATGGAGATAGAAATGTTTAGAGTAGTGTGTAAAATACATTACAAGTATTCTGAATAGTTCATTTGCATACAGTAAAGTGTGACCCATTAATTGAAGTCTTGACACATGTTTTGCATCTTTTGGTTCAAATATATCAGTAATGATGGACAGCAAGTATCTCAGCTTAACGTAATGAAAAATGGATCCAAGAACAGTGAATGTTAATCGGAAATAATTCTGTCATTGTGTCTGACATCACTCCCTGCTCTTGAATGCAGTGGATGTACGAGTGTGTGTGTGTGTGTGTTACTGTACCCTGTAGTGCAGTAGAGGTGATCTGGGCACGGAGGCGGTTGCCGATCTCTATCAGCTGATGTTTCTCTCTGTTCAGACGAGCGATGCAGGACGCCGCCTGCTTCAATCTGGAGCGGAGGACGGGGTCTTTGTTTGTTCCATCCTGGACATTTTCAGACTGTTTGGATAGCTGCTGCTGCTGCTGCTGCTGCTGCTGCTGCTGCTGCTGCTGCTGCTGCTGCTGATGATGATGATGATGCTGCTGCAGCAAATAGTAGTTCTCCTCTTGGAGCCTTTGTATGTGTGTATTCTGGAAGAAAAATGAGATAGAACTTGAAGATATTGAGTTGCTGCCGAAGTTTTACACAGTGTCTCATGTGAGCCATTAAGAGAGGCTGTTGAGAGACGTTATAAAACACAAAAACAGTAAAATACAAATACAATAAAAGGGAATTATCTCTTTTTGTTTGTATTTTGACAATGTAAAACTGTCGAGGAAGAGATCCACACATCTGTGGTAACAGCTGGATGGAACTGACCCTGGTACCTTTTTCATGATGCTGGGGGGAGTGAACTCTGTCTGTGTCGCTTGGTCCTGCTTCGTCACATCAGAGGCGGGTCTGGCACGTTTCACTAGAATAAAATGTAAGAAGATGAGGACAATGAAGCAAATAAAATCTGACTATTACAAACAACATTTCACCTCAGATAAAGACAACATGTTAAACTGTCCTGCCAACATCTGTTAGAACACAGCAACGTTTCATAAATTACATTTCACAACAAATGCAGCTGTCATTATTAAAAATTCTTTAAACTATCACACCCCAAAGGTGGTCTTCTGGATCTGGTGTCAGCTACTAGAGTCCACTCAAGTTCACTGAACCTATAGTAGTGTTGTTAGCTGTAAATTACTACAGTATACACAGCACACTGGATGATGAAAATCATGAGCCACGTATAAAAATATACTGTCCACACCTGCTGGTGTGACTCTGCAGCAGATGTCAACAGTCTGGGCAGGTGGTGCAGCAGGTGGTGCAGCAGGTGGTGCAGTAGGTGGTGCAGCAGCCAGTGCAGCATTGGCTCTAAAGCTGTTGGAGGTGGTGGCAGCATCTCCTGGATACTGAACACGCTGTGGAGGAGAGGAGTCTAGGGTCTGGGTCTGGGTCTGGGCCTGGTTCTGGGGTTGAGGATGTGTTCGATAGCTGAGATCCTCCATGTCCTTCCTCATTTCTGCAATCACTGCCCTCAGGAAGCTGTTCTGCTCCTCCAGATGACGGACCTCCCGTGGAACCAGAGTGTCGTCCTTCGGTGTGAGACCCTGATTGAAGACAAATACTCACTGATCAGAGCACAGTGTTATACTGTTATACTGATTTCATCTTTACATCGCATATCATTCCATGGCACCAACACACACACACATTAGCTTTTTCCACCATCATGACATGATTATAGAGGCCAGCGATGATAGAAAGTAACTAAGTACATGTATGTATTTGTGTGTGTGCTTCAGCTGGGTATGTAGTGTATGTAAGAAAACAACGAGCAAAAATTTCAAAACTAAACTCCATCTCCTCCTTAACAACAGAAGGAGCAGTCATCTGTTTCATTATATAATTATACCCGACACTGAACAATCATGGAGGTTTCCACTTCATCAACTAGTAGTCGATTACTTTTCTTGCAACCGTCAACAAAAAATAGAGTATCAATGGTCTGTAGTAAACAGATGATACTTCCCTAAAAAAACAATAGTGGATGAGATGGTGTGGGTAAAGTCTCTTATAATAAACAAACTGACAAGTGATGTCTGACACGCCAATGTTTAAAAAAAGCTAGTAGATCAAAGACTTAGATGTGTCGATAAATGTAAATGTAGATAAATCAAAAGAGTTGGGTTTTGTGTTTCAAATATAACTTCAAAATGAAGCAGAAGTGACAGAAACAGACCTAACTAATAAGTAACTAAATAAAGTTAGCAAGAAACTGCTCCAACTTCCAACTCCAAGTTTGATTTCCTCTTTTTTGCTCACACTCTTTCAACACTGTACAAGAAGGTTTTTTCAACCGAAGTAGTTGAGTCAGGGTCAACTGAACCGTGGTAACTGCTAACTGGTTTTTTTCAACCTTTGCAGAAGCTTGTGATCACCACGGTGATTAGAGACACATAGGAAATGTGTTCATTGTTGTTTCTAGGCAACGTGAAATAGTTTCTTCCTTAAATGAACAACCTCATATTCTCTATTGGTGTTTCTGAGGGTTCAAGTACAGAACAACAACCAGACAGCAGAATGAGATTTCATTGATGTGTAATCAGCTCAGTTTGTAACATATGTTTGAAGTCACGCATGGATTTGGACTATAAATCATATCATATTCGGTGTTGTGTTATGGATTGAACAAGGCAAGTGTGAATTTTTCCCAGAGAACGTATGAACACTCAGCCTAATGTCTTATAATGATAATAAATCAACACACCCACCCTGCCTCAGTATGCAGAGCTTTAATCCAATATTCAGCTGAAGTGGTGTGTGGAGTCATTTGAGAAGGTTTACATGGACAAGACCTTCATGTGTTTTCATCTTGGCGGCAGTGGGCGCAGAGCCTGGTATGTTGGTGTGGGGGGGCAGACTGAAAGGCCATCATACCTCTCAGGATGCTCGAGGAAAAGGCCAAAGGCCAAAAATCCGGGCAGTTCTAAATGCACTCAACCAAAAACTATGTGGCATCAGCTGGAGGCCAAATAGAATAACCCCCCTGTGATAAATGGGTGTGTGTGGTTCTGTACCAGCTCTGTTAACCTTTGTGAGGTTTACAAAGATTCAAATCTAACCAGCATTACTGACTAAAGACTGAACCGTCTTGTGATGCTACATCCTGAGGAAGATTATTTGTCTGTAACAAAATTTTGGTGTAAAGACAGCTTCATACTGTTTGGAAAAACTAAACGGTGGACAAGTGTCTCCACTATAATATCATCTAAAGGGAACCTCTAGCACATTTGAACCTATATTCTACTGTTATAAGTCTGGTTTGCTTATTGATCCTCGCTTTGGATGTTTGACCTTCACTGTGAACAATGACGTGGCACTTTTTGTGGGCAAAATTAAAAAACTGACACGTGGCTCCTTGTTTGCTTGTACGACAAGGTGCGAACCACTTCTCAGCAGGAAGAATCAGAGCAGCAGCTTGTAAAGAAAAACAGACGATCTGTAAAAGTGGACTGGACTTAATGGACCGATGAGACTAAGGTGAACCTCCACGACAGTTATGAAGAAAGAAATGATCTGATGGTGAAGCATGGCGTAGGTGGAATCATGACTCTTTCTCTGATCTTAATGATGATGTGACTCACGATGTAACAGCAAAGTGAAATCTCAGAGGGACTGAAGCCAAACTCAGCTGACTGTGGCCGAGGGCGGGGACACGTCATAGTCTATCACAGCGCTGACACATAGAGACAACAGATATACATACATAGCTGTTGTAATTGTCTGGTCTGTCACTGATTATGTTAGTGACATTTCTGAATTCATCATCATATAGATTATTTTGTTGCTTTGTTGTGTATTAATCTCATGGGACCTATAAAATCTGATGCACTCACATCAGTAAAGACGTAGCTGTATGAGCTACTGTGAGTAGCTCAGTAAACAATCAGATATTCTGTGTTTGTGCGTCAACAGTAGTAGAATGTCGCTCGTCACGAAGCAGAGGTTATTTTTAATGGATCAGTTAGTTAGAACACAGTGAGCGGTGGATGTATTCTTACCTTTAAAGCCCTGTCTCTATCCAATGGAACAGAACATGTCAAGTCCTTGAGCTTCTGTTCGTTCTCCTTTAACTCTGCTTTTGCCTGATCAAAAAAGACCGAGACAAAAACTCAACGCAAAGACTCAACTCAAAAAGATCAAAGCCCAAACACGTGGAAGCTGCTGTGTACTGAATAAAACACTGTACAAAAAAGCTTTTTGTATCTGGAGTCACACATGTTATTTGTTATAAGTGCACCATAAAGGTAACAACGGTGGTTGAAAACATAAACTCAGAGAGGAAATGATTATGTAGATCTACATTTCCCTCAGCAACACTCGAGACGTTGACAGCTGCCTGTGAGAACAGTCGTGTATAATGGTTATATTTTCAGCCACACACTCTACACAGAAAGGAGCAGTGCAACAGATGAGAGGCTGACCTGGTCTCTAGCGTCGCTCAGCTCTTGTATTAGCTGTTCGTTGTTGAGGTAGAATTTGTCCTTCATGTCCTCACAGCGTCTCTGCCACTCCAGCTCCATCTGCACTTGTTTCTGTTCCAATTCTCTTTCTCTTTTCAGACCAGCGCTCAGCTGCTGTTTGTACCTGACACACACACATACACACACTTTGCAGATGATCAGAGCAACACAGGACAAGTCTTTGCTGTTAGTTTAGCTTGATATCACATTTGTGTCCTGTCCTCTCACCTCTCCACGTCCTCCCTGCTCCTCTCCAGCTCAGTCCTCAGTTTGGTTTCTCTTTCCTGCAAGGCGATCATCTTTGTATCCCTGGCAACAGTCTCACTGGAGACATGACTGATGTACTTGTCCCAGCCAGTCCGCGTTGTTTCTATCTCTGTGCGAAGCCTTTGAACACACAGACAGACAGAGACATCACACATACACACACTGGTCCAACTCCTCAGGTTAATGATAATATGATGACTTTTTTCTCTTCTCGTCTTCTTTCATCAGTGCCTGTCTCACCTCTGGATCATGTCATCTTTCAGTTGCATGGCCTCCTCCTGGTCTTTCTTAACATGACGTAGCCGTGCAGCCAGAACCTCCGTACTCTCGTGCAGTTTGACGAGGTGACTCTCAACCCTCTGCAGCCGCTCGATGTGGATCTGATAGTGAGCTTCCAGTTGTGCATCACACTGCTTCAAAGCCTGAACCACATTCTCATATCTAAACACAAACAGTCATTCAGTCAGACAACCCACAGTTTCATCTATATCTAATCTGGCTTTTTTTTTTTTTAGATTACATGAGCAGTTCCACTATATGTGATTATGTGTTTGTTTTCAAACCACCACAGATTCCAAATAATAAAAAACATTTAATTTCACATTGTTTTATTTCCCCTCTTTCCCTCATGTTTAGTGATGCTCCACAACAGCTGCTGTGTTGTGATGCTCCACAACACAGCAGCATGTCTGGTCTTTAATCAGGTCACATGTCACTCTGCTGCTCACTGACCTCCACTGGCTACACATGGCTGCTCCAATCACATTCAAGTCATTCATGCTGCCTATAGAGAGACTTCTGTGTCTGTACCATGTACATGAACTCAGTCATACAGGTTCATGCTGCTTCTGAATCACTGTGTTGCTCCAAAGAACATCATCTGAATAGAAAAGAACAGGATAAACTTTGTTCCCTAAGGGACATTTGTCATGGACTCAAGTGCATGGTAGTAGCTGCATGCACAGTGAATATAAATATTAATAAAATAGTAAATATTCAGTAAAAATTCATAAAATACATGAGATGTACAATGTACACAAACTCATGACACATCCACTAAAAGATTAAGAAGGGAGGGAAAGAAGAACACCACTTATTGCACACTTCCCATAAGAACAAAACAAGTTATTGCACACACTGCCTCAGTACACACCACCTGCAGAGGTATTTAAAAGTTTGATGGAGGTGGAGGAGTGGTGGAGTGTTTAAAACGGTTCCTTGTGCAAATAACGCCATGGTGCTCCTCAGAACCCTCGTACACACTCACACAATCACAAGTAAAAATGACATAAAACGATTAAACAAGAGAGCAGCCAGAAGTAACACCAGAGTCCGGGTCGCCAGCTGAGCAATGGCAACGGTATCAAAAAAACTGGTATCACCATCTCTGTTCCCACGAAAATCTCAGTCCAAACTGTTCTCATCTGCGTTTCTCTAATGGTAGAACAAGCTCCCAGCTGCTCTCAGATCAGTGGAGTCCCTTTGTATCTTCAACAATCTCTTAAACACTCATCTCTCTCGAGAACATCTTCTTTCTTCATCACCAACTAGCACTAGAACGATCTCCTGTTCAGGAGACTGTCCCAGTGCTAGTTCCTTATTTCTCATTGCTAAGTTGCACTGGATAAACGCATCTGATAGATTCTAATGGCTATTTACCTGAAAAACTTTACTATAGTTATAAATGTCTGCCTCTGCCAGCAGCAGCTCTGACTGTCTCTGTCTTATTAATGACTCACCTCTTCATGTTGTCGTCCTCCGTCTTCTTCAGTTTGGTCTTCATCTGTTTCACCTCATCCTTAAGCTTCTTTATCCTGAGACAGAGGATAGTCAAAAACACACACACACACACACACACACACACACACACTATAGGTATACCTGTGGTCCTTGTCAGCGGTGAGGTCTTTGAGCTCCTGTTCTTTGTTTGTCAGCTGAGTCTGTATCTGTTCACACAGCTGCTCAGACGCTCTCAGAGCCTCTGTGGCCTGAAGCTGAGCCTGGCAGTGAAACTCAGTGTCTTTGGACAGCAGCTTAACCTGGACACACGTATACGCGACAAACGGTGATGTCAGCATTTGTGTCTAAGTCTTTCTGTCTAATGGACAGCAAGTGATTGGCCATTAATTTAGTGAAAGACGTGTTTGCAGTGAGATAAAAGCATTTCCTCTCCTCACCTTGAGATCATGAGTCAGCAGCGCAGCTCGCATCTCGTCCATTTTCAAGTTGAACTCATGCATGTGTTGTCTGAGCTCACTGTCAAACGCTGCTGTCATGTCCTGTTGGACAGAGGAGACTGATCACAACTGCACTGTGAGGAACATAAGAACTGATGTGTTTACTGAGACATTTCACTTCCAGAGAATAAAACTAAACTGACAGTAGCTTTTAACTGTGTAATAATAAATGTGTGTATAATATAATATATATATATTAATATGAAATAAAGACACTGAGTAACAGTCATGTGTCCTGTCCAGAACCGTGCTCAATTCACCTGACAGACAGATAAGTCTGA
The DNA here is from genome assembly GCA_016801845.1 of Polydactylus sextarius. Classification (NCBI taxonomy): domain Eukaryota; kingdom Metazoa; phylum Chordata; class Actinopteri; family Polynemidae; genus Polydactylus; species Polydactylus sextarius. Next base: position 2,924,025 of record CM028920.1, on the reverse strand, counting down.
GCACAAAAACAGTATTCAGACACAAGTCAGAGTCAAAGTAAAGGATCTTTTGTGTGGGTTCATCCTAAAGGTCCGCTGCTGATCCCCTCTGAACGCCTGTTTGCTCTATAGTTATTTCAGGAGTTGTAACACAAGACACAGAACATGTTAATGTGCAACAAAGCTGTACATCACAGTCTGTACCACAGTGTCCTTTACACTGCACTTCACTGTGTATATTCTTTATTTATGGCAAATTAAACCACACATGAAGACATTGCCAGGCCTTTAAAATGTGTGTGTGTGTGTGTGTGTGTGTGTGTTCACCTGTCTCTGCAGGGTCATCTCTCCCTCCACCTCTTGTATTCTGCTCTGTAAATCCCATTTCATCCTCTCATACTCCTTTGTTTGCTTTTGAATCTCAGCAGCCATAGAGCTACAGAAACACACAGGGGGACAGATTAAATAAAGACAAAATTTGTTCACATGTGAAAACATGACATTTCTTTCTCACTTCAGATTTAACAGTAACATAAAGGAAGGATGATATGAAGGAACCTGTGGTGGAGATATATAGTCACCACTGTCTTGTGACTGTGCACTTTCAGATTAGATTCTTGTCCTTTCTATTCTTGTCCATTATCCACTTTGAATGATCAAGCTCATATTACAAAGCTGTGTGCTGAAATACCAACGGTGTGGCCACAGTGTCTCGCTGTACCAGCTGGATACACTTCATGAGCCGCTGTAACATTCTTTGCTGCGTCGACACTACAGAAATGTGCCACATCTCCCACAGGACTTGATCCTGACCATCTCTCCTGTGGAGCAACAGAGGCCACACTCCGCCCCCACCTGTTGTCACAGAAACAGGCCCTGCCCCCTAAACCAGAAACCCCCATGATGGTGAGCATCCCTCCTCCAGACTCACCACTGCAGCTCGTCCAGCTGCAGCTGGTGCTGAGCGGCGCTCTGTCGACTTCTCCTCTGCTCCTCCTGCTTCTCCTCCACCGCTCTGTCTCTCTGCTCCTCCAGCTTGGTGACCTGCATACGGAGCAGACTCAGCTCCTCCCGCCTGCAAAGGACAGCACTATTTCATTATTAGTGCTCTGGCACAGTCTACTGAGGCTGTTATTGATCTCCTTGTTCCCTCGCCTCAGGATTTAATATAAAGCATGATAGAGATGAGCTCTGGCTCCACAAAGACATCCTCCCTGCAGAGCATTAACACTAGGGAAAGAGCTTTTTCATTCATTAATTTGACTGTTATTTCACATACAAATACTTCCTTATTATTCATTTCTGTCTCATCTAAATGTGACATGAATTGTACCTGTCGCGCTCCGCAGTCAGAGCTCTGGCAGTCGCAACATCGTATTTTTCCAGCTCCTTGTCTCTTTCATCCAGGACAGACAGATTGAACTGGAAATCTTGCCGCAGCTTCTGGTAGTTTTCTCTGACAAATGAAGCAAACAGACAACTATGGTAACTACTGTGCTCAGAAAGGAAAACATGACCCTGTAGACGCCCTTCATGAGACCTGTCTTCATCCCCTTCTGAGTCCTCACAGGACTAGATCTCTATCACCATGACATGTGAGGTCTTTAGAGAGACTGGTGAGGGACATCACAGGTCCCCTGCTGGACCTGCTGCAGCTCATGTTCAAGTTCGGGTTCAAGTTTAGTTTGTTTCCAGTCACATCTTTAAAAACACATTCAGTGGAACAAATAACAGTTACACAAAACCAAACTTTTTTTTAATAAAGTGCTCCTCAGGAGACAGAAATTTAATGGTCTACAAAAGGTGATGTTAGACTTTACACTGGTTCAGCTGTCAACACAGGAATTTAACATCAGCTACTGAAATGTACGATAATAATTTAATAAAAATGATCAAATCTTAAAACCCTTGTATCTAACTTGTATCACCTAACTTAGAGGGCTGGGCCACGTGGCTCATATGACTCGTCAGTCAAACACACCACTACAGAGCAGATCAGTTTATATGAGGATCAGCTTTAATAGAACGGAGTGAGGCGACAGTGAGAGTCAATACAAACTGATGTCAAATCACTTGAATGTGTGAATGTACTTGACCAATGAAGCTAATTCTGATTCTAATGTTAAAAGTTTTTTTTCTCACATATTTACTTATGACCTACAGCCGTATCTCTGCAGTCATGCAGACATGTTCAGACTGCAGAGATATGTGTCTCCACCTTTGACAATGGATGTGGTTAAAATTTAGTTTGTGGTGGTCACGGCGTTGAAAGATGACATTTAAACATTTCAATAGCAATGTGCTTTTCTGACAATGTGCTTGAGTTGGACACACGTATCTGTGACACATATTTCCAAACCTGCGCAAATAAAAGCCCAGTTATCTGTGTGGACCGATACCATTTCAGGCAGGAGACTGTTGTAACTTGACTCAACTCAACTATAGAGTTCAAATGTTCAAGCTAGTGTCATTTCATGAAGGTATCATTTCAGTTTACTGGATTTACTTGATTATTTAATGTTTACACACTCAAACAAGCGAGTCAGATTTACTTTACGTACAACTGCTTGCAAACGTTTGTACACATTTCTAATTATGACCAAGACCAATCAAGTCAGTAGAAAGTCTCATCTCCACTCCACAGTCAATTAATCCTCTTCTCTGATTGTAAATCAGTGTAATCTGATGTGAATATTTTCTGTTTTTTACGTTAAAGAAGAAAAAGCATTAACCTACAAAACTAAATGGAAAAAACAATGAATAAATAAAGTGAGAGATGCAGATTGTGGCACCATAACAGCAGACTGGGCTGAAAAAAATGTTTTCCAAAGTACTGAAGTTATGAATTTGTATCTATTTATTTGTGCTTTTTCACAGTGAACATGTAAATCTGTAATAAATGTTGTAAGCGGTTCAGTCGTGACGTTCAGATCTGTGGAAACTATGTTATTGCAAGACGCAAGAAGATGTTATTTCAAGCTAAAAGCCATGATCGCTGGCTGTATGAGTCACTTTGACTCATGGCAGGCTGGCAAACCGTGGCGTATATAGTTACAGTCCACATGACTCAGGATGGTCAGTTTATTCTGGTTTTGGTGTCAAGTCAGAGATTTCAGGAGGAAGAAGACTGAGCACTGATCTGGGCTCAGACTTAATGTTCACTGATGAGATTTTATCTCTGGCTACGAGGTTTGATGCTGTGGATGTCAAATGACCGGAGAGCTAACGAGCAGGAAACGGAAAATAAAAAAATGTCAAAAAAGTCACCCCTACAGCTACACACGGACTGCTGCCACTTTAATGATGATTTAGAGCACAGACAGAACAGAAAGTGACAGTCTGTTCACTAATCTGACTGTAAACATCAGATTAGTGAACAGACTTGTCACTTTCTGTCCTGTTTGTGCTCTAAATCATCATTAAAGTGGATGTGTAGACTTTAGAAACAGCATCTGTTCCTGACAGTCAGTGTGTAGCTGTAGGGGTGACTTTTATTTTTTTTTTTTTTTTTTTTAGTATACACAATAAATGACCCTGTGTTTTGGGTTTTTTTGTTACTCTTGCAACTTTCTTCCACATTGCCTAACAAACAGAGATGTCAGGTCATGTTTTGGTCATTTTACACAATTTGACATTCAAGGAAACGATGGTGTTGCAACAGTGGTGTTGCTCACTTGAAGTTCCAGTGAAGCATGGATAAAAGTGTTTCATGCAACAATGGAATTTATTTGATGTAAGAAAAAGTCACCGTAAATGGGAGATCAGTGCCGATTCACGGCACACAAACAGAGAGTGTGTTTCTCTGTTGGTGACATCATCTTGTCAACGGCTAGAATCAAATTTCAGAGCAGGAAGTTCACACTACCCGTTCTCCTGAGATGAGATGGGTGTATACCTGAGAGAGGAGCACTCCTCCTGGGCTTTTTTCAGGGAAGTCTCCAGCTGGCGAATCCTTTGTGCCTGGAGCTGCTTCCACTCCCGTTCTTTACTGGCCAGCTGAGCCTCGAGATCCAGTCCACTGTCTTCATCTGACATCATGGTGGAAACCAGATATACCTGTGAACAACAATACAGATCATCACGTGTTGCTACACAAGGAATCATCCAATCAATGGGCTTAAAATAAATGATTCTGTGTTCCAGTAATGGCTGCTGGGAATCAAAGATTATAGAAAACCCTGGTGAAACCAGAAAGCCCAGGTTTTCTTTCAGTAGAAAGAAAAACTTATTTAATATCCCACTGATGTGTAACTATTAGAAAAAACATTTCAGAAGCAAGTTGAGGTCAAATCTCTTAAAAATGTAACAGTACTTGTTTTTCTCAGTAGAGTAGGTATCGTACGTGTTGTTGATTGGATATGTAGTTGTTATGAGACAGGTATAGGGCAGTATAATGACACTACAGGTGCTATTCTGACATCAAACTCAAAGAGAAGAAGAAGACAGGCAGAGTAGAAAATAACAACAACATGTGGAATAGCAGCATGAAGTCCAACATGACGTGGGAGAAAAAAAACACAGCAAGACTGGTCTATTCGACACAGACAAAGTGAAAATAAAATTTTCTCAGCATCTCAATTATGTGTCTACAGAATCCAGACTCAGTGTTAACATTAGCAGGTTAACACCAAAGGTTTGTCACCCAGTAGCTCAGTTTGAGTTGATACTTTTATTGCGATGCCAAATGTTCATATCAAGAAAATTGTCATATTTTTTGTTACCTGCTGCCAGGTTTGTGTCATTATAGCGACGATCAAAAAAGCATCATGATGGAAAAAATGAGGTCAGAGTGTTGGTGAGACTCGAGAGAGACTGGATGAATCCAAGTCATGACAGAAATGTGCTTCTAGTTTTTATTCTTGGGAGCTACATTTGTTTATGTCCTTACAAAGAAACTGTGATTCAACTTAAAACTGTTAAAATCACAACTGTTTTAATTTCACACAGCAACTGTCACACTTGATGTTGACTTGTTTTAATCTAAGGAAAGTCAATCCTGGGAATGTGTTTCATTTTTGAAAGAAACACTGATGAAAGAACAACATGTTGAGCGAGAAGATATGACTTCATGACTTCAGCTCATTAACCACAAGACAGCGAATAACGAATAGCTGCAGACCATCTATTTGTGCTGAAATGCACCGTGGGAGTAATTAAACCTAATCAACGGTTTTTAAAATAAAACAACCAGATGTGCCCACACGCAGATATTAGCCTAATCTTAGGAACTGATGAGTCACTCAACAGGTCTATAAATACACAGACACACACTGACTCCACCTACTTCACAAATGTGTGAAGACAAAGAAGTAAATAATGGAGGTGGTCACATCCTATGATACTTTGGGGCCATCTGCACACACACACACACACACACACAATATACACTATCACTGTGAAGAATACTTGATCTGAGTGGTGGTGCAGACATGAGAGGTGACATGCAATTCCTTGCTAAACAATGTTTCACCATTGCCAACAAACATTGTGTGCTTTGGTTCCAGCACTAGTTTACATGATTCATTTTCTGTGGGAGAATTTGAACAAGCATTTGATCCAGCAGTAAGACTGAACAATAGCGTTGCTATCGTAATAGTAAACAACTGTTTCCTGCAGACTCTTTAAACTGGATCAAGATGACCTGAATTAATATTTTGTCACTTGAATATAGTTGGTTTTGTCTAAAAGGAGAAGCCAGTGATATTGGGAATACAAACCACAAACAAAAATGTTTCCAAAAAGATGAATAGTTGGCATAAAGAGTCATTTTACTACAGTTTTTATGTCATTTGGTGTTAGAAAAGGGAGGGACATTGATTGGCCTGTTACTTCATTTAGTTGCATTTTGACACTAATGGACCAGAGATCGGTTTGTTTGTTTGTTTGTTTAACAAAGTTTACTTTAGTTAATGGAACAATGTTATTTTATTGCTGATTACATTTAGTTGTCTGTTTAACAAACGTTTAGTTCATATTTGCTAGGCAGAAAATACACTTGGAAGCAATAAATGTTATGCTGTTATGTTATGTTATGTTATGTTATGTTAATGTAATGTTTTGTTGTGTTTTGTCTTTTTAATGGAATGAAAATGCTATAAACATAAACATAAAATATATAAAATATACAAAGCCATTGTTTGTTTGTGTGTGTGTGTGCAGCGTGCATAATGACTAGTTGACTAATCAACTAGTGCTTTACTCAGATCGGTGTGCTGCCTCATGTTCAGTGTTTTCCAGATTCCTAAAATAAACTCTGTTCTGTCAATGTTGTCGTTTCCTAAAAATGTGCCCAGTACAGAACAGCACGACACTGAATCACTTGCACCTTCACGTCCGTTAACGTCGTTAAAGTGTCGTGAAATTGAATGACAACAAACTCTTAAGAGTTCATTTATACAAAGCTGTAAAATTAATTGGGTAAATTTCAAACAAATCACACTTTTTTTCTTTTTTACCTTTAATTACGGTGATGACATCATTGCCCGCGAGGAATATGACGCTGTCGTTACGACATGTGGATAAAACTAGATGAGGAGCGTCAGTGTTTGTGCTCCTCTGATGTTAATGAACCAGCTGAGAGCGGGTTTTGGTGAGTGCGCATGCGCAGAATCACACGTAGCGTCTGCTGTTAGCTTAGTTAGCTTAGCATCACACAGACTGTAGTTTCTGCTCCGCGGTCAGTGAACTTATCACCGCTGCTGCTCAGCAGTCTTCATACTTCACATATACACACGTAGCGGTCAGACAACAGGTCACCGACAATAATATTATAACTATTGTTATAATAATCTTTAAACGAGCAGAACTAGACTCTGACTAAACTTCACTTGTTCTTCTTCTATGAAGGAAATGTTTGTGATTCCATGGCAACAGTGCGTCCATAAAGTTGTTCCCCTGCAACAGTGATGGACAACAGTTCCAGGACGACTGCACTTAAAATATTTTTCAATTCAACGCTGTTTAGGTACTTTATGTTTTTCTAAATTAAAGATCAAGTTTAATGCTCAGATTAAGATCAAGACCGATTGAAAGTAAGAATATTATATGTATCTAGAATGAAAGAAAAAGTATTGAGGGTCATCGTAAAAAGTACTAGCAACAAAATATAGTTATGGTTTTACATAAAAATGTCCGTTTTAGTCCTTCTAACTGATGTACTGGTATACATAAGATCAATACATCAACAAACACTGCAGGTGGAGCTAGTCTGAAATATTTTCTATGTCCAGTTTTTATAAATACAGACCAAAAAATGTTTGAAACCACCGGTTTGATCTTTATGAGCTGCCTTTTAAAGACATGACAACCTGTCATGAGGCTGCAGATGCACAACATGATGGACGCTGTGTGAGGGGACCTCCTCCCCATGTAGGCCTCAGTCTGAGGGAATTAAAAAACAATTTGTTTATTTATAAATGATTTATAAATTGATTAAAGCTTACATGTGAATATCATAGTCCCTGTCTGCTCTAATAGACTGTAGATTTAAAAATGCGTTGTATCATCCTTTGTTTAGGAGTGACTAGTAAGTAAAATTGGGAAATAAATGTAATAGAGCAGAATAAAATACCTCAATGTCTTAGGTCTTAATTGAGTACTTTCTTAGTTACTCCTATTGATCAATAGAATAGAATAGAATAGAATAGAAAGCTTTTATTGTCATCGTATGACAACAGGACATGCTGCGAGTACATGAAATTACAAGAGCCGCATCAAGGTGCTATTTGGTCTTAATATAAAAGACCAAAGTACAAAAAAGATACACAATGACACTCAATACAGAATACAAATATTAACAAAATCGAGGTGTTTGCATAGCAAATGAGAAACAAGATGTTACATAACATAACATGATGACAGCCAGTGTAGGCAGATTTATTGAACACGTAAGATTATTGCATGTAAATCGTCTGGTTGCATTGTCATTGCATTGCGGGATTGCACATTGCCTTGTGGGGGATGGGGAGTATGGCTTTTGGGAAGAAGTTGTCCCTGAGTCTGTTTGTCCTGGTTCTGATGGACCTGTAGCACCTGCCAGAGGGCAGCAGGTCAAACAGGTGGTGGGCAGGATGAGTGCTGTCTGATGTTGATGTTTTTCGCTCTGCTGAGGCAGTGAGATGTGTAAATGTCTTTCAGGGAGGTGAGGGGGCAGCCCAGGATCTTCTGCGCTGTCTTGACCACTCTCTGGAGCCACTCCCGATATGACTCGGTGCAGTGGATTAGGATGCTCTCTATGGAGGACCAGTAGAAGGTTATCAGCAGTTTCTGGTTGATGTTATTCTTCCTGAGTAATCTCAGGAAATACAGACACTGCTGTGCCTTCTTGACAACGGCCGTGCTGTTAGCAGACCAGGACAGGTCGGCAGAGATCATGATGCACTATCACGATCGGCTTACTTAAAAAGAAAGTGGCATTTCCTAATATTAGACTCAAAGACAAAGTCACTTCACAGTCTACAACCAAGTGACATGGCTATTGTGGATCTGATTACAGATCGGGGGAGGTCCAGAGATGGCTGCTCGATGTGAGGCCAATGATCTGATTCTGAACAAACAGACAAAAAAAATTGTAATCTATATGATGGCAGAACAAAACAACTTAATCTAATGGAATAGAAAAGCTTTAAAAAGTAATTACGGTATAAAAATAAGGAAATAATTATAAAACACAAAACACTAGTATGAAGGTTTACGTGGACTGTAGTAAATGGAATAAATGATGCAATATATCTTGACAGACGTGTCAGTGTTGTAGAAATAAAGTGAAGTGAATGTTTGATCCACAGGATAAGTGATGAACAGATGTAGAGAATCTGGCGTCGGTTTGTCTTCGAACGTTGTGTAAGTTGAAGAATCGTTGCCACATTCAGGTGATGAAATGCAGTAACATCAGCCAGTAACAGAGGTGGTGATACTGGGTGGGTTGGCTGGAGGTGGGCGGGGACATTATGAGAACAGTGACGGGAGTTTCCTATGTGCGCGCATACGTCACGGTCATATACAGCGACACGCGCACTAACGGACCTAGACGGAGCGCTTCAGAGAGAGGACAGCATCTCAACAGGTACAGTGTGATCACTTCTTTTTTATTAGAATCACAGCTCTTTCTCTCTGTGTATAAAAGTGTGTGTGCGTGTTTCTACCTGAGGATGGATTTATTTCCCCGTCTCGTGAAGTATATCCTGTTAGTGCGCGAGAGTAACAGGTAGGCACCAGACACGCGCACTTTAACGGACATCAGTAAAAGTAAAAAGATGCTTGGACAGTGTCTTATGTGATGTCCTGACGTGATGTAATGTGTCTTCGCGCCTTGTGTCCCCACCTGGACGCGGTCGCATCATCTCGCTCTGCGGGGATGCTCGAGACCTACGCCACGGTCATCACGTAGGCCACCACGCGCGCTGTTATAATCCACGTGTGAGTGTGATATAAAACACTGAACGAACCGCAACACGTTCTCTTTTACACAGGATTGCTACTGAATATAAACAGGATGTAGATGTAAACCTGAAACGTGAACGGTTGTAATTTCAAAGTAAAAGAGGAGAAGTGTTTACTGATACGCACAGAATAAAACAGCTGCCTGAAACAGATGATTGACATTCATTTAACAGATGAAAAGAGAATAATAGAAGTTACAGAAAGGGATGTTGAGTGAGTCAGTATCCGACGCTTCCTCACCAGACTGATGTGTGTGTGTGTGTGTGTGACGTCATGTAAAGTTTGGACGGTGTTTCTCGTTCTGTAGTGACGCGGAAGTAGTCATCTGGCGTACGTGCGCTCAGCAGCATCCGTAAGAGACCGACTCTAGTGGGTCTATTCAGAGAATCATTTGCACGTTTTATTACACACACAAGCGTGTTCATTGAAGTTCCTCGGAATATCGGCCTCACTTTGATCAGGAGATTACTCTTCCGATGTGAAATTTAACATGGACATGGGAGTGGAACCAACCAATCTCAGTTTGTCTTGTGTCACGATCCTACAGCATCCTGATGAGAACTGTGTGTGTGTGTGTGTCAGAGCAGCACTAGAGGGAAGTGATAAAAGTGTTATAATGGTAAATAATATACACATGTGTGTGTGTGTGTGTACACACACACACACACACACACATATATATATATATATATATATATATGAAATAAATGTGAAAATAAATTTGAACTGAGTGGACTTTGGGTGGTAAAGGTCAAAAGTGAAGGTCAAAGGGACATAATTACATAATTATGTTTAGCACAATTGTCTAATAAGATCAAATGATGAACTATTGATTTGTTAATGACTTTTACTAAATTTCATCACAGTCGTTATAACACAAATGGGTCTGGACAGACATAAAAACAAAAACTGCATCCTGACTGGTTAGAGAAGGCACTACTATTATGGTTATTACTTGTGACAGTGTTGACAGGTGTTGCTGGTAGGGATGACTCTACAGATAACTGTCTGCTATGTCAGTGTTTTATTTGTCAGATAACTTAAAGTAACATAAAGTCTGGAGCGTGTGCTGACAGTGTGAACCAGAGCTCCCGCTGTTCTGAATCAGCCCAACGTGGGCTGAGCGAGCTCGAGCTGTTCTGACATCTGACAGTGGTATCATTAGTGACCAGCTGGTGAACGGAGCAGAGCATTTTGCATTTAGCGAAGAACCAGATATCCCCCTCAGGAGTTGGTAGAGACCAAGAGAAGGAGTAAAAGGGCAGGGAGTGTATCAGACTTGTTGCTATGTTACTGCTGCTGTTGTCTATTATATATAATAGAGATGAAATGTCAACATTGAGGTCACATCTTCTTTCCACTGACCCCAAGTGGACTAAAAAATATTTGCAGGTTTAAAGGAGTGGAGGTAGTAAAATAAGTTCTGTTCTCTCTACACGTCCACCTTGTTCTCACACACGCATTCAATGAAGGATACCATCCAAGTGCCTTTCAGCTGTATATTAGGACTGACAAATGATCCATGTGTGATGGCCTGAGTGTGTTTATTTTAGTGTGGGTGATGACACTGGCAGAGTCCGTAGAATGCTGTGTGGGTCCCAGCAGGGGGCACGGTGGGTGTGGAGGATGTGGGTCAGTCTGTGTGAGGAGGATTTCATACTGATGCCCCTGAGTTTGTGTGTTCTGATTAACATTTGGCTGTGAATTAATTTAAATGATATGAGTAATTTATAGAGTCATCATTTATAATGACATTGTTGCAGATCAGGTATAAATACAGAAGAATAAAGGGAGTGAACAGTGAAGGGTAGTGTGGCAGGGCTGGTACAATGGGTGAATGACGGTGAGTCAGGTGACTGGTAAAAGGCAGGAAACGGAGGCCTCTGGTGGACAGGTAGAAAATCTCAAAGTCTGGAGTAAAGAAGCAGGAGGAGAAGGAAGAAATGGGTTAGTTAAGGTCAAGTCAGACCAGATTTCACATCTGTGTGGAACAGAAAACACTCACTACCTGTTGCAAAACACTGACCTCGCCTCTTCTGGTTTGGATAGAGTTCAGTTTGGCTGCTGGTAGCGGGTGGAAATGACCCAGCAGTCAGGAAATACTGATGACGTCATTTATACTGAAATTACACAAGTGGCAGGTCGAGGAGGTTTTCCGGTTCAGCTTCTGTGAAAATTTAGCAAAAGTTTTGGGGATTAATGGGAATGTTGTTTGGTAAAAAAGACGTTATGGGGAAAACGTTGTTGTTTTAAACTGCTGCTGTTTGCCACAAAACCACAGAACCACACATCACCTACAGTTACAGTACTACACCCATGTTATTTCCTGCCTCCTCTGCCTTTGGATAAACCAATTTCATCAGTGTCTTCATCATTGAAACTGGGGTTATTGTTATGACACAAACACTTGATCAAGGATCAGTTACAGATAATAATTGACCCTCGATTATTAAAACAACAATTACTTAACTGCCTTGGGCTCGGTATCAAATGTCTGTCTGCATGTGTGAAGAGGTAAATTAGATGACTAAAGTCAAATAAAATAAAGGGAGGACAGTTTAATTTGCTCAAGAAATTCAACAGAACAGCTCACAAAGTGAGAAAAGAAATGTGTTTTTCAGATCAGATGAAATCTTCAATGTTAAGTAACAATCTGTGTTTAATAATAACACACAAGTCACTGTATTGTTACTGAACACATGATTCCACCATTCAGCAGAGGCTGGAAAAATTATGACTGAAATAATAAGAGCTAACTGGAGTGTCTGGTCCAGCCAGTCAATCCTCTCAGTCACCAGTGTTAATGTCGTGTTAATGTTGCGTTAATGTGGCCGATCTGTGTGGAGGTCTGAGTTTCCAGCAGCTCTGACTCCAAAAACACAGTTTGATTTACACAAGAAGTACCAGTTGATGTGAAAAAGAGCTGTCAAAAGATTCAGAATAAAGGACTGTTGATTTCTATAAAGCCTCAAAGAGTGACAGAGTGGCAGAGTCATCCCAAATCATTTACATATTCATGAGTCCACATTCAAACAGTCTGTAAATGGAGGCGAGTTAGTGGCGCTCACACCAGACTGGACCTGACAGAGGGATCAACATCTCACTAACGCGGTGCGTGGTTCTGTGGACTGATAAAAAGTGATTTGGAGAACAAGCAGCAGTGCATGTGGAGTAAAAATAGCAGCGTGTATAAGTATGAGAACGTCTCTGCTGCTCATGAGCCTGGACGGCTCGTCGTCATGAGGGGGAAATCAGCATCGGATCCCAGATGGCATTCATGAGAGACGTGCCACAATACTGTTCCCAAGCTTTAGTAAATATAGTGATGCCGTCTATAATACAAGGCTGCACAATATATTGAAATATATCGCAATATCGTGATACCAACACGTGCAATATACATATCATGAAAGGTTGTTTGAACACTAAATGGTACTTTTCAATATGTTACACATTCATTTTCTGCATATCAATATATTTGACCAATCAGATGGAGCCTAGATACCCTGAAGATATTTAAGTATTTGTTTAGTCATCACAAGTTATCTCATATTGGACATTTTTTTAATATCGCAAAGCCCTATAATATACACTACATTATTTGGCAGAGCCAAAAAATAAAAATGCATAAAACATTGTGTGAAATGAGCGGATTTGACAGTAGGTAGAGCCTGTGTGTTGTGTTCACTGTAGTGAAGGGTGTAAATATAGGACCATGGTTTGTGCTGGGGGGCGTGGGGATGGGCTGATATATTATTGATAGCTTGAAAGGGTAAATGATGCCTACACACACACACACACACACACCACAACCTAAACCCTATTCTAACCTGGACCTCAAAACCAGGTCTGATCTCTCAGGCATGTGAGGACCAGCTAACATGTCCTGACCCTGTAAGGTCTATTAATCAAATGGGTCCTCACAAAGCATAAGAACAAGTTCTCTCACACCTAACATGTGGCTATGATCTATACTCAAATCAACACAAAATCAACATGAACATAAATAACAACACATTTAAAACTGAATCTGTCTTTTTTCTTTATCACTGTGTTTTTAGTAACTGACCCCAACACATCAGTCAGTGAGCACCATGGGAGGAGCAGTGGTGGATGATGGGCCTTCTGGGGTCAAGGCCCCAGATGGAGGTTGGGGTTGGGCGGTGTTGGCCGGCTGCTTCGTCATCACCGGTTTCTCCTACGCCTTCCCCAAGGCCGTAAGTGTTTTCTTCAAGGAACTGATCCGAGAGTTTGACGTCGGCTACAGCGACACGGCATGGATCTCATCTATACTGCTGGCCATGTTGTACGGCACAGGTACATGACGATAAAATACCCAAAGTGATGAAGTGTTAACAACAAAATGCTAAACACCATACGACTTGTTCACAGTGTGTACTTATCATAGGATTGTATTGTTTTCTCAGGTCCTCTGTGCAGCGTTCTGGTGAACAGGTTCGGCTGTCGGCCGGTGATGATGGTTGGAGGCCTCTTCGCTTCTTTAGGAATGATTCTTGCCTCCTTCGCCACCAGCATCATACATATCTTCATCTGCACTGGAGTCATCACAGGTAGAGTCACGTACACAGACATAACCAAAACAAAAATATACTTCAGAGACTTCACACAGATAGATAGATAGATAGATAGATAGATAGATAGATAGTTTGTGCATCTGTTGACCTATTTATGTATAGTAAAAAGATGCTTCCATTCTTGACTATACTACACAGCAGTGCAGTATACTTTTTCCGCAGCCTTCCACCTTTTCAGTGATTTTGCACCGTCTGTCCTCAGGTCTGGGTCTGGCGCTGAACTTCCAGCCGTCTCTGATAATGCTGAATCGTTACTTCAGTGAGAAACGTCCTCTGGCCAACGGCCTGGCGGCTGCAGGCAGCCCAGTTGCTCTATGCTGTCTCTCCCCACTAGGACAGGTCCTCCAGTACCATTATGGCTGGAGAGGGGGGTTCCTTATATTGGGAGGGATGCTGCTCAACTGTTGTGCCTGCGGTGCCCTCATGAGGCCTCTGTTGCCTCCTAAGAAGCCTCAGGAGCTAGAGATGGGCACCGCAGTGGTGGCGGAGAACAAGCCCCAACCCAAGAAGAAACTGTTGGACTTCAGCGTGTTCAAGGACAGAGGTTTCGTCATCTACACTATAGCAGCATCTATCATGGTGCTGGGCTTGTTTGTGCCACCTGTATTTGTGGTCAACTACGCCAAAGGCCTGGGATACGAGGACACCAAGTCAGCGTTGCTGCTCACCATCCTGGGATTCGTTGACATGTTTGCTCGTCCAGCAGCAGGACTGGTAGCGGGCACGAAGTGGGTCCGACCCAGATGTGTCTACCTGTTCAGCTTTGCTATGATTTTCAACGGCTGCACCGACCTCATAGGATCACAGGTAACAATGAGGAGAGTGGAGTGTGGACCACAAAGGTCAAAACCTTGATGTAGGATCTGTAAATTTGTCATAATCATAATTTTTGTTTCCTCTTTCCAGGCGAAAGACTATGGAGGTTTGGTGGTCTTCTGTATCTTCTTCGGTATTTCGTACGGCATGGTGGGGGCGCTGCAGTTCGAGGTCCTCATGGCCATCATAGGAACCGAGAAGTTCTCCAGCGCCATCGGCCTAGTGCTGCTGATGGAGGCCATCGCTGTACTCGTGGGACCTCCTGGAGCAGGTCAGAGCCTGGGACCAGTGTTGTATAAAGTAGCTGAAAGTCTCACCAGAGTAGAAGTACAGATACTCGACCAATAAAAAGTCTTAAAGTATCTAGTATTTACTGTACTTAAGTATGACAAGAAATCTATAATTAAATCTATAATAATAAGTAATGAAAGTAAAAGTAAAAGTACGTTATTAAAAACAGAAGAATATTATGAAGTTTATCTAGAACTTTAAAACATGTCTTCATAGACAATGTCTTGAGTCTGAACTAAAGTATAAACGTTATATTATTTTTTTTTTTTTTAATTTTCTCATCCATCCACCCTTTAAGATGGAGCCTACATCAACCCTCAAACATAGTTGCAATAGTTTAGAGTCACAGGTAGAAAACACCACGTTTACTTTCATCACTGAACATTGTAAATGTATGAGTAAACGTGTCAGTGTAGGAAATGTTTTGAAGTCAAAGTGAAAGTGATTAAATACAGTAGTGAAGAATTATTCAAATGTGAATGTGGAATACACTATTTTTAGCAGATCACCACTTTGTACAGTGTGCCAACATTTACACTTTTATGTATTTTTCACTAATCCAGCTTGATGAAAACCAACAATCCCACTAATTTCCTCGTTCTGTCCACAGGTCGCCTCTTGGACGCCACCGGTCAGTACATGTACGTCTTCCTGTTGGCGGGCTGCGAGGTCGTGCTGTCGGCCATCGTCTTGGCCTTGGGTAATTTCTTTTGCATCAAAATGAAGAAAGCAGACGACCCAGAGGCGAAGATGGAGCTGGCAGTGAACGCCTCTGAGAAGGAGAGACTGAAACACGCAGAGAAGGTCGAGGGAGATGATGGCGAAGCTGAAGGCGAGACGAAGGAAAGACAGAACGGAAAAGTCAGCGCTGGGAACGCAGACGAGGAGGTGGAGGTGGTGAAGGAGACAGAGAAAGAGAAGGATGCAGAGGGGGACATTGAGACGTCGTTATAAAGAACGAGACTAGTGACGAGTCGAGACGAACTGTGCACCAGCAGCACGCACAAGCAAACAGTAGAGACACGAGCGGGAACAAAGCAGGGTGAGAGAGGAAGCTGACACTGCCCTGTCTATGATATGATAGAATGAGAACCTGGAGCAGAGGGTCATTACTAAGAACTGGTTCTTATGCAACACGTCGACCAGTTTCTGTGCATCACTGTAACTCACCATCCACCTTCTGCCTTTTTTCTGGAGCTTTCAGTCACATCTCACTGCCTCCGTCACACACGGAGACGACACGCGTCTGTTACCGTGTCCGGTTATTTGATATACTGTTGCACTCGTGTTTTTATTTATTGTTACGTATTTATTGACACTGTCTGTAAACAAATGGTCCAATTCATATTAAAAATCAGGTTGTAAAAATAAAAAGGATTAATATTTGGGTCACTTAACTGTGTAAACCAGCTGTTCACAGTGTCTGGAGTTTTGCCGTGCACTCTGGTTTCTGAACCACTCAGACCTCAACCAGTTGTTACCTGTTGAATTTGTAGACTTGAACAAACTTGAACTGTGTCTGTATTGTCAAATGTTGAATGTATGTAATGTTCTGTTAAGTTCTGCTTGATGCTGTTAACTGATATTGATACTTCAACTGCTGTGTGATGTCGTGATGATACTCGATGCTGTGGTCCATGTGTGGTGAACACATGTAGCACACGTCTGCTGCGCCGGTGGTAGTGATGGCACACAGTGCCTGTTTTTTCCCAAATAAACTATTTTTTTTGGTGGAAACTTCAGTAGATTACATCACTGTTCCATTCAAGCAGGAGACTCACATGCTCCAACTATAAACACTGAGCCCGAACCACACAAACTCAAGGAGATAATCCGCATCAGTTGACAGTGGTGTGTGTCTGTTGACTTCCTTGCATGATCAGTGTTATTAGGAGACAGGATCAGCTTTCCCACCTGTTGTATAACTGGATAAATCCTCACGTCCACATGAAGATCTATGTAACACACCCTGCTGGAGCCCGCTTCAGAAAACGGGTTTAGTGAAAAATCAGGGTTAGTTTCCTTTGACTTTAAGACTCTTATTTTTACAACCTGCTTCACACTCTTAAGGCAACCAACCTTGAGTTTTCACTAAACCGTCTTTCTGAAACGGGCTGCTGGTCACAGAGATAAACACTTATTATAAATACACGACACTAAAAAGGTACAAGTAATTCTTTATTTACAGTGTAAGTACACAAACAAATAAATGAGAAAGGAAATCTCGCTGATCTGATTGCTAACATAACTTAACGTGTAGAGTGACTGACAAGAGAGAGTAAAGGATCAAAGTCAAAACAGTTGGAGTGAGCAGCAACCAGAATGAATTACGAAGGGCCTTTTTCACTCAGACACACGTGGCACCATCATACAGCACAGCCACCAGTGTCACACAAGTTCAGCTCATATAAAAACCCTAGAACGTTGCTGCTGCTACTGCTGCTGCCGCAGGAGAAACCTGAAAGAGGAAGGAGGTCAGTTTTCTCTCTCCAGCTTCTCCACAAAGAATTTCACTTCCTGCAAACGCTGGTGCAGGATCAGTGACACTCTCACACCGAGAGCAGTGAAAACAATACATGAGAAATCATTTATACATCAGTATTACAAGTACTTCACAGCTTCAAAATAATACAAATACGAAAAGTGAAAATGTTTATCTGTACACAGTGAATCAGATGGCACCTTCACTCCCTATAGAACATGAGTAGACCACTACAGAAGGAGCAGGGCTCGGTGGATACTATGACGGTTTGGAGGTGAAGAGGAAAAAAAAAAAACATCCTGCCAACTAATGGGTGAAAATACAAGCTCCTGCAACCAAGATACCAAAGAATATTTTTGGTATGTTCATGGGTTCAACTAGTGCCCAAGCCTCCACACCTGACTGAAGGCTCGCCTCTAAAACATGCAAAGAAGTAGTTTCTTTTTGTTTAATACAAATGGCTATAGAGTTAGTGAAGAGAACTGTCAGTGGTGGTAATTATCAAAAACAGTGGTGGCTGATGGGAGAAGGGAATGAATGGAAACTGTAAATACCAATGAGAAGCATCACACGGCAAAAAACTAGCCACACATGTAGAAAATGACAAGCTGTTGGTTCAACTTGAAACTGCAAAAGAGAAAACATGTTTGTTTAATCATCTATGAACTAGTGATCAGACTGGAAATGTAGGATAAAAAAAAGAAGAAGAATGCTTTCACAGGAGGAGGAGGGGCCAGTGTCTTTTGTTGGATCGTCAGTATCAGTCAGTGTCCTAGAAAAGACAGCTGGGTTATCACTTCCCTGGACAAACCACTGCCCATTCACAACCTGATGGTAGTGGTGGTGGTGGTGGTCTTTGTGGTGGGGGGCAGTGCAGAGGGTTGTGCAAATGTCTCCTGATACAGTGGACAGAACAGTCCTGAGGTCTGACATGCTTTCATGTTTTTCGAGGGTCAGACCGACACACAGAGGTGGGAGAAGCATGAGGGAGGCGACGGTACCGAGAGCGGCCGCTCACAGCAGCCTGAGCCGAGTCAGAAGCAGGTCCAATGGGAGCTGTAGGAGGAGTAGTAGATAGTGGTGGCAAGATTAGTATGTCAGATTGCTTCTGAGTGAACAGGGCTTGGTCTGCCAGGTTGCATTGTGGGGGCTCATCGAGGAGCTAGTAGGTATGGGCCAGCAGGCAGTGCACCGGACACCATCTGGAGGAAACACAGGACAAGAAGCAGGAGAGTCAACACACACTTACACACACACACGCACCAACAACCCTGGAGCTGCTCTACATCACTGAATGCTTGAAGCTTTAAAGCATGCTTCCATGAACACATGTAGAGCTAAAAGCATCGTCAAGGCAGAAAGTCACCAAACATCAGCTGCACTATCACTACACTAAACTGAGCAAACAGCTGCATGCTGGGCATTAGGGACATCTGAGAGGTGCTTGGAACAGCATCACAACTTCTAAGTGACGTCTTCATTGGACAGTGACGGGATTCATTAGTACCATTTCTTAGAGAAATGTGCCTTGATACTATCGTGGTAAACAAGCTCTGGGCTTGGAGCATCAGACAGGAAGTGTGCAAAACGTGTTACATTTCAAGACCGAGCAAAGGAAGTGGAGGCGTATCAGTGGCAGAGCTGTGAAGCAGCTGCAGGCACATGATAAACATGACGTAGAGTGTGAGCCAGTGATGAGGTCACGGCTGCTGGTGTTACTGTCTGTGAAGAGATCCTCTGGAGAGAGAAAACACTATTGACTCTATAGTGCTCATTGCTGCTGGAGCTAATATTAGCCCTTTTCCACAACAGAGTCTTAGCAACCCATTAATCTGAACCTTTGAGAATCGATAAGGTTTAAGCTGTACGCTCAGCTTTGTTTTCCACTTTTTAAATACACAGTAAACAACAACAGCACACCACTGATCAATATTACTAACATGCTAAACATGTAACATTTTACTGTTTTGAAATGAAAGTGTTGGATTTTATAAAACGGGTCAGAACCACCACAGCGTAAATCATCCCAGTGATCACACCTGTCATTTATAACTGACATTGACAGAGTTGGGATGTTTCTATGGCGACATCGTTGCATTAGACTTTGCGACCAAGGATGGAAGACAGTACCTCGGTAAGAGTCGGTTAAGACAGCTGCAGCAGAAGTCAGGAGGTTTAGTTTTTCCGTTTAATTTGATGTGTTGTTTTCATGTTAGTGATACTGATTGGAGGTGTACTCAGTCCTGTCGTATACTGCACGTCACCACAACCAATGTTGTCATTTTCAAACACTGTTTGGGAGTCCAGTGCGTCGAGTCACTGTAACTATGGGACAGACAACAATGGAAACCATGGTGCTGATAAACACTGTCCCCTTCGTTTACAAGTAAAGACATTAAATGCCATGTGGCAGGAAGTTGACAGGACGTCTGAGCCTGGCAGCAGACCAGCTCGGTTCATGCTGAGCAGCTCTGCGGAGCCGGGTGTGTCTCTGTGGACAGGTCACTGACCAACAGGACGCCACGCAGCCACTGGTCCACTCACAAATACATAACACTGCAGTTAATATGCATCATCCTCCTTACGGTACCTATCTAAACATATGCTGGATTATTAATTATTGTCTTTACCATGTGGCAAGCACACAGTTGCATTCCTCCTTGTGAACCTCCAACGACAAGTTCAGGTTCAACAACTTACTACCAAAACAGAGAGTTCAGTGGAACTGGCTACACCTCCATTTACAGGTTGTCAGGCTGCTGCGGTGGAAAAAAAACCTTTGGTATCTTTTTCCTGGCAGTCATGAGTTGGCATATTACCAGTGTTTTGCTCCAGCAGCAAACATTCAGTAAATACCAACTACCAGGATGTGTAACTCAGCATGACAAGGGAACAACGTATGAAAACAGAAGGACGTTTTGGTAGAACTCAGTTTTACAAAGACGTGGAGCTGATTGGACTGGTTTTAGTCGTCCCTGCCTGAACTGATGACATGCTTTCAGGCGCAGCCAGGAGAAAGCTCAATGCAGACTTGAAAACAAGTAACTTCATAACATGCAAGAGTTTAGTGTGAAAAGCCAGAGAGGCAGAGATCTAAACAGCGCTGGACTGCATCGAGCTGGAGGTGCAGGTGTAGGTGAAATCTTTTTGGTGCTGTGGCTGTAAACCTGCTGTTTGATACATGTGGCTTCAGGCATCAAACCAACACTGCAAGCAACAAGAGAGCTGATTAAAGGGACGACACGTCAACCCTGAGTAGGCAAGGAGGGAGTTACATTCTTAGGCTCTGGTGCACTGCGATGCATTATCCACTCCAGTTCTTACAGGACTACACTCTCCTGTTCAGAAAAATCAGTTTCGATGAGACTTGGACTCGTAAGCTGCAGGTGTGACATCACTAACAGCCGAGCTGATGATCTCATGGCTGTGATGGTTTTGTGGAATATGGCACCAATAATAGGGGCTCCATTCAAGCCAAGTCTCAGTCGCAAAGTGGATGTGCAGCTCTGTGGTGACTGGCTGACATCTGCTGCGATGTTCACCCCTGATTCCAGATGAATGACGTTTTGTCCTGACATGAGTCTGTTTATGCAGCTGGTCTCATGTCCACCATGTTGTCCAAGAGAATATGTCTGAAACGGCAGACGCTAGCTTTGAAGTGAAACACTGGAACCAGGACTGAACACGAGACTCTGGTGCAGCTCAGTGTAGAACTGGAGTTCGGATGCATGCATCCCTGGTGCTTCAGGGATGGGACTCACCCAGTGTTGCCGCCGTCACACAAGGACGTGGCGAGCGTCTACTTGGCGTGATGCTCGTAGGGAATGCTATTCTGAGGTTCGGGGAAGGGAGAGAGAAGGCCCAATATGTCAAGTCAGAACCCACATGCTGCACCAAAAAAACTGGAGAAACTTGGCTGAGTAGCAGCACTTCACTTCACTATTTTAACTGCAGACATGAGCTGAATATACAGACTTTGTTCTTTCTGCTCTGGACCTGGATACTGTGTGGGCCATTAGACATCTAACATCCAATGACCCTATGAAAGTAGTGAGATAGTGTTTAAAGTGTTAAAGTGTAATTCTACTCCTACCAATGACTAAAAAGCCTCACGTGTATTCAGGGGAGAACTGGTACTACAAGCTGAGTCTGACTGATGTGGGATTATCAATAGTGAGTACAGTTTCTGTCCATGCTAATGTGTTTGTAAAAATAAATCCAGAGTATGTGTTTCTCTGGTGTCTTGTACCTGTGAGGTGGACATGCGGGAGGTGTCCTGTCGTCCCGTTAGGTCTGATGACGACACGTTGACGGGAGCACCGCGGTGCAGACGCATGCTGACCTTCCGTTCACGCTCCATCCCAGACACTTGTCGAGGGGACGTGTTTGCTGCAGAAAACACCAACGGCGCAGTCAGCTTCGAGTTTGTGTAGTGACATTAAAACATGTCCCACTGATAATCACGTTTTTTGGCTGAAATTGTGTTTTATTCATGCTGGAGTGAGCAGACCTGTGTGTGAGGTGGGTGTTAGCGGGGTGGGTGGGGCTCCGTCCTGCGTTCCTCTCGGTCTTCCTGATACAGCAGGTATTCCTCTGGCTCCTGGGTTCCTGCCGTGCCTCAACCTGTCCTCCCGGTCCCGGCGCTCCCTCTCTGCCTCCTCTGCGGCACGGTTGGCCCCCTATATAAATATAATAACACACATTTTAACCACAACACAACTGGTAGAATACTAAGAGTCTGAAGCCGTGCTAAAGTTAAACACAGCATGTCAACATTATCACATACAACACTGTCGGAAAAACCATTTCCATCATTACTTTTTGCTCCTGTGACTGACACAGCTCAGACACTGTTACCGATACTCACAAACTTGAGCATGTTCCAGTCAAAGACATAGTCATAAGAGAAGCCCTGTCTGTGAAACAGGTTCCTGAAGAGCTGCCGTAGGTATGAGTAGTCCGGCTTGTCGTCGAAGCGCAGAGAGCGACAGAAGTTCAGATAGGTTGCAAACTCAGCTGTGACAGAGGGAGAAACACGTGTCATCTGACTGTTTCAACATGGGTCAGTATGTAATCTCGGAATGATTTTAAACCTAGGTTGAAACTCACAGGGATATCCTTTGCACAGCACCTCGATGGGGGTGGACATTTTCTTCTCACTGATCCGTTCATACTTCTGCCTTTTGGTCGCAGCCTTGAGGCCTTGCCAAGGCAGTGAGCCCAGATTAAAATACATGAGAACGTAGCCCAAGGACTCCAGGTCATCACGCCTCGACTGCTCTGTTGAGGAGAAACGACAGACAAGGATGAAGAAAAACAGTCATTACTGAACTCAACTTGACTCAAATTCACTGAAACAAGC
The DNA here is from genome assembly GCA_016801845.1 of Polydactylus sextarius. Taxonomy (NCBI): domain Eukaryota; kingdom Metazoa; phylum Chordata; class Actinopteri; family Polynemidae; genus Polydactylus; species Polydactylus sextarius. The sequence continues at coordinate 2,901,059 of CM028920.1, read as the reverse complement.
ACAGTTATGTGCTTGTGTCAACCAGGCATTAGTACCGATCCCAAGATGTGTGTTGATGGAGGCGTAGCGTGCGGTGCCCGTCAGGTTCTTGTTCTCGCGGTAGGGGATGTGCTGGTGCGTGCGAGCGTCACGATATTTTTTAGCCAAGCCGAAGTCGATGATGTAGACCAGGTTGCCCTTTTTGCCCAGTCCCATCAGAAAGTTATCAGGCTTCACGTCTCTGTGGATGAAGTTCTTTGAATGAATGTACTCGATGCGGCTGATCTGTTGAGTAGAAAAACAAAGACAGGTTTGGTCATTGCATCATGCGAACATGAGGCCACGGGCCAAGCCCCAGCTTACACCAGAACAGTCACCTCTGGACAGATTAATGCCTTTACTGACCATGAGCCTATTTAATGTTATTAAACGCTTGATCATATTTCTGGATATTCTACGAAGTGTTTCCTTCTCCTTCTGTTTGAATTCACAATAACAAGCATTTCATTTGTTTTTATTTCTTTCTAAGTGTGACAGGTTTGATAATTTAGATAGAACAATCACAAGTCTGGGAGCTATAGTCACTGAAGTCCATTCTGCTCTTATTTTCACCGGCTGTGGATCAGCTCTAGAAACTGTGAGAAACAATCTGGGGGAGATGTGTGATGCGCGCAGTAGTCGGCGAGTAAACGATGAGTGTGTGAAGTGAGGAGGTTGTCTCACCATCTGATCAGCGAGCAGCAGCACCGTCTTGAGGCTGAACTTGCGAGAGCAAAAGTTGAAGAGATCCTCCAGGCTGGGCCCCAGCAGCTCCATCACCATCACGTTGTAGTCACCTTCTGCCCCACACCACTTTATCGTCGGGATGCCGACTGCAGAAACAAGACAGGGAACAAGGAAATACAGTTACAACGGTGAGAGCAAGACAAATGTAGTAACAGATAAGAAAAAAAAAGAGATGGAGCTGGCTGCCGTAGCATCGCCAGGGAAGATAGAAAACACTGATGATGGTGACAGCAGCACCATCACTGTTCTATCCTGCTCCTTCTATTCTGTGCTGTTGATGAAAGGGTTTAATAACTTAGTCATCATCCCATTTCACTGTATATTCTACATTAGAATATGTAGTTGACTTTCTATTAATTAAATCCAATTAAAGGTGTGGCCTTAAACATAGGGTTTATATAGAAAATGCACAATTCATACAAATTACCCAAAATTAACAACTACACAAAGACCCACAACCCTCGGCTACAGATACACCCACTGTTTACCCTCAAATGACGTGGGGCGCATCATATTTATTCAAAGATAACAGTATTGAACACCAATAGATGTAGATTCAGCAACCAGGTAAATTTAAAGCTGTGACCTGATTCAGTGTTGTTTGGATCACTGAAGTCATACAACATGTCATAAATGATGTATGACACATTCATGATGTATGAAGTCATACATCGTATTACATGAAGGAAGCAGGAATCAACAAGGAAGAAGATGTGGAGCAAGCACATAAGGTGATGTTGTGGAGGCTATGGAGAGATGTCTGATGAGAGATGTGAGCTGATACGTCACCTCCTCCCTGCATCATCTTGTAGATCTTGCTCTCGATGTGGAGCTGTGGGTGTTTGGTCTTCACACATTCCAGCTTAATTGCGACCTCCTCACCCACTGAAATATCTGTGCCTGGAAGACAATAAAAGGTAACAGACATTGTGATTAGAAAAGGCTGATATGCAAGACTGAGATTTACATGTTACAAATTACTCATTACTTTTGTCAACAGATGGTAGCTGGACCCTATGCCGCATGTCATCCCCCTACTCTTCACCGAACGCTTAATAATAAATACAAAATGATTCAATTATCACTTTCCTTTTTTATTAATTATTATACGTATTATTTACCATTATAACCTAGGGTCTATTTTAAACTATTTTGTTTGTGTCTTATCTGCAGTTGCAGATAACAAATAACTTACTGCTACTTGCTCCAGATGCTTGTGGAGACAAATTTTCATGTGAGGTGTGAACTGATGACAGACGTCTATTCACTTATACCCAGGTGAAGATACAGATGCCAGTGCCTATGAAGCAAAGCAGCCCATCCCACCCCTGCCCCACGGCAAATCACAACACAACTGGAAGACCAAGTACGTCCAGGTTTCTGTCGGGAACCACGAGTGTCTGGTTTCACAGCGACAGAAAAGTCACAACAGCCATTTTCACACAAACATGTTTTTCATTTAAATGGAAGATTTCGGGTATTATTGACACCAGCGATGACTGTGTTTTTTCAGCTGAATGTTTATTTTGTTGCCAACTTTTTTGACAACATCTGATCAAAAGACAGACATGTTGGTGCAGAGCAAATATAACAGAACTGGGAGACTTGTTCTGCTCAGTATGAACCACATATCCGCCCACAAGAAAGTAATTTCAGCTTGTGACTGGAGGTGCACAAGCCATAATTAAGTGGTTATTTCTGACGAGCAACAAAGCGTCACAAAGCGTACTGCTGCATATATGAATGAAGTTGTCATACAACATTTTGTGATGGTGAAATTTGAAGAAATGTTGATAAAACCCCTGTGGTGGTAGAATGAGGATGACTTTAAAATGTAAGAGGAAAAAGAAAAGTCTGGTTCCACAGCACTAAATGTTTTCCTCTGCCCAACTGGAGTCCAACAATATTACAAAAGACCAACGCTAAACTGGTGAAACCCTCTTATAAAACCTTGGTGTATTAACAGGTTTGATGACTCACGGGTGTTGGGTTACATAAACACCAAATGCGTTTGTTTCGGAGTACTAGGTGAGGCTGACGAAGACATCACTCTCTCTCTCTGTCTAGTTGCATGTGTTAATGCACGTACACGCATGCACACGTACTCAAATCAACTTCAGGCTATGTATGGCAGACAACGTGCTGAGCTGATGAGACACAAGTGCACTGAGTAAACTGTCCATATTGGAGCAAACCAAGCAACATGGAGCAATGGAGCAACAACAAACACATAACATTTTCCTGCCATGGCAAATATATTTAATGGAAAATCTTTATGAGCTGGTATCTGGGTCCTGTAACTGACCGTTCTAACTTGTGTGCACACTCTCGCTTCATAACTGTGTTTTGGTCTGTTCATGTCAAAAAGTCTGTGGTGATATATAGTGTTGTTGTGCTTCTCCACCCAGTCCGATGAGGGACAGTCATGTTTAGGCTGTTTAAGGCAAGTTTCATGCCCAGTTATGTAACGTGCTGTGAAAATGTGGAATGTGTGTGGTCGAGCCAATACAGCGGTGCAGGATGACTAGAGTTTATCAAACTACAGATCATATTAGGTTGTTACACACAAACATACAAGCCTGGACAGATGGGGCCTCCCTGGACTGGACTGGTCTGCGCAGATGTACGACTGGGAGGGGCGTCCCTTCCCTAGGGTTGTTCCAGTATGTTAAATACCCTAAACGCTGCCTAAAATGTTTAGTTGCTGCTCAGCCCCACTAACTGCAGCCAGTGACGTTAGTCCTTGACCAAAAGAAGTCAGCGAGGACTTTCAGAGTAAAAAAACAGGTCAAAAACAGGATGCAGAGGTTTGTGTTTAGCCTCGAGTCGAAGCGACAGATTTTGTGTCCAGGAAATCATACACACAACTAATCATGTGATTACATGAGTTCAGCTAAACCTCTTTGGAGATTCGGGGTTCTCCCCAAAAAGATTGTGACATGACTTTCTGGCTTAAGATCCAGATAAAACAAGCCAATAATCGTAATCCACAAGAAGGCACAAACGTAGCAGGCTGCCTGAGTATTACACATATATAGAGAAACGTCTGATGCTCTGTCACGTGTGATGTCTTACTGTTTACACTGGTCTCTACTCTATAAACATATTGGAGCCGTTGATCAGTACCTGCTGGGTGCAAGTATTGTACCAAACCTGGTCGACTAGTTGAACCGTCCAAGATCTCGCACCAGTTACACAACAGTAGTTGCACACATCCTGCGCAAATTCAAGCTTTAGTAAATAACAAAAAGATCACATTACTATTTAGACACTTTATTACAATTACTGGCTTTGACCAGGTTTTAGAAGTGTCAACACCTGCAAAATCTTGTTATTCCACAAAAAGATTAAACCGGTTCTTGTGAATATTTACTTCCTGAGAAATATTCTAAGCCAACATATAAAAGGCTATTTCACCTGACAGCTAAGCGGTGCTTTCATCGACCGGAAAAACCGGCGTGTCCTGTACCTTCATCAAACATTTGGACATGATTACACAGAAAGATGAGATAAAGTAAGGAAAGGAGGCCGTCTTCTCTAGAAAGGACTGGTGTTTACGTGATAATAGATACACAGTTAGCAGATGTCAAGTCAAAAGGCTGAGATAAACTGGAATCATCCTCTTTATTTTCATTCTCCGAGTAGCAAAATTAAATTCTGGACTTGTTTCCTTAAAAATGTCCATGTTTTCTACACGTATGCTTTGTTGCCAGTGTCTTGCTGATATTTGAAAATGGCAGGCTGATGAGGAGCATAAAGTGATGAGTGTCTGGAGACAAAGAGCTGACACATAACATCAAGTCAACAACCCTAACACCCCTGTTAAACTCTGAAGCATATCATTTAAAAAGATGTGAGAATATAACTTTCACAGCTCTGAACTGTGGACTAGTGAATAAGTGAAACTGACTGTAGCCAAGTTTAAAGAGCAACACCGCAGCTGCAGTTTACATCCTTCACAATTTGTTATCACTGACAGACACAACAAAGGTTCATCTTTGGAGAAAACAACATAACAAGTGTATCACTTCACGTAGCCTTCATCAACCCAGGAAACTGGTACAAGCGAACAACAACACCACTTTACTGACCAACCAGCAGAGGAGCAACTGTAAAACAACTTTATGTTTACAAAAATATAATAAAACGACACAAGCTAGCAGCAGTCTGGAGTTTGCACTGACTTTGTGTAATGGCAACATAATCCCGGTTTGATCCACATTGTTTCACCTGCATTTTGAACAGTGTTTTCAAAGCTACTGACTCAGTCAAGTTATTTCTACTGACACCTGCTTTTGTCACTTCAACAGTTTATTAACATCAGATAACTTTAACAAACCAGAGCTAAAGAAAAGTCACAGCTAGCTTAGCTAATGACGTAAACTGATATTAATAGAATGACGCGAATCTAATGTAAATTGGACTTATAAATATTATTTTTACGGTTGCTTATAAACACCCAACATTACGTTAATTTATCTGCATGATAAATTTAAACGTTACTCACCTAAATAGATGTCTCCAAAAGATCCACTTCCGATTTTCCTGCCCAGTCTGTATCGGTTCCCCACTCTTAGCTCCATTTCGCTAACAGCTAACGCTTCGTCTGTTGCTTCGTTTGTAACTTGTTAACTGTCGTTTTATCCTAAATAAATGTTCAGTTGTTAACCTTTTGTTCGCGACACGTCGGTAAATATTCCACCTTGTTTGAGCCGCTTACAACCCCTTTAAATCGCAGTCCCCTTCCCCCCAGAGTCCCAGGTCCATCCGTGACAATCCAAATTTCACCATCCCTTTTTTATCTTTCTGATGAACGAAGAACATTAATATCGTTCTCAGCCGCTAGTGTGGAGCTCGTAGTTTATGTTCTCCGTTTCTCGGGGTTCATTATCTAAGAAAACACAAGGATGGAGACGGATTTTGCGGATGGACTCCAGCTCTTTATTCGCGCAGCTTCACTCAACTGTCGGATTCTCTCCGCCGCCGTGAAGCTGCTGCGCTGGTGACGTCACTTCCGCAAGCAACAAGAGCCCCAGAGCAGGAAGACGTGATGTTTACCCGAAACTCTGTTATCTGACGGTGGTCACACGATCACACATGGAAAAATAAACAAAAAACCATACAGAACGTTGGTTACACGACGAAAACAGAATTTTAAAAAACCATGCTGACAATAATAAAGGCAGAGAAATAGATAGTATAGATAAAAAGTGTCTTCAGTTGGAAGTTTCACCTGGTAGACAAGTTTTGTTTTGCTTTGTGAATGATGAGTTTTTAAAATGTTTTTCTCATTGAGGCTGTTGGTATAAATAAATAGATTAATGTAAAAAATATGATTACAAAGTAGGACCTGGGCTGAGCAGTTTTAAAGATCATTTTATCGTTTTAAACCAACCCAATAACGTTAAAGTTAAAAACTCTTCTCTGCTTTGAATACATGGCAACCGCAATAACCTGAGCACCACTCCTGTCCAACATCAGGTTTTACTGGAAAATATTCACATAAAAACAAACTTTGACACACCAAAGTAAAAGTGTGTGCTGAGAGCAGGATGACAAGCGGCTGCAGTGAAGCAGTGTAACCTTCCTCTTTGCACAGCTACGATAAACAAATCATATGGAAATATGAGACATACGGGACTGGTTGTAGTCACGCTCTCATGGCCATCATGAACTAGCTTTTTGAGCTTTTTTTTTTTTTTTTTTTTTTTTTTTTACATCTAATTTCTTCCAGATGATCTTACATAATGTATGAGGTTTTCATTTTTTTTTTTTTTTTTTTGAGGCAATACAATGATTCCTAAAAGAGTCACCTTGTCACCTCACTGTACAAAATGATGCCAGTTATTAAGCAGCTGCAGTGTGTCTTGTTACTTGTTATCTATGAGGAACAAAAAAGTGCCAACACCATGTTGTTACTGACTCCAGACCAGCAGGAGTAGACGGACAGAGATGGAGGATGTTCTGCTCAGGTTCAGGTCAGTTTGTGCTTCATCTCTGTAGCCACACCCACTGATCCCAGTTGATTTTTCTGATTGGCTACACGTGAAGCAGCTGCTCAGGATGTTTTTTTCTCATTGGCTGCCTGTGAGCCAATCAGCGCAGAGCTGCGGCGGCTCACATGGCAGAGCTGTTGTTGTACGGATTGGGTAACCGACTCTCACGTGTACAACAATGCTCTGCATGGACTCTGCAGGCTGCGTTCAAATCCTGTCGGAATAAAGATTGTCACTGTACAGTTTACATACACAGCATCAGTCAACATCTCGAATAGTTACTGACGGACCAAAATAAACGCCAATGCTCCCTTTATTCACATGTTGGCTAGTATTTCATTCTATATCTCTACAGTGAAAATATAGATATTAGATTATTACTGTTCTTCATATTTACCTGTTTAATCAAAGGGACATCATCACCTATGAGATTAATGGTAATTATCTATGTAATCACCTCAGAGAACCATTTGTCCATTGTTTTTCGTGTCAGATCTAAAGATGTGGTCACTTTGCTTTTCTTTTATTGTGTCAGAATCAAAGTACCTCTGCATCACAATGATCTAACTGTCCATCTGTCACATTACTCAGAGCCGCAGCAGAGAGACCAGGAACAGATCAGTGTCAGTTTGTGCCCCCTGGGTGATACAGTGCATTTAGGGCCATTATGAATGAGCCAGGATCTGATATAGAGAGAGTCATGGAGAGTATTCTTTGGTGAAAATACACTTTGTACTTTGTTAGATAATATACATAAAATATACATCATAGACCACAAAACAAACAGTGTATGTATTAATTAATTAAAATCCATTTAAAATGAAAAATAGAACCATGTGGAGACGTAAAGTAAAGACTGATCCAGGAACTTTGCATTTTACCAGCAAACATTAAGCACACCACACTTCGGGACACAGTGTACTTTCTGCTGATTGGGGAGTTACTAGGGTGGAGGGGGTTTAATCCAATCATTACAGGATTACTATTATCTATCTCCACATCAAAACAATATCCAAGTACATACATGTCCTGCTACAACAGTTCTTTGGTCTGTGAAAGTCTGAGTTCTCACTGCCACACTCTGGTAGACCGCTTCAGAAACTGTCCTGTGTCCCAACACTCTTGTTCCTCTCATGTTGCTATTAAACTTCTATTTTTAAATGTTTTATTCATTTATTTATTTTTCTTGTTAATCAGACTCTTCTTGTGTAGATTGTGTAGATACGTAGATTCTATGGTTCAATGTTTTAGGATGAAATCTACGCTGAGTTTTATACATGAGGTCTCTAGAGTGTAATGAACATCGACGTCCTGTGCGACCTCTGCTTAGAAACAAAGCATCCAGTGAATGTCAGACTCCAAACAACTTTGCTGATGAGAGAAAGTAGCTGAGGTTGGCAGGAAGGTCGCTCTAACCGAGATAGTGATGATTCTTTACTACAGCTGTCAGCAAATAAAAAAACAGAAAAAGAAAAAGAAAATCAGAAGGCATAAGAGGAGCTGACATGACACCAACTTCATATATATATATATATATATATATATAAGCTAGACAAAATGAACTTGTGAAAACTGATGCAAACATCTACTTTTATATAATTAACTAACTTTAGATTCCCTCTTGTGTTGAGATGCATCTACATTTCAATTATTTAAAAACTTTCACTGGTCATAAAGATCATAAGATCGATCTGAGCATATTTGAGTATATTTGATTATAATGATTATTCATTTCACACATGGTTTAATATGTAACTGACTAGAGTTTACTTCAGCTGAGTTATTTTACACTTGATAGAAATGATAGAAAATCTATACTCACAAATAAAAAACATTGCAATGGAAAATCACAGAAATTAGTGTCACTGTTTTCTTTTTAAATAGAAATAAAATCGTTTTTAAAAAGTGAAAAGGGATAAATAAAACGAGCTGGTGCAGGTCTACTGTACTGGGACTCAGGAAACAGCTGTTTTAACCCAAATGTAGGTCATGAACATTTAGACACCTAGAGGTCAATCTGATCATACTACTGTGACAAGTCTGAAAGCACCAGATGTCTGAGGAGTCCTTGTGTATGCTGGCTTCATTCATAGACATGTAGTGGAGTTGTGGATGAACATGTCCACTGTGGAGGGGGACACAGTGCTGGAGGACTCAGTGGAACTTTGACCTCTATGCTGCTGGTTACTGAGGTTGTGCACAGAGGTGAAACATCACATCATCAAGTATCTTGGAACCACCTCCCTGTTGCAATCATCTTAGAAACGATCCCAAACTTTGCAGCAAATCTGAGAAACTACAAAACAGCTGTTGCTTTGTTAGTGTCCACAATTATTTCAGGGGTTATTACACATGTTTTTAAAGGCACTGAAATTAGTCCATGTTTTACTGAGCTGCAGTTTCAGGAGAGAGAACACTGAGTATTAAACACATTACCACCATGATGCAACCACTTTGACTGGACCTTGACAACCTCTCGAGACAAACATTGACGACCGTTTGGCAAACACTTTTCTCCAAAATGACTCAGTGACAATTTACACATCAGGAGCACTTTAGGTTTCAGTGTCTTGGCCAACAACACTTTGACATGCAGACCAGAAGAAATGGGAATCAGACCAGTGGTTGGTGGATGACTCAGTGGTGCCCTCCTTCCTTATCCGCAGTCACCTTCAAATTATTATCAGCTGTCAATATTTCTTTTTTCCTGCACAATGTGCAGAAACACCAGTCTTATTGTTCACCGCAGCACACTGTACCTGCTCATAGCGTACTCATAAGTACTTGTGACTGTGCCTTTGGCTGTCCCAGTGGTCTGTAGGAAGAGTTTATCCATTATAAACCAACCAGTCTTCAACAATTGCATCAAATCTTTTGTGTTAAACTATGTTTTCATCTAAAACATGACCTGTGTTCCTGCGCAGCAGCGACACAGCACATAACTGTTCCTGTATTGAGTTGTTGTTGTGTTCTACAGGATGATCTGACCGACCATGGGTTAAACAGCCTGGTCTGTGCTTGACCTTTTCTTAACTCTATCTAAAGCCCTATTTGCAAATGTCTTTCAAATATGATCTAATATTATGAAATCATAGACAACAGTCATTTCACTGATAATTTCACTGATAACAGAATTTTCAAGCAGCACACTGAGCAAAACCTGTCTTATTTAAATGACTTTCTAATTTCCCTTAAATTAACTGAGCGTTGTGTCTTCCTTCAATTCACTGGGTACTAAAGGAAGGAAGTTTGGTCAGGAAGTTTGAGTGCCTACAGCTGTGGTTACTCAAAGTTGTTTTTAATAGGTAGCGGTAGGAGCTGCAGTAGTTTTTACACAACTGTCTCAGATATTTTAATAACGTTAATAAGGTTAACGTGACACAATTTCAACTGTTTTTGTTTTAGTGATTGACTGAGAACATGTTCAGTACCAGGGGCAATGCTGAGCGTTACTCAGTGTATCAGTCAGATATATCTAACATCTGTGAGTAATGTTTCATATCCTCTGATGTGTACCCTGTTGCGTGTGCTCACACGTAGGCCGCTGAAATGACCTTCCCACGCATGAGCACAATCTGTGATAGAAAACCAAGATGTAATGATATAACCATTAAATGTTCATGTTATCTGCTAAGAACCTGCAGAGAATCACGACTTACCTACATACAAAACACAGTTTATCACTTAATATTTTGTTGAGCTAGCAAAGTGTAAAGTCATTTGACAAATAACAACATCAAATTTATGTTCATATTATTTGTAAATTGAGAAATATCAGAGGAAAATGTAGCGTGATCTTACCTCTGCAAAGGTTTGCAGTAGAAATGACTTTTGGAAGTTTGTCCCGGCGACTTTAAATGATGCATTTTACGTCATCGTCATGACTCCATCGATGTCATGACAGAATGTTGTGGTTTGAATGAACACACTGTCTCACTCTGCACATCTGCACAAAGGTGAACCAGCCAGCCTGGCAAGTTAACTACAAACCATGTGGTGGTAAAGAGATGTATCTGACCTCTGGCCCTCATCACTGCTGCTCATCCTGCAGGTAAGTACCACCTGACCACCCGGTACTTTATATTTACTGCACTGTAATTCAAGTAGTGACTCTGCTGAGTCACTTTAGCAGATATGCAGTATTTGTCATTTTTTATTTCTCTGCGCTGCCAAACATGTATCAAACAAGACAATCTTCAATCACTATTCACAAGACGGCCAGAGGAGGTTGGCAGTTAAAAACTATATATCTACATAGTTTCAGTTTCTGTTTTTATGTGTACATTTACAGATTCATGTCAATCAGTTAGTTTTACAAAGAGCTTATTTTTCTTTATATTCTATCTTAAATGAATTGAAGATCTGAATGAATGCATTTGCTATAGTGCGTATGTAAATGTATGAATTAAAGTTCAGTCAGCCGATGTTCATGATCATTGTCAGCTGAGTTTCTGATCATCTGACGATAACAAGTAGGAAATGTTTCATTTATTTTCACCTTTCAGTTTGATTTACACAAACTATGAAGCCAAAACAATTAAACAATTAAAATATTAAACCAAACATGGTCAATCGTTATCAACAAACAGACTTGAATTTACTTTGTTTTGGATGTATCGTTACAAATGATTCATACAGACATTATATCAACCAGACTTCTCACAGAAATTAGAACAAGCTGAGATTATATCAAACATACGAGGGATTAAATTTAGATAAGACAAACAAACAAATCAGTGGCAACATATCTTCCTCTATCTGTCTTTTTGACTCTAAAGTGAACTCGGTATTTAAGTGTGTTCAGTTTTTCAGCAACTTCAGTGTCTCCAACAGCCTCAGTTTGTCTTAAAAAGCTCTCATGCATTCATATACGTATCTTGTTTAAGTTTATGTTGTCAAATGTAAACAACACATGCTTCAGAAAGTACGTGCTGTGTGTGGTGGGAGCTTTTTTTCTCCCCCTCTCCCCCGTCCTCCTCCCCTCCCTTTCCTCTGTCTCCTCTCGTTTTTCTGTTTTCACTTCACCCCAGCCAGTTTAGACAGATCAGACCGTCCACTCTGAGTCTGGTTCTGATGGAGGTTTCTTCCTGTTAAAAGGGAGTTTTTCCTCCATTGTCGCCAAGTGCTTGCTCATTGTGGAAATGTTGGATTTCTCTATGTAAAGTGCCTCGAGATAAATGTTTTTATGATTTGGCGCTACACAAATAAAATTCAATTGAAGTGAAGTGCTGAGAATCTTACTGTATCAAACTTGATCTGATCTGGATCCAGTTCAGGACAAAGCAGACTTCTCTGTGCTGAGTTAGCTGACTCTCTTGGCTCCTATGTTAAGAGAGGAGAGAAACCTCGTCCTCCATCCTAATAAGCAAGATACAGGAACTCCTCTATAGCTGTAATAAATATCAGCTTGTGAAGATGAATAATTAACAGTTAATATTAAACAACACTAAGGTTACTGTGTAGTACAATTAAATCACTCACAAAAACAACAAAATGATCAGCAATGCATGACAAACACAACACCTGAGCTACATGAGTAAACAAAACTGTATGAATAATATCGGAGAGAAATTATTAGAAAATGTCCAGATAAGTCTATCTGTATTGTAGGAATATAAATGTGAGTGTGCAGCATAAGAAGTGAAGTCAACAGAGATTTACAAGCTCAGTCTGGATTAATCTGGAGCAGGAAGAGCACGGATCCTTTGAATATACAACCATCTGGCTTCTGTCTGGTAGAGTTCAAACTCATCATGACATCTAGTGGATGTTTGGAGATGTTGCAGAGAACTGGCAACAACGGAGAGACCACAGGAGAGCTGGCCCTCCACAGACTGGGCTGGTGGCTCTCTGTGAAAGATAAATGAATAATTCAGTGAATAAATAAAACATCATAGACACAGGAAGAGAACATCAGTGACTGTAGACAATAGAGAAGAGGAGCAGAGTGACAGACTGGACTCAGGACAATTGTTACTAGAAATTCAAATACAGTAACTTTAGTCAAAGCTTGTGTGACTGGATCAGAACTACGCCTTCTTATTACAGAGAAATCAAATGAAGGAAAACACACGAACCAAAGTTTATCTGGAGGATTTTTAGTTTTGTGTTGAGGAACGCTTTGGGAGGACTTCTTCAGATTCAACACAGAGGTTCCCCCTGGTGTGTTTTTAACAAATAAAAACCTGGTCTCAAAATAGTGTTTCATTGTTACCTTAAGGGTTCATAACACACAAACACTGCAGCACGAGAACATGAAAAAGATTCATTGCCGGTGGGTCCATGTCCTCTGCAGAGAAGTGTTGTTTCTAACTGTCAGGCAAATCTGACTGGGTGTGAACACAGTTTCAACACTCTGATGGGTGTTCCATGCCCAAAACGCACTTATGATTAATTAAGAGACTAAGCACAGCATCTGAGACTGTAATAGTTTCAAAAAAAAAAAAAAAAAAAAAAAAAAAAAAAAAAAAAAAAAAAAAAAAAAAAAAAAAAAAAAAAAAAAAAAAAAAAAAAAAAAAAAAAAAAAAAAAAAAAAAAAAAAAAAAAAAAAAAAAAAAAAAAAAAAAAAAAAAAAAAAAAAAAAAAAAAAAAAAAAAAAAAAAAAAAAAAAAAAAAAAAAAAAAAAAAAAAAAAAAAAAAAAAAAAAAAAAAAAAAAAAAAAAAAAAAAAAAAAAAAAAAAAAAAAAAAAAAAAAAAAAAAAAAAAAAAAAAAAAAAAAAAAAAAAAAAAAAAAAAAAAAAAAAAAAAAAAAAAAAAAAAAAAAAAAAAAAAAAAAAAAAAAAAAAAAAAAAAAAAAAAAAAAAAAAAAAAAAAAAAAAAAAAAAAAAAAAAAAAAAAAAAAAAAAAAAAAAAAAAAAAAAAAAAAAAAAAAAAAAAAAAAAAAAAAAAAAAAAAAAAAAAAAAAAAAAAAAAAAAAAAAAAAAAAAAAAAAAAAAAAAAAAAAAAAAAAAAAAAAAAAAAAAAAAAAAAAAAAAAAAAAAAAAAAAAAAAAAAAAAAAAAAAAAAAAAAAAAAAAAAAAAAAAAAAAAAAAAAAAAAAAAAAAAAAAAAAAAAAAAAAAAAAAAAAAAAAAAAAAAAAAAAAAAAAAAAAAAAAAAAAAAAAAAAAAAAAAAAAAAAAAAAAAAAAAAAAAAAAAAAAAAAAAAAAAAAAAAAAAAAAAAAAAAAAAAAAAAAAAAAAAAAAAAAAAAAAAAAAAAAAAAAAAAAAAAAAAAAAAAAAAAAAAAAAAAAAAAAAAAAAAAAAAAAAAAAAAAAAAAAAAAAAAAAAAAAAAAAAAAAAAAAAAAAAAAAAAAAAAAAAAAAAAAAAAAAAAAAAAAAAAAAAAAAAAAAAAAAAAAAAAAAAAAAAAAAAAAAAAAAAAAAAAAAAAAAAAAAAAAAAAAAAAAAAAAAAAAAAAAAAAAAAAAAAAAAAAAAAAAAAAAAAAAAAAAAAAAAAAAAAAAAAAAAAAAAAAAAAAAAAAAAAAAAAAAAAAAAAAAAAAAAAAAAAAAAAAAAAAAAAAAAAAAAAAAAAAAAAAAAAAAAAAAAAAAAAAAAAAAAAAAAAAAAAAAAAAAAAAAAAAAAAAAAAAAAAAAAAAAAAAAAAAAAAAAAAAAAAAAAAAAAAAAAAAAAAAAAAAAAAAAAAAAAAAAAAAAAAAAAAAAAAAAAAAAAAAAAAAAAAAAAAAAAAAAAAAAAAAAAAAAAAAAAAAAAAAAAAAAAAAAAAAAAAAAAAAAAAAAAAAAAAAAAAAAAAAAAAAAAAAAAAAAAAAAAAAAAAAAAAAAAAAAAAAAAAAAAAAAAAAAAAAAAAAAAAAAAAAAAAAAAAAAAAAAAAAAAACTGTTAAACGAGTGAAAGCGGATTTGAATATGACCTAAGTGAGCGCTGTTAAATGAGCACCATATTGCTCTGTGCCACATAATCAGCACAATATTAGGCTGCAGGCACTGGAGGAAACACACAGAGTCCAAGACCTTCTGCTCTGTGCTTGTTACAATGACATTAGACAGGGACTTCAGATTGATGGTAAACATGATTTAGTGTGTTTAGTTAGTGTTTAGTTAGTTAGTATCTGCAGTTCAAGTATCTGAACTGAAAAGGTCGATTACTGAACTATGAGGATTTGTACGGTTACATCAAGTCATTTAAAGGATTTGCCTCTCAAGACAGTTTCAACAGTATTTTACTGTCATTATCAGCTCAGTTGCCATGGAGATGGCATGCAATCTTGCGAAAAACCACAGAATCACAGTTTTGCTCAGTGGAAACACAGATAGCAGAACACGTTAAACAGTGAGGAGGAGCAGACAGAACAGGAGGTGCATGAAAACATCCAACACCAAAACAAAACCACGGTGCAGAAAAAGATCAAGGTGGACGTTCAACTCATCTCATCTCACCTCATCTCCCCCTGTATAAAACCACCTGCTATAACATGACTCAAATTCCTTCCTTAGGTCATGTGACAGCAGCTGATGAAGACTGAAATGTGGCTGAAAGGTATGAGACATGTGATAAGTCAACCTTCACTTTGGTCTTATTTGGTCTAAATATTGTTTTTGAGTCAAAAATGAACCGTCACATTCCAGTCTTTATTTATAGATTTTACATCAAGGCCAGGTGTTACTGTAAGAATAATATGAATGTACATGTTTGAACAGAATATAATGAAAATAATGAAAATGCCCTGGAACGGATTTTGGAAGCGGAGCGTGCGTGTGTGTTGGTTTAGTGATTGGATCTGGAGAAGGAGGAGTGAAGGAATGCTTTGATGACCCACCCTTCTCCACACTGAACACTGAGGTGGGTCCATTCTCACACACTAACACAAGCTGAAGCTGCTCTCAGTGCATGAAGATGTTAGTGAGTTGTAAACAAACCGAACGTGTCATTAAAGTAGTTAAAATGTCATTGTGTGTGTGTGTGTGTGTGTGTTCAGGACATCTCACAGCTCCGACTGCTGCTTCTCATCAGCGACTCCATGTTTTTGTTTTTCTGTGAACAGCTCCGCTCTCACAGATCAGGGACCGTCCCAGCAGCTCAACATATCCTCCTTGTTTTTGTTTCCTGCCTCTTTAAGAGTGCCGGCTGTTTACACTGGCTGAGAAGTTCCTTCAGACGGAAGCCATGACCTGCTTTGCTCTCTGTCCCTGCAGATGGATACTGGGAAACATGTCTCACCCAGACAGCCACTGTCTTAGACACACACACTGTCACACAAACACAGATGTAGTGGAAGGTGAAACCATATAAAAGTCTGATACGTCCCATAACAATCTACAAACAAATATATCACAGATGCATCTATTTCATTAGGGAGTTAATGATTCTGCAATGTCACACAACAATAGAAGCTCCTGCTTACATTAAAAAAAAATAAAGTTAGATGTTGTAACTTTGTCAAAGTGTCACAAAAAAAAAAAGTGCAAAGAGATGGAAACTGTTGAAAAATGTTGACTACACAAAAGAACATTTCATTCACTCTTTTTATGGTGTCATTAAATACACAGTGACGACATCTAACTTAACTAATGTGTCGTCTACTGCCCTCCCCCAGTCATTTGACTCGGTGTCCAACTAGGCCACAGCCATTAGAGGAGTGTGGCCTTAATGCTTGGCTCAGTAACCTGCATGTGTCATGGCTTTTTTTTTTTTTTTTTCGTTCATTTGGGTTAAGGTACCAGTTTGTAAGAAGCTCTGGGAAGAATAAAACCAGTAAGGACCCATTGAGAAAAAGTGATACATTTAATTTAATCAGCAGTCATAAGAGAGTATGTTAGCTTTTTGTCTTAGAGAGGTGAAATATGTGAAGCCAGCCATGTCATGATCATATACAGTATATGTCATGTGTTCGTGTGAGTGTCCATGATGCAAAAAAGCAGTTAAGGCAAAATCCTGTCCTCAGATTTTGTTGTGTTGTTGTATCAGAGCGCCTGCTCTCGAGCTACAAAGAACACGTTTAAACTTGCTGCGTTCAGCTCGGGGGGTGTTTCTATGCAGCGGGAAAAGATAATAACAGAAGTGATGATATCATGGAGAGTAGAAGTCACGTCATCACGTCTGGACAAAGCCTGTTCCACTCCCTCCCTTAACCCAACAATATCTGTCAGTCAATACGTCTGGTGTGGGTCTAAATTAAAATATTAGATGTTTTCTTTTCCATGTTGTCAGACCGAATCTGATGTTGACACAACACCTGCTGCATGGAAACTACAAGCTATAAATATAGAATAAACAACTATACAAGAGTTAGGTCTTCTATTATAAGTTTCATATTTAGCCCAGGTATACTATGAGAGGTCAGTAGTGAAGTGGAGAGTGTTGTTGACAGTAATGGACAGTGAATGACAACCCTCATCACATCTTCACATGCGTCTGTTTGTGGAGCTGAATGAGTTGAAACCTCGTCCAGGCTCAGTGAAGCGACTAGAGTGGATCGGCTGTGAGGAGCATCGCAGCACTGATTGGACGTCACGAATTAAAATGTTGAACCCTGTCGACAGACTGAACAACAAAACATTTAACCGTCAGTCCATGCACACTGACAGGATGTGACAATGACATGCTGCGGTTATCAGCTCTGCAGATGTGAGGAGGGTTTTGTTTTGTCATTATTCTGACCCACAAGTCAGAATTCAAATGTCACCCTGCACTAAAAACAATGCTTTGGCACAGCGAGGGAGCAGAGATTTCTCTCCTGTTCTGTCTTTCTCCCACACAGTGCACTCTGTTTCTTCTCCTCTCTGTGTTTTTGTTATTTTCCAGTTTGGGGTTGGAAATGCTCCTCCTCCTAAGAACCATTAAGCTTTCTTGCCTTTCTTCCTCTCTCTCTCAGTTCACTGCTGTTTCCTCCTCCTCCACTCTTCCACTTGTTTGGAGGAGCAGCAGTCTGACAGACGTCTCTGTTCTAGGAAAAAAAGAAATTGACAAGAAAAGTCCTGACAAGATTGTGAGAGAGACGCCACAACAAGATAAGAAAGGAATCAAGGACTGCAAAGGAGTGGGACAGACACTAAGTTGAAAGCCATTTGTTATTACCAGAGGAGATGAAGTGGAGTAAAACAACAAAAGTAAGATTCCTCTTATTTGCAAAGAACTTTGTGTGTACAAAAAAAGTCAAACACTAACTGTGGTTTGTTGGTGTAAGAGTGTGAATCTGTTAAAGAGACTGAACCAACCAAGGCAGGCATCCACAAAAATCTGACATAAATCTCACCCGTTTAGCTGCTACAGCTGGAGGACAAACTGTTCCAGATAAAAAATATTTAAATGTCCAGTTCTTCCTCTGTGAGGATGATCCAGACAGAAGGATCTAAACAAACAGCAGCACCAGTAAACACAAGTGAATCCTGAACCTTAGCAGTACATTCATTATTTAGATGTGTATCTCAGCACTTGCTGCTGTGTCAGTGTCAGTAGGTAATATATGGACTGTTTAACTCTGAGGGTTAGAGCGGAGCTTTGACTCAGCTGTCACCTCGGTGCAGACTCATTCATTTCCATGTCAACAAACAGATCGGTCTCTGCAGGTGCTGGTGATTTTACACCATTACACTGATTTCACTTCCAACATTTTACACAACAAGGACAGTGTTTATGAGCTTAAAGACCAAAATGAAAGTGCATCAACAAACTGCAGATTAATGATTGCATTTGCTTTTCACCACTTCTGAGTTTGTACTGTAATTTATGCAACACAAGATTTACTTGAGTACTTGAGTTTGTACAGAAACTATACCATGGAGATGATGGACACTTCTTAAATGACACACAAAACAATATTTTTATATGCAGGACTGTGTAAAACTTACAGCCCCCCACTTGTGTTTGAGCCGTGCTGTAAAGACCATAGATATTTATCTCTCACTTTCTTTATGCAGATATAATAAGAAAATACAGGAAATGTGTACAAAGTATTTAAAAACACATAAAATGTATTAATGATTCTGGATTCAGACTCTAGCCACCCCCAGACTTATTGCCCCAGCAGGGATTCAGTGACCAACAACCACAAGGAATAAGCTGATAACAAAGTCATTGCTCCACACCCAGATCACTGATAGACATGCCTAGCCTGCCAGAAGCTGTTGTCAGATCCAGATGTGACAGGGGTCTTGGATCAACTGCTGCTAAAACTAAACATGTGGGGTGCCTATAACTTTTACATAGTACAGTATGTGACCATAAAACCCTGAATTCTACTGGTTTAAACAGAACTTTCTACATTAATGTTGAGTTGGTGTCTCAGTTCTAGTTCTAGAGACTTTTTCATGGACTGGTTGCAGTGAACTGTGGTATTCCAGTTCTTCCATCATCAAAACTATTTGCATGACAAAATAAACAAATACCCTAGGCAGATATTGCCGTGTAAAACTTAACACGGTGACAGAATAGAGCAAAGCAAAGGATGAGGAGGGTCATATTGTGCAGACCCAGGAGACTGATAACACACAAAAGAGACAAGTGAACCCTCTGAGCACTGGGTGTTAGATAGGACAAACAGACTTTGTTGTCATTGGAGTTTTATTTAGTGATGTAATGATGATGAGTTGGGAGTGTGTTGACTCAGGATCTCAGTAACATGTAGACTTTGACACGGCAGTACTCCTCTTTGGAAAAATGACAGAATAAAGTCTCTAAATCTGTGTATCAGCTTAACTATATTTACTGTAAAGTTCAGTGAACTTTGGGGCTTAATAGTCAAAAGTGACGTAAAAGGAACATAATTCATGCAATAAATTAAGTGAAAGCAGGACAACATCTCACAGGATGTGTGTGGGAGTAAATAACACTTTACTGATATACTAACAATTTACAATGCATTATGGGTACTGTTGCCTCTTCCCTACAGGGTCCATTTCCTAATCAAACCATTAGGGGCCAGCGAAGGTCCAAGATCATCTACTAGAGATTAAACCACTGAGTAGATGGTGCTTTGCTTGGTTGAGTAGGTTTTAAGTGAGTGTAGGTCTACTGAAACAAACAAAATACCACTGAAATGAATAGTGAGCTTCTATGGATGTGCCCACGCGTCCTAAATGTTTGTAAAAATGTAAACAAACCGTCAACAACAAACCAAAAACTATAGTGCACTAACTCCCCAGGCTTTTAACTCCAGTGGGTAATGAGGTTTGGCAAGTTTTATTTTAATTTATTTGTATAGAACCAAAACATAAAAACATTTATCTCAAGAGACTTTATACTATAGAATGGGAAAAACCCAGTAGTTCCCACATTGAGCACGCAGTTCGGTGGTAATCACATTCTTATGAAAGATAAGGGAAGGTCAAAGTCTTTCCTCAGAACTCTGCTTCCAGTAGTACAATATTGAGCAACAACAACAAATTAAGAACATATTGATCATTATTAGCTCTGTGAAGTTCTTATTAAGCATACAAGTCAAACAACTTCGGTGAATGGGACACTATTCTTAATATTTTAACTTAAATTAAACAGTGTGTTTACAATTTATGTCTGAGGAACATTGTGTTGTAGATGTCCACAGCTTGTGTGTGGGCCTTGCTGCTCCTCTGGGCCAATCCAGTTGACCTCTATCGGACCCCCTTCGAAGAGAGGAAAGATTTAGATCCCAGGCGGGACCAAGTGGACTCAGAAGACTACCATAGAGAATTCAGGTATCTTTTTAATCCACGGTGCCTGTTGCATATATTTGAAGCTCCATGTGTGCAGAAGGGAGTGAAATATCTTCCTTAAATGGAAATATGAAACTAGTTGATTAACTAGTCGATTTAACAGCAAAAGACTAAAGAAGCTTATGTATGCAAGAATATTTCAGCAGTCTTAACTCATACTCAGCTGAATGTCTTGGTTTGGTTCTAATTTTTATTAAGACATGGAGAGATGAAGAAGTGTCGAAGATGTTGTGACCCAGGAGAGGAGCCTCCTCAACAGTACTCCAGCCCTCAATACCCACAGTATCAGATAGTACCACAGATCAACATCACCCTGCTCAAAGGTAACATCAAGTACAATACACACATAGTCTATATGAGGAAAACATATAAGCAACCAGTTCCCTGCAGCACTTTTTGTGTTCTTCAGTCTAAATTTCCTCTTTACTACAAGTAATTACAAGTAACAGACACTGAATGAAAGTCATATCATTATGAAACAAATGTTCTTCTTAGTATGAATAAATTGGTGACCTTTGTTTTTTGACATTTTAGAAAATATCACTGCTTTCAGAAAAGATGTAGGTGATACAAAAGTCAACACAAAAAAGTTCACTTCCACTATAACGTAACTTCCGTTCTGGCATGATTTGCATTCATGTTGTGACTTTTGCATTCACGTTATGTATTGTGGTATTTCGGCAACACCAGCTAGGAACACTACTGGTTTGCATCAGTTATGGCTGTGAATGAATCAGTGTGTATGTCAATTTGCTGTCATCATGCTGGAAGTAAGTTTCCAGGAGAGTGTATTGAGGCAACTGAATACACCTAAAGTCAGCTGGTTTCAATGCCTCATGAGATCCCAGGAAAGCCAGTGACCCACAGATCATGGTCTCCAGTGACAGCAACGATCCACAGGATCCCTCGGAGGACCAACGACTCATTAGACCCCAATGACTCTTCGTAGGGTTCCCTTGGGTCCACCAGAGGATAAATACCTGCAACTCCACATGAACCACACAGAACTGGAGAAACCTTGCAGATGAGAAGTGAAAGGTCGGATTTCAAGCATTTCTTTAGCACCTACGGAGGCTCTGACACATGACATACTATGAAGATGATGTACAGGTAAAAGTCCAGTAGAAGTAGTTGCAGGAGATATCTACTCTGCACTAGAGGTAGAAGGACTTTCAGGCTGGTTTAGTAGTGGTGAGCATCACTGTCTCTGAATATTATTATTAACATCATGTCATTAAAGACCATGAGCCAACAGTATCAGTAGAAAGGACTTTGCATTGGCCTCTAATATTCATATAATCTTTTTATTACCAGCAGCAGTCCTGTCTAATTCTGATTAAAGATATGTGCCAACATTTAGTCACAGTTCTGAGACAAAATGACGGCTGCAGTTTTAAGAATGAAGGCTTTATTCTCGTGCACCTGGCAGCAGAGTGCTGAGTGCAAACAAGTGTGTCCTGCCCAGTGAACCGCGGATGTGCCAAGTGCAATGTGGTATTTATGTGACCGTCATAACTGGATCTGTCAGACGTTGTAACAGTTATGGGCAGACACATCCATTATTTTCACCCCCTTTAAACACACGACTCTCCATAAATGAATGTCTTTGTCAGAAGAAATTTAACATTGTCTGGTATCTATAGAGTTTCAGACTATTGACTGGTTATAATTTTAATCATCATACATTTCTATGGTTTCCATTTCATGGCCATGTGTCATGTAATGATCCATAACCATTTGATTTTAAATTCCAACTTAACAGATTTATGTTGTATTTCTATATTTGAAATGCTTAATTTAGTCTACATTAATGTGTTTTACCCACAAAAATCCTCAACTAAAAGTGACCGTAGTATAATTCATTACACCATTGTGAATTAGATCATGTTACTCACCACAGCCACAGCTCCATGATAAAAGTACACTGAGCTGATGACTTGATGTGTGAGCAGGTAGTGGATCACAGGTTTTTGGCACAAACACTGCAGTGCCTCATTGCATCTGTGTCACCACACCCTCTGATGTGCCTCTGCTCCCACTGCGGCACATGGCAGGTCAACTCGCCTCAGTGAGCTGCAGGAAAATAACAGTTTACCAATGTGATGCTGCTTCTCACTCCAGGTGTGATGAAAATGTAGGCATTAAAGATTATACACATGCAAACGATTGCAATTAAGTACAGCCTTTAAGTTGACTCTCTCTCCTCCTCCCAGGCGAAAAAGGTGATTCTGGTGAACGAGGACCTCATGGTAAATCGGGCAGAGCCGGTCAGGTGGGTCCTACTGGTCCCATTGGAATGAAGGGCAACAAAGGCAGCATGGGTGTCCCAGGTGAACCCTGCAAGTCCTACTTTGCAGCTTTCTCTGTGGCTCGTAAGAAGAGTCTGCACTCCAACGACTACTACCAGACACTGGTGTTTGACACAGAGCTGGTCAACTTATACGGTCACTTCAACATGTTCTCTGGTAAGTTTTACTGCTACGTGCCCGGCATCTACTACTTCAGCCTGAACGTGCACACGTGGAATCAGAAGGAGACGTACCTACACATCATGCACAACGAGCGGGAGGTGGTGATCCTCTACGCCCAGCCCAGCGACCGCTCCATCATGCAGAGCCAGAGCCTGATGCTGGAGCTGGAGAGGGACGACCAGGTGTGGGTCAGACTCTTTAAAGGAGAGAGGGAGAACGCCATCTTCAGCGATGAATTTGACCTTTATATCACCTTTAATGGACACCTGATTAAACACAAGAATGAGTTGTAGGAAGGAGTTGATGGTGAGATCCATAATACCTTAATCTGGATTCGTTTTTAGTTTGTACGACCAAAATAAAAATAAAATAAAATGTATACAACAACATATATGTGTCAGTAGATGACAGCAGCAGAACCCTGAGGCAGGTCTTTGTCCAGCATCCTCTCCGCTGTATGGTAGATGTAACATCACCTATTGTACGCTACAATATCATCATGTTTTAAATCTATGTGACTGTCACATGACTGCATGTGTGACTGATAGTTTTATTGTAGGAAGATGTTTTTACTGTTTCATGTTATATCATTTGATACAACAATTTAAAGTTATTTTTTACTAATTCTACATAACGTGTTTTATAGCTGTCAGTTAACCATGTTTCTCTGTAGCAGACTGTGTGTTGTGCACACTTGTCTGATGTTAATGGTATTTTTATAGATTGTTGATGGTGAACATCTGCTCTGTGCTACGTTTGATTGATTTTCAATAGACTGATTCATAAACTGTCAGGCCTCACAATCAAAAATGACAGAATTAAACTGGCCACACATGAAACCAGCTTTCTTCAACCCAAAGAGGCTGATGTTTTGTCAAAACCATACAATGACGCTGTTTAAACTCAGGAGAGGATCACATGAGGAAATCATCCTCATGGGACGGAGACAAAGGCTTCATTCCACAAAATGGAAATCTTTGGAATTGCACACATAATTCCCCTTCCTGCCCTTTCTCTCTCTGTCTGTGTCTAATTTGTTCAGAACAAATGTGAGTCAGAGGAGAATTACTGCTCTGAATTCAGCTGCTGGATTGATTTTAGACTATTTTACAATCCACAAATATTCTCCCGTTAACAGCCAATCAGAGTCCTCCCTCTTGAAAACCAGCTGTGCTTCCATAACCACAACCAGCATCTGGATTCCAGGAACAGATCCAGATGTTCAGAACTTACCTGGTAGCCCTACTGCTCCTCTGACTGCATCTCACACCTCTGATATTCATGGCTGTTGTCGTGTTTGCTATGACTTTCTATGTAATCACACTGTGCAAAGCATTTGTTTCACATCTGGTGAAAATACGTAGCAGATGTTTTTGTGAAATCTGGTCCAGCTGTCATATCTGTGGGAAAGGCCAAGTTATCACCATGTGATCACACTGCCACCTAGTGATCACGTCTGTGGCATTAACCTCCATATCTCTGTAACTCTGGTGATTTAAAATGTAACATCATTAGAGCAGATTGTTGGACTGTACTTTATTATACTGGCAATCAAACTGTTGTTTGACCTGAATGATTCTCTTATCTGCTGCACTCTGACTGTTTTTGAAATCATAAGCTTTCTTTTTTTATTCTATGCAAAATGCTCATATATACAATTTATTATTACAGTCATTGTTGATTGACCCTAGTGATGAGCAGAAGTGTGTGATCTTTGCATGTAAGATATGAATTAAATTGATCCAAATCAAGTCAGTTCCTCTCACATTTGGCATTTAAACTCTCTTTCTTTTCATAGTTCATAGTTTTTTTTCTTCTTTTGTCTCCTAACTTTCTTTGTCTTTCCTGTGGGGAAATTGTACCTCTTCTAGACTAGTTTTACTCCAATATTTCTCCTCTGTTTAGCTTTGTCCATTTTGATTTTTTATCTAAAATAAGCATTAATTTTTAACTCCATCCCAAACTGAACAAACAAAAGTTTTTATATGTTTGTACTCCAATAAGTTTTGCCTCTTTGGTATTTTGGACGTGTTGTTGTGTGGCTAATGATATTACTTTGGATGAATAAAGCAGAATTTTCAACAGATTTGCAGAACTCAGCCAAGGCTGCAGCCTAAAGTCATCCACTTTAGAGTAATGTTACCAGCTCAAAAATAACTGTCAAATAAAAGACAGATATGTCAATAATGTTGAGACGTTGAGCAGAGCAGCAAACAGCGCCAGCAGCTGTGATCGCTGAGTGAAACTTTTCAAAAGAAAAGTGGACAGATATGAGGAAGGGTGATCTGAAGAGGCCAGTGGCCGATGACCAGTGTAGATGACAAGTGTGTAGTTCCATGTAGACAAAATAAATCACAAGAGGGCGCCATGATGTTTCTAAAAACAGTCCGACCGCCCTGACCAGACTTTCTGTGGAAAGTCTGATCAGGGCAACAGTGGCCTTTTAGACTCAGAGGTGAATCAGCTCAGATGACTTTTCAGTTCACTGGAGAACTTTTTGGATGTGTATCTTTGTTGGCTTGAGGCTTTAAGTGTGATTAGGTAATTCTTGAACTTTAAAATGCTGCATTGATTTTCAGAAATGAGATAAGATGAAGTTGAGCGTGAATGTTCAATCTTTGACAAATACAATTTGTTGCAACTAGCTAAGATTATATTTCTCCAACTAACCATAACAAAACAACAATTTTGTAACAAGCTACAAGGTTTACAAGATTATAAAGAGTATTCATTTTCTCATCCAGATGACTTTGATAAATGCCCTCATCTTTTTTTCCCTTCAGTGATTCTCAGACCTAAACACTTTGGGTAGTGGCAGATAAAGATTTGTTGTTGCCATGGCGCTGCATGAGTGGCAGCCAGTTTGACAGCAGCATCTCATCATCTGACTGGAGCCGTTTCTATTGGGATGGGACTTTTTTCTCATATTTTTTCTTTTCTTGTTTTTTCTTTCTCGTGTTTTTTTTTTTTTTTCACCTGTTTTTGTTTTTGACTATGACAACCAGAGAGCCGTTGAACCATTGCCAGTTTGTAGCTGCGGTGATCAGCTGATGACACTGGTGGAGATAATGTGGAGGAGAAGGAGATGCAGAGGAGAAGTGGGGCGTCGTGAGAAGAATAGATGGCACAAACCATCAATTTCGCCTGTAACTATAGGGAATGTATGAGCTCTCCACATAAGATGAAGAACTCATGGTGCTGACCAGCCCACAGAGGGAGTAGCTACCGGGAGAGCAGCATCATGTGCCTCACTGAGACCTGTCAGTGGACAGGGAAGCTAACGAGACTGGCAAGAGGACATGGAGATCATGATGTATATTAAGGAGAGATGGAGTAACCTGGACCACAACAGTGTTACTAAGCAGCTGCTTGGTTGTACTACATCCAGCCATAGAGAGAGTAAAATCGTAATCTAAACCGCTCTGACTACATCCAAAGGAGTTCTCACAAGTCATCGTCATAACTTGCTCTCGGCCAACTCTACAGCTACTGTGAACTCTGTCATCAACATCTCACTCACAAGTCTTCCTCCTCATCTCTGGAGACTTGAACTTGTTTTCTTTTTTATATAAACTATTTATTTATTTTCTGTTAACTTTTTTATTTTCTGCTAATTTGTTTTTTCTTGATTTGTTTATACTGTCAAATAAATAGATAAATTTCCCCTTATAAAAATATTCTATTCTATAAAGGTAAGAAACCTTGTTCAAAATTTGCAATGTGCACTAATACTCAGTATCACAACTTAAAGTCTAAAAACCATGTATTTGTGTTTCATACACAACTGTTCATTAAGACACTTCACTTTCAGACTTGTGTTCACTGCCTCAGCTGCTCCCATGTGACTACACATATCTAAAAATATCAATACACGTTAAAACATTTACATTCAACAGGAACTAGTGGGTTTCGATTGAGGCTGAGCGACAGACTGGTTTTGGTCTTTTCACTGAATTTGCTGACAATAAAATACAAACATGCATCAACCAGGACACCATGACTGTGACGACTGAGGTGAATAACTGTTTGTCTCATCACAATGGCATCTGTCAGTGGGTGGGAATATGAGGCAGCATTTTCTCCTAAAAAAAAAAAACAAGCAGAGTAAAGACAAAACTGTTAAGCTATTGACTGAGTTAGAACGTCTCTGAAAAGGTGAATCACGTTTTACATCAAATAAAAGGTGCTTGTATATCACTAACCTGGGGGAAGCATAGCGCCAAGATACGACAGGAAGAGGGTGAGTGGGCGGCAGCAGTGTGAAATATTGTTGCAGACTAAGCTCACTGCTTCATGGAAACAGCATTAACTAATGGCCGTGGTCTCTGTCAGCTGGATAATGGTCCTGACACATTGCAAAAATGGCTCAGGATGCTTTGAGGAACATAATAAAATGAGTTCAAGAAGTTGACGTCTTCATTTTGTTGAGGTTGTTGAGGTTTCTAAATCTTTTCTTTGTAAAGGAAATTCCTCCAGTCTCAACTGACTTTATTTCACTTTTTTTTTTTTTTTTTTTAAAATACCTAAATACAATAAAGCTCAGTTGAGTGAACTGTCCGCTCTGACCCTGTTGACCCTCTGCTTCACTGCCAGAGTTGTGAGCGTGAACTTGATGAGAGCCATGAGCTTGGTTAAAACCTCGGGGAACACAGCTTTTCATATTCAGGCTTTCATTCCTCGCAGCAGTTTGAGGCTTTGCCCTGATAAAAGCATTTTAAATAAAACATGTAGTGTTTATTATTACCGCAGATGCCAAAGGAGTGGAAGAAAAGATGGAGGGGATACAACACGGACCATTTACAAGGATTCAAAGTGGAACAGCGCAGACTAAAAACAGACTGAAATATCCTGAGAGCACACAGGACCTGGACCATGGATGGAGTTCTTTAACTCTTAGGCCCTTCACAATAAGAACACAGCAACACAAAATCAAATAATATCAACTATTAAATGTGTATTCAACATCAGAAATAACTTCAAACTGTTTCACAAGGACCGAGTTAGTTGTTTTGACCTTATTTTACCAGATTTCCTTTAGTTTTTATACACAGAGAAATGTCCTTTATTGCAAAGCTCGACAGAGTTGATATACAGAGACAATCATGCTCGCATTGCATTCATATATAACAACTGCAAAACGACTGAACTGAATTGACTTAATTTTCACTAAAATGCATTTTTTAATCCAGCAGTAAAAGAGAATCCAAACAATAGCAGTGAAATCACTAGCTGTGTGGAGAATTAATGAGAGACCAGAGAAAAATTCATTGACTTAATTGTGCGTTTGCTAGATCATCATCACCATCATCATCATCATAGAGGTGAATTGGTGGCAGTGATTGAGCCTGTTACTAGGATACCAGTGGAAACTTGTGTGTGTGTTTCATATAATGGTCCCGTTTGTGAGTCATTAAGGAGCAGAGGTTCTTATTGTGTAGCTGTTCTTCCACACAGTGATCTCTCTGCTCACTCTTTCCCATTTCACCTAATCCTCTCTACACTATCTCTCTCCACATTATTAGATGCCTCTATAATCTTATTAAAGATGCCAGCGATGCTTTGAATAAAACCTGATTAAGACCTGATCCTCAGGTCAGAAGAAGCTCCATGCTACTAACTTGTGTCATGAAGTTATAGAAAAACCTTCCGGTTATTAAGTTATTAAATGTGGAGACTATGAAAAAAAAATATCACAGCCTTTGTTTTGCGCAAAACTGGATGAGTGAGGTTCATGTGAAGCTAAAATGAGGCAGCAGTAATCTGAGTCAGACACATTAAGTCTTGTGTAGTTTTATTGTGCTGGCAACAATCCTGGCTGTGAGTAGAGGACCGTCCCTCTGCTCTGTCTCAGCATGGAAACACTGTCTGGAGTGGAAACGCTGAAACTTCTCATTAAAAAGACTTTGGAAGATACTCGCTTGATCTGATCCAGACTGGAGGCCTCGTTATAGCTTCTGCTGAACTTTAAAATGTATTTTTGCGCTGAGTCAGGACCAAGAATTTTATGTAAAAAAAGAGTTTTGTATTGAGATGAGTTTGAGACGAGTTTGAGGAGTTCCAGACGTTTCCTTAATGTAACAGATACAAGTAAAAAAAAAAGTTGAGGTTAGCTTTGTTGTTATTATTATCATTATTATCTATTATCTTATCTCCTCAATCTGAAATCATTGGAAAATGTAGTATTGATGAATCATAGATTAGATGAAGACATATTAATAAAAAACAATGGTTTGTTTTATTCATATGTGTTGAATGGAAATACTGTTACACACCACTAAAATAGACATATACAAAGTCTAAATATGAAGCTAGAAATAGTCAGTGAATTTGTCTGTTATTTTATCCACAAAGACTAATAACAGACTAATTGAAAGGCAAAAACACAAACAACAAACATGTGAACCCGTGGAAATAAACAGTGAGTGTCCTGCTGTGTGACACCTCACACTGTGTTCATGCATTCATCATCCCTGATATCAGACACGGCTGCTTCCTGGAAGTGGAGATCAGTGGAAACACCTTCCTCCATCGGAGGCAGAGCCTCCTCCGACCAACTGAACACCTCAACGGTCCTCTGAAACACAATGTGTTTACACCGTTAGTTACAGGAACTAATTACGCACGCACACATACACACACACGGGTCACATGTTGCCTCACCTCTGTGCCCGTCAGTAACTCGTCTCTGGGTGTGGTGAGGAGCAGCTCATAGAGTCTGTACTTCTGAAAAAAACTGCAGCCAAAACACAACACACAGACTCAGCAGTTGAATTATTAAAACACAATATGCACAAATGACAACAATAAAACACACAATAGACTGGCTGTTACTTTTAGTGTGTTTAATCAGAATTCTACTCAGAAATAAGAGGCAGAGTGGCTGATCTTCATGGTTTGTGGTTGTGGAAGGCAACTTAATATGTTTTCTGTGCTCAAGTATACTGAGTTTACTGAGTATTTTCCTTTTCTGATCATTTAAACTATTCAGCTCATACATTGTTATTGACTATTGAAGGGTTGAAGGTTTTCAGTCATCCAGGTCATCGTAATCTATTATTATCTAAAACAATAATGTTGTCAAAATGAGCCCATCCAAACAAGGTAAAATATTTAAGGTCAGGTCACGGTGGGGTCAAGTCATAAAGGTAGTCAAGACACTTTCCGGTCCTTCCTGTTGGACCCCAAGGTGTTGGGTGTGCCCAGGAAACCTGGAACAGGAGGCACCAGGAGGTGATCTGGGTCAGGATCCTGATCAGATGCTTGAACCACCTCATCTGACTCCTTTCAAGGCAAAGAGGCAAAGGCTCTACTTTGAGTTTCTTATCTAATCTAATCTCTAACCAAACCTTAACAGTCTTAAGGTTTGGTTGGTGACCAAAGCTTGAGACTTAATTGCTGATAATGCACCAAACCATCTATTAATCTCCCACTCCATCCTACACTGACTCATGAACAACACCCTAAGATATTCACCCCCAACCCAGAGGGGACAATCTACCTCTTCATGACAGAGAACCATGGAGGCCATCCTCTGTAAATAACAGAGATGAGATTCTGAAGAACAAAACCCTGAGGACAAAACCCATCGCAAACATGCTTTACTTTATACTGAACAGACTCTTCGGCCATACAGAGACTGTATGGCTTACACCATCAACCCCATATCCCCACAGTGCCCACCATAAGGTGATTATAATATTATAAGAGACAAATTAATCCCATTGTGAGTGAATGAGTATTTCATACGGCATCTTAAATTAAACATTTCTTTTGACACCACTGTGTATTTGTCCCATACCACATCCTTGCATCAGTTACAATAGTCACACATGAAATGAAGAAATATTTATGAAGCAGAGGAATAAAAAAATCGTATGTAGTCAGGTTCTTGTCATCAGACATTAGACTTTGAGCACATGCAGTGTTTTCCAAATGTGCTGTGACAGGTTTCATCGGTGGGGACATGTCCTTCGCCAACACTGCCAGTGATAATGAGGTATAGAGACATGCACATAGAGAAGTGTCTGATGTTCACATCTACAGTTTACTACCTGTGTGGTCCAGGAGCAAAACACACACGCGTGTAATGTACAGCAAGTTAAATATGTGGGTTAAACATTGGTGAGCTGCTACATGGAACACATGGATGGACATATTTTGATGCCAGGATATCACCGTCTCATGCCGGGCCCACATGGACATGTTGGCAGGATCTGTAACCTAACCTGTCAGACACACACACACACACACACACACACACACGTATGTCTGCCCAATACACAACCATTGAAAGAGTTTTGTTTTACCTGTTTCTGATGTAACTTATGAGCTCTGTGGCTTCCTCTGTGTTCAGCAGTGAGGTTGTGTTTTCCTGTGAACACTGACAAGCAGCAGCTAAGACCTTCGCGAACTCCATCATGTTCTCCACTAAACCCATCTGCTTCTCTGGAAAATATAATGAGGAAAACACTAAATAGCGACTCTGATTTGTTTGATAGAACAAATAGTTGTTTGTTTGCACCCTACCCTCTGCTAGCAATCCCAAAATGCAATGGTAACATTCACCCATTCGTACAGCCTGACTATCAGGAGTGATTTAAAGGTGACAGAGAATGGTTGAACAAGCTTTTGATCCTTGTTCTGTGATGTGACATGTAGTGAGATACATCTGATGTCACAAACAACTGTTTTTGAAATTGACCCATCTTCTAGCAGACATTTCTAAAAGAGGAATTTCTATGAAAAGGAGATGTTCAGAATTTCTAGCACTTTTCACATGTTCCTGAATGTGGCTAGACTACTGTTGTTCAACAAGGAGCAGGTAAAAACGGTTTTTGATTCTGTGTCACCTTTTCTGTGTGTGTGTCCTTTTTCACCTTGTATGTTGTTCAGCAGCATGTGTAGTACAGCCATGGTGAAGGATGTCTGTGAGGGGGTGAAGTTGGCCTCTTTAGTCCACCAGAAACCACAGACATAGTAATCCAACAGAGCAGCTTCCTGCATACATGTCTGAAGGTTCCTAAAGCCCAGGATCTCCTTCAGCTCCCTACAGACAACA
Source organism: Polydactylus sextarius (assembly GCA_016801845.1). NCBI lineage: Eukaryota > Metazoa > Chordata > Actinopteri > Polynemidae > Polydactylus > Polydactylus sextarius. The sequence goes on along the minus strand of CM028920.1, from coordinate 2,869,142 downwards.
GTGAGTTCAGCAGGAAAGTGAAGTGGATAGACTACAACAGCGGAGAATCAATCAGATCACTGAAAAAATGCTGTTGATCACTGTAAACACTGACATCTGTGTGGATCCCCACACAGACAGCAGTGTTTACAATAAGATATCAATGATGACAAATGCATATGACTTGATTTAGCTTTTCAAGTTTGTTCACAACTGTAGAGTCAAATTACCTTTAATTTCATATAGTGACAATTGTGGTCACACTGAGCACAAATCTATTTAATGTGTCAGCAGGCAAAAGAAAAGTTTTATATTATTATTTTAATGACTGTTTGAATATAATAAATGTGGGTGTGGGATCTTTCTTCAGACAATAAACCAACATTAAAACGACTTGAAATTTCCCAAGACATATTTGAAGTCAAGATAAGCAGAAAGTGTCATGAAAACTTAGAAGAGACTATTTTTCATTATATGCTAAAGATTAACAAGTGTAACCCTAACGGCAGCATGTCATTCACGCGTATTTTGGCTACTTCCGGTGTTCAAGGTTAACTGTTTTTCACGTCAACTGGCGATTCCAGATGTGCATCCGCAGATTCGTCGTTTTGCTGAAGTACAGGCCCGTGTGAGCGAGATTTCGCCGAAAAACGTAAACATCAATGGTTAACGGGAAAGTAAAAACCATAGCAACATCAGCTAGAGATATGCGAATTGTTCTGGCCACAAAATAAATGAAAAACAAAAACAAAAAAACATCTGGCCATGATTCTGGCCAGACATCTGGCCGTCGGGACTCGAAACGGCATCACTCGGTAACATAAGAGTAATTCGGCGGACTCAGGGGATAAACCCAGGGGATACGTCCATGTTATCTGGTGACAGTCACAACTTACACATACGACATATCACACATACACGACATTAAAGTGACCATTGGACATCGTGAAAGCGTGTAAGTCCTCGGAAAAAGTTTTGTTACCGAGCGATGCCGTTTCGGCACGGCCCTGGGCAGAAGTTTTTGTTTTGTTTGTCATTTAATTTGTGACCAGAACAATTCACATTAGCTAATGCTGTTATGGTTTTTTAATTTAATTTTTTTTACTTTCCATTAACCGTTAATTTTCACTTTTTTTCGGCGAAGTATCCGTTTACGTCCGCTCACGCGGGCCTGTTGTTCAGGAAAACGACGAATCTGCGGATGCACATCAGGAATCGCCAGTTGACATGAAAACTAGTTAACGTAGAACACCGGTGCACTTCAGTGAGACGTTAGCTAGCACCTGTTAGCATGTTAGCAGGCCACTTACAACTGAAGCTTGTCTTCACTCCGGTGCTGCAGCTCTGCGGCTCGTTGTGGAGGCAGCGCTTTCCACTGGAGAAACACTGGAGTCTCCGCTTCCTTTCAAGGACGAACAAACACATTTTCCCCCACATGTCATTTAATCAGTAAACTTTTTTAAAGTGTAAAGTTCATATTTAAGCAGCACCTCACTGTCCATTTGTGTTTGCAGCTGTCTTTGTGGTCGGTCCCCGGATATGTTGACGCAGGTTTGGTTGTCATGGCAACCGGTCCGCCAGCCCGTGGCCTCGACCTGCTTCCACCTGACTGTTTTACTTTAGCTAGTTTTTTTTTTTTTGACACAGTTGTCACCAAATAACAACTTCTACTGGGCAAATTCAGACATTCCTCTGTTTTATGTCACCACTGTGTTCAAAAGGCCACAAAAGACTTTCATTATCTCTTCACACCCACAAACCAGTCTGAAGCTGATGTGGGGACGTTGACTCATTCAGTTGACTTAACAGTTTTGGTCACCAGTGTTGTATAAAGTAGCTGAAAGTCTCACTAGTGTAGAAGTACAGAGACTCGACCAATACATGACTTATAAATAAATAAATTATGTCATTGTTACTCAAGTAATTATGAAGTTTATCCAGAACTTTAAAATATGGAGCCTACAACAATCTTCATAGACAATGTATTGAGTCTGAACTAAAGTATAAAAGTTGTTTCTCATCCATCCATCCACCCTATAAGGTGGAGCCTACATCAACCATCAAACATGGTCGTGATCTAAAACAGTCACAGGTGAGTGAACTGAGAGTGAACCGGATCAGAGAAAACACCACATTTACGTTGATGATGGTCAATGTGGTATTTTCTCTAACTTCTCTACTTTTACTCTGATATATTTTCAATGTTTAAATGTTCATATTGAAAATGGATTAGAGTAAAAGTGTCATTAAGTTAGGAAATGTAGTGAAGTAAAAGTGAAAGCTGACAGAATTAGAAAAAGAAAAAACTCAAGTAAAGTACAGATACTAATAAAACATACTAGTATCATTAAGTACAGTATCATTACTTTGTTACTACACAACACTGGTAAAATATATATCAATATATATATCTATCTATCTATATATCTGAAGCTGATTCATCAGATAGTTGACTAAACAATTTGCTGACAATTCACCAGTATTAGCTCCTTAAACAGCATTATTTCCTCGTTTTCTGTTTTGGCGATCGAAAAAGGCAGCCGTTAACTTGATCTTGGGGAATAATAACAGACATTTTTTTGTGGGCTAGAAAAATAAGTACAAGACTGAAAAGTTGCCATTTGGACTCCCTGGGCAGATATGTACGTAGGTTGTTCGAGTGAACAATGCTCCTCTCTCTCAACACCCCAGAGCAAGGCAATAATTCACAAATGGTCCCCAGGTGAATATTATATTTGGACAATAAAAGATTCTTCTTCGTTTTCTTCTTCAGCAAACAGAAGGAAATGTTGGATTTATGGGAACTATTTTCAGCAGTGGAGTAATCCACATATGGTGCTGTATATTTGAGGCAGATGTGTGTGTTTGTGGTAATGGAGGAACATGTCACCCAGTACCACACTGTGACTCACTGATGTTTTTGGGAAACAGTTAAGCTCTATGCCTCAGAGGACCGAGGCTTTGATATATACATGATACCTGTTAGCGTTACACACTCAGTGTTGGGCTGGGTCTGCAGATGGGATGTGATGACAAGAGAAAAATATGTTGCTATCACCCGTCTTATCCTTTAGAAGAATACAGCCAACAGGACTAAACACTTCACTGCTCTGATGACAGTGATTAACAGTCAACAACTGCATGTCTCTACAGGCAACTATCACTATCAAGACCGGAGCAGCATTGCAGTAAACCAGAAAAACACAGTTTGCAGCAGGTTGCTGGAGGCGTGTCCCAGCTCCCTCCCCCAACACTGAACTTGTTCAGCCCTTTCACATAAAGCTCTTCTGTCCCCTGAAGCAGCTTTTCCAGCCAGATCTCCTCTGCTGTGCTTCGTCTCACTCTCACCGAGCTTCGCATCATGTTCTTGAACTTTGTTTGTGCCGTAGTGACCAGGTCTCTGTTCATCCTCGTCTCCCTCATAGGGGTGTGGAGGGTGGTGTGGGTCAAGGACAATGAACTCTACTGGTTTCTCACCATCCTCTACTTGCCTCTGGTGGCTGAGATGATCCTGACCCTGAAGAAGAGAAGAGGAACTGATTACAAATGGTATGAGCAGCTGCCTCACAGTCTGTTGTTATAGTTCATTTTGATTATGTAATGTATGTTAATAATATTTAACCAGTAGCCTCAAAGAATAAAGATGTGGTGTTTCCTGTCAGGTTTTCTCCCGCCATCTTCCTCTTTCTCATCAGCATTATACCATCATTATGGATTTTAGAGCTTCATCATCAGGAGAACAAAGCCAGCGACTCCAGAGTATTGTCCATGTTTTCTATTTAATCTTATTCATGCCATATCAATATTTATTAAAAATATTAACTTCTTTTTTTTTTTTTTTGCTCTAGTGCAATAAACTTGACTCTTCAGAAAATATTAAGAGTCTCTTCAGACTCTGGAGGAGCTCCAATGACAGTGAGGAAGTTAAGGTAAGAGTCACAGTTAAATAAATATCTATTATCAATAATCTTTTTGCTGAACCTGGCTTTAGTTGAGATACCAAAAAGCAAGTTATAGTTTTATGATTTTTGTAATAGTTTTTATAAATCAGTGTCAAATGGTAGTGTACTACTAAGTAGAGTATTACTCTACTATTACACACCTACTGAGTATACTTTCATTTTAGCTGTGTAATAGCCGGCTCTTTTTGGCTAACGTGGTAAAAATAACCAGTTTCTGTTCTGACTGATAAATGACAGTGGTTCTAGCATCCACTTGGTTGTATGTCCTGTGGTTTCTCTTTTGCTTTTCCATGTTCTCACATGTCTAGACAGTGAGGCTCTTATCCTGTAAAGTGTTTGCTAATACTGGTTCACCTCAATGAGGCCGTTGTATGGCTGCGGCTGTTTTTTCCTCTTATAACTTGAGCACATTCACAGAGCCAGCCACTTTTAATGGGACGGCCCACCCTCAATAAAAACAATTACGAGCTGAATATAAAAAGGCTGGTCTGTGCTATGAAATATGTTCTTTGTGTTTTGATCTGGTTTTCCTTTTGTATTTTAACCACAGAGGAGCAGACCAACAGTACTACTCCTTTAACTTCAACCGATGAACTTTTCAAGGATCTTTTCATGAAAATCATTTTAGTCCTTGATGTTTATCAGTGAATATCTGTGAATGTTTTATACATAAGCTGCTCATGTTCTGAATAGTACAGGTGGTGAATCGAGTGCTTCTGTTTAGCCTCATTGGCTGGTCAAGAAGCAACCATTCAGTCAAGGAGACCAATTACCTGTGCAGTGACATCATACAGTGTCTGCTCAGCCTAGAGAGTCTGAAAAGCTGCCAGGTTACTAGACTGTAGTCTGAAATTATGACACACACACACACACACACACATATACACACACACATCTGGTTACCATGACTTCAGAGGATATTTCATTGACTACCATTCATTTCCTGTAGTCCTGATCTTAATTAAACGACTACCTGCATTAACCTTAACCAAACCTTAAAACATGTCTTCACCTAAATTAGACACACACACACACACACACACACACACACACACACACACACACACACCTCACCTTGAGTCCCTTGTCCAAGATATGGTCATCCTTCTTGTGTGGTGTCCTCTGGAGGTCATTGCTCAGGCATTAAGGGTCTAATAAAGGGTCTCTTGGACTTTTGCGATTGGTGAACATTTGACAACACACAATGACAAGAAATCTAAAAATCTTTTGGCTTTAGTCAACATTTTTTTTTTTTTTAGAGGACTGTGTGTTACAGTTGATTCATAGCTTGTGAGTTCATAGCATGGCTGATGAATGAAACATTGTGTACCCAGTTCTGAGTGGGTGAAGTAGGGTCACGTGAACAGACAGGATATCGAAAACATTTCATCTTGTTTTCTTTTAATTTTTACACGCTACACAGATCCCTCTGTCTTCAGTATGCGCCAATGACTGGATCCTGGCTTTACACCAGATCTTGCTCATCTTACTCATACTGGGGAAATGGCTGCTGCCGGCCGCTGGAGAGCTGACCAGAGGCCAGCTCTCACAGTTACTTCTTATTTTTGTGGGCACGGCTGCTGATATCCTGGAGTTTACTTCTGAAACACTGTCTGACATCAAGTGAGTATATTTTATTAATTATTATTATTAATACAAGACAGAATCAACAGATGAATTATGAGGAGAATTATAGCTATACGTTTATCAGGTGAAACATTAAAGTGATGAGAACACTAATGCACTGATGACTGTAATCATCAATCAAGTTATTCTGAAACTTTAACATTTTTTTATGCTGAGTGTATTTATGTTTGTTCAATTTTTAGTTTAAGAAGTACCAACATCTCATCATAGAAATACAAAAATACTGTTACAGCAAGATGTTAACTTGAACTTGGTGTTTCTAAAATCAATGTTTGTGTGTGTTAAACAGGGATAGCAGTCCAGCTATGGTCTACATTATTCTGGGAGTATGGACCTGGAGCATGCTGCAATTTCCATTGCATTTCTCAGGTACCAAACAGTAACTAAAACATAATGGCTTTCTAAAGGTGTATACACTTACCCTTCCTGTATGTTTTTTTTTTTTTTTTGCTGTTACTGAACATGGTGGGTGATCATTTGAAACTGCCTGGCCAAAAAAGAAGTCGCCACCAAAAAAAAAAAAAAAAAAAAGAAAAAAAAAGGTCTTACACTAATATTTTGTTGGACCATCTTTAGCTTTGATTACAGCACGCATTCACCTTGGCATTGTTCCGATAAGTTTCTGCAGTGTCACAAGATTTATTTCCGTCCAGTTTCACGAGGATCTTGTGTTGATGATGGGAGAGTTGGACCATTGAGCAAAGTCTTCTCCAGCACATCCCAAAGATTCTCAATGGGGTTAAGGTCTGGACTCAATCCATGTGTAAAAATGATGTCTCATGCTCCCTGAACCACTCTTTCACAATTTGAGCCTGATCTGGTATAGTCATCTTGGAATATGCCCGTTCATCAGGGAAGAAAAAAAAACCAAGTCATTCAGTAAATTCAGGTAGTCAGTTGACCTCATTCTTTGGACACATAATGTTGATGAACCCAGACCTGATCAACTGCAGCAACCCCAGATCATAGCACTGCCCCCACAGGCTTGTACAGTATCACTAGTCATCATGGGAGCATCACTTCATCAGGTGGTGACTTTTTTTTGGCCAGACAGTGTATATTACTGCACTGATCAGTATGTTTATATATCAGATGATTGTGTGTAATAACAATTAATTCTGATAATTCTTTTGGTTTTCCAGTCCCTAAATCTTGTTCCCGTCAATCTTGTTTCCACAAGATGATATAAGCTCAGCACTAAACTGCAGATATACAGAGTTTGAAATCAGCTGTTGAACATAGAGCATTTAATATATAAATAAGTAGACGAGAGACAGATAGTCTGGAGACCAAAAACACAACTCAAAGAGAAGAAATACTGGACTGGGATTCATCAGCAGCAACAGTTCTCTCAGTTATGTGTAAAATACAGTCATATTCTGAACCTATACTGTCCATCAGAGGTTTTACATATTTTTGAGGATACTAACGTGGACCATTGTTGAACCATTTATACACTGAGTTCAAACCTTGCTTTGGGCTCCCTTGTGTCTCTCTCTCTGCACTGGATGATCCAAATCAGAAAATCAGCAAATCCAAGAATGTTCCCAAAACCAAACAGACAAAAATATTTCCAGTGAAAATATTGCTCAATACTCATGAACTACAAGTGCCTGAATAAACATATGTTTTTTCCTTTTGTGTCAACAGTCCTTGGGGCATCTCCTGAAGACCTCTCAGAACCTGCCTCCTCTCAGTTCTCTCAACTCAGGACTGATATCTGGAGCACGGTGGAGGCTTTGTTTATCCAGGACGGGCCTTTCCTGGTCGTCCGCCTCACTGTTATGATCTACTTCAATGTGGTACACCAGATGCTGATCTTCTTCGCCATTAAAAACTTCCTGGTGGTTATTCTGAATATCTACCGGCTATTTGTGCTCATCTGTGACAAGACCTCGTGAGACTGGATAAAATTTCACGTAAACTTTCATATCAGATCATTTACAGTATTTTCACCTGAGCCACTAGTGATGATTTGGTCAGGGTTTTTTTTAATACCTACACCCAAACGTTACAAGAGCCAATCTGCACCACCAGACTCCTAGATATATGTTTAAATCAGTTAACCCAATCTGAAAATTGTCTACTTGTCCCACACACAAATGATGCATCCTTAACTTCTTTATGGTGAACCTTATAGCAGCCTCCAAGTTCAGGTCCATTGGTCTGTGTGCTGAGAGATGTGCAATAGATACATGTTAATTTATGCAGAGTATTGAATCAGAATTAGAATCAGAGTTGTCTTCATTGTCATTGTATTTGCATACATTGAAATTAAATTGCTACTTTATGGTGTCAGAGCACATAAGAGAACCATACCATCACTGTGTATGTTTGAAAGACAGAGACAATGACAGAGAAGAGAAGACTGTCAACACAGCTCATTATCATGACACGTTTCCTCATCAGAATGCTGCTTTTTCAATTTTTAACCCAATCCACCAGTTTGCAGTATTTCCTAGTCAACTTACTTGAATCCACTGTTCCGCAGGTTAACCTGCAAGACCCGGGGGTTATGGGTGTATGAGCCACAATCCATATCTCAGGGAACACAACAGTCACTGCCTCAGTTTTTGCAGTCTTCTCGATCCAGGCAAACATATGTCCTCATAGAGAGAAATGGGGGCAGCATGCGTGGCAGTATGCCTAATGCAGATAATGGGCACACATGTCCTATTTTAGAAGGATTCTGATTCACTAACATATTTACAGATCTAAGACTAATATTGGTGACTGACCACGTGACATGAATCGGACAATCATTAAAATAAAAACATCTCTACACAAACATTAGTGAAAGAGGCCCAGAGAGTACTTTTACTTTTATTAGTGGTGCTTAAAGTAAATTGTGCTGATAATAGTGACAGGCTTGCACTTAAGTAAGGTGTTTAATATATGATTTTCACTTGTAGTGATGTATTTTCACGGCCTGGTGTCAATATTTTACTTAAACAAAGAATTATCATTACTTTAGCAGTAGGAGCATGACTGTTTTTGCGAATACTAATGTGTTCTTTTCGCTGTCATTTTATGGAGAAGCATTTGACTCTGGATGGATGATTTGATTCTTCACTGGATGACCAGTGATTATCTATGGATGTTTACCAAGTGTTCAGATGTTTAAAAATACTTTTCTTCCAACTATTGCTGTGAAAAAATGCAGTGGTTATTTAGAACACTTGTATGGTTTATGCTGCTTCGCCTGCTTTCCGTCATCTTTCTGTTTCTGTAGGAGTTCAGGTTTTTGTTTTAACACTGCCCATTCAAGTTCAAACGTATGTACCATCTTGCTGGATGTATTACATAATAAAATATTTTTTTTTTTTTGCAATTTGTCATTAAGACATTCTGTTATGCTTTAAAACCAGAAAGTGAGAACCACCTGTATGGGAACAAGTGCTGGAGGCGGCACCAATAAAAAGACAAAGAGCAATAATCATAAAAATACAAAGAACTTAGTGAGACAGTTGGCATTTGATGATGCCCCAACCCTTACAAATAAATATGCTACATGTTCCAAAATGAGCTAATAGCAATAAATTCTTTGAACCTGAAATTAAAATGATATCAGAATCTGTCACAGGTCAGGCGGTGCCTCATTGGTCTTGAGTGTCTTGACTGTTGTGACTATTTTGTGTGTGTATTGTAGGTCTGAATACCTGGTCTGACTCCAGTCGACATATCTGTATCCAGTCACACAGTCAACCTTCAGTTCACTGCCAGATTGTTCAGTCTGAATCTATCAACTCTCGGCTGCTCAGTATTAGCCTCTGAGTTTGCTTTGCGATTGTCTTTGTGACTTACTTCCTTTCTTGACACTTTGTGTTCAGTGATCCTGATCTACTTACCTGCTGTATGTCTCCAGTAACTTGCTGTTCCACCCACTCTCACATGCCAACCTCCATATCCGTACCCTGCTGCCGGATGCCCAACACTACTTAGTACCCACATCACCCTCATTTTCATTAAAACCTTTTGAGCTTGTAAATTGGAGGCTCAGTCTGCTTTTGGATGTGAATCTAAAACAAAATATTACAGAACATTTTGACCAAAGCAGCAGACCCAATATAATCCCTAGTTAAACTCTGCTGTTCCAAGGTGCACTGCTGAGTCAAAATGGAAACATCTAAGATCTCCACCAGTGTTTCGACTAAATGACACACCACCTCCTCATTCAACTATCTTTGCTGCTCCCTCGGTCTGACCCATATCTTTCTTTATTTCAGCTCCTGAAAGATAAACCAGGGGCTAAGATCTGTGGCAGCACATCGGTTGTGTTATGCATGATAGCAGCTGAGAGGGTGTGGGATGATTCAGATCCTCAGGTCACATTCCTTCATGGGTTCGTGGGAAGAAAAAGTTAGTTGGCAGAGATGAAACATGTAATCTTGACTTGTTAATTGCCGTAGCAATATGTGAATGACACTGTGCAAAAGTTAGTGGATCTGCCACATTCCACTATAATTCCCAACAAAAACTTCCTCTACTGTGTGAGACTTGGTCATTTCCTTCTTGCCCCATAAACCTTCTCTCTGTGACTTAGTGTAGTTTTAGTAAGCACCATGCCCTCACTTTACCTTCACACAAACCATACAACTGTGCAGCCTGAAACCCCATTAACATCCAGTTGGTTGTATAACCTATCTTGTCCTAAAAAAGAGGTGATGGAAAAATATATTCATAACTTGCTTGCTGCAGGCCTTAACTGCCCTTCTTCTTGTCCTGACCTGGACTCTTCTTTGTAGAAACGATAAGACTCTGTAAACGTATACAGACCCTTTCTGTGGTTTCCATGAAAACACCACAAAAATAAAAACCTTCTGTCGTTCATTGACCCTGGCTGGATTGTAAGTGGAATAAGTGGGTTTAACCCTGTTGGATGTATTAGATACATGGTGATACTCCTGCCATCTCACAGGGTCTTGTTAATGAGCCTGTGTCTCACACATCACAGCTCATATCAAAGAGCAACACGAGTGACACAGATGTGCACGTTCCTCTCAACGTCCCAGCATTATGTCAAAGAAGTTACATATTGGGACAGAAATCATCAGCTCCATGACAACCCTATTTGATGTCTCAATTTGCACATAAAAAAGTTAGATGAAATCAAATATTTTCATTTTATGTAGGAGAGACATCATTTTTTTTGTCACTGTCTCTCTGGCAGGTAGGCAACATAAGGTCATATAAGGTTCAATTTAGTCACAAACAGCTTATTACCCATAATGATTCAACAACAAAGAACTTTAAAACTTTCTTTAATATGAATTTCTTCAAAATGCAGAGGAAGAAGTTAGATTCATATAGCTTTTTGGGGGCAATTTGGAGTTCACAATCTTGACCAAGGAGCCAGTGATGAAACCACTGTCCCTCTGACTGGTAGAGCTGCTGACATCCTGAGCCACAGCAGCAACGTCTCAGCAACACCTCTGTAGACTTGACACAATCTACATAGTCTATCAGTCACCGCCTAGCACCACATCTAATATTTCCACAAAACTATACAAATGATACAGTACAAGATTATATTCCACGGGTTTATAATGATATTCTTACTGTTATTCTAATTTCTATTGTAGAGCCAGTGTGGTGTAATATCACAAACACCAAGACAGCAGTGTTGTCAGTAACAGAGCAGAGAAGATGTTCCAACTTTAACAAAAACAACACAACACTGACTGTGATGATGCCTCCATCTCAGACACACAGCTGATGCAGAACACTGCCAGCAACCACTTAGTCTTTATTACTATTATATTGTTAGAATTATTACTTCTTCTGCTGCTGTTATTGATGATGATAGTAATATTATTAGCGCTATTAAGTGAGTTGGAGTTAAGCTGTTTTAGTCCAACTCGACACACTGACCACTGAGTGTGAATAATTCATTCATTAAACACCGCGTATTCATTAGTGTCATTACTTCAAACCTGACATGTGAGCCCAGCCCCAAGCTTGCACGTGTCACATGCAGAACACTTGGTCACGCAGCAACATGTCAGTGTTTTCAACATTCACTGATGATCTGAGCTCAGTTATTACTGATGAGCGGCACAGATCATTAATGCTTCTCGGTTATTTGCTACTTTCTCAAAACAGAGTCATCCTCAACACATCCCCGTTACCATGACTACCGCAGCCCGCAGCCATGAAGTTATCAGCTGATGGATGACACACGCTCGCGCTCTACTCCCGCGCACCGCCTCCACTTCAGTGGAGCGGGTTTCCCCGCCCCTGTTTCTACGTAACATGCGGCACATCCACAGTGGCAAATGGAGCGCAGCCACTATGTCCACTGACCTGGATTGAACAGGGTCTGGTTCGGTCTCAGCTGTGGGCAGAGAGGACACCACCACCACTACCACCACCACCACCACCACCACCAGGTAACTCCAGCTCCTTCTCTTCTCAGGATACTGACACTTATTAATAGCAATACGTTGATGCCTTCATATATAAGATATGAATATTAACATATTTGGAGAAGTAATTGTTTATTCTCAGAGCGCACTGTCAGTCCTGTTAACACCGTGTTGTATCGCTCTGTGAACACACTGCCGGATAAAACAGTATCACTCATCATGACACTTTAATTCTCCATCTCCTGTCTGTCATCATTACTAAAGAATAACAGTGGAAACACTGCCGATCTTTCCCGAACGTGATCTAACATCGCTCCGTCCACACTCGGTGCTGTCATTTCTCTGATCAGCTCCGGCGTGCAGATGGAGCCGGGACCGGGAGGCCGACACCGGCCGTCACCGCTGCTCCTGCAGCCACAGAGCGGCGGGGAGAAGACCACCACCGGCCTCCTGTGATCACAGCATCTCTGCATCACAGCATCCTGTGCTGCACCTGCACTGTGAGAGAGCGACCCGCAGCATCATTCAGATCCTCTGCGTCTTCATGGAGCAGGGCGCGGGGTAGTGGACAGCAGGGCCTCAGGGAGAGACCAGAGCTTCACAACAAGTGTAACTTCAACAAGGCTCATGGTGAGTTATTGTTGATCTCATTATGATAATAACATCCATAAATGTCTGTGACTTATGAAACTGGGCTTTATAATGAAGTTTAACATTCACAACATATTAGTCCTTAGTTGAGGAGAAATAAAGGATCGTGTTTTCAGCTCTGAGAGTTTCAGATGCTGTTTGTCTTTCTACTCTACAAAAACAGAAAAAAGGGCAGCTTTTATCATCTGTCTTCAACACAGAATGCTTTTCTAAACACTGTTATACTAAAGTAAAAATGAAAAAAAAAAACAAGTGTGAGATAAACAGGAAGGTGGTCTGTGAGAAGGTAATATAGAATCATAATTAAGGGAAATGAAGGATGTAGTGCGTTTGGACGTGGTCCATTAGCAGAGACTCATATTCCAGCATGTGCTGCACTGCTGACCAGTCATGGTGTGAATGTGGGTGTGAATGTTGGATGGTTTGCTTCAGAAGAGACAGAGTTTGGACTCAAACCCCCCCGAAGCTACTGGACCATGCAACAAACAGTTAGTGTACTGGGGCCGTGGGGCAGTTGCTCGCTCTGCTTGGTTGGTAATCTTGTCTTGTTTTAATGGCTTCACTCGGCTCCTAACACCACTGATGCTGCCGCGTAACACAACTGCTGCATATAATCATTTTGATATTTGAGAGTTATAACAGATTTTTGATGAGGGTGAATTTGTCTTATTTTTGCTGTAAACAATTGTTACCAATAAATGTACTGAACTGGACATTTTATAGATAACAATCAAACCTATCACTCTTAATGTAACTCTGGCATATCTGTATGTTAATGTTTGTGATTTATATACTGAGTTTATTTATCTACACATATATTGGTCACATGCATTACAACACATTTTAAAAAATGAATTTAAATAAATTGTCCAGGCTTTAGATAACATACAGTGTAATTATACATATTTCCCATTGCTCTTTGTGTATCTTCGGTTTGGGAATAAATCTATGTATGTTGCACCAGGGTGGGATCAGCTGTAACAGAGTGAACACTGTAGTACCACTGAGAGCAGATGTAATTTGATCGAAAATCAGTGAGGCCCCAATACATCCTGAGGACATCACTGATACTAATGAAACATGTCTGATACACTCAAGATCGATCATCTTCAAAAATGTCTGAGATTAGCTCGTATGTCTCACAGGAGGATAAAATAAAAAGCAGGAGATAAACCCAAGGGAAAGAAATAAAGATATAGATTGTTCAGCTTTTGTGGATTAAAACAAAAGAAAAAAAAAAAAAAGGAACAATTCAACCTTGTCTGAGTGTGACTTTTTAAAATAAACTTTATCTGGAGTCCCTTTAAGTCCTGCTTACACCCAAGGATCAACTTGAGAACAAAGAAGCCTCATTAGTGAATCTTCTGTCATACTACAGTTTGTAGTCGAGTATTTTGTAGGGCACGCACACACGTCTCTACTGCTGTGAGTATGTGTGTGTGAGTGTGTGTGTTTGCCTGTGTTTTTTTCATTTCATGGGATCAGCAGAGGATATAATCAGTCATGCTTGGTCCAATAGAAGGGTTGTTCAGTGGAACGTGATGAGAGAGCATGCTGTCCCAGGGAGACAGAGATGAGAGGAGGAAGACATGACAGCGTCTCAGAGATATGAGGCCCGGGAACACAAAGGGAAAACGAGTTGACGCTGTCGTAAAGATGGAGTTAGCTCGTGATTTCTGCCTCCACAGGAATCTTCAGTTTGAATTATGCACATGCAGAAGTGTGTTTCAGTGAAAGAAGAGAGAGAGAAAGAGAGAGAGGGTCCAACTGTTTGACGCACATTTCCCTCTTTAACACAGAGGGGATGTTAAAGTGTTAGACCTGTCCAGGAGGTGCAGATCACTTGCTATATGTGACTCACCCCCTCTGAGCGATGACTACCTCTCTGCCTCTACAGCAACATCATCTGATCTCATCTTAACGCATCTCTATTCACCTCAAAGTACAGTGATTCTCGTTTTAAACTGATTTGTTGGTAATATTTTTAATTCAAACTGCTCGATTCATACACACATAAACATCCATAAAAGTGTGTGTCTCTACCCTCTGATATCATCCATGGTACCCCTGTGTGACAGCAGGTGTATGGGACTTTTCATTACCATGGTTACAGTAATAAATCAGTGGATCATTAATAAAAGAAACAACAATGACATTCCACGGAGGAAACAAATGGTGGTCTCCTGTGTGAGCATGCTGTGTTTTACCAACCCATCAATCCACCACAACATGTTAAGATTTAGTGTGGCCCTTAGCATGCAATAAATATGATCTATGAAATATGTATGTATTTTTTTTAGTTTAATAATTGATTTTTATGTCGACTCGAGACGAGAAAAAGTATGTGAAGTCCATGGAAAGACTTTTTTTTCCTCTATTAAATGGTCACAAATATGGACACAGAAACATCTAAAGATTCACTCTGTAGAAATCCCAGTGCATGCTGGGATGTCTGTATCAACAGGATGTGACCAGAAATCTGTGAGTGATGGACTGAATTGGAAATTAAGTCAGACTTAGATTTTGAGTTGAAGGATAATGATCATGACCAAACATTTACCTTGTTCTTTCTGTAGAACGTTGGTTCAGTCAACATCTAAAAAAAATAGCTGGATCTCTTTGAAAATCCATCTATCTGTAAATGTGGCCGTTGCACAAATTCTTCTTCAAATACATGAGCAAGAAATACAAAAATGAAAGAATTCGAAACTTTCATAAACAAACACGTTATCTCCAGTACATGCTTTTTAAAAGCCTTTGTGGTTTAGCACATGAAGGTCAAACCAGACATTACTGAAGCGTAGCTGAGTATGAAAGAGTGACTAGAAATGGAAATATAGACTAATCTGTCTCCATGTTGACAGTTCAGCCATCAATATGAACTCAGATGTTAACATTAGCACAATTTACAAAATCAATCCCCCATCTCTGTACAGTCAAACCTCAGCAACATGTTTTGTTGTTGACTTACAGTTCAGTTTTTCTGTTTTGTTGGTTGGCACCATCTAAAGGAGGTGATGTCATATCATATTATGGTAGCTCAGGTTGTACCTGAGCTGTGAGACCAGGTTCACTTTGGTTTTTCTCTTGCCCAGATAGTTAATAACTTTAAGAGTCAATGTAGCAAAGCTCTTTAGAATGTGGAACTTTTACAAAATAGAAAAAGTATCAAATTCCAATTTTATGATTGTAGAAACGGCCCTTGAACTGAAAACTGCAGTCTGTTGTATGTGCCATCAGAGAGTTCACATAGATCGATAAGGGGGCATGTGTAACGACAATTAAGCACTTAAAATCATCCTGCATCATTTTTTCATCGAACAAGGTCATGATATTTCTCTGTATTTTGCTCTTTAAATCATTCAAAGCAACGTCTATAAAATGAGTCATTCTATAAACTCGTGTCACTCTGCAGGATTTGAAGAGAGTGTTGTCCTTCCCACCGTACCCTGGTGACTACCTGCATCCAGTGGTGTATGCCTGCACTGCAGTCATGCTGCTTTGTCTGCTGGTCTCCATCATCACCTATATCGTCCACCACAGGTGAGAAGAAACTCTGTTAAATATCGATTCATGTTTTTTTCGTTCATTAATAAAACAGTCAGGTTTGATGTAACAGTCAGAACAGATCAATTGTCTCAAACTCACTCACTCACTCACCCATTTTTGAACCAGAATCTGACATTTTTTGCTGCAGGTTGTCTTGAAAACAGGTTGAATTTTACTCATCTGGAGGATCATGTAGGCTAGTATTAACAACACTATAATAACATTATAACACTAGACATGGTTTGACATGTTAGTTTATGTGTTCCACTCAGTGACAAAGATGTCAGTGTCACAGTTCAGTCCTGCGTTTACCCAACGTATTTGCAATTTTTCCTCTGTTCATTCTTCTTGCAGTGTGATCCGTATCAGCAGAAACGGTTGGCACACACTCCTCAACTTCCTCTTTCACGTAGGACTGACATTTGGAGTTTTTGCTGGAGGCATCAATCAGATTAACGTACCTTTTGTGTGTCAGATTGTAAGTGTGTTTTTTTCTTCTTTCTGTTTTATCAGTGCGGTGGCACTTTGATAAGTCGCCTGCACAATTGTGGGGAAGTTGGCAGCCTCCTCGGTTGTTACTCAACAGGCTTCAAATAAGGTGTCACCTGTTTTGACAAGTTAGATGTAAAGTTTCATTAAAAAAACATCTGAGTGAGGGATAGTGTTCACTGAATTAAGCAGGGATATTTTCCACATTAATTTTGCTTGTTTTGGCACACTTTCCTCAAGGTATTCAGGTATTCTCCTCATTAGACTGGATATTAGGCAGCTGTAGCTGTAGAGGTAAAGCAGGTCGTCCCTTAAATTGACATGTCAATAGTCCTTGAACAAGATTCTGAATCACAAATGACCCATTATGGTTCCTCCATCTGTGTGACTAATATGGTAAAGCTTTGAGTGGTCGTGAAGCTGTAAAGAAGTGAACACAGTCCATCTATAATAGTATTTATGCGGTTTAACACCGAGTTCAAAGTAAGAATAAGTAAATTAATGTGTTGACATTTTGTAGCAGCAATGTAGATTTGTATGAACATTGTAACAGTACAAAACAGTCACTATATCGTATGAATAAGTTATTTTTATTTGTAGTTATTTATGACTACAATGATTTTGCATCTGTGCAGTTTTGCTCCTCTATCCAAACTCATTCAGTAAAAGCACAATAAAGTACAGGACAGTGCCCCAATATAAAAAATGTAATGCTTCAGGAAATATATTTGAATGTATTTCTCTGGACTTTCAGTTGTTGACTATGTATTTGTGAATTTTCATTTAGAATCCTGATGCACACACAGTTTGTAGTGTGGCGATTCATGTATAAAATGTTGTCACTTGTACTAATTTGAACTCTTCATTGTTTTTTTTTTTTTTTTTTTTTTTTTTTGCATCTGTGTTAGGTTGGCATCGTCCTCCATTATGCCTCTCTGTCTGCGATGCTGTGGCTGACATTTATTGCCAGGAACATCTGCAAAGACGTGTCTAAAGACCCACTCCGGGCCCAGGACAAGAACGGGCCAACTCAGACTCGTTCCAAACCAACTGTCCTCAGGTGAAATATTTACACAAATAGTAAGCGGCTGTGGGTCAACAGACGCAAAGACTAATCTTAGTGCACTGTGACAGTGTGAGGAGCTGTGAAGGGAACACAACAATGTCAAATGACTGAAAAGAATTTGAATCTGGACCAGTGTTGAAACTGAATCACATACAGACATTAAGTGATTGTAGCTGAAGCCTCAAGACCCACTTGTTAGAGCAGCATCAGAAGTCAAAACCTGAAATTATCCATTTAGTATTCAGGCCCATTACTAGGGCACTCAGATGCATCCAGTTTAGTTTAATGATCCCTCTGACATGAATAATCAAGTCCACCTGTGGCAGACTCAACTGATTGGACATTGCTCAGACAGACGCACACCAGTGTATAAAAGCTAGTTCCAAACCACAATTCCCACTTAGAGCAAAGGTATTAAGCTCTGGATACTTTTTGCTTATTCCACAATCACTAAGAATTTTTTAGTGAGTGTGGAATAAACAAAGAATATCCAGGCACGTAGGGTTGTGGTAAACAAGAACATGAGTAGAGAAAGAAACATGCTGGATTATTGACCTTCTATCTGAGAATGAGCTGAAACAGCCTGTTACCAGTTTCATGTTTTGGTATTAGGAACAAAAGTGGAGTCAGGATGTGCAACAAAGACTGAATCTGGCTCAATAAAACAGACTTTAAAGCTCACTAATTCATTCAATGTATGTGGGGGCATCAAACAGAACACGCAGAATACAAACAGAAACAGAAATGATACAAACAGAAATGTAACAGGACTAAGAGTCCACAGCCATGATAGTACGTGTGTCGCAGTGACAATACAAGCAGGTGTAATGTTTATCGTAATTTAACGTTTCATGTTGTTTTCAGGCATTTTGTCATAAACCAGAGAACTGGAAAAAAAAATAAATGTTGACTCAATGATGGTGCTGTAGGAAATGTCAAAGGATCACACGTTATTATTATTTACCCTGAGGCGATCATGAATGTCTGTATGACATTTCATAGCAATCAGTCCAATAGTTGTCTGAAAAGGAAAACTATAGTAAAAGGCACTAACAACAGCAACTGTTAAAAAGAGAAATTAGATTAGATATTTCAATCTGGACCAACAGGTTATGATTTTCAAGAAATTGTTCCAGGTTGTCACGACGCCTGAAACCACAAATTGCAGAGATCATTTTAATTTAATGAGCTACTATTTGATTTTCCTCTGTCTCTTTGTTACGCTGCAAAATTCCCAAACCAGCATTTGTGGTTTATATTTTTAATCTTTTTTTTTTTTTTTTTGGTTCCAGATTTTATTTCATCTGTGATGGAATCCCGATCATAACTGTTGGAGTCACGGCAGCATTTTCTTTGGATAACTATGGCAGTAGAGATGATGCTTTATAGTAAGTATTCGGTATTTCTTAGCAATCACGTTTTTATAAATTTTTCATTAAATAAATTAAAACTTAATGTCTTTGTGTCTTTTCTAGCTGCTGGATGGCGTGGAAACCAAGTCTGGGAGGATTCTATGGTCCTGTGGCGTTCCTGGTCTTGGTCATGTCCGTGTACTTGTTGTGCACCTACATCCAGCTCAAACGACACCCGGAGAGGAAGTATGAGCTGCGAGTGCTGAGTGAGGAGCAACAGAAATTATCATCCACTGAGTCCAACCATCACTGCCACATAGACACTGCTTCAGCTCCTGGACCTGCTGGGGACTGTCCACCATTTGCACCAGGGGTATCAGTGTTGGCCAATGAGCACTCATTTAAATCTCAGCTCCGGGCCACAGCCTTCACCCTTTTCCTGTTCCTTGCTACATGGGCTTTAGGGGGATTGGCTGTATCACTGGGGCATTTCCTGGATATGATATTCAGTTGCCTCTATGGGGCTTTTTGTGTCACTCTGGGTCTCTTTCTTCTCATCCAGCACTGTGCTAAACGCGATGACGTTTGGCATCGCTGGTGGTCTTGTTGTCCGTCCAAATCCAAGACAGAGGACAGGAATGGCAGCAACCAGAACCAGAGGCAGGAGCTCCATCAGCCCCACTGCCACCTGAACTCCTCATGCTCTGGCAAACAGCCGCTGCTCTCTCCTCAGCTTGTGCCGAATTCTTACAACAAAATCCTTCCATCTGCCCAGAGCCCCACACCCAACCATGCAGGTCCATGCTGTGTGGCTGTGTTGAGTCCTGTTAACACAGCGCCCCTGTCACCTCTCACTGAGCCACTGCCATCACCGCGTCCACAGTCACTTCCTGATGAACTCCCTCGTCCTGTTCTGCCCCTGCAGAGCTGCCTTACAGACAGAGCAAAGTCTCGCTCCTTCAACCGCCCACGCCCCTGCCTCCAGGATTACCGCTCTCACATGACCTCCACTAGTATGGATGGGAGTGTGCACAGCTCCCACCTGGACAGCCCTCACACTGCACAGCACCATGAAAGCTCAAAACTGGTTTCCAACAGCCCACACCCTGACCTCCAGCTTCCCTGCCCCAGCCCTCACTTGGATAAGCAGCTGGTTTCCTGCCATGGCTTGCAGCGGCAGACTTCCTGTCACAGCGTACAGGACTCATTGACTTCCTGTCACAGCCATGCACACAACATGGGCGGCAGCATCAGTTCCTGTCACAGCCTCCTCCTGCCTTCTCACGGGGTTCACACCTGCCAGTGGCACATGTACAGCTCAGGTGATCATTGTTCTACCACGAGCTGCTGTGACAAACCCGATCCCTTAACCTCGCAGTATCAGCAAGACCCTGATGCTTTCAGCTGCAGGTCAAAGGCAGCAGACAAAGAAAAAGATGATATATGTGTAGAAGTGGAACAGAAAGGTTTTCCAAGAAATACTCTGCCTCGGCAGCACGCCACCGTCAGCCTGCGAGGCACCATCGGCCGAAACAGGAGCCTGCAGGAAGATGGTCTGTTTGCTTCAGATGCCACGAGGAACATACGGACTGGCCCTTGGAAAAATGAAACCACTGTATAGTTTCCTTATGCGTGTATGTGCCAGACCTTACAGCAGGTCTGTAATCAAACTACTCCCTAAGTGTTTGGGTCTCACTGCCTTTTTTTAATTTTTAGTTTTACCCTTAAAGTACAAGTTGAGCTTTCAGTGGGGCCTCACATCCTGATGATATTTCAGAACCCTTTCAACCCTTTTACCTTTCAAACCAAGTTATATTTATTTGTTACAAATCATTTTTTGAGGAATATTAACACAAATAAGGTTCAGTTGATTCTGAATTGATTTTCTGCTCCATGCAGTTTAAAGATGCAGTCAGTGTGGCACTTTAGGAGCACAGATGCTCAGTAGGAGACAATGCCTCAGCCCAAAAGGTCCTGAATTTGAACCCCATTGGTTCCAGGTGGGTCTTATTGGTGTGTTTGCATTTTCCCCTTGTTTTTGCATCTGTTGCTCCTCCTACAGTCCAAAGACAAGCAGGTCAGATACAAGGGATACTTGTGCCAAGAGGTAAGACCTCTACTCCTTCCACTGCCATCAACGATGAACTAGAGTTTTTCAAAAATAAGGAAAAATGTCAAGCCAAACAAATACACGAATATCTTCTGAAGTTCTGAAACATCCATCCAAAGAAGCAACCAGCAGGAGTAGAGGTCTTTATGGGTCTGGACCTAATCCAAAGTTGACTTGTTCCCGTTCAAGTGACAGGACAGTGAGACATGAGATGCAGTGTTGGTTTATGAAAAAAGGGAGTATCACTGGTTGCACCTTTAAATAAGCTGAACTGATCTATTTTGAAGGGGCAATATGTAAAGATGTTCTATTATGCGTTTGCCTGTTTTCTGTTATATGTGTAATATTATAATGTCAGATGTCCATATTTAATACGGCCAAAGTTTCAAATTAGACACACGCATGTAAAAATATTCCATGAAGTCCAGGCTCAGGCTAGCTTTCTAACCTTTTTAAAAAAAATTCTGCACCATCAGCTCCAATTTCTTCACTTCTTCGCCCACCACAAGCACAGCTCAACCTCTGAAAACAGTAGTTATAGGTATTGAAAATGTAGACTTAGAAATATCACAGTAGTTCACATCTAAAACACGACAATGCTTCTTATCAAAAGCGTTTACATATTGTCGCAGAAATATCTATTCTCCATGTTTCTTGACCTCCTGCCACACAACTGACTTTTTATTTTTTATTTTTATTCGAACTAATGTTTGCTCAACATGAGTGCGAGCACATGCGGTACACAGTTATGTGCGCTCCAAATGATGGGGACTAAGGGAGAGCCATAAAATCTTTATTCCCCACCAATGGCTACCAAGTATAGTCTGCACCACCTCTGATGGGAGGATGGGAGGTGGGAAGAGAGACAGATGAGTGGATTTCCTGCCCAACTTTCTGGTAACATGCTGCCCCCTGTTTGTTGGAGTAAGAATTCTACAGTTACACATTGCCTCCTTAAAAAGGTCTGTTTCTGACAGCTTTCTTAGACACGGTATCATTTTCAACGATTTACAGATGTGGAAACCGATTTGAATCAGTGTGAGCATGTGTGTGTTTTTTAAATGTGTGCAACAGTGCATGAGTAGGTACATACAGAAGTGGTGTGTTTATGCTATATGTGTTTTGGATCCACCCCTGCCAAATTTTACACGTGTGAATATCTTGATAAAGATGAATTTATGAAGCCTGTGAATATTTTCTATGCTGCCAAATGGAGTCAAATAGACTCTTGTCTGACAAATATTGCACTAGTATGTTTTACAGTGACCCTCATATGATGAGATAATTCAAAAGAAAAGTGCAATGTGCTAGAAAAAGCACAAACCTTGTACAGTGCCAAAATAATGTGCCAGTTTTCACTGTGATGAGAAACTACACACAACTCATTCTGAACATTGTTCGTAGCATCATACAAACTTGAACTCAGGTTTTAGAAGATCATCAGCAGCCATGACAAATTGTTATACACGTTTTCTCCAGAGAGGTGTTCACTGGTTAGGCCAGTCTTTATCTAAATGAATCAGGTACGTTTTCTGTTTTATAGAGTAATGAAAACATTTCTCCCAAAGTATCAGCTCTGACATTTTAAGCTTCAAAACCACAGGCTTCTTCCTTATCGTGAAGTGATTTGACATGTGCTTTACATCTCCGCTCTGTATTTCAGAGAAATCATTTTCATTTTGGGAAACACCCTTTGTAGCAGAAATGTCACTGTGCAAAGAAAAACATATTCTGTGCTCAAAATAAGCATTTATATATTTTCTATTATTCATACAGGATAATATATAACACACAGTAGCACATAGGATGTTACTGTTTGCACAATTTAAATGACGAAAAATATTTTCTTTGTTCAAATTGTTCCACTGTTGATAGAGAGGAGAGAGACAGAAATGATGAACTGGCCTTGAGTAATCGAAAAGTTTATTGTCGTTTTCTGAACTTTAATCCCGGTTCTCTTCGTACTGCATCATCATGCTTCTCTGAGCCTCCTTCGTCAAACACCTCTCTGGCTCCTTGTATTTAATACCTTCATATTTTCACTGATTTAAATGTATTCTTATATTTTATTCTTCTTTCAGGCCATAATTAGGCCTTCATATGGAAACTAGTGTCAGATTTAAAGACGTATGATTCACACCACTGCTGTGTATTGTAAGTTAAACGCAGATGTTCACTTATGTGTCACCATTTCCTAGTTTGATGTATCAAACAGCACCAGCCCTCAGCCTGATGTTGATGACTGTGTACATGTGACGTGTTGTTGTGTCCCAGTGTTGCGACGGCTCTGAGCGTCTTCCCAGGCTGAGGACCAGATCACCTGTTAGTGTTGAAGTGACACAGAGCGATGCTGCTGTCCAAGCATGAAACCATCTAAATGTGGCATTTTATTTTTTATTTCTCACATCTGTTGTGGATTTTTCAGCAGTGTCAAGAAACAAGTGGACACCTTGTAAAACAAAGGGAGTACCAATATGAGCACTGTGTCGTCTGCTCTAGAAATAAAGTTTTACTGTGACACACGTCATGAGTCTGTGTTCTCTCTTCACACCATAGGTACCACAGAGGTTGAAATAATGTATGGTGAGTCAGTTAAATTGAGTAGGATTGTTGTGTTGGCAAATCTAAAATTATTTAAATACATAGAGCAACATTTTTAAACATTGTATAGAATAAATGTAAATAAATTAATAAAACAATTTAGTAAAAGCCCAAAAAAGGTTGTTTTTTGAAATTAGAATATAATAATGAAGTGACAGAAAGTCTAAACTTTATGGATAGATTTTAGAGAAATTCATGTTAAAAAAATCAGTGAACATGAGAATATCTACATTAGAGGCTAATGTTTGACCAACATTTTTATTACTTTATTGTCGAAATGTACTCATATATTATTATATATTATATTATGTTATATTAGATGGAAATTTGATTTTTTTTTTAGCACAAAACTAGAGTGTTTATTACTTTATTGGTACAATCAAACGTGTGTTCAGACAGTGAAAGTGTAATAGTACAACAAATGAGTTAATCAGGAAAATCAACACTGGGGATTTTTACTCAATGATCTGAAAGCGTTAAGGATTTTTTCCAGGATATGAAGAGTCTTCAGTTTGTTGCTGTGTTTGTGTCTCAGTATCTCTGACAGTGATAATTCTTCATGTAGCGGTCTCCTACATCCCTCCCTTCCCCCCCGCACACACACTGCTCCCCTCTACAGCCACAGGCCACTGGTCTGAACCACTTCAGCAGCAGAGAAGTCAGAGAAATTATGCAAATGTCTGTGATGTGAACATGACCTATTTTGAAGCCTGGAGACCTGGGTGTGTTGGTGCTGCGTTGGCCTACTGCCTGCACCTGACTGTATGACCTGCTGTACACATATAGTTACAAATCCAACCTCTTTAAGACAAAAATATATATTTTTTATGTAATTATTGTAAATTTACTCCACAAAGGATCAGTGTTTTGCCTGCGGGCACTTCTGCTGAATAGAAGGCTTCATTTTTTTTATACTGTAGAACTCACCAAAATGTTTTAAATACAAAAACATGAACTTATGTGTACCCTCAGTGGTCACCCCTGGTCACATGGACAATCTAAGGAAACAATAACAACACCTACACATTTTCTTCAGAAGCGTATCACCTGGCACAGATCAGGAAAACTGTGGCGTCTTCCAGCAGCCAGCTCACTGACAAGCGTCTGGTGACTGAGCTTTGGTGCTTCAGACTCTGTTGGACACAATCTGAAATAAATTACATGATCCCGTCACATGAAGGGACACGAGCTGGATGGTGACAGAGGAACCCGGAGGTGGGTGATCGGGAAGAACAGTCTGAGTCAATCAGAGCCGTGCTGTCGCTGGACTTCTGTCAGTGATGGTTTACCAGGTACCAGGACACACTGGGACTGTGTTCAGCGGTCACAGCTGTCAGATGATCACCGTCATGTGCATGAAGTGAGTTGGACCTGCTGGGCAGACCTGGTAATGTGTTAACTGATTAAAGCCTGTGACATCTGGGTCATCAACTCATCCTGTGGGAGGTCGAGAACATGAATTCTGAGTGAACCACGTTCAAAGCCTCGACTGTGGAGGCAGCTGCTCAGTTGTGGTGAAAAGGCCGTAGGTGTTTGTTGTGGTTCGTAACCTTTAACCTGCAATAGATAATGTGAAATACACGTGTGTCCAAAGAGCTGTTCTCTGACCAGCATAACAGATCAGGACAATATTTCATATAAGTAATCTGATGCTGCATGTCACAGTTGAACTAGCTGTTGTCTGATCAGTCTCCACTTTTCTCTCATTAAACTTCAAACTCACTTATTTTACACCGTCACTGGAGTTGGTTTCTGTATCTTGAGACAGATTCTTTAACTCCGTATTTTCTAATTAATCATTGACGGTCTAACTGCCACAGGAGTTTGTGTTCCTCCCTTTTCTCTTAGTTGTTGCAACCTGTTACGCAACAGCGTTCAACACTGTGAAATGCTGTACAATTTAAGTATATCCTCGACAAGTTTTTATATTTAGTGTGTTCACAGAGGGAATGAGACTAATTGAGTGAAGTTAACTCAAAGCAGAGAACAATGTGACTAAATATGGTGGATCGCTGCATACAAAGGAAAATGGGAGGAAAAAATAGGAAAACAAATTGCGGGTTATGAAACAGCTGAAAACAATCTTGTAAAATGAAACAAAGCAAAATGAAATTTGAAATCTGGGGACAATAGTTATGAAATATATTTGTGAACTGACACCACATGCATCATTTCCCGTTATAAAATCACACTGATGTGTTGTATTATATATTACATATTGTAAAGACTTAGTTTACGTGTAAGATCATAGTCAGAAAATGTAGATTAGCATTTAAAAGCTGACATATCAGAGCATGTATACCTGGCCTAAGTTCTCTCTGTATATAAATCTTAGAAAATGTCTGTGTAAATTGTTAGAACGTGGACAAACCTCTTCATTTTTTAAACCATTTACCTAAACTCTGTGATAAACTGGGTGTGCCCCGCTCTCGCCCACATTCAGCAGGACTGGCTCCAGCTCTCACTGTAACTCTCAACAGGATAAGCAGTGTGTAATGATAACGGACAGCTGGATTTACCCAAACCACATTAAACAAATGCCGCACAATAACATGAGCTCACGAATCCTCCCAGTTTGTGTCATTGCGAGTCCAACTGTCTCGTCACTTCAGAGAAGTCTTTCCTTCAGTTTAACAACATTTTGGTGAAAAAAAACAAAACATCACAGGCTGTTTTGTCTTGTGCTGCCCTCATGTGGATCTTTATAACATTTTCATCTCCCAGTCAACGAACTGAAGTCTAACCCGTCACAAAGCATCAAAATGTTATATCAACTATATAATCACAGGTTATTCATGATCATTTAAGTAAAAAAAAAAAAAAAGGAAGAACAAAACATGCCACATTCTGTTCATAAGG
The DNA here is from genome assembly GCA_016801845.1 of Polydactylus sextarius. NCBI lineage: Eukaryota > Metazoa > Chordata > Actinopteri > Polynemidae > Polydactylus > Polydactylus sextarius. Next base: position 2,842,512 of record CM028920.1, on the reverse strand, counting down.
TATATACATTTATTAGGAGAGTGACTCACTAAGTTAAACAGAAGATACAGTACACATTGTCAACCTGCCAAATGACATTTGAGGCACTTAGCATGAGGAAAGACTGGATAAAGATTTGAACAGCCTGCTAGACAGAAACAATTGACTTGACTGTACATGACGGGCGAGACCAATAATAAGAATTTGTCATCCTAACAGCTTGAAGTTGGACTGAACGGTAGGAGGTTAACTTCTGCACTGGATTGAGTTCAAATAGTTTGTGGAACAGAGGAAATAATAATCATGATCTGGTAGTGTATGATGAACCGTTTCTACTTATCACAGTGCAGAGCTCGTGTGTACAAATTCGCCATCCCGTCAATGACGTTTGCCTTTGAATTTTCATGATAGAAGCGAACATTTCTTTGGCCTGAGAGCAGTGTGTGGGGAGGGGCGGGGGTGGGGGCGTGAAACAATAACAATCAGCCTGAACCGAACCTGCTGGACTCCATCTTGCGTTTGCATCCATTTGGCCGTGATCAATTCAAGTGAAAATGAATTTAACAGAAAGTTCAAAAAGTACAACCCTTGCTTCATTTGTTTTCTTTTATTTCAAGTATACATGAGCAGAATTTTTAGCCCTTGATTTGAGGAATCAAAACCTTATTCTAATATTTTAGGACAGGAGAGAACTTGAGTCATTGTAACAATTTATTGGTCCTGTGCCTGTGAAAGTTGATCATATCTGCTGCTTCCCTGGTTACTCACTAATATTAGTTAATATTAGTTAAGGAGTATAACTAACACTCCAAGTATTTCATAGGAAAGAGAATTAACTTTGTTGCTGACGGGATTGATGGAAAGTTGATCCGACTGAGGTCAGAGCTTCAGTAACTGGAGGCTGACTGATTTAAAGTATAAAAACATTAGCATGGCTTGCATTATTTAGTCACGTTTGCATATTGAATGGAATAAAACATTCTTCTCCACAGTTTGATCACATAATACAATCATTAAAACCCATGAAGAAAATACAAAGTTCATGTCCTGTTGCTTGTTGTTAAGAAAAGTATGTCAAACGTAACATAAAAATAAATGTATGTACAGCATACTGAACTGGGTGACAGTGAGCAGATTTACAGTACAACATTAAGGCAAGAAAAGGTGAAATAAACAGGTCACATTCAAGTTTCCTAAAACATCTACAACGCCTATAAAGCATGAAAAACAAAGATCAGTAACAATAAAACCTTTCCAAGTATTCGTTATTAACAAGAAACTTTTCAATGGACCGAAAAAACAGATTGAAGGAAAGAAAATGCCTTTTCTGTGTTTTTATTTTGGGGTCTAGGTGTGCTGTTGTGTTTTATTTTATTGGGGGGAGGGCTGTTTCATACCCTTGTCTATTCTTGTTCAGTGTATAAATTTTCTGACGTCGCGTTTTGTACTCGCATAAATGTTCGGAGGTTTTTGGGGTGATCCAGCCAACCCATTCCATTTACACATTAAATGTATCCTTCCTCTGACCAGCGCTAGCAGCAGTAGCACAGGTTCAAGGCTTAAAATCATTGCTTCCACTTCCTGAAGAGGTATGGTAGTGGTCCAAGTGGCTTGTGCAGTGTTATTTGTAGTGGGTGTTGTAGTTACACACAGGGTTTGATTTGGTGGCCCCTAGTTGCAACCACACAATTAAAAAAAAAGACAGAAATCATTATGCTGTATGAGTGTTTAGAATTATTAGTGTACCTAACTGTGCATTTGTCTACTGTAAATTCTCAAATATTGGCCAAGCCTTTTATGTCATAAATATATTCGCTAATATTTCAGTAAAAAGCCTCGTTAGGCTTAGTTCCTAATCTGATCCTTCTTATTTAATGCTGATGAGTTACACTTCCAGTAAAGACATTTCTCATTTAAAAAAAAAAAAAAAAAAAAAAACCCTCCAGGGAAGAATGAGCACTTTCTTTTACTGTTAAATATCTTTTTAAATATCTGCAGGAACTGTTGTATTTCGCTGACAAAGTTTTAACAAAAGGTAAGTGTAAAAGCAAATTGAAAGTTGAACATTATTAATCGAGACCGCTAACATTTGAGAATTTACAGTTGTGTGTGCAAACATTGACAGTTTATTTGAATATTGGATGTAAATAGAGATGACCTTTACCATTGCAGTGTAATCTTTTGTCGAGTCAGAGGGTTTTTGGGAAGTAGATGGCGGAAGGGCCTACGACAATACTCAACTCTTGATGTTAACATCCTGCACCCACTCTTCACTTGTGGAAAAGCCATGAGACACCCATAAGAAGTAGAAGTACAGCCTGAAAGTAAATTCACGGGGCCTCTAAATTCTGAATTTCATGATAAATCTGTCAATGTAGTTCCATGATGTTTAACATGCACACAAACAGCCTGATCTGCAGACGACAAAAAGAATTTTTTGAATGAAACTGCATAGGGTGTATTATAGGCTGATCTGCATTTCTCAAGTATTGGCAGTGAGCCATGAAGCATCCCTGTTTAACAGATACAGTATTTCATAAGACCATCGGTCTGTTTGAGCAACGTGGCAGACAGAAGAGATTACTGTGAAAAATCTCAGCTCTCATAATGACAAATGCATGCTACAGGTTGACAAGATCCTGACAGAAGAAAACTGTAAACTACTCCTGACAACAGAATAGTGTAAAATGATATCCCATTAAATTAAAAACACATATGTAAAAGGAATAATTTGGACCAGAACATTTTTCATCACAAGCGCAAAAACAATTGAAAATGTCTACAAGCTTTAGGGTTAAGCTATACAAATACAGTTTCCTGTCCTCATGAGCAGGATAATAAAATATACAAAAGTCCCTTAAACTACGCCAATGCTTTTTTGAAATTTATATGCAAAAATGACAACCCAAATTACTATGAAATCACCTGAGAAATTCAATCTATCTCTGCATACAACCTTTGCTGATACAGTCTCCTTTCTTTAAGCCAGTGCTCTTTCAACTCCTAATTACAGTGTACCATTTTCACAGTTCAATTTGACCTGTGCATGCATGATATAAAATCATGCTCGCAGTACATAATTTAGCAGAATATACACATATGAAAAGATAAACTATGATTCACTTAAGAATATGTATTGACATGGACAGAAATTTAACAACTGTATAACGGAAGGTCATTAAAAAATATACAACTTCAACCATTTGTTCCACCCCAAAGGAAATGCACCTTTTCAAGGTGACAAAAAAACTTTCAAAACAGTTTATTCCAGTCTCTAGTTGCCTCCATGAGGTGTCGCTGGCCATGGCCAATCCAGTCTTCTTGGCTGTTGAAGAGTCGCCCACAAAACCAGCAGTCAAACACCGCTGACTCTTGTTTACAACCCGATAAAGGATCCACAACCTCATACTTTTTTTTGCTTTTTTTCTTTAACTTCAGTTTTAAAAGGAACCGCTCTCGGACAGAACTCTGAACTGCCCGAGGTCTTGGATCATTGCCATGAGACGACATGCCTTTGGTTGAGTACTTCTTCCCTTGAGCACCAAGCTCAGAGAGTGCCTGGATTGTTTTTTGAGACAGAGAGACCTTAGTAACAGCACCTTTGTACCTGTTAACTACCTTCATGATATTGGCCACTTCAGGAATGTCAGCATCTGGATGATTGAGCACCACAACAGGTTGGTATCTACGAGGACATTTGATCTGCTGTGCAGAACTGAACGGGGCAAGTCTCAGTGTCCTTTCAACTTCTTTGGCTACAGGCTTCCATAACACAGCAGTCTCTCTCTCAGACAGTACTCTATTTGTGAGTCTCCTAGCTTTATGCACCGTTGTTGGAAGCTCGTCAAATAATGCTTTCCTGCGCCTTTTCCTTTGGCTTGGAGGCCGAATTGGCCTTGGAGCTAGAATAGGTTTCTCTGCTTCACATGGTTGTACCTTTACATTCATCTGAGACGGTGACATGCAAGATTCCTTTAGGTGTTTCTGTGCAGAATTTTGTGTGGCGACCATTTTTTTTGCTCCGCTAGAGGCATTTCCATTAGCTGTGTTTGGTGACACTAGAAAACACTGAGTCTGAGGTCTGGTGGCCAAAAACAAAGGTTGACTGCTTGAGGTGGGAGTGCCACTTGTAAGTAGGCTGCCAGTAGGGGTGACAATTTTAAATATAACTTTGTTTCCAGTACCTTCACTTGTTTGACTACACTGAGTCCCGGTCTTTGTCTCTTGGTTGTTTAGAAGTAGGCCTGATTTGGGTGGAGAAATGTACCGAAGCAAGAATGCTTGGCGACCAGGCTGCAGAGTATTGGATTTGTCTGCAGAGCTCACGGGCATGGCCAGAACTGGCCGTGAGTTCAATGGGAGTTGTGTACTTGCCAATCTGAGACCAGGAGTACTGGGGGTGTGAACAAGTGGAACGGACCTCTGTACCAAGTAGCAAGTAGGCTGCGTCTTTGATGATTTTTCTGTGGGTGTATTATGCGGTGTACTCGACAGGAGTACAGGACCTTTAAATCCTGGACTATTAATAAGGTAGTGACTTGAGGTGGTTCCTACACTTGGTTGAACAGCAGACAGAAGTGTTGTCCCTTTTTCAGCAATTCCTGCCTTTGGTGCTGATACACCCATCCTGCTGGTGTTTGGAGTCAATGTTACACCAGTTTGGTTTCTTGATCTTTCTACCCCTGGTTTCATGTACGACACATTTATCTGAGGATTTGCTGAATTGGTGATCAGTTTAAATCCTGGACTTGATTTGACCTGCAATGGCATAGCAAATCTGTTCTCAGTAGTCCTCAGGAGTAGTGGCTGTTTACCCTCTGGCAACTGAAGAATTCGTAGAGTTGTTTTTGTTTGTTTCAAAGAATCATTGCTCGAGTTTGATGGTCTTACTCTTTCCTTATTTAGTTGTTGGGTAATGATTTCATCCGAGTGTTCCTCCACAAAACTGCCCAAGGATGTTGAACTGCTATTATTTTCAGGTGTTTTTTTGGATATAGGAATGCTCTCCTCCTCAATTTTAATTATATTAAAGTCTTGAAGTACTGACTCAGGATTTTCATCCTCAGTGGAAGAATCATCAACACTAGCTATGCACCCATCAACCTCAATGTCACCATCCAACACTTTCTTAATGCCCTCTCCAGTCATTTCGTGAGTCATTTCTCCATTGTCACTTTCCATGAATGGTTCTGGCGACTCTGCCAATGACAGGCAAAACTTTGATGACTCACCAATACTGTCTTTGTCAGCTGTTTGTTGGGACATGTGGCCAAACCTTTGGGTAGCTGAAGTACTAAATGTTTCTTTTGAATAGTTGTGAAAGGTAAATACTTCTTGGTTTGGTGAGTTTTGGGTACAGTTTTTGGAGCCTGGGGCATTTTCTTTATGGAAACCTGAAGAGGGTGAAGATGGTTCTGATGGAGGTACTGGATTTGTTAAAAGCTTTTTAAAATTTTGCTGACAATTTTTACGTTTAATCTCACTTCTAACCCCATTAGTTGTTTCTGGTGTACTTTGAAAGGTTTGGTCATCATTGTTTATAGTGTTACTAGACGAGTTTCCTTTGTATTGGTCAGTGAGTTTGTCCGCAACCATTTCAGTTGATGATAACTCATTTCCAGCCTCACAGTTCTCAGCAATTTTTGTGTGGGCTGATTTGGAAAGCAGTGTTTCCTGAGCAACTTTCAAAGGTGATGATAAACCAGTGATGTTACTGATTTTTGAGCCACTATGGCCAGCTGCATCAGAATTACATGTTGCAGAGACCAAGTTATCAAACGTACTTCTCTCTGAGCAGGCAGTTTGAACTGGGTGACTCTGGTCGCCCACGTGGTCAAACTCATTTGACATGGGGTATAACACATCTGCACAAGTTGAGGACATATTTAGCAAAAGACTGGACTGATGTTCCTCATCTTGGTCAAGAGTGGAATCAAGGTTACAAATGGAGGTTTCTTCCTCCTCAATCTTTACTTTTACTGCCATAATATCATCTTGATCCATCTGTATGCAAGATCCACTTCTTGGTGAAATGGCATAAGTGGCGCTCTTGCTATCAACACATTCCCCATTCTCAACAGAGTCTTTACTTTTATCCAACATTGGATTTGTTGTAAAGAATCCCACATCTTCGGCTGAGGAATGGTTTTGAATAGGTGAGTCTTGCTTTGCTGAGGGGATTACTTTGAGAACTAAATGCTTTTTGCCATCAACCATTTTGAATCCCATTACTTTGGTGGTGCAGTTAGGGGGAAGAGAAATTTTGTTCTTAACCATCAGAACAGTCAGTCCATTGGGATTTGTGTGACTTGTAGCATCAGAAATTGCAGAGTTGTCACATTCCTGCAACATTTCTGGTGTGGACTGCTCTGTGTTATGAGAGCCTTTGCTCCAATTCCCATTGTCCTTTTTTGCTACAGTCCCATCCACCAAGTGTTGCGTCTCCTCTAAGGATAGCTCAGATTTGATCAGCTTTCCATTTTGGTTTGCCACACTTCCAGAAAGACAGTTAAGCTTCGATGTCCTCTGAGCCTCCTGTGATTCACCACTCTTTTTCAGTAAATGTTTTAAGGTTGCAGATGAATTTGCTGGAGTGCTGCTTTCTTCTATACCTTTCCGTGTGTTCCTTTTCTCAGACTCCTGTTTGTGAACAGCTTCAGTGTGTTTTTTCAGGTACTCATTTCTTGCTGCACCATATCCACAGATCTGGCAAGTAAAGGGGAATGTACCCGCATGAGCTTTCATATGCCTCTGATGATCCTCTTCACTCATGCTGATATGTTTACATTTTGAACACTTCCAAGGACTCTCATTATGATGATGTATGTGCTGGACGAAAGTCCCGGCATCCACCGTAGTAAACTCACACCAGTCACAGTTAAACTGCCCGTTTCGACTGTGACACATGATGTAGTGTCTGGTGAGCAGCAGCAGAGAGTACTGTACATCATCGTCGCAGAGCTCACATGTAACCAGAGTATTTCTGTGCTCGATCCGATGGCGCTGAAGAGCAGGAAACTCATTTGTAACAAATCCACACAGGTCACAAGGGTATGTCGGAAGAGTTCCTGTATGAGCGGTTCGAAAATGTTTGAGGAGATCATTGGGGCTATAGGTGCAATCATCTTTACACACTGAGCATCCAAAACTCAGGATCTTGCCAGAGAAAACTGCCCCCTGCTGACTTTTACAGTGGGGTTTGTTGAGAGTTGGTTTATCTTTCTTGATGTAATTCAAATATTCTTTAATGGAAGATTCTTTTGCATTTAAGACTGGTCCATCTCTCGCTTCTCTGAAATGCTTGTACACAAAGTCTTTTACCTTTTCTTTTTCATCCTCTATTACAGATATGCTGCAGTTTTTGACAGAGTCACGAGTTACTAGGAGGTCTTCTTCCATGGTGGCAAACTTGCAGATATCTCTAAGAGAAAAGAAAGCACACAAAAAAGCATGTTAATTAATATCGACTTATTCCAAGGGTATTTAACATTTCTGTAGAACAAAAAAAAACACTATGTACTTTGTATATAGTGAAGTGTACTCACTGATAGGGTAAATGACCGACTACGAGCAAGGAAAAAAAAGAGACTTTCTGTAAGTTATAACCCAGAAAAAGTACACATTTGTTGTAGTTGACTGATCAGTTGCTGACCTTATCACAGCCAGTGTTTCTGTCAACCATAAATACTTTACAGTTTCTTATACACTGACCATACTTTTAACACTGACGTCCTCATGTTCATTCATGTGTTCTCTGCTTCACTGTCCTCTGCTTAGTGCTGCACACGGTGCACCAGGTGAAGTGAAAGTAACTGTTTAACTAGCATGGAGTTTATGCAGTTTTCCTGCATGTTTCATACCACAGAGTGCTTGTTCAACTAACAGCAAGTTGTTATGCTGAATCAATGAAAATAGTTCCAAGTTAGTCAACTTAGTCAAACCTGCAGCTCTTACAAACATACTGCACTTCATTTTTATGAAACTTGGGAATAGAAAACATAGGTCTCTGACAAGAGGGGTGTGGTCGACACAAACAAAGGCCGGCCTTCAAATAAAGGTCAAACAAAAACCAAGCATGAATACTGGAACTCAACTTTCGCAAGAAAGACACAGGCTGCTGAATGTTGACAGCACAGTCTTTGGTCAGATGAAACCATATACATTTGTATATGGTGACTGAAGTGACTGCATAGCTCTGACTGTGAAGCATGGAGGTGACGTGGGGCTGCTTGAGTGTAAAAGCTGGTGGACGACTAAAGGTGCAACTTTTATTAATTATAAATAATTAATCAGACATGGACAGTCACGTTTCTGAAACTGGTCTTGTTAAGTTCCAGTCAGAAAGACATCACTACATTTAACATTTTAATGACACTGAACTGTGGTGTTCTCCAATTTTGTTGCAAACCTTACCGTATGCTCACCGCTGACCTCTATTAGTGTGTTTTGGTGTATACTTCTGATGCTATTATTTGTTTCTATAATATCTCAGGAGGAGTGGATGAACTCTGAAGGCACAGTAGTGTGGTCTGTGATACCTAAACCTGAGCAAACCACACTAAATTTGACACCAAGACAGAACTGGTTGTGACACATTTTAAGGGAAAAGCTCCTTTTCTGGTGGCCTCAACAGCAAGTAGAAATGAAATTCAATTTTTTAAAGAGACAATAAAAAACCTAAGGGAAATTAAATAAATAATCCAAAAGGGGCGTGTGTTACTACAGAATGAGTCTCTGGGTGGATTAAGTCACTGACACCCAAAGTTACACATAAATCACTTTTATAACAGTACAAACTTGCTTATTTAATCTTCCTCTTGTAATAATATGTATTAGTTGTTCTATTGCTTACATTTAAATTTGAATGAATTAATCATATAACTATCAATTGACAGACACTTGACAAACACAAACAATGATGAGTCCAGGTTCCTAAACAACAAAGAAAGCATCTGTTTTTTTGTGTTTCATGATGATAAACTAAATGTCTCTAGATTCTGCACAGCTGGTCAAACAAAATTAGTCTTAGCGTGAGTCTTAGCAACGTCTATATCTTTGTAATTTCCAATAGAATAGAACTTAAAAAAAAAAGACAATTTAGTGATGACGTACTTGTGAAGACTTTACATTATCTGGTTGCAATATACTAAGACTAGTTTACTGTTATGTGAATCATATGAAGTATGATTTCAACTGAATCAGTGAACTCTGGATTTTCTGCTAAATAGTTATGCTGCAGGTGTGATAAACTCTCCCTCTGCTTATTACAAGCTCTCAATTATAAATCAGAACAAAATAGCAAAACCAGAGATCTATAAAAACATCTACTGTCTTCACTGTCACTAGGATACACTCTTTTGTCCATGGCGGGTGATGGTGTTTTTCCACAATCTGATTGCAGGTGATCTAGCTAATTATAGACCCATATCAAAATCTCCCTTTTATGTCCAAAATCCTTGAGAAAGTTGTTGCTGCTCAGCTATGTGATTATTTACATGGGAATAGCGTGTTTGAAGATTTCCAGTCAGGGTTTAGAGCTCATCATAGTACAGAAACAGCATTAGTGAAAGTGACTAATGACTTTCTTATGGCCTCAGACAATGGACTTGTCTTTGTACTTGTCCTGTTGGATCTTAGTGCTGCGTTTGATACAACTGATCATAAGATTCTATTACAAAGACTAGAACATGTTGTTGGGATTAAAGGCACTGCACTTTCGTCGTATCTATCAGATAGATTCCAGTTTGTTCATGTAAACAATGAGTCTTCCATACATACTGCAGTTAGTCATGGAGTTTCACAGTCCTCTTTATCTTATACATGGTTCCCTTAGGCAACATCACCAGGAAGCACAATATAAACTTCCAGTGTTATGTGGACAATACCCAGTTGTACTTATCTATGAATCCAGATGAAACTAACCAGGTCATCAAACTTCAGGACTGTCTTAAAGACATAAAGACCTGGATGACTCAGAATTTCTTACTTTTAAACTCAGACAAAACTGAAGTTATCAAACTTGGCCCTAAACATCTCAGAACATCATTTTCAGATCATATAGCTAAACTTGATGGCACCACTTTGGCCTCCAGTTCTACTGTGAGGAACCTTGGAGTAATCTTTGATCAGGACATGTCATTTATATCTCGCATTAGACAAGTCTCTGGGACAGCTTTTTTCCACCTCTACACCAGCCCCACGCAACATTGTGAAAAATCAGAAACTACCGTCTCAAAAGGATGCTGTAAAGTTCATTCATGCATTTGTTACCTCTAGACTGGACTACTGTAACTCTCTACTATCAGGCAGTGACTCTATCAAATACCTTCAGTTACTCCAGAATGCTGCAGCACAAGTACTGACAGGAAGTAGGACCAGAGATCATATTTCTCCTGTATTGGCTGCTCTTCATTGGCTTCCTGTCAAATCTAGAATAGAATTCAAAATCCTCCTGCTTGCCTACAAAGTCCTTAACAATCAGGCTCCATCGTATCTTAAGCTCATAGTTCCTTATTATCCTAATAGATCACTTCAATCACAAACTGCTGGTTTACTTGTGGTTCCTTGAGTCTCTAAAACCAGAATGGGAGGTAGAGCCTTCAGTTATCAGGCTCCTCTCTTATGGAACCAGCTCCCAGTTTGGGTCCAGGAGGCAGACATCATTTCTACATTTAAGGTTAGACTAAAAACTTTCTTTTGTGATAAAGCCTTTAGTTAAGGATGGTCCAGGTGGGACATGGACCTGCCTGAACCATCCTTTAGTTAAACTGCTATAGGATTAGACTGCTGGGGAACTCTGACAATACACTGCTCCTCTTCTCTCTGTCCCTCACTCCTGTTGTCTCTGTCTCTCCCTCACACTTCATGTTTTTATATCAATATATTACATATTATTAACACTCATCTGCTCTGTCTCGCAGTTGTGTCCCCCCACCCCGTTTCTCTTTTCTTAGGTAGCTTTGACTCCAAAGCTGTTGGATCCAGATTCTTCGCTACTGATGATGACATCATTATTATTATTATTATTATTATCATATTATGGTAGTTTGGCTTGAACAACTTCTTGTAAATATGTAGTCTCTACTGTCTCTTTGTGGTCTCCCTCCTTTTCTTTTTCTTCGCTCCCCCATCCTCCTCCCCTACCTTTCATCTGTCTCTTCTCTTTCTCTTTTCTCTGTCTTCATTTCCCTCCAGCCGGTCGAGGCAGATCAGATCGTCCACTCTGAGTCTGGTTCTGATGGAGGTTTCTTCCTGTTAAAAGGGAGTTTTTCCTCCATTGTCGCCAAGTGCTTGCTCATTGTGGAAATGTTGGAGATAAATATTTTTTATGATGTGCCGCTATATAAATAAAATTGAATCGATTGGTCAGAAGTTGGGCTGCTGACAGGTTCTGATCTGATCCTCTCAAGTTAAACCTGCACCAGAGCAGGTTAGACGTTCAGCATCAGTTACCATGGTGATTTACCACCAGTAAGAAGTAAAACAGTTTTGTAAGTAAAACTGAAGTTACCTTGACAACCGTTTCTGAAAAGCACGTTCTGTTGTTTGTACGTGCATCGTAAACATATCTGAAGGTTCAACACAGGTCGACAGACAGCTGCATGTTGTTTCCTGGACATTTGTCATGTGCTCCCTGGTTTGACTCAGTACAACATGCTGAACGTGCCTACCCACATATTTCACCTAGGAAATAACTCTGGTAAATAACATGCAGCTGTCAGTCGGCTGCTTGTGTTGAGCCTTTGGATATGTTTACAGAGAACTTATGGACAAACACGACATGGAGTCAGAGGTAGAAATCATGGCGACACAGATTTAGAAAGCTATAGTGACGGGAAAGTTTCTGCTCTTTGCTAGGTTAGCATTTATGAAATATTTGAAGGGCCAAGTTGCCGTTACATTTATTTTATCTAATTAATGAATTAATGTCTTGAAACTGTGAACAGGACGGTACTATGGACAACAGTTTTGTTACATCACTCTATGGTATTTTATGGTTTTTGTGTGAGTTTCCACCCCCTTTCTCATTGAACCGCACATTTTCCCCAAACTTTTGCTCGGAGAAGCAGCTCTTTTTGGGATTCACAGGAGACACAGATGAGGTGAACGAGCATGAGCATTCGATAGATTGAGGCAGCAGAGACTTTGCACTGTGCTGCTGTCAATCCATCTGACTAAAGTGCGCTCCTTTGCCAAGAGAATGGATGAGCTGCTGCTCCACAACAGGAGAAATGCAGTCTTTTGCAGATCTGCTGCCCTTTGTTTCACTGAAACCTGGTTCAGTCAAGCTTCCACTCGAGGACTACACTGACGAAGGTTTGTGTAGGGAGGTGAGTGTTGAAGAAACCACGCAGCCCTAATTTGCAGAGCATATCCATGGACTGTAAGCGGTTTTATTAATTGTGGAAGCCTTTTGTTGTTTATTCTGCTCGGTTGGTCCTGCATCACAGAAGCTTTATGACACCTGGCTGACTAGATAACTAACATGGAGCATGAACTCACAACATGAGTCCCTGCTCATTGCTCTGGGGGACTTTAACGTGGCAAAACCACAGTCATGATCTGCCGGAACACAAACAGCAAGTCAAGTGTTGCACCACTGATGTAAACAGGACCATGTGCAGCTCTCTGCAAGGTCCATCCTCTCCTTACCCGCAGGCAGAAATTAAAAGCTGTTAAACTTATGGTGAAGAGAAGAAAAAGATGGGCCACTTTTTCCACACATACAACAATTAATGCTGGTTTACACATTGAGGCAGTTTTGTTGGAGCACGACTCCCGTACAACCGGGCCAGGAACACGCTGACGACGGAGAACAAAGAAGTGCTGCTCTGATGAGGTAAAATAACAGTTTTTCAGCCCATGACTTGGCGTCAGCGTGGACAGACCTGCAGTCGCCACAAACTACCAGAGACCATCATTCCCACACAAACACACTGCACAATGCAGGTTTGGGAAGGCTTTATTAGCACCCATCACCTGTCCGGACATCAGTCAACCTTCAGCTACACCATCACCCTCCACTAGAACTGAGGATTTACAACAACCTGGAGCTGAGCACACTCAACGACGTGGAGATGACAGGACTTTAGGGTTGATCACCAGGATCAGTGGTGCTAATCTGCTCTCTATCCAAGACTTATACTCCTCCGTCAGTAAAGACTCCTCACACCAAGCCCACTACCTGTTCTCACTCCTCCCTCCAAACAGTACACAACACTTCAACCACAAGACACAAACTCAGCTTCTTCTTCCAGACACTAGATCTACATATGTAAAACTATCTGTGTAAACAATAACTTAAGTATATATACTTAAATTCAAGAATTATAAACTCCAAGTGGTACTTACAGTATCTGTTCATTTTTTTCTTCCTTCATACTGTTGCTCTTGTGCATCGTTAGTTTATGTCCAATTCCATGTATGCTATATGTTAGCAGTAAGAGTGACACTGGACTTAATTTCCTTGCGTGCGTGTTCACATTTGGCCTTTAAAGCTGCTTTTGATACTGAGAGTTTCTTCTTCCTCAACTGCGTTTGTATAATTAGCCTCACTGCCACAGGGAGAAGACGAAACTTCTGCACTGCAGGTTTAACACCGTGTGGACTAATTACTAAATAATTAACATGTTACCGACAGTCTGGCTTGTCTAAAACCTAGCAGATTTGTGTACGTGAATACAAGCTTCTACATTAGTGCAGGGTCAGTTAAATGGCTTCCTGTCTGTTAAAAAGCTCCACTTATAAATACAAGATGTCTGCTGAGCGGAGACTTTAAAGGGAGCTATGGATCTAACAGTGACGAGTCTCGTACAACGTTAAACAGATTTTGTTTAAAATTTGAATTTCCTTTGCTTTTTTTTTTTCCACTGATTTTATTATTATTGATGTATTTAATTGTGCGGCTGCGGTTACATAATTATTATGAAAAATACAAAAAAAAAAAAAAAAAAAAGTCAAACAACCCCCCACTGCAACACTAATGACCCTCACAGTTTAAAGAAACACTGTTGGTTTGACTTGGAGAGAAAAGTTAAATAAAGATACTGAGTTAAGATACTAGTCAAAACAGATTCACTCTGGTCTGCATACCACTCAGGGCTTGGCATGTTTTCTGCCAGCTCACTGAACGCTCTATCAGTTGCTTCCATGCACATTAACTTCTTACACATGTGCTACAGTAGTTCCTCTCATCATGAGCAGCTCAACAGCGAAGGGACTGAACTGCGCAGGGACATTTAGACGGCGGTCTCTGTGTGGTTCAAACCCCCTGATGTTACACTGACAGATGGTTGCCGTCTCTCTCTCTCCTTCACTTCTGACCAGACTGAGCTGATAACTTGACATTGAAGTTTGTGTAAAGTAAAATAAATAAGAAAAAAAAAAAACTGAAGAATCACCACCCTGAAAAAGCGTTGCACAACAGAGAGCAAAAGGAGGAGCTGGTTTAAAAAAAAAAAGAGTAAAGAAAAAGAAAAGAAAAAGATGTTCCACTTTCAACACTGACCACAAATGTAATAATCTGCAAATTATGTGAGACAGCAGTTGTAATAGTAGTGAAAAGGAAACAGATATAACATGACGCACATCATTACCATTGACACATTAAATTATACCATGACATACATACTTAAACACTACAGCCCAGCATTAGTCAGCAGTATTAAGTTTGTGATGATGACTACAGTTAAAAATAATCGTTCACCTCTTTTCAGAAACATCACAGTGACTGTGTTATCCATAAAATAAAATGTCAACACAGTACGATTTACAGAGAATCCTGCAAGGAAAATTGAATATTGCCAAAAGTTACGTTGTGAATACAGAGAAAGGAGAATTTCCATTATATATGTATGAGAGAAACAGCTGGTCCTGATCATGTTCCAGGTCTTTGTGAGCATATTCAATCAATCACAGCAACACACCTGCCTGGACAAGGTCTTAAGACCAAAACTGGTCTTAAGACCTCAGTCGGCTTCACACTGTCGGGCCAAAGCTGCGCTAACTAAAGAGTGCCAGGGCTAATTGGTGCCACCGCGGGGCTGTCTGATTTCTGGCCCGACTGAAACGCTGGGAATAAAGATGGCAGTGCAGAAATACATTTACAATTTTAACTGCTACGGAGAACGATGGTTGAGACCAGAACCGACAGTTCTGGTCTCACGATGATGTTCGTGCTCTGCTCTCCATCTGGGCAGAGAATCGACGGGGTTTGTCGGAACAAAACACATCGCTGCAGAGCTTTCCAAGGTAGGAATCCAGAGAGCTGCCCTCTAAGTCTCAGAAAAACTTTAGAAACTGCATGCGCAGTATAAGCTATGCTAGCGATCTAAGCAAATGGCAGCTAGCAAGCGAACTTCTTACAGCAGACCCATGTAGATCTGCTACAACTAGAATTAAAAACAGCGACAGAATTGATTGTTTACTTGCTGCCAGTCATTTGTTTTTGCGTGCTTGATCCTCCCATCCTGTTTGAAAATGAGTGACGCTAGTGACGTTTTCACAAACCCGGAGAGGCTAGTAGCTTGACTATCTGATTAGGGGCTATGGGGCTAGTAGACCTGGGCCACTAGCGCCTAGGTGGCCCCCAGATGACCCCGGCCCGGCCTGGTTTGACAGTTTGAAGGCAGCTAGTAACAAGCTGTAATGATTACCGGCCCATTGCCTTCACACTAGTAACACTAGGGACTCTGAGCAGCAATGGTTGAGAGGACGTATAAAGTCTATAGAAAAAATAATTCCACAAAATGCATGCTTCTGTCTTGTGACTAAAGGTCCCAAGACATGTTTCTTGTCTGCCGTGTCTGGTTGGCTGTACCCAGAAGATGTTGAGACAACTGACCACATGCAGGGTGGAACAGGTTTTTTTCCCCCCTCAAGCACCGTAGCCGTCACCTCATCAACTGTTGCTTAAAATCCCAGATGAAATGCTTTGAAAGGTTGTTATAATGTACCTGGTCCAATACCAGCTCAACTTTAAATTCATTTATTTGTCCAAGAGTAGGGAAATTACACTGGTGCAGCAGCATCGATATAAAATAAAAGTGCCAGCAAACATGATCATGAGGGACATTCACATCATGGTCACTCCTAATTTACAACACATCCCTCAGGCAGATTCAGCGTTGTGAAGGAACAGACCTGCCGCCTCAAGGGCAACTTCTTTCTTTAAGAGGTTGACAGGATCAATGCTTCTAAGAGACAGTTGCTAACTGACTTCACAAATAAACAATTACAACAATTATAGCTCATTAAAGCTTCATTACTGAGGTAAGAAAATAAGTTTTGTTACCTGTACTCCTTCAGGGAAAAAGTATTTCGAGAAAGACATTAATGCAGATCATCTCTGAAGAGGAGAAGCTGCCTGTAAAGATGGAGACAGAGAATTACAACTTTCATTTAGCAAGCTGTAAAATTATAAAGCTGTGATTTGTGGTCAAAATCAATCATCCTACAGTTTGAAGTTTAAGGTAATTAATGTTGTGAACATGTAAAACCATCGACAGAAACCAGAAAACTGTATCATGTCACATGACCTGCTCTTAACGCGCCTCATTACTATCAATGATTAGGCCCGTCCATGGCAGAGGCATCTCAGAAAACACTGCCAATGGAGCATAAATCTCACCTTTGTGTCAAGTATAGTTTCCTAGTTAAGTGTTTTATTATGGTGAATTGAACAATAATGGAGATGTCACTGTTCTCTAAAGCTATAAGACAAGAGATCAAGATCCACTGACACTTTCAAGCTGCTGATGAGTGAAGACGGAGGTTGTGGCTGCAGTGGCCACACGGGGCATCAGTCAAATTATTCTACAAGCAAAAACTAACTTTGACACAAAGAGGAGGCGTGTGCTCCATCGGAAGAGTTTTGCTTCAGTGATGAAGACAAACAAATTAGTTATGTCTTTGGGAACAATTCAGGACTGTTCATGTAATCCTGACATTTCCTACATAAACATCAAACCAGCCTGTATCAAATACATTTGATTTTGATGAAACAAACTAATAACATACAGCCATCTAACTTGTGTTTTAGCATCTGACTGATGATCCAGTCATATGTGCTCCAAGCAAATCAACTCCCATGGCTTTATAATTTAGGACACACCTCAGCTTTAACTTTTAGTTATCAGCCAATAAACAGCTCTCAATCAGGATTTCAGTTGACAGTTACAAACACATGATTCACAACTGACCTGGGGAGAAACCGCAGACGCACGCACATGTTAAACATATAGAGAAAAATCATCTCAAAAACAACCTGCCACAATATTAATGACTAAGCTTTGAATTCATTTATATTAATAATCTAAAAACAAGCCCCACGCATGAATCTGATGAACAGTGACAATCTAGTCACATAACAGTCTGAGGACCCACCTGAGTCCTGAAAGACCAATCACTGTCATCCATCGTGAGAATCTACTGAAACATCTGTCCTCTGACTGGACTCTGCCTTGTGATTAGATTGTTATTGTCAAATCGGATTTCACATGTGGAGTGGAAACAAGCTTTACACTCATTTGTCTGTACAAAGATATACAGAAAAAACGTGTCACTTTTCAACTCACCAATGATGTAGGCTAATTTGATTTTTACTCACAAATGTTTCTTACAGATGCAACAGCTGGATATGAAAAAATTAGATGGAATTCCCATTTTATATATTTGAGTTTTGGACTCAATGAACCATGAATAAAAAAAAAAACACCAGCTGGAATCTTGATGAGGAGCAAACGTTTTCACTATTTCCTGGCATTTCACCCTAAACAACTTAACCAACTGTTAAGCAGATTAATTGAATAGCACTAAAAAATACAGCACATTATCTGTGGCGCAGTCATTTGAGTATTATATATTCTTTCTAAGAAAAAGATGAGCATGACTTCCATTTAACATACCGTGGTGATGATAGAGGAGACATTGACACAAGTGGATATGAACATGGGGAAATACTTTTGTGCACAGGCTATTTCCTGAGTGCCACATTGACGCCTTTGCATAAACAGACTGCAGAGTACAGTGACGATTACTGATCAGTGATCGTCACTGTGTAGTTCAATACAGTTCAATTCAACTTCATGCATTTGAAGCACTAATGTGAGCTCAGCAGGGGACCAGCCTCAGACATAACTCTGAGTCTCAGTCAGCTGTCAACACTGTGGAAGCCATGTTAGGGGAAAAATGGCTGCCATCATTTTATGACTTATATGCACCAGCCTCTCGAGTCCAATGAAACCTCATCCCTGCCAACAGTGTCTGAACAAACACCAACACCAACTCTTGTTTATGACAAACTTGAAAACAGGATGGAAATTTTAAGACTGTGCAAATCAATTTCTACTATGCAGGAGATAATTCTGCTCACTATTTATTATTTCTAATAAAAGTAAATTGAGGAAAAGCAGTGTCATAAAAAGAAAGCAGGACTGCAGTGAACACCTGGGCTGCAGACAGGTAAGTAACTCCAGGCCCACACCATCCACACGGGACAGATACATGAAGCTTGGAGATGAGAGGAAAAGTTGCAGCGTCTCAAAACTGCATTTCCATTCAGACTGTTCTGCGCAAACGAGAACGATGCGATGCAAGAGTGACAATCTCCACCTTAACACTACAACTCCACATCTTAATTTAATTTGGCTTCACTTTTCCGAGTGACTTGCTCCACAGTCGCCTAAGTTAAGGAAAGGCGAGGGAAGACTGCATCAGTGGGAGAATTACAGGCTGTGGACACACAGCAACAAAGGATCCGGACTCTGCGCTCCCTGCTTTAACTGCACTGTGGCAACTTACAGCTCGACACATTGAAATATGTCAGCTACTTCGGGACAATGTTACTGCCTGAGGAGTTTAATGAGCAGTTATTTTACACCAAAATCAAGCCCCCACCCACGCCAAGATATTCAAAGTTACGGAAAATGTGTTGTTTCTTACTGTGAACTCGACTGAAGTTGAGGCGGCGTCCCGTCGCTGTCCAGCATTACGAAAAGAAGGTTAATGTAGAAAAAAAACACAGCAGAAACATTTGCCTTCCTTCTCTCCTCTCTGTGGAACCACAGCGACGGCGGCCATGACAGTCCATCCGGGTACTTCTGCGCTCATGACACTCTTGTAGAAGCGGATGAATATGTGTTGCTTGTTAAATCCCAAACTAGTGCCTCGGCGGACATTTTTTCCATAGAAAACACTGTTAAAACTACTTTTAATTGAGTGGAGTTCAACGCTTTTTACGAGATAACAATAAGAACCTGTCGCTGATCTCGCAGCGTGAGCCCTACGTCATTTGTTGCTTGTGTGTGCGCGTATTTGTGTGTGTGTTTGTGTGTGTGTGTGTGTGTGTGTGTGTGTGTGTGTGTGTGTGTGTGTGTGTGTGTACGGTGGAAGAAGAAGCTGAAAGAGTAATGGCGGATATACGCCATTTCCTATTGAACGCGTCTCATATAGACTGATATGCCTTTGTAGATCTCTGATGCTGAATTATACCTTTTTAAAATATAAATACTTATAATTTATTTAACACCCCTCCCCTCTTTGTCTCTCTGTCGGACACACACACGCACATACACACAGAAATAGGCAGAGCTACTATAATGGAGGATGTGAAGCTCATAAACTCTTACCTCATCACCCAACACTGTAACAGAGTAACACTGTCTCTATGACTGTCAGCCATATTAGGGTGGAGGAGTCAGCAAGATAATCCAGTCTGTCAGTGTTTCTCTGTCTTTCTCCCTTTTTAGTCTGACATTTTATTATTATGTGAGCATTGTAGACATATACAGACAGCTTTTAGACTGAGACACAGCCACAGTGTCGATGACTCAGCTGTTTGATCTTGATTGAATCTGTTCAACCATGTGAAGAGGTTATTAAAGAAATTATACTTGAAGTGAGCATTTTCATGATTTTTTCAAATATTTTGGCTAGATAACAATGACTTTCAAATAAGATGTATTGTCGTGTATAGTTACATATATTATGTACACACACAAACACACACACATACATACAGTATATATGTGTATATCTATATGTGATGGATCTTCAGTTTCCCTGTGGGAACCTCACAGAGCGATTAATAATAACCTATCTATCTATCTATCTATCTATCTATCTATCTATCTATCTATCTATCTATCTATCTATCTATCTATCTATCTATCTATCTATCTATCTATCTATCTATCTATCTATCTATCTATCTATCAGCCCTCTACCAACCTTTTTTCCTCTTCAGTTTTTCAACTTTAAACACTTCCTGTCATATCAGCTTTATAACTAAATAGTCCATAAAATTATCTCATTAAAATGTTAAAAGGACCTGGTGTCTTCTCAACTGTTGTGGTCACAAACACAAAAACACTTGGCTTAGTTCTTTGTGATCAGACACATAGGGGGACTAGACCTGAGATTCAGAATTATACAATAATAAATATCTACAACGTTTGTGAAAACCTAACCGCAATGATAGTATTATGGGGTCTGGCCAAAGAGTAAAGAAAAGTATCTGATTGTGATTGCTTTTGGTTCTACCAGTCAGCCGTTGAGTTCAAGGTGTGGCTCACATAAAACTTACTTTAACACAATTTTAGGGTTTAACCGTAAGATTCTGTTTTCCATTTGTTTTCCTGTTTTCTGACTCAACATTAATAAGTGCAGTACAACAGAATTAAGATGGAGCTGTTTCATATCTTATCATATAACACATAATATCACAGAAATATGTCTGAAAAGATACTGTTGACAGGAAGTCATGTGAATTTCAGGCACTGTCTGGATAAAGATGATACTGAATGCTTTGAGCATCAAAATTAAAAACTGATCCCCTGTGTAGTAACTAAAGAAGTTCAACCTGCCAGTGATAATGGTCGTGCATGTCTACACCACCATCATTGCTTCAATTCTTTCGTCACCATCTGGTACATTGCTGCCATAAGTGCAGACTGCAGGAGACCATTCACTCTGCAGAGAAGGTGATTGGCTACAATATGTCGTCACTGTAGGAACTGTACACTGTCAGGACCCTCAGGCAAGCTGCATAGTTTGTAGCCAACCATGAGGACTAAATGACATTTGGCAAAATAGCATCAAAACCGCAACTATTTCACTCAGGTGTGAATTTCTGGTTTAAGTCCACATCATAATTCATCACTGTCACTGTTGAATAGTAACACATGATACTTCACTGCTGTACTTCAGTATGTTTTGCAAGTACCTGTACTTTACTTGATTTTTGTTCTTTTTTAATTCTATAAACTTTCCCTTTAATTTCGATAATTTTCCCAACTTTACTCTGATTCATTTTCAATATTCAGAAGAAATGAAATGTGATGTTTTCTCTAGCGCTCTAGTTCACACTATGTCTACCTCAGGGTTTGATGGTTGATGTAGGCTCCATCTTAAAGGGTGGATGGATAGTAGTAGATAGATAGGTTGTAGTCACTGAACTTCTACTAAAGTCATTTATTGGTCCAGTATCTGTAGTTCTACTCTGGTGAGACTTTCATGTAATTTATACAACACTGCTCACTGATTCACCAACCCCTGGGGTCTCCGGTCCCCTTCTTGTGACATCACGCAGGTGAAGTGGTGTTATTATATGTGTATCAACATCACCCAATTCTGCTGTTTTTGTTCAGGGAATAGCTAATGAACACTGTGGAGCATCTACCCTCTAAAAGGTCAGATACTTCCATCAGCATGGAAAAAAGAAGGAGGAGCTAATGAGAGTGGATACGGGACTAAAATTCAACATTTGGACCTACTTATTTATTTGAAACCAGGCTGATGCGAGGAGTTCTCCACCACCAATCATTAACACTATCCATGCACCATCCATGATCTGGTTGTTTTTCAGAGACCTACTTATTTATTTGAAACCAATGCGAGGAGCAAATAAAAAAAAAAAAAAAAGACGAATTAAGAGAATATGTTTTCTCAGTTCCCTCTGTGAATTTCTCTGAAGTGTGATTTGAAGAGAGGTCAGCTTGTGTTAACAGTAGCACAGATTGTTCACAGCTGGATCAGCCATCACTCTGTAGGCGTAAACTGCTCTGTATGCTTCTGACATATGTGTTAATAATGTGATATATTGAACAAACAATAACAAGGATCCATGCAGTGTAGTGATGTTTATCAATATGGTAAAACTTAATGTGAAATATGTCTTTTGAAGAACACTGCATATTGTAGTTGATTGAAGTATATTATATAAAACTGCTGTTCATACAATGAAATACTCTTGTCCTTGTAAATAACCTGCTTATAATGGTGATGCTTAGTGATTTAAGGTAATGAATGTAGATATTAGTGTATATCATTAGTGTGTACCTAAATCACTAAATCACTGAGCTGAATCTGTCATTTGATTTAAGTGACCACAAACTTCTCCATATATCTGCTTGGACACTCAGCACAGAGGTCCAGAGAGGATGTGTTTGTTTATCTCTGAACATTCACAGTCCCGTCTATACTTAGCTCTGAATAAAATGGTCCCAGTTGAACTCTTCCCCACTGCAGTTATGGAAAGATGATGTCTGTAATCAGTCTTTGTAACTGTAGTGTTACTGGTCCCCACTTTCAGGTGGATTTTGGCTGTTATGCTTTTCCTCCATCTTTGGGTTAGCCAATGTTTTTTTCATCTATGTAATTAACAGAAATGCCCCATGTAAATAATGAGATCTATACTAAATATCCAATGGAGTCTCTCAGTATAAAGAATTATGCAAAAGGTCAGGTAAGTTTACCCAACATGCCTGTTGTGGTCTAAAAATGTGCTATGGTGCATCACTACACTAGTCTATAGAATTAGTCCCAGAGGTTTGGGTGTCTGACTGAGTGACCAGTTTGGTCAAAGGCCAGTATTATTACCTACCTACGGGTCATCTCATAATTTGTTATCTTTAGTCTTCTTAAAGTTTCCATGGAGACATTATGTTTGTTTACAACAAACCTACATAGTCAACTCGAAACTCTTCTCTAAAGTGGATGGTAGCCCGCATGTCTGCATATGTCTATGTTAATATGATTATATAGTGTTCCCCCATAAAGCTGAGCCATAATAATTAACCATTTATCTGCCCACTTTCTGAAGCCATTGTCTATTTAGTCAGATATGAATTCTGGGATGGCTGCTATTGATAAAGCTCTGATATAGAATTAGACCAGTTGTTTTCTAATACACAATATGCTTGGATTGGATAAGGAAGAGATAGCAGGGTCTGAACTAACTGATAAACTGACTCTAATATAAAAGTACTGTAGCCCATTGAAAGACTTATGTGAACATTTATTGTTAAAAGGCAATAGAAAGAAAGTTTGCTGTACAGCTCAGGCTGAAACTACAGCTCTAGAATTCATTCTTTTTTGTGGTATATTTCTGTTTTTAATGGGGGTTTGCATCAAAACAGAAAATAAACAATGTGCATAGGTTCAGGAATGTGTGACTGATGCCCTACTTTCCTGTTTGTGTGGTATCTGTTGATAACACCATCCTTCACACAAAATACCAAGTTGATTAAAGCTTGCAGAAAAAGAATCAGAAGAATGAGGGGCCATATTCTGTGAGAACTCTCACACTGAAAGAATGAGATTGCTACAGTCAGTGTTGTGTTCAAAGGATGAATTTATTATTGGATTGACCTTGGTGGACATAGCGGCTTGCATGGAAGAGGACCTGCTTTTAATGTAAATATAAGGTAAGGAAATATAAGGTATGAAAATTCACTGATAAAAACATACTTACAAAGATTAGATTCAGTTTCTGTCCCCCTCTGACCTTTTAGCTACATTCAGCTTTAAAATGGGCTTAGTTTTTGCCCTAAATCTAGTGTGCCCTTAGAATGACTGTAGAAACATTTCTGTAACAGATAAAGTGACACCCCCCCTCCCTCCATGTTGTGATTGGTCAGCTGTGAAGAGGTGGTAAAAGAACCAGTATTTAAACTTTGAACCTTTCTTATTCTGTTCTGTCACTTTTCATGCTGTGAATCATGCTGGGATACTCCCCTGGTTAGTGCCTGGTAGAGGTGGTGAGGAGTTCACTATATTAAATGTGATATTTTGTGTCCAGTGGTCAACCCAATTAAAGTTTTTGTCTATAGTTTTACCTACTGTTTTACCATTTTATGGCAGATTGCTTTGCTCTTTTGTTGTTTCTAGTTATGAAGTCAGGTGAGAAGGGAGCTCAGGAGAAACAATGTAAGGAAGGATACAGATCCAGACAGCATCAGATCCAGACTGCTGGGGCACTGTGCAGATCAGCTCTGTGAGGTAATTCTGTATATTTTCAAACTGAGCCTCAGGCTGGAGAAGGTTCCTGTCTTGTGGAAAACCTCCTGCATGGTTCCTGTCTCAAAGACGGCACAACCCAGAGAGCCCAACCACTTCAGACCTTTGGCCTTGACTTCTCACCAGCAGACCACGAAGAGGATTATCCTCAGCTACCTCAGACCCTCTGCAGTTTGCGCATCAACCAAGCATTGGTGTAGAAGATGCTCACCTTCATCTACCTTATCCACAGATGCCTGTCTTACCTGGAGGCAGCAGTGGAAAGTTTGTATTCTTTGAGTTCTCCAGTGCTTTCAACACAACTCAGCCATCACTGTTCAGTTGTAAGGGGCTGAAGCCGACTGTCACCTAGCTGCACGGACTATCTCACCAACAGACCACAGTAAGTCAGGCTCCATGACTGTGTGTCTGATGTGGACAGGGTACAGTACTTTCCTCCTTCTTCTTCATCCTGTACACCTCGGACTTTAGATACTACACACGCTCCTGCCATCTCCAGGAGATCAGCCATGGACCAGCCATAGTTGGTTGTGTATTTGAGGGGAACAAGCAGGAATACAGAAGGGTCACAACTTTGTCATCTGGTGCAGAAATAACAATCTCTGGATCAACACTGGGAGGACAAAGGAGTTGGTGATCGATTGCCAGAATAGTAGACCACACACTTCACCAGTGAAGATCCAGGGTTTGGACATGGTGGAGGACTGCAAATACCTGAATGTTCACCTGAACACTAGACCGGACTGGACATCAACATAATCATTACACTTTTTTTGTTTCCTACATTTTCTACATTTTATTTTATACAAACTATTTATTTATTTCTGTCAGTTGCATTTTCATGATGCTGCTGCCGTCAAACAGATACATTCTCCCTTGGCAGGACAAATAATGGATATTCTATTCTACTGAAGTCAGTACATTACATTACTCCCACATCCTTATAACCCACTGCATTCATTGAGCCACAAACATTATGAAAGATCCATCTCACCAGGGGCAAACTCTATTCACACTGCTACCCTCAGAAAGTGTTACTTGTCTGTTAATATCAGGATTCATATTCATTGGTTTTCTTAGATTTCTTTAGATTTTTATATTTATTGTTGTCACTTTTTACATATTCATTGTATTTTATGTATCTACCTTCCTCCTTCCTGCTTGGTATGTTGTATACCATTGGAGACACCTGAATTTCATAAAGGTAATAAAGGTAATTAAATTGTTACATGTTGTACTTTTAGTTATTGCAACACATTTTGCATAATTAAACCTACTGGGTTGTTTCTTTTATTTAAATCTACATGACTGATAGAAGAACAATATTAGTTTCTGAAAATACACGCATACTGGTATGTATTCATATATCTGAACTAAAATACTGTCAGCTTCATGATTTAAAGGGGAACTCCGGCACATTTGAACTTATATTCTACTTTACTGTTCTGTGAGTAATGCCAGTTGCCAAAAAACAAACAAACAAATCGATGCTACATTAATGGCAACGTTGGAGTAGCTGCTAACTTGGCCATGCAGCTAAGTTAAGAAGAAATGATCCAGGCAGATTTCTAACATCATAGTAAACAGCGTTTTTGTGTCACTAAAGAGGCTGTATGTCTCTTTCTAAGCCCTGTACAACACAGCCAGGAGCTGTACCAACATAACACTATGTCTGTTTAACTCAGTAGTGGTAAAGAAACAGGAGAAAACAAGTAATTAAGCAGGCTGTCCCACACCTCTGTTGATTTCCACCGCGTTCGTGAAAGTCCAAAATAGTTGAACATGGAAACATCAGATCGTTGTCTCTTATAATTTATGCCTAAAACATTGCAGCTAGCTCAATATATTCAGTACCTAATCTGTGGATAACTGTCCTTGTGGCCGCTCCACAACTGACTCTTTTGGACTTTCAGGAACACAGCAGATGTCCATCTCATAGTTTAGGTCGCATGGTTGCAACAGCTCATAAGCAAAAAGGTTGGAAACACTGACTGAAGGATATCTTGTTTTAACAAGCATATATACATTAACATAACATAGATTCTGAAAAGTATAAATTTATCTCAGTTTGAAATATAGTTTTCCCTCTGAAGCACAAGCAGAATGTTAATCAGAATGTCTTGTCACATTATCACATTCCTCAGCTTTCAACAACTGAGCCCAGTCTCATCAGAACACAGTTTTAGTGAGTGTGAAACACTGCAACGTGTGACACATGTCAGTCAGTCTGTGTTGTGAAAGATGGAATCATCATGTCCACAGAGGACAAGTCAGGTGACAGGGTTAAACCCTCACTATCATCTTAATGACACTGAATTCAATATCAACTGCAGCTGAGAAAAGACTGCAATGTTGCCTCTGAAACTGGAACTGAGCCCGGGTACAAGAAGAGGAAGCAGTGAGAAGATCAGTAACTGTGGACATCAGAGGTTTGACCACAATAAGTTTTCTATAATGAAGAACCTGGAGTCAACTGGGTAATGGAGATAGAAGAACAGTACACACTTTTAGTACACACTCCTCTTCCTGCTCACAGGTGTGTTGTGTTCATTGTGCGTACTGGATGTGTTTTGTGTTTGTTTATTGCCTTGAGAGGTCTGTTACTATAAGACTGAAAGTCGTGCTGTATAATGAGTAATTAGTTTCCTCAAGTAAGTTGATAGTCTCTCCCTCCCTTAGAAAATAATGAATCCTGGATCCTTTTCTTCTCATCAAATTAAAACCCACTTATGAGAATTTAGTCAGGCGAGAGCAAACCAATCAACCAATCCACCAGGTGACGGTGACATACAAATCAGTCTAATTAAAAACAATAATGACAATAATGATGTCTGTGCCGGCCATGCATACAATGATGCACTGTGCATCAGAAGCCTTGAAACTGCAACTGCAACAACACCTTCCTGCTGCTGTTGCTACTTATTGTCATTTTCGTCAGGTTTTCAGTTTACGTGATGAAGCTGTCAGGGAAACAGAATGAACAGGGAACAGAAATTCTCATTTGCACTAGACCCGGACTGTCAAGGCTGAAGCCAGGTGAAGGACAGGTGAAATGTGAACATTTAGTCAAACTGTATGAGAAACACAGCTGTGATGGATACAGACATTTGATGTTTTTTTCAGTGTGAATTGGACATCAGATGATGAGAACACAGGAACTGTTGCAGGACAGTTGCTGTGGAATAAGTTCACATGGTGATTTAAAAACTGTTACTTTGGTTTGAAGAGATAGTGACAGAGCTATATATTTTTTTTCTTGGTCACCATGGAGACAATGGGATTCTTAGTAGCTGACAAGACATCAGAGTCCATTCTTCTATTTATCTGTTGTTAGTTATTAACATTCAAAACTTTGAAACTAATAATGTATGGTATACTATATCATATATATCTATATATAGTATAATAGATCTGTTTAAGATTAATATTTGCTGAATAAAAATATGTTTACACTATAGAGAACATATACAAGAAGAATGAAATCAGTTTTTAATGTGTTTTTCTTCACCTGGATGTTGATGCCTGAAAACAGACTCTGCCTTCACAACCCTGAGCCTGTCTGAAGTTGGGTGAGAAACTGGAGATGACCAGGATGTGAAGGGTCCCTCATGAGGTTGTTTGCTCATGTGACTGGATGAACTGAGCCGACATCTTTCAGGTTTGTAAGTGGAGTGCCATCAATCCACTGAGCCATCCTTACTGTCCCTGTAGTTTGTAGAGTGTCATTTACTGCAACTCTGTAAACATATGACATGAAGACCTGAGATAGCTTGGAACACCTCAAGGCTCGCAGGAAGAAGAGGCTCCTCCTGTTCAGCCTTCTTTATCAAAGCTGGAGAGATGAGATGTTGATTGACGATGTGTCAGTGTATCTATGGGAAATGTATCTGTTTGACAGCATAAACAAAATAAGAAGTTATATAACTAGAATAATTAGATTAACAGGAAATAAAAAAAATTAAAGTACAGAAAATAAATAAATAGTTTATATAAAAAAGAAAAAGTGCAAGTCTCCAGAGATGAAGAGGATGGCTTGTGGGTGCGATGTTTGCAGCTGGGACATGACAGAGTTCACAGGTAGCTGCAGTGTCGGCCAACAGCGAGTTATCGCGATGACTTGTGAGAACTCCTCTGGATGTAGCGCGAACAAATGCGAACAGCAAACAGCTGAATGTCCTTTGAGCAGCTGCTCAGAAACACTGATGAGCTCCGGGTTACTCCATCTCGCCTTAATAAAAACATTGTGATCTCCACATCTACAAGAAATGAAAAAAATATGAGAAAAAAGATGTATGGATAAAAATAATGAATGATTTTAGTTTAAATGTTTCGAGGTTTAGATGCTGCTGTCAAACTGGCCGCCACTCACGTGGCACCATGGCAACAACAGCAGTGTAAATGTTGATCCTTACTGTAGCATTAATGCAGAATCAACATAATTATAGTGAATAAATCAATCAACAGAATTACTTGATATTACATGTAAAATGTTGGATGACATGGGCAGTGGTTAGAGCTGTAGCTACAGAGCAAGAGGACTCTGGGTTTGATCCCAGGGTCTTTCAGTGTTGAGTTTGCATGTTCATCACAAGTAAATGTTGTTCTAGATTTTGTTTCTGATTCATCTGTGATATAATATTCACACTTAGTGTAGGTGAGAAAGTAAGCATGCAACATCCATGTTTAGATGAATTAACAGGCTGTAAGGCTCCTGTTGGAGTTTGATTTATGGACACACAGAATGTAGCTGTTTTAATACTGTTTCACATCAGGAAACACACAGGATGACTGACAATCCCATGGAGGCGACTGGAGTCAGCAAGTGTTGATATTCTTGTCAGAAAGTCTACCTGGTATGTGATGTACTGCCAGGGCATGTGTTTTTATTTTCTTGCTCCTTGCATCACCTTGACTTGCTCAGCTTGTGTCTCATGTGGGAAAAGAGATGATACAAGAGGAAATGAGCATAAGAGTTAAGAGATAGATCAGCTGTTGCACAGTCACCACTGTCACAGGTTAAAACATTTCCAAATTTCACATCAAAAGGGGCTTCAACAGGAAGCAGCTGGAAGTGATTAACCAGAGGTGCACATTGAAACAGTGTGGAACGGAAAAGTGTGACGTTTGAAGAGAGAAGCTGCTCTGACATCTGCTCAGCTTTACCTTGGTCATTACAAAAAAGACTAAATAGAAACCAACAGCTATTTAGCGACTTATTTGGACACAACAGTAACAACCTCTCTCTGAATAACTGATGCTCTTGGATAAATCAGTTTGATGTGGTGATGAGGTTTGGGCAACAAAATAACTTTTACCGCTATCTCCATCATAATGGATACAAAAACTGTCTGGTGAATAAAGGTTTTTGATAAACTTGGCATTAATACTTCGCTATGCTTATGTAATACTGTACCGCGCAAGTAATATAAGCTTTGTTAAACTGCCAAGGTTTTAAAAAAACAGAATTTTGAAATTTATGATGATTGAATATCTACGAAACTACGATGAAAATACAATAAAATCACCTTGCTACTTACTTTAGCTTGGCAGCTAGTTTTATCTGAATAATAATTAACTATGACTTTTCACACTCCCACTCACTCTCTTGTTCTGTCTTGAACAGTGTTTCATAATTACAACACATTAATTACTCCACTGGCTCATTTAGTGGCAATGGTACGTGTAATAACTGTAGTTTATTTACTGTCATGGAGGCTTTGTACCATAGAAGCCAACACCTAAGTCAAAAACAGCTCCTCCATCCCTCCCCAGCAGCTCCCGAGCAGCCCGGGTGGAGCAGCTCTCAGTTTATTCAACGACCAGAACCATGACAACCCTGAGTTGAGACCAGGAGCTAGAGTTTCAGTGTTACACAAACTCCCCCAACCACCCATATTAATTAGCAGGAGGATTATCTTATTCTTAATGAATCATTCAGAATAACATCATAAGAATGACTCATCTTAACTCTTAAATTCTTCAAGGCACAGGCTAAGAATAAGGAACGATTTTTCACTCATATTTACTGATCAGCCTTAACTCATTTGAGAGTCTCATCAGAGTATATGTCTGATTTAAAGAGGATATGCCACTGTTATGTATTCCAGCACCATGTGTCAGTACAATGGAGGACAGTTATCTTAACTTTACTGATGCAAAAGTTGATGCTTTTTTTAGACTCTTGATGCTGCTGTCCCTCTGAAAAAGAAGGTAATGAGTATGTTATAGTTGTTTCAGTTTAATCCAATGTGCAGAACCAATTCAGAGTTAGTTTAAACAGTTTAGTAAAAATCAGTTGAACAGGGGAGGAAGGAGGAAGGGGAAACACCAAACCAGAGACCTGGGTAAAGTCCAAGCCAAAATTCTTTTGTGAAGGACAAAAAGCCAATGAGACGCCAATGCAGAGTCAGTGAGCCTTTGAAAGGCAGCACAGCAGGGAGCAGGTCTGTGAGGCACATCAATGCAGTGGTGCTGTATGATCTGGTGCCGGTATTGAGTGAGACTAGACTACACTGCCAAGGTCTTGACAAGAAACAGCTGCACTGATCACACCTGCCCCAGGTGAGACACATGACCAAGATTCATACTGATAAGGAAACAGACACCTAAGGAGATGAGGACACACAGAATACGCCTAAAAAATAAAATAGATGTAGGATTAACCATTTATTTAATGGTTAAGGGTAATATGACAAAAACATTACCAGTAATTATAATGTGAGGCAAACTCAGACAGGAAACACTGCAACAAATACTGTCAATGAGAGAGCAAATGAGAGAACAAAATTACTGAAGGAGGACTTAAAAAAAACAGCCTATGCTAAACAGACAACAAAGCAAGTGGCTAAGAAAAGAAAATCCTCTCTAAAAACCAACAGACAAAAAGTACAGCTCCCCTGGCCAGTTATATTACAGGTATAAAACTAAGTGTGATGTGAATTAATGAATTTAAAAGAGCTGCCCTGAAAATGACTGCTGTATTTATGTTGAATGACAAGACTGGTCTCAGAACAACAGGAGGTGGGAACAAGAAACAATCCTGGGTCAAGGACAACAAATCTACATAGACATAGAGACACAAGGAAGTGGCGTTGACTGCTGTCATAACCCCTCTCCTATTACACACACACACACACACACACACACACACACACACACACACACACACACACACACACACACACACACACACACACACACACACACACACACACATACACACACACACTTCAAATGTGTCAGTAACAAAGCCAGGGTTTTCTTTTCCAATGCTGAATATTTGACTCAGTGCTTGGTCAATTTAGAAGAAAAATAAGAAATTGTATGATCAACTTCCCCATTATCCTCCTGCAGCAAAGGGCTTGGAGCAATTGGTAGCCACAGTATGACTGAGAAGTGGGCTTCAAGCTATCAAAAAGCATGTAGGGCAAAGCAAATTTGTTAATGGAGGCACAACTGTAGAGAAGTTGCACCAAAAAATTACCTGCAGTAATTACTTGTTAAGAAACGGTGAAACAACCTTCTAGTAGAGGGAAGGGAACTCTGATAGAGACTGGCTTCTATAGACTGCACCTGGTCCTGGTCCACCTGACCTGGATGCATGCACTGGTCGCATGAACACTTGTTCAAGGCCCTATAAACTCAACGTACACAACAAGATCATTGAACTAGACCTCACAGTTCCCCACAGCAGATAAAACACTGTCTATAAACCTCTGAAAAAGTGGCAAGGGCATTACACATGACAAGAGCCATCACAGTATACTGTCATACTGCTTTCCTAAGAGGTTAGGAAAGCAGAAATGCAAGTCTAACAAAAGTCTCATTTGGTTATATATTTGACTACACCCAAATTATTAATTTAATTTTCCAGGATGAAAGTCTAGAATGAACTTAATAGAGCCATCAGATTTGGCCTCCAGAAGATGTAGTGAACTTTAAAGACAAATACAGCTAAACTGTGCTGCAAGAAATAATGTATTTTTTCTTATAGTCAATGACATGATATGGATACTCTTTAATGCAAGGACAATAAAAATTAGGAAAATGATCTATTAAATCTATTATGTGACCTTGCTGCTTTGATGATGAATTGTTTAACTTAGGCTGAAACACTGCTATCAGGGTGGGAAGTTATGTGCTTTGAAATGAGGAGCTGTGCTTCATCAATCCATCATCACCAGTGGACTTGTTTGAGGGCTCTGTCACAATGGGCACACAGCTGCCAGGAACAACAGGTGTTGGCCTTTACTGGTTTAACTGTGGTTGTAGCTCTGGAGAAGTATGATTTTAACAAGTTTATGTGACACGCGTAAGTTTTATACCTTCTCTCCACTAACAATTTCATAATCTGTGTCACTGAGACAATCATAAATCTCAAAGGGGCCAGAGGATTTACCCCCCACCTGAAAGTGATGTGACAAAGTTTATTACTGCTTGGGAGGCTTAAAGAGACTGGGATGTTGACATGGTGTGGGACACCATGTCAACTTGTGGAACAGACTAACATACTTTAACATACTTTTACTTTTTCATCTCAGGAGATGATTTGAATGCTAGGAAAGGTGCTCAGGACTTGGGTTTTAAGGCCATGTTTGAAAAGTCTGGACTGTAAATATGTGCCTTGATCTATTTGAACTGTACGATTAAGGACAAATGAGTGACTGATAACACATGCTGATTTAACACCGAAGAAACTATCTCCTGACAAACTTCAGTCCAGTCTGAATCAAGGGCCGACAGAATGATGTTGTCAATGTAATGCGCTTCCTTGTCATTCCCTGCTCGGCATTCCTCCACTCACTGAAACACTTCTTTAGAGTTTGGTCAACCATTTGTGCGATGATTAGTTCTCTGGTGACAGACATGTTGTCTGGAGGTGAAATGTCATGTCTGGCTGAGCACACAGCTTGGCTGTGTTTTTAAGGTGGAGATATCGCCACTTTACTCTCCAACTCAGCTTCTCATGTAAGAATTGGCCTTAGCACAGAATCAGACAGAAGAATGTGATCATTCTTAGAGACTTGTGCATGTGTGATGACGCAAGTGGGAAACAAATCTGATTGTGCCAGATCTACATCACTAGACTGTGTGTGCTGAGAGGAATACAATAATTCCAGTGCAGGGATCACTTTACTGCCAGCAATATCACTACACATTAGTAATGTGATGGTACAAACTGGCAACGTAAGTAAGAGCCAACAAAAGAAAAGGAGCCAGTGATTTACATTGATTTTAAGTGCCTGTGATGTACAGGTCTGGGAACAAAAGTCATCTTGATGAGGACGAACATACTGATCTGAGGATGGGAGGGCAGAGACCATAGCAAATTGAACTGAAACTGATTGACAGATATGTTCAGTGTGTGCACTATCATGTGAGCCTTGAGCTCCATCTGTTGTAAACTGATATCTTCGTCAACCTCAGTCTTCATCTTTTGTAATTCTGGCTGCGATTGTGCTTTTCTAATCTGTGCCTTTTGTTGGATTTTTGGACAATCACAACAGACTGTCTGTCATTCCTGGACCCACAAACTTAGTGAGTGGCATAATCCTTAATAGAAGAAGTTTGGGACGACCAGAACTTACCCTTGAGCTGGCCGTTTGGCCAAACTGAGCAATCGGGGGAGAAGAGCCTTGGTGAGAGAGGTAAAAAAGAAGCCAAAGATCACTGTGGCTGAGCGCCAGAGATGCAGTGGGGAGATAGCAGAAAGTTCTAGAAAGTCAACCATCACTGCAGCTCTCCACCAATCAGGGCTTTGCGGCAGAGTGGCCAAAAGGAAGCCTCTCCTCAGTGCAAGACACATAAAAGCCTGCATAGAGTTTGCCAGAAAACACATGAAGGACTACCAGACTATGATAAATGAGATTCTCTGAATCTCATGAGACCAAGATTGAACTTTTTGGCCTTAATTCTAAGTGGTATGTGTGGAGAAAACCAGACACTGTCTCATCACCTGGTCAGTACAATCCCAACAGTGTAGCAAGGTGGTGGCAGCATCATGCAGGTGTTTTTCAGCTGCAGGGACAGGATGACTGGTTGCAACTGAAGGAAAGATGAATGCAGCCAAGTACAGAGATATCCTTGAAGAAAACCTTTACCAGAGTGCTCAGGACCTAAGACTTGGGCCGAAGGTTTCACCTTCCAACAAAACAATGACCCTAAGCACACAGCTAAAATAACGAAGGAGTGGTTTCAGAGCAACTCTGTGACTGTTCTTGAATGGCCAAGCCAGAGCCCTGTCTGAAACCAGATTCAGCATCTCTGGAAAGACCTGATAATGGCTGTTCACCAATATTCACTATCCAACCTGACAGAACTGGAGAGAGGAACCTGCAAAGAGGAATGGCAGAGGATCCCCAAATCCAGGTGTGAAAAACTTGTTGCATCATCCCCATGGCTGTATTAGCTCAAAAGCGTGCCTCTACTCAATACTGAGCAAAGGGTCTGAAAACTTCTGACCATGTGATATTTCAGTTTTTGTCCTTTAATAGATTTGCAAAAATTTGATTTGGCTGCAATATAATTAACACTGCAATATATATATATATATATATATATATATATATACACACAGTATATATATATATATATACACATACATACATACATACACACACAAACCAACTTTCTGTAGATGAGAATCACCAGTAGGAGTCACAGTGGGAGACGTCAGAGTAAACTCAGAACACACTGGAGAGATTATGTTTCTCACCTGGAATCATCAGGAGGAGTTGGAACACATCATTGAAGGGAGGGGCATCTGGACTACTTGTTGACCCTGACAAAATGAAAATGGATGCATGGACAAAAACTGTATGTGAGCACAGAGAGCAAGAGAGAAGCAAACAGATGAAGAGCTGACGCTAGCTGATCTTACACAGAATGTAAGATGCCAACAAAACACTAATTAGTTTAGCTGGTAATTAGATTTGTAGTTAATTAGCATATTAGCATACTCATGTTAATTAGTTAACACTGGTGCTTCCCTATCTCCAGTCTAGACAGTGAATATTCAGTCACACCTTTTTCTTATCAATGAAATGTTGCAAAGCAAAATAATGCAGAATTCATTCTCTTTATTTTACAGAAATTACACTGTACCCAGTCCCCATGCATCCCGTTCATATACATCTATACAGAAACATTTATTGCACATGAAACAGTTAAAATGTAAAGTTCCTGTTGTGAGTATCATGCTAGCCAACAGAGGAGGATGTCACTGACAGAAACACAAAACGTGTCTCACAATCATCAGTTTTGAACAATTCAGTACTTTACATTAATAAAGTGGTTAATTCTGCAACAAAATTCAACAGCTGTAATTCATCACACAGCTACCAACCTCATAGACGTGGTTAACCAGATGATCACACACTCCTGTGGTATATCTGGTATGATATGGCATGTCATCAAAATTACACTTGTAATTACTTCTCCTGATCAACACTGCTGTAAAAATAAATGATGTATTTGATTTCCTAGTGAGAATCTATGTAAGGATGTGGTCACAACAGCATTGTGGTACTATGAGAGTCATAACGTGTGTATGCTTTCATGGCTGTTAACCCAAATTTCTGTGACTTTTCAACATATCATGTTGGCGCCTTACTTTAATATTTGAACAATATAATTAAGTGCTGCTTATCAGTGCCAGTGACCAAGTCCTCTGTTACATCAGTGGCTGCTGAATTTTTTGAAGATATTTGCACAGACAAGCTGGCCTGGCTCTCTGTGGAGTTAATGGAAAAGCTTCACACTCTCATTCCGAGAGCAACCTTCGTATATTCATCAACGCTGCGGCTGCACCACACTCTGACTCTGATTTTCTCAATGCTGATATCTGATGGTGGCCACGGTTATTTAAATACTTTGTTTTCTTACTAAAATAGTGAGTGATGAAATAGTGATGAAAATAGTGAGTGTATGAATAAAGAAAATCATGATAGAAAAAAAAAAGGGCTTTATGAAGAGTCAAATGTGGCTCTACCCATGGTAAAATTAATTAACTACAAACATACAGTATAACAGAAAACATAAGCACTTTGAAGGAGGTAACTGCAGATTAGAACCATATTTGCAGATTTTAGTACAAAGATCTATTATTGTTCATGAATGTAATGATGATGTAGAACATATGTGGACATAATAGGCAAATGCTTCAGGTGTTTAACTGTGTTAGTAACATGGTGCAAATCCACTATTTGAAAGCCACACAGGGATTGATGGGAAATTACAACTATATTCTTCAACTGGACACTACGTGGAAGTAAGTAATCATGACTTCAGTATTACAACATCTGGAACAGATGCACCAGTTCTCTTATATTTAATTATTGAGATTTTTGTTTTTCCATAGGCTACACAGAGAGAGTGATGTTATTCCAGGTAGGGTATAATGTCTGTGATGTGTCTGAGCTGTGATTCCTGGTGCCTGGTGGCCCTGCAGCAGCATCCCTCTATGATGGTATGGATTCAGTTATCAGCTGCAGAGCACAGCAGTGTAAAGCAACAGGCCGACAGAGCAGGGAAAACCATCAAATGGAAATAAATACATAAATGAAACAAGATGTCCAGAGTAGGTTCAGCTGCACGTACAGAACGTGCCATTCACATTTGTGCCGTTGCTTTCTTTTCCTCTTCAGTCTCTGTCATACTTTTTTGTCTTTGACTCACTGCTGGTGCCAGAGTTGGAAAATAAGCTCGTCAACGACTAGAGTCAAATCTTCATGCCGAGTTTGGCTTTCTGTGGAAAGGACACATCACAAAGGTAAATACAGATCTTCAACATGTGAAACAGTTAAAGTGAATGCAACTACTATACTTGTTAGTGCAGTAGACATACCAGTTAAATTCATATCTCATATATAACAAAACAATTGTAGCTGTGAGAAATCAATAAAAAAAAAAATGAAAGCGGTATTAATCACCCAAGATCAATATTCAGGTAAAGTAGGGTTCATTAAAGGTAGTACTATTCCATTCCAGCTAAAAAAATATGAAAAGCAAATGTAGTCATGTGTAGAGGAGATTATAAAAGGTGGTAAACTGTGGCCATGAAAGGATCAACATGGTTTGGCTCAATGGGCTCATGCTGTTGACAGCAAATCTACATGTCCCAACAGAAATCCAGATCCATCACAGCGGGCTAACAAGAACCCACATAACATGCCAGTTGTAGATTTAGGTGTAGGTGTGTGATACTTGCTGGAGCTTAGGTTGTTTAGTCTTTAGTTTAACAGACTGATTTTGATGAAACCATAAAAAGGAGGAACAAAGTTGAACTTACGATGCCAGAGGCATGTTTAGGTTTGACGCTATATGACGCCTTCTCCTTGGCCTGACGGAAACACTCCTCTGCTGCTTTTAACCTGCACAGTACACAATATTACAAATGTCCATAATCAACAAAGAATCAGCAAAGAGAAAAATAAATGTAAGAGTGGCAGGTTGCAGAGCAGCAGGTGATAATGGCGATGATGTACCTCTCCTTGAGAATGGTTTTGTTCTCCTTCTTCCACTGGTCCTTGAAGTCAGAGGAGAACTCGTGCCAGATGCTGAAGAACGTATTGGGGGAAACCTCTTCTCTCCTGCTTTGGCCTTCACTGAGAAAAACACTGTGAGCTCCAGGAACCTGAGGCCAGAAACAAACTCATCTCAATAAAACATAAATAAACATGAGAAGCACAAATAAAACACAGAGGGTTGTTCTTACAGTTTGTGAGTGCTGCTGAGCTGAGTTTCCCGAGTCTCCAGTTCAGTTTTAGCTAAAAATAGAAGAATGAATACAAAAGGTCAAAATTGCCGCCCATTCATTCAAGTGAAAAGTAACATGAAGAAACCATGACGTGTTGCCTACTGTGTCTTCTTATGTCAGATATGACTATGTTGTCATGCATGCAGGTTTATTAACACTAAGGAAATGCTGGGTCTTATGTACAGTCCCTGTCAACACTTTTTACAGACCTGCCTTACAGAATAGGGGAACATGCTCTTGAAATAAGGATTGTGTCAGTTACCTTGTAGCAGGAAGTCCTCCATCTTGTCTTTGAAAGGCTGCAGGTTATCCTCATCTGAAACCTTACAAACCTTCTCCACCTCTGATGTACATGCTGACAAAATAATAGAGAAAAGTCAGGGATGGTACACAAGTAGGCAAACACAATGTGACTTATGTCACAGTTATAGTACATGTCACTGTGTGTGTGTGTTACCTCTAAGGTCCTTCCTGAGTCGTGTCAAGTCTTTCTGAAAGTCTTCAAATTTCATTTGTGAAGCCTGGAACAAGTCATGAGGCTCAGGGAGAGGATACACACTGGTCTCTCTGCCAGCGTCCTGGTGATAAAGACATGAAAATCATAGCATCAATACTTGGACAATGTCACCACAGACATCATTTTTTCTGTTTGCTGGCTGCCAGTCGAATAATATGGAGCCTGAAAGCAGTAACCACAGTGCAGTGCAACACCAGAATGAAGACATTCATTCAGAGTTCAAGTGTGATGCTGTAAATATACATTTATTTCAGCTCTGAATATAAGCTACATATGAAATATGAGAATCTAAAAAGATAAGATAAAAGATAAAGATAACTGGGGCAGTACAAGAGGAAGCAGCTCACCTCATCAAAGTGTCTGAGGTAGTACGAAACCATGTAAGACAGAAGACTTTTCATGCTGTCCTGCAGGTGGCGAGAGAAGAAAAAGTGTTTCAAGATAAAAGAAGTTCCCATAAGTCTACATGCTAAAAAATCCAAGCTGCAGAAACAGATGATGTCTATTTTTTTTATTACTTGTCAGACCCAGGTGCCCACATTACCCATGATGCAACTCAACTACTAGCTAGTTGTGCCGCATGTCTCCTGTAGCCTCCAGCTTTTGACAATGTGACAATGTGTGACAACAATGTGACCTACTGGAAACACCTCATAGCTTGATTATAGCACCACCTGCTGGTAGATATATATGTCATTTTCACTAATACTTCCCTCTCCTGAAAATGACAGTTGTATAACTTTCACAGGATTTTCTACAATAAATCCTTTTAATAACAGAAGAATAAAATGAACAATTTATCTCAGATACTTTCACAGATCATTTCATTAGAAGAGAGTTTTAGAGTTTTCCTGGGGGGTGGTACAAGTATAAACTACACTGACATGTAAAAAGACAGCACAAACACAATTTCATTGGCATATAAAACCACAAAAAGCATAACTCACACTGCTCTTGACATCCTTGAGTTTGGGCAGAATGTCAAGGGTGAAGCCATCAGCTTGGCCTCTGGTTCGATTCCCACCATTCATGAAGTTTCCAAAGGCCAGAACCAGACCGAGGACATTCTTCACTGTTTCACTGTCCTGTAAAGCCTGCAGACAAGGTTTTTTATTTGAATGAATCCAACAATAAAGCCAAACTGTATAAAGGGTGAGAAAATAGGTAAAATATGACAAAACCCTGAAATTGCTCATCACATCATTTATCTGCTGTGTTGTTTATCACCTTTTTCTTCAGCTATATTCTGAGCAGATATATTTTAACAGTTTGACTCACCTTGCACACCCTCTGCAGTGTGTCCAGTTTCCTCATGATAGATGACATGCACTCAGAGAAGCTGGACTGGAAAAGGATGCAGAATACTCTGGCGGAGAAGTTTGGGATCATGGAAAGCTGGTGGAGAAATCTGTAGGAAATGACAAACAGCTGTGATCTGCTGTCATCTCTGTACTGACTCATCTTCTCCTGTGTGCTTTACACTCAGTGTGTCTGCTCATTAGTGGTGAAAAATCAGATGAATAACTCACTGCTCAGGTTTGTCCAGTGGTTTAGCATTCTCTTTGTCTTTAGAGGACTTGATGTGCTTTTCGATCTTGTCAAGCTCCTCCTGCTGAGCCCTCTGGGGAAGGAAACGACATGGTAACACTACAGAGTATTTGCTGGGTTTTTTGTAATGAAATTAGTAAAATCAGTTCAATGGACCATTGAAACTAACTGACACCAACCAAAAGAAAACCCAATACCCTGTGGAGGAAACACACTTCCCAGTGAATCACAACAGGATTAGGCATTGGGGCATTACGGCATGATGTAGGTATGATGAGCACGACATGCTGGGTGGCACACCAGGTTGGGGGCCTGGTGGGCTGATACCCAGCATTACAGGGTCAGACTGTAATTGCCTAGTATTTCACTATTCCTAACATCTATGGAAGTACAAGATAGTTAGCCATATAACTATATAATGACAGACTGAGTATAAAAGAGTGGGGAGTGTGTGCTGCTCACATTTTCATACAGGGCCTGCAGCGTCTCCAGGTCCACTACAGTGTTGTCCAGGTTCAGGATGGCTGAAAGACAGAGACGATGAAGAGATGACAGGTAACTTTAACAACATGTTCAACATGTTCTTCAGTCTCTGAACTGTTTTATAATTATTTTACAATGCTATTGAGCTTCTGTTACAATAAAATCCACCCACTACAGGCACATACAGTAGATAAATAAAAAATGCATTTGTCTTATTGTTTCAGAAGAATCAAAGGTTCTAATTACAGAAAATGAAACTAAACCAACTAGTTGAGGTGGATCATCTTGTCAGTGTTCATGATGTGACTAGTATTTGTGTAAATTATGGATTTTCTGAAGAAATCTGAAGACTTTACTTACATACTGTACATATGAAGTATTCACACTAACGAATGGAACTTACCATGCTGGATATCTTTCATATCAAGGTGCAGAGAGGACATGAGGATTCCTACAGCCTGAGATCGCTTGTTGTTTAGAAGCTTCACAACCTGAAAACACACTGATGCAAGGTTAGATTCAAAGGCTTTACAGTAGACTGATACTGAGCTTCGCTGCTGGCAACTAATCTGTGCGGGTGGTGTGTATTTTTAGAGATGGATTTAGCTGAGGGCCACTTTTCAAACTTATTCAAAGACGATAACTCCTATTGCCTAAACTTTTATTTAGAGAAACTGTGTCTCTGCTTGATGCCTTGATATGAATTATTTGTTTGCGGTGTCAGAATGTAGAAATGGGATCAGTTGTAGATTGAAATAGTTATATTGTGTAAAAGAAGAAAAATGTTGCTGAAATTTGGCAAAAAATAACATTACAATTACACAAGTGTGAACTCTGAGACCACGAGGACGAGTTAAAAAGGAACATTGTCAGTTTGAACATCTTCTCTAATTCCAACCTGTGAACATTCAGTCTGTTCATTTTAACACGATAAAATGGAGAGAAAACTGTGAAGATTTGGGAATTTAATGAGACACAGCTATGACAGTCACAACTGTCGTCTTCCAGTTGAGCTGAATATTCTGACTTTTCAATGGACTTTTAATGAAAAACAGTGCAGGAAAACTTAGGTGCCAAAACGGTGAGCAGAAAGATAAGGTATAGAGAATTGTAATGTTTTCACCACTGGAGAACTTTCTCTACTTTCACAAGTGAAGCATGTTCTTGCATTGTGAACCCACATTAAACTTTTAAATTCTAAGATGGAACAACAAGTTCAAACAGAAATCTGTGATTGTTGAACTTCTTAATTGAGACAGTAACACTTGTCTAGTTATTTAAAACACACATCAGCACACAGACCTGTTTGGCCTTGGACTTGGTGATGGTGTCAGACAGCGGCTGCTTCTTCTCCTTCACAGCTGTTTTAGAGAACAACTCTACAAACTCGTCAAAGTCCACGTCAGGCTCCTCAATTGTCTCCCACACCAACGAAGAAGAAATGTCCCTGAGGAAAAAAAAAACACAAAATAGCATTTATTGGTGTACTGGTGCATTTGAATCTGACAACAAAGTGTAAAGGTATAGATTTACTGCTTCAGTACTGTGAAGAATGAACATGGTTTGCCACATTTTAAACAGATCACGTTTACATCATTGCACTGTTGAAGATCATTGATTTTTTTCTTTTTTAAAATCTTCATTGCAGCCATTGTTACAGTGCTCTGATTAAAATGCAGTTGAGGATGCAGACTCATTTAAAGAGTCTGCATCTGAACATAACATTAATATTAGATAGGTGGTGCGTTCGTGTGCAGGAAATAGTCTGTGAAACACAAGATCTCTGAATAGAAGTCTATCCTAAAACAAATGCTCATCAATTTTATGTTCAAGACAATATAGATATAGACACAACACTGCAGTGAATTCACTTTTCAGTAGGTTAAGACCTGCAGCCGTACATGTCAGATTTAGATGAGTG
This sequence comes from Polydactylus sextarius, assembly GCA_016801845.1. NCBI lineage: Eukaryota > Metazoa > Chordata > Actinopteri > Polynemidae > Polydactylus > Polydactylus sextarius. The sequence continues at coordinate 2,800,014 of CM028920.1, read as the reverse complement.
TATCTAGTGATGTTTCATATATTTTTTGGACTCAAAATATGTTGTTACAGCAGTTCCTGTCTTTACTTTTTGGCGTGTAGCTGGATCCTGGTCCAGTAGAGTGGCTTCATCGGTCTGGGCGGCTCCACCACAGCCTTCCTGGGTGGTTTCTCCTGAGTCAGACCCAGAGCATAGAGCCCCAAAGGTAGAGGAGGAGGCAGAGAGCCCAGGGCACCTGGAGGAGCTGGAGGGGCACAGACAGATCCTGGAGGAGGAGGGGGAGGCGGAGGACCACAGCCTGGAGGAGGTGGCGGAGGAGGCGGGCCCCCAAGTCCTGGCAACGGAGGAGGAGGAGGTGGGGGAGGGGCAACACCACCAGGGAGAGGAGGAGGGGGAGGAGGTGGTGGTGGGGGTGCAGCAAGGCCACCAGGAAGAGGCGGTGGTGGGGGTGGTGGTGGGACAAGGCCACCAGGAAGAGGGGGAGGAGGAGGAGGGGGTGGAGGCGGAGCGAGACCACCAGGAAGAGGGGGAGGAGGAGGTGGAGGTGGAGCGAGACCACTAGGAAGAGGGGGAGGAGGAGGTGGGGGTGGAACAAGGCCACAAGGAAGGGGAGGAGGAGGTGGAGGAGGAGGAACTGTTGAACCAGGTGGTGGAGGAGGAGGTGGAGGTGGAGGTGGAGGAGGTACCATAGTCTGTCCTGGATGAGGAGGTATCGTTATTCCTGGAAGAGGAGGTTGAGGCTGCTGCTGACACAGACACTGGAATTCGTCTTGCCTGGGTGGAGGCTGCAGGAAGCCGTTCACTCCACCTGGTACGCTACAAGGCACTTTGAACTTAAAGCTGTCGTCCATGGGTGATGTCTGCACTGACTTGGCCTCCAAGCAGCCGGGAGAGGAGCCTGCCTCTGTCTGAAGGTGAGCGTCACACACAGACTTGAGCAGACCCTCCTCTCCCCCGCACTCCTTATCTGTGGTGGAGATGGTGGGTTTCATACTGTCCCTGTCCAGCAGCGGGGGCTGTCGCTCCAGCTCAGCAATCTTAGTCCTGAGGTCCTCAATGGTTTGTTCCAGCTGTTGGATGACGTTCACATGTTTTTCTTTCAGTTTTGCTGAAGGAAGGACACGTTCCTCCTGCCGAGAGGAGAGAAAGAAGCTTCACTATTTGATCTGAGAGATTAAACTTCCTGTAGATCCTCTCAGAAAGAAATACCGATCTGTTACATGTCCCCTGTTCAACGTTTAAATGAAATGTGTGTCTGAGTTTAGGCTGAAGTAGTTACACTTGAAAGAGGAGAAAGTTTTAGAGGATCTGAATAATTCATTTTAACAGGAAATGAAAATTTCTTGACGAAGACACTCTTGACTTATAAATGACTACCATCAATATCTCTACTAAACTATGAATTTTTATACACACACACACACACACACACACACACACACACACACACACACACACACACACATATATATATATATATATATATATATATATATATATATATACACACACACACACACACACACACACATTTATAATGGCATCCTATATGACAGTTTATTCATGTTTTGTAAATTCAAATCTAACACTTACGTGCAAATGATTTTTGCACATAATTATTATAAAACTCTTAATAATTAACTTCAGTGACTCTGTATACCAGTCTATTTTATATGTAAAAGTAAAGCAAATTAACTGACCAGACACTCCTGGCTTTCCTTCTGTTGTTGCTTCAAAGCCAAAACAGCCGCATGTTGTTCTGGACAAACAGACACATCATAAGTCTCATAAGAATAGGTGATTGTGAATGTGTGAAAGTATGAAGTCACTCTATATAATCCACATTGTTAATCTGTTGTAATAATATTCCTGAGTCAAGTTCTCACAGGAAGTGGACTGTGCTGTTGAGGTTATACTACATCAAAAACATCTGCAGATATCAAACTATTTGATTCTCTTCTACACTGAATAAAATATCAAGATGATTATTCATGGTGCAAGACTCAAAATGATTCATAGCTGAATTGATGGGATGTTCACACACGTCAGGACTAATTATTGTTAGAGAGATGTAACTAGCAGATGATAACAGCGATAAAGTGAAACACTCAGATTGTTAAACATAGTTTCTGCTGCAGTGTTTAAACCAAGCAGTACTTGTACATTTTCAGAAGTACAATTCTTTAGTGAAGAGGAGCTTTTCTATTTCACATCACCACTACCAAGAGCAAACATTACATAAATTAGAACTGTGCAATGTAGTCTCTGAAAACAGAGATGTGGAAACCACGTTGATGTCCACTACTGTGGTTTTCAAAAGTAAAGTAAAAGGGCTTCACATAATACTTGAGAGGCCTTTAATAAAAGGTCTTGAGAGGGGTTGGTTTATTTCACATTATGCTGTTACCACACAGGCAGACAAATCTTCGCCTGAGGCCTGACAACAACAACAATGGCAATCTGCTAGTGTTTGCACATTCTTGGGCCTTGAGTCAGCACAAAAATTCAGCACACAGTCGTAGGAATTATTACTGACCTTGATTGTCCCCTACAAACACCAAAGCATGAAGACAGAGAGATCCCAGTCAGACGAAGAAGAGAGGAAAAGGAAAAAAGCGGAAAAGGTGGAAACGCGAAGTTTAGAGAGCAGAATTATTAGTCTGTGATCTGAGTGCATCAGCAGAGTAATTGTGAGTTTTTATGGATGAATGGTGCACCTGCATGAAGACAACTGGATGATGCCATGACTGATCAGTGAGACATTTATGGTGAGATATAAACAAAACAGCTGATAGTGCTCATCAACTAATGCAAAGCATCAGGCTCCATATTCTCACTTCAGTTTGGATAATATTACAGCTGCTGCTGACTGTCAGTCTACACTCTGTGTATTGTAAACACCGGGACACATAAACAATTCGAACTTAGTCTGAGTGTTCACATACAGATTATTAATGTAAGTTTCCCAATAACCTTATATTATGAGTTTGATGACAACCTGAATTTCATATACAATATGTACAGGATTACGTTTGTTTTTACCAGTGTCTGTGGATTTGAGTCCAGTCCTGCTGTCTGAACCTGGTTTGGCTGAGGACCAGGGAACCTTGATCTGTCCTGGTAACTTCCCCTCCAGAGGATCCAGGGAGTGTGAAGGCTGGTTAACTGCCGCCCATGTGTACAGCTGGTCGTGCTGAGGAGGGAATTATAATCAGAAAATCATGCTGATTTTACAGATGCATAAAGTTAAATATAATAAAACCTTAAAACACCATTTGAACTTCTTGAATCTATGAACATTTCTGAGTGTGTTAATGTGATGCAGTTGTATGTAATGTTCATTCAGTTTCCTGATTCTATGTCTGTATTTTTTTCTAGATGTTTCGCAACAGAATTAGCAAATGATCAAATGCACTATAGCTTTGTGTACTCCCATGATGCCTTGCCAATGCATCGATTAGAACACAGGTTTGAAAATACGTGTGGGTTAAACAAGGACAAAAGGAACTGAAGAGTGTATATTAAAAACTGACAGCAAACATAACCATACTTGGGAAGTATGAGCTATAGTTATTTACGTCAAACTTGGTTGCGGGTGCGGCGGTGATGTGGGTGGTGCTGTCACCCAGCTGCTCCCTGAAGCAGTCGGTGAAGGGTAGCAGGAGGCCCATGGCCAAGATCCTAGAGCACAGTCTCTCTGCCTCCTCCGGCTCCTCCTGCTGCTGCTGCAGGAACAGTTTCTCCAGTAAGGTTCGACCTGGATGTGCAGCAAGAAAAGAGACAGATGAGGTCGACGTGACTTGTTTGTGATAAACGGTAAGTAATTTACTGAGAACCCAGACGCTCTGTTGTCTCTTTATTAAATAAAAGACATATATGTTTCATGGTTCTGTTACTGCATCAGACATTAAAAGATGCATGTTGTCTCTTGATACAGTGTTTTAACTTTGACAGACCATCCAGCTAAGGACACACTCAAATCAGGCTGATCTAATTCACTGCACATAGAGGACAAAACAGTCTTATACGTTTAATGAAGTTTTCCTAAACTGACTCAGTCAATATTTTAGGTTTTATTTTTGTAGTGTCTTTTGTCATTTTCACTTCTTGTTGTTGAGTGTTTACTCCCTTATTTGACTGTCTGATCAGTTTCACTTATGTAGTGTTATGTCTTGTGTTTGTTGTGTAACGTCATGTGTTTTTTAACTGTATTTTCCTTCTCTCTTGGTCATATTGTTTTTTTCAGTGTTGTCTGTGTCACTTCCTGTTTATTTGCAGTCTTTTTTTTCCATTCTGATTTCAAACACGTTTGAATACAACTATTTCTAAGCATGCATCTAAAAGCGTGTATGAAATAAACATATTATAAGAATAAAAGTGATTATTTGCAAGTTAGAATAAATGTTTTTGAGCAAAGGAGATGCTGATCTGCATTAGATATTGTAAAGTTAATGTTTGCTGATGCATGTAGAGTTTATTTTTGCTAGTTTGCAGCAGCCAGAGTGTTAAATATTCTGCTGCAGTCAAACTTTGAGAGAATATGGTGCATTATTTCTGTTTTTAAATAATGATAACAGTAATGTGGTGGTGACACACCATCCAACATTATGTTGAACTATTAAGCCATGTGTCTTCACACCGGTCACACTCACATGTCATGTGCTATAAATAATAACTCTTTATTTATCTTTAACATAGCTGTTTAGACACATCAGCTTTCTCTCCATCAACAGTGACCATAGTGGCTACAGTGTAAGTACAGACAGTACAATGGATGTATTGTCAGTTAGCTGGACAAGCAGCACAGAGGTGAGGAAGTATGCATGAGTCTGAGCTATGTGACAGTGTCTGGGTTAAAATACAGCCTGTAAAGCAGCTTTCAAGATGGGTATCATTACATAGTGTCAACTACTGTCCTCAATGCACCAAACATCAATAAATAATTCTGGTTTTGTTAAAATCTCTGTGTTTGTGTCTGCCTCTGCTCTTTGTCTTTTTCAGCCTCCTGTCAGATCCTCCACACACCCGAACCTCATCAGTGAATCAAGCCACCAGCAGTTAAACAGCCAGTCCAGCTCCACTGTGTTCAACGGTGTCTTCAGTCATTGTAGTGAGTGTGTCAGCCTGCTACTCTGGGTTTTTTCTTTTTGCTCCAGCGGTTTTTAAAGTTGCTCTCGTACTTCAGTTCCACATCCAAGTCCAAACCAGCTCAGTCTCGTCTGCCTCACCCTGTGGGACCCTACATGCTCTGCCTGCCTGGTTATTTATCTCAACAAGATCTGACTAGACCTGTTTTGTTACTCAATTCAAGCTCACTTCATCTCAGACCACACCAGTATTTATTCCACCATGCCTCAACAAACTTTGTAGAATTAGTTATAACAACAGATCCTGGTTCTCTCTGCTGCTGAGAGTTCATGTTCTGTTTTGGGGGCTGAGACAAGGTTCGACTTTAATACAGTGATAATACTTTATTTCAATAAAACACTCACAATCATAACATAGGAGCCACGTCACTTAGAGGATCTGTTACAGCTCAGGTTTAATTTTTAACAATGTGTTGTATTTTTAAAGCTTGTCTTATAAATTTTGAAATATAATCTTTATCTCTGAAAGCAACTAATAACTAAAACTGTCACATAAATGAAGTACAAATAATTAAGTAGCAAAAAGTTGAAAAGCAAAAGAAACTTTTACTTCAGTAGAGTAGTTGAATGATGTAATTATTTACTTTCCACCAAGGATAAACCTGTAGGCAGTCACCTCGCTCTCCTCCTTTAACCAGATCTGAACAATAAATAATAATCATCCACGGTGGTTAACACACAGACCACAACAGGGATCATTAACTATCTGAAAGATGGTGAGCGATCTGCTACGACTGATAAACAACCTGCACACTGATCATTATGTTTCCCAAGCCTATGGCTGTTTGTGCACGAGCCAGAGGACATTACCTATAGAACAGTGAAGGGGTGTGTGAGACACAGATCAATGATAAAAGGTTGAACTTGTCTCCACCTAACATCTTTTTTTAGAGCATTAACTAAAAGCCTTGAATGAGGACAGAGAGGTTGTGTATTTGCACTGACCTGCGCAAAACAAAACCTCCCTGTTTGTGTCAGCACAGATTCTGCTACAGGACATTACTGAAATGCTGTTTGAGCTCTGTATGAGACACTACGTAGTGCTATGAATAACCACCAACATCAGCATGAAGCTCGATGCCATTAATGCATTTGTGATACATTTAGTATCATTGACAGAACTGAAGCTGAGGCCACTGTGTAACTTGCCTGTGAAGACATCCTGGAAGCCGCAGGTAGAAACTTGTCCACACGATGATCTTCTGGTAGCACATAAGGGCTGGCTGCCTCCTCCTCTGTACCCCACCAGATATTCTCTGGAATCACCAGAGCCTCCTCCGTCCTCCTCCCTGCTCCTCAGCCTCCTCTCCAGCTCCTCGGTCCAGTCGGCTGAGCGGCTCAGAGGCCCAGCAAGGCTTCGAGAGCGCTGCCTGCGGACCTGATGACCCTCAGCCATCGTCCTGTCAACGTTCACATCAAATAGTTTACTTTTTGAGGTTCAGCAACTTTCAGATCAAATTAACAAGTAATTTTTTCAGACCTAAAACCTGCTCTGGTTCTTAGCCAGAGGTCATGTAATGGTATAATAATGCAGCTGAAATAGGAATGACCCTGCATAGAAATGTAACTTTATCATGTTGACTGTGATTGACTACATCAATACAATCAGCTCTTTAATTATTATTGTTATTATTATTTTCATTTAAAATGAATGAAAATGTTTGTTTTTTTTTGTTTTTTTTTGTATTTAAAACCTGAAAAAAATATGATTCTATAAACATCATTGTGGCTTTACCAGTATTATAGTCACACTTAAAAAAACTTGCTAACAACAAGTTAACAAGTTAACATGGATAATTGACGGATCATTCAATACGGCTGTCCAATCACAGCTTAGCAACAGTAACTAGGGGCTTCAGGCCTGTTGGACTGTTCCTGTCCCACATTGTGGTGCAGGAGGTGACACTCAATATCTGAGGAGATTGGATGGTTGTGTGTTTTTGTCCAAAAATATATAAAAATGTATTTAATGTAATGTGTTAAAATTGTATTTGAATATATCTAAATAAATGAATGCTGATACAAAATATAATAAAACACTTGCCACTGCCTCTAAATCTAACTATCTCTAAATTCATCCATTTCATCAAATGTCTCCGGAAGCAGAAAGAAAACTCAATATCGAGTGTGTATGTTTGCTGAACTCTTCCTGTTTCCAGCACCATGAACACAAACACAACTGGCAAAGTTTCCAGCTCATTTGTATTCTCCTCATGGACGCTGGTCTGGTGCTCACTCACATGTCTGCACAAGCAAAATGCAGCCCGACTCACAGACACACACAATGCATGTAAACTAGTGAGTTAGTTCTGCTGTAGACAAAAAACATTGTGCCAGATGATTGTCAGTATTATGTTGCTGTATGTAGCTGTCAGATCTGCTTTTAAAGACGTTTTATCCAGAGAGCAGGAGGCATTGAAAAAGTTACTGAGAAAAAGTTTCAGGCAACTCCCAGCTACTTTGGGAGCTGTTGCAGTCTGTGACTAAAGATTTAATCAACTCAGTGTTACTACAACTGGATTGATTTTTAAAGCTTAGGCCATTGATTCTAACAGTAATAGTAACAGTGTTCTCATAAAGAGAAGAGCAACAGCAGCAATCAGTGGATCAGTCAGACTGTAAACAAATAGTTTGAGCGTGGCTGAAATGCTACATGTTTCCCTTGTTAAACTGAACACAAGCCTATTACATTTACTGTGGGTCAAAGATAAGTTGTGGAGGTTGTTGTATTGTGACCTGTGACATGTTAGAGTCCTACCTCAGTGGTTCTTGCCTTTTTGCTCTTATGAATCCAACAACATCACCATGTATCATGATCTCAGCAGTTGGCATGTTAGTAATGTTATGATTGATCCAAATGACGACTCAGGTCACATTAAACTGTAATGATCCAATGAATCTGCAGCTGTATGTTACATGATTTGATGAAAATCAAATCTAATTAAAGAACAACATATCACGTGTTAAGTGTCTGTGCCAGATGTGAAATGAAATCAAAGATTTAAAAGTAAAGGACATGCAGCAACACCACAGGTACCTGTGGAGGTGGTGGTGGGCTCTGCGCGGGGACAGGGGGCTGTGGGAGGGGGACAAGGCTGGGGAGTGTCCTGGGGAGCTGAGCTGTCTGGTGGTAGTCTTTATGTAGGAGGGGAAGATAGGAGGGTAAGGTTTCACCACAGGGCTAGAGGACGTGGAGGAGTGGGTGGATCTGAGGAGTCTTTTGGCCAACGTGGGGCTCTCCTGGGGGGGCAGTGGGGAGAAACAGATGCTGCTCCTCCTGCACTGCTGGGCGGACGGGGACATACTGGTGGTGCTGGCAGCAGCCGAGTGGTTGAGTTCAGAGGCCGCACTCAGACAGTCCTCGAGGGACTCTGCACTGGTACCCGAGCCCAACTGACCCTCACCTTCTCCACACAGGATCCCTGTCCTCAGCCCCTCGGTGGTCTCAGGACTTCCGGTGTGACTGTCTGAGGGTGGGGGACTGAGATCCACAGCCACAGGCTGGCTGTCCTCCTGGGGTGTTTCAACCTCTGTGGTCTCCCCCTCCTCTGGGGGTTTCCCAACACTGTCAAACATGTGATCATGGAAGGTGTCACCATTGGTTGTCATGGTAACTGGGCTGACTGCGGTCCCCCCTACAGTATCTATGGTGATGGCTGTGTGAGGAGGCTGCTGTACCCAGGCATGCTGATCTTTTGTGGCAACACAAAGAGAGACTTCTCTCTCTCCCTCCCTCTGTCCCTTCCCATTTAGCTCCAGATGCTCCACCTCCTCCTCCTCCTCCTTCCTGTCGTGCACCTCTGTGTGGAGGGACGACTGTAGTGCTGGAGGCGGCTCCATGTGTCTGACAGAGCCGGACAGAGCTCCGGTCTCTAGGAATGACAGAGCATCGGACCCCAGTTCTAACTCTGGGGTCAGGTCAGGCTCCTCAGGAGGACTTAATCTAACACCTCCGTTACTTTGCTTCCTCCTCCCATCCCCTACTCCCCAGCTCAGATCCTTCTCCACCCCTGCTTGTGCCTCCACAACGGAGTTAATCCCCCCCTGCTGCTGCTGGTGCTGCAGCCTTATAGTGAGTTGGATGTCCGCTAGCAGATCCTCGTGGTCAGCTGCTGAATGAAAGCTGTAAATATCCGTGTCTGACCCTGAGCTCCCCCCCTTCTGTCCTCCCTCCTCTGTGGGAGAGGTTGCTGCTGTTGAAGCTTTCCGCTGCATCTCCTGCTTCTGCCCTCCTCCTCCTCCCCCTCTTCCTCCATCTCCATCCCTTTTCCCTTGCTCCAGTTTATTTTTCTTCTCAGGGAAAGCAGCCTCGACGTCCGACTGAGCGAGCTCATCTGCAGACAGATCAGGTGTTTTTGTGTCCGGTTCATCATGTTGAGATATTAAAACATCCTCCTTTGAGCCAGTGACTGATGAACACACGTCTCCTTTCCCTTTCAGGTTGCTCTTTCGCTTTCGGATGGAGAAAACAGATGGCTTGGACTCAGATTTGTTTTTTTTCTTGCCTGGTCCTGTGCCATGCATCCCTCCTCCTCCTCCATTGCTGCCTGCTCCTTTACCTCCATGCTTACCGTGGACTTTCTTTCCTCCTTTTTTTGTCATGTCCCCTCCTCCCTCTCTCCATCCTTCATCCAGTGAAGGGTAGCTGCCATTACCCGATGCTGCTGCAGCTTTCCTTTGCTTAGCCTCCTGGTTTCCCATGTCGATGGAGGGTGTCTGATTGCTGCCTGCCTCTCTCAGGTCATGCCTGGGAGTGCGTTTTGTATCTTATGGGGATTCGACTCCTGTGCCGGGGGAAGGTAGAAGCGTCTTGGCCTCCTCTGTGGATGCAAGTCTGATGATGGAGGAGGAGGAGCTGCTGCTGCTGCTGCTGCTGCTGCTATTTTTTTTTGTATCTCTGTTGTGCAAAGATCTTCCTTGTTATTTTCCGGTGACGAAAGCTGGCGTGGCAGTGATGTTGGTGCTGATGCAGGAGAGACATACAGCTCCCTCTTCCACCTCCCCCCGTCTCTCTCTCTCTCTCCCTCTGTGTGTGTGTTACCCTCCCCCTCCTCTCCATCTGCTGAGAGAAGTGACGTAGGCGCTGCATGCTCTGTGGAGCTCTGACGGAGAGGCAGAGTGGGAGAGATGAGGAGGAACAGCTGAGTTTGGGACACAAAGCCAGGTCTGCTGGGAAAACTGGCACCAGTACCTAAGAGGAATAAATGTGCTGCCATTCACTGTGACATTGTGCTGGGGGTGGGGGTGGAAATGGACAACCTCCTCGTGGCTGGACACTCTTATGGTCACTACATTTCCCTTGATTCCTAGATTGATGCCTACATTACCCACAGTGCAATGTGTGGAAGTGTGGACTGTGCAGCTCCCAACACAATGCACACAAATAATAACTGCTAAAATATTTACATTTATAAATATAAATGTATAAATATAATACTTAAAATATAATAATTATAATACTTATGATACTATATTATACTATAATAATAATTAGTTTGGATAAAAGTAAACTATATGTTTATGAATAAAAAGTTTATTTTTCTAATTTCCAACACATAATGACTTTATATAGCGTGGTAGATTAGTTTAAATTGAGGATGGTTTCACATCAGAAATGTATATTATTCCAAGGATGCTTATTAGCAGTTGAGTGGCTTTTATAGCTGAGACACAAGGAAACAAAACAAAACAAAAAAGCTTTTCTTTCATCACTTAATTTTCTTGATATGTTTCATAGAGCACTGGGAGCGCTGGAGAAATGACCAGTATGGACTCATCATCAGGTCACAATGAAAAATTTCTTAGCTCTTGTATCATTATGTTGTGTAAAGACCAAACTCAAAGTTAATATTTTTCCCTGCATTACTCATTTTAATTTAACTTAAAATGTACATTTTAAGAACATACATGTAAGTAAACCCGGTGACAGAGGCCTCAGTTGTTGTGGACGACATGAGTTGCTCTCATTGTCTGGCTGGATGATGCTCACAGTTTCTGCCCTTGTATCATAGTGTATCCCTCATGCTCTGATGACAAATTTCTTGTCACTCACACACGACCCTCATATTCTCATATATGACGGTTGAATTTGAAAGGCTCAGCACAGTAGCAGCTCTGCCTCTTACAAAATATTACAACCTAAGCTTCTCTACATTGTTAAATCTGTAGTCAAATGGTTTAATGAGATTAAATATTCACCAGAGATCATGATAGCCCTGCATTAGGCTATTAGTCATTGCTAAGCAATTTATAGCTCAGAATGCTACATTTAGCAGAGAATATGAAAATGTAGAAAATGACCTAAGGTGACTGAAGACTTTCTGAAAGACTTTATGAGTCTCATCTTAATCAAATCACGTTTAGTTTAATGTAGCAGAGCCAGTCTGATCTTCTGATCTGATGTAGCCCCGAGCTGTGCCGCATCAACTCTTTTCCTCTGTTGGTAGATTCACAACCAAAGCTTTTTTTACACACAAATTGCTCTACTGACTCTACTTTTTAGTGTTTTTTTGGAAATATAGGGGCACAGTATGACAAAATTGTGGCATAGGCAGTGAAGCATCCATCGTACTGGACAGTTGTGGTGAAGAGGGAGGAAAAGCGTTTGATTTAAAAGTTAATCCACATTCCAACCTGTGGTCATGAGCTTTGGGTGGTGAGTGAAAGAATGAGATTGCAGACACAAGTGGCTGAAATGAGTTTTCTCAGCAAGATGTCTGGGTTCAGCTTTAGAGACGATTCGAGGAGCTCCCAAATCCAGAGGGAGCGCAGAGTAGAGCTGCTGCTCCTTCATTTCAAAGAGAGCTGTTCAGGCGTTTGATCAAGATGCCTCCAGAGTGGCCCCAGGGTTTCCAACTAACTCACAATAGAGTTGGAGATTTTATATCTCATCTAGTCTGGGAACTCCTTAGAATCCCCTAGAAGGAGCCTGAAAGCATCACAGTGGACAAGAACACCTGTATGACCTGAGGACCTGCTGCCATGATCTGACCCCAGATAACTGAAAATGGATGGATGCCACTTGAATATGTATAATTTTCACTTTAGTTCACTTTTAAGTTCAATTCAGCATTTTACCTTGAAGCCACTTGATGTCACTGTTGTACTATTATCACAGTGAACATGATCCAGAGTTGCAGTAGTGAAATGTAATATGTCAAATTCTTTGTGTTTTTCAGCAATATTGGGTGAATACAACCGAGGTTATGCATTTCATTTTACTGCTCTTCATCTTATCTCACGACCATGTGAACATATTGTCCTGTGTGAAATCAGCAGTAGATCACAAATAATCACATAAACATTCATCTCTTTCTGTCTCCGTCTTTTTTTACTGCACTGTCAGCGGACAGGACTCACAAACCCTGAACCACTGCCCAGATGATTTACTGTTGCCAGTCCTCTGCTCAGCAAAGGCGTAGACTTTTTAGAAATACTCACTGTGACACCGGTCAGCTTCACCATATTCAAAATACCATAGCTTCAAACCAATGTAGGATCCCTCCATCTTAGCAGGCCTGAGTGTTTTTAAGTGATGTAGTTCCTTACTACGGTGGCCCCGAGGTTCAAAATACAATAATTTACAAAACAAATAACATTTCAGATCGCGGAAAGAACAGAACAACCCTGATATCACACCTGCAGGTAATAGGACTGAGGAAGGAGGTGACATCAGGAGAACTGTCTTATGGACCCGGACACATGTTTTGATACAGAACTTTGTGTCTAACTTGGGAGTAAAAACACAACCTCTGTGTTAAAATTGATACAGTAAAGTGAATCCTGAACCTATACAGTGCTCTCAGTTAGGTAACAGGTTTATCAAACATATGTACCATTCTATGGATCTGAATTAAATGACAAATTACAATGCTTGCTAAATCTGTATAAATGGGTTCTCTAAACAAAATTCACAAAACCGCACCCAAAGTACGAAACACCTCATAGATCCTGCAAAATGAAGCACTGCATTGAAAACTGCACAAAAAACAACAACAAAAAGTTTTTTGGTAAATGACTCACACTTTATCCATATTACTGCATTTTTCACACCAACTCTACCCTCAGTGAAAAACACTTAAATTATATTTGCAGAGAGATGCTCATGAAATGTGCAGAAACACAAATACTGCTAAAACAACACTATTTTTCTTTTCTACCACACATTTCTCAACATCAATCAAACAAATGTGAAGCAAATCTCAACATCAATCAAACTCATATAACCAACGACATCTTTTCTGTCTAAACAGGCGAACCGTGCACATATTGGTCTGGGAGTCATATACCTTCCAAAATGAACCCATCGGTTTGAATAGTTTGAGAAATTGAGAGCAGGGTGGAAGGTAATGGAAAATAAATTGTTGAAACCAGTTTTGACCAGGGCTGAATATTGGAACCTGATGTTATTATACTGCTGCTACTGTTTACAAGTTCATACTAGCTCAGATCCTAGTTACTACTCAGATAACTATGTAATATTCGGCAAACAAGTGAGATACCAACATGAATGTTGAATGAGAACAGCTCCTGCCCATAGGAAAACGCATCTGGTGCTGCTCCACTTATTGCTAAACACAAACAACCTGCCAGGTGCTCTTGTTGTATGTGGTCTCTGAGGACGCTTTTGACCTGAAAAAGAGATAAAAAGTAGACACATTGCTTTAATTACATAAAAATTAGGTGCTAAATATATTTAGTGCTAGATTCACTTACCATGTTTTTATATTTGAAAAATCTTTCTTGCAGTTCACACTTGGGAGGGGACTATCTGTCCATGACACATTTAGACAGTAGAGGTTCAACTTTAATTCAGTCCATTCATCGTTCTCACTGAGTCTGTCAGAGAAGACCCAGACGTCTTCAATCAATCACAATACAGTGGGAAAAATTAAACAAAGTTTACCACATCAGTTGACAGCTTTCAGTAATCTGATTTGTTGAGTTGTCAGTATCTCCGAGTGTGCCCAACATGTCCAAACACCACCAACAGCTTCTGATCTCAACTCAAGACCTGGTCAAGTATGTCTGCTGACCAGAAATCAGCTCACACAACCTCCGTCCCAGTATAGTTAGAAATATAAAACTTGCTCCAGTCCAGTGCAACCCAAAATCAACAGGTGACCTGAGCTGTCACCATTGATCAACATGCAGTTCCAGTTGGTGGATTCATAGAACTAACCAATAACATTTCCATCAATCCCCCACTTACTCAGATGTGAACAAAATAGATTTGGATTCTCTGGGAGATGCCAACTTTGATTGTTATTTAAATCAGTGTCATTGAGGAAACCTGCAAATGGTGGAACCAGAAACAGACTTCAACACATACCAGTGTGCTAGAAAGGACTTGCAATGTCTAAGCTATGATTGCTTTATGTATGGAAGAAACCAGTTTTTACCTGTGTTCCATTTTGCATTGAACTCAGCATGTTTCCACAGGAGTTACCCCCACAGGTCTGTACCTCAGTCGTCCACTGAAAGACCCTTTGATTGAGCTATGCTGTATGATCCAACCCACCTGCATTTGTTACAGCAGAAATTTTTCACATCTGGATTCTTTCTCACTCTTGTTATATGGATGATAAATCTTTTTCACCTAAACTTGCATTGTGATGGAAAGTTCCCGATTATGTTTTGCGAGAACATTTGAGAGAAAGTATAACAAAGATTTAAAGGTAAAGAGTTTGGCCTAATGATTTGTTCAGAATCAAACTGAGACTGTTTTTTCATCTGTGCAGAATTTCATTTGTTTGGTAAAGCATATAAAGAAACACCTTGTCACACAATTATAATGAAGATTAGAAATTGAACTGAATAAGAGCGTATTTAGATGACTTTTTAAATCATGTTATTGTGGTGAGGAGGGCCACCCTGGGAAATTTCTGTCAGCTACAAGACGCACAGGTCCGTTGTTATGGAGAGGGCAGGAGACGTGGTTCTGAGTTTACAATTAAATTTTATTCAATATTTCTTTGTTCTAAATATTAGTAAAAAAAAAAAAATATTTACACACAACAAAGCAAAAGGGAGTAAAATGTCTAATCAGGGCTGAGGCCTGAGTGCAGGGGAGGATCCACCAAAAAAAAAAAAAAAAAAATACAAACCAACTCAAAAAGCACCCGTGGCAGACATGCACTCTCAGTGAAGAAAACCCAACAACACAGGACTGGAAGATGCCACCACCAGGTCACCAGCAACTGGAAAGGTCAAAGAGCAAAACAAATTAGTGAGGGTTAAGCACACACACACACACACACAAAAGAAAACAAACTTAATCAGTGCCAACAAAAACTATCATTGGGGGCAGATCACAAAGAATATATACCAAATAATAACTACCCAAATTAAGCCACTTATGACAAACTCGGTGCCGCGGACAGAACACGTGTCCCAGTAGCTGTGAAGCGTCTGGCGGCCGCAGCGTAAACCATGAAGGCGATCAGCAACAGGTCGCCACCTTCACCTGTGACCACACTGACATTAGTCACCTAGTAGCTTCAACCACAACACAGCGAGCTGGATAAAACTTACCACCGCCAAACGATCCCTGCAGCACGCAACGGGAGCACGGAGCAGCACAAGAACAGTGGCCCTACAGTGCAACACAAATGCCTTTAACATGGTAACACAATGAAGTAACCAACAAGGTGGAGCAGACGCAGCCATACCTACCGGAGACATGACCTCTGTCCCGGAAGTGACACCGGTGACAGGGATGCAGCGGAGAACCGGCGGACGGACTATCGCTTTTAATGCCAGCTCACCTTAACGACCGGTGGAAATGAGTCACAGAAATTATAGTAACTAATGTAAACAAAAGAAGAAGTGAAGGGGAGAACATTGCAAGACTCTCATCCTGTCTTGGCACACACTGAGCTGTGTTCTTTGATGTTATTTATTGATGTACTTATTCACTGAAATCAGAAATGTGAAGGACATGATATAAGCCAAATCTGGCATCTCTCTCTCTCTCTCTCTCTCTCTCTCTATATATATATATATATATATATATATATATATATATATATATATATGATACATATATCAGGTCTAAAATGTGCTGGCAAGTATTGCAAAATACAAATCAAAGAAGAGCTAGGTTGCTTTCATTTTGATAAATAAACACACAGAGTTTTAACATCCTTTAAGAAGTCCATCTCACATATATAACTATAAGTCCATTCTTCACAGCAGAGGAGAACTGATTAAATATGTTTCTGTGCATCCTTTTTTTTTTTTTATCTCAGTGTAAAACTTTACTACTTCACTTTACTTTGTTGAACTTCATCTGGCCCATGAACTGCAAATGTGCAATCTATCCTAAATGTAGCGCTGTGTCATGACTCAAAGAATATGGGAGTATTTCCTCACCAGCAGAGTTTTTATTCTATTATTTATTCTATTTAGATTTTAACAGTATGGAAATGGTTCATCCTCTGCTGATGATTTATAGGTAAATATCATAGAAATCTAATTACATTTTGATAGATTTGATAATTGTTATGTTTAATGCTGGATGCTGGAACAGAAAATAAAGTTATAGTCAACAAAAACATTGCAGTTCAGATCATAAATATTCACAACTTGCAAATCCAAATATCATTCTTTTTTAGATAATATGGTAATAATATCATCCTTTTGTACTTGAAAGATCAAGGGGTCACACAAAAAAACCATTACAACCATGGTTATTAATAGCATTTCAAATTTGGCCTTTCAACATACAAGGTACTGGACAGAATAACTTGGCAAAAATCCCTCTAAGGAACCAATTTTTGAACAAATCTTTTCACTGATAAATGAAGAATAATAAAAACATCCTTAAATACATATCCATCTAACTTGCCCCTTTACTTTCCACTTGGTCTTTCTTCCGGAAAGCCACAGTTTTCCTTTGATGAAAATGTGACTTGTTTTTATTTTTATTCCACTGGCACATCAAAATATCCCTAAATGTTGTACGGAAGGTCTTGTTACACAGGGCGTAGCATATGGGGTTCACTGTGCTGTTTACATAACACAACCAATAGCCCAATGCCCAGAGAGTTTCAGGGATACAGTCCTGACAGAAAGTGTTGACCAACACCATGATGTTATATGGTAACCATGTTGTAATGAAGGCAAACAGGATTGCACTGAGTGTCCTTGCTGCTTTTTTCTCATTAGCCTTTTTTTCATTCTTACGCTTATTGATTTCTGTCCTGGCCTTTGAGGCAAAGCGTTTTGCTAAAGCTGCGTCTTTTATGGTGATGGCTGCAGGTGACTGCTCAGTAGGCAACGAGGCGACGAGGCCTGACTGTGACTCTTTTGGCCTTTTGTGGGACAATGCTGGTTGTTCATCCTTGTTCATCTTCATCCACCCAGATTTCTTACCATCTAGATAGATACACAGATAGATAGAACATCATGTGTACTTGTGTATTTATGTATCATGCAAAAAAAACATAAGTGGCAATATGACCAACCTGATGGATGCTTTGTTGGGTCCACACTTTCAGCTTCCTCCTCCAAACTCAACTGGTCTCCAGAAGCATCATCACCATTGTTGTTAAAACTATTACAACTCTGCTCTGCCTCACCCAGTGTAGTTGTCATGGTGTTAGTGGACCTCTTAGATGCATGGCGACCTGGAAGCAGTGATGAAAACTGACAGCAGAATGTTCCACACCTTCCTCTGCATCCTGTTCCTCCTGGCATACTGACATTCTTCATGTTGTTCTTCTCAGAGGCCAGCTGATTGAGTTCATGGCTGCTGCAGCTCTCAAAACTCATCTGGTGAAGCAAGGCTGTTGAATTCTTCTGGGTTTTAGTTACACCTTCTCCACCAGTTCTTGCTCTACCACTGTCTTGATTCTGAGCCTGGCTTGGGCTGATGCTTGACCCAGATCCTTTGAGACCTTGTACATCTTTAGCTCGCTTCTCTGTCTCTTGATAGATCTTCCAAAACAGGATTGCCATGATTGTTACTGGCAGGTAGAATGCAGCGATAGCAGTACAGAATGTAATGATGGGTTCAGACAAGAACTGGATGTAGCATTCACTAGGTTGGACTGTCCGTTCACCCACAATGTACTGCCAGAACAGAATAGCTGGGGCCCACAGAATGAAAGAGATGGACCAAGCTAATCCTATCATGGTCATTGCCCGCCTGGTTGTACGCTTAGCTCGGTAGGTCAAAGGTCTGGTCACTGAGAAATACCTGAAAAGATCAAGACAGGTAGTGGGCAAGTATACACATCCAGATTAACTATTAGAGTCCTGTGCACAACTATCTATTATATTATCTTTAATAGCTGCAGACATTTTCAAACTTCCAATGTTCATTGTGATACCGTTGTTATTGGGTTCTATTTGAGGTACAGAACCGATCCATTATCAATAACACAGTGAACAGAAGATAAGTTCATCGAGACATAATATAAGACATCACATTCTGCTACCTGTCAAAGCTGATGACGAGCAGGTTCATGACCGAGGCATTACTGGCCACGTAATCAATAGCAAGCCACAAATCACAAACCACCGGCCCGAGAGCCCACTGGTCCATGATGATGTAGGTGGTGTACAGGTTCATCGACAGTGTGCCAATAGTCAGGTCAGCAAACGCCAGACTGAGGAGGTAGTAGTTGTTCACTGTCTTCAGTGCCTTATTGATCTTGAATGACACCAATACAAGAATATTGCCCACAACTGTCACAAGAGACAGTGATCCAGTGAGGAAGACAATTATGATAACCTGAAGATGAAGAATTGAGAAGACAAAGAACCAAAGAAAGGTAATAAGTAAGTACAATGTAGAGTAGCATACACTTGCAGAACAAAATGTGGAATTTTGACAGGTAGTTTGATAATAGTGTTTCATGAAACTCAAAATTCTAATGAGCAATAAATGTGATTGTGCTAGGATTTGGTATTTAGTTCAATTAAGTTCAATACTGGAACATTATTATATGTGGGAAAGTAGAATGGAGACTTCTACAAGCAGATGAAAACACCAGTATTAAAAATGACATTGTATATAGATGAAGTCTTTTATACCTTAGACAAATCTCTTATTTTGGTCTTGTCATGCTTTCTTTTAAGATATTTTGTTAGAATTATAACACATAGATGTGTAGATGGCTAAAAATTAATTGTGCATCCTGAGGTACATAGCAGGCTTCGAGTCAATTATTCATTTTGACAAGTCTCATAGTTTTCCATAGATGCAAAGTTGATCTTGGAGTACCAACTATAAGCATCTGTTTCTAATGAGCCATAAACTCTCTTGAGATTTGGAGCAGCCATTTTAGAACTCTTTTTTTTTAAAAAAACGAGGCCACAATAGGACAGTAACTGCTCTGTTCTGGAGTGCTTTGGCTTAGTAGTGGCTTCAGTATTACAGTGTCAGCACCAACTAAAACTGGTGCAAATGAGAAAGGATTGTTCTGGAAAAATTACAGTTACCTGCCAGATGGTGTGTCCGCCTAATGGGTCAAAACTCTCTGCTGGCAGCATTAATGTCCTGTTTACTGGTGAATCAGTGAAGTTTCCTCCTTGTCTTGAGATATGACTGACATTTTGTTGCCAGGCACCCACACTGTCAGATAATATGGCCAACTCCTGGTAAGCGGCACCTAAACATGAGGAGAAACATATGCATTTCAGTCCTTCTAGATTTTCATGCAATGCTTTTATAATGATACTTTACACTATGTCCACAACTACAGAATATTTGCATGCTTAGTTGTTATAGCGGTACCTAGAGCTGCTGACAGTACCTAAGATGGCAGAATTAAATATGGTGGCATTCGACTTGTTCCTCATATCAGGGGAGCTGGTGGTAAGGACGTGAATAGGTGTTGAACTGGAGGTCAGAGCCATGATGACCAGGAGACATCTGAAAGATAAAGATACAGATTTATAGATGTAAAAAAATGGTCTGAGGTGATTGATTGTTTCTCTTTTTTTTCTCCAAAATATCTGGATTGAAAAATGATACATAAATAAACAGAGTTGAGACATGTTACCAGCACTTGGAAATTGTGTTAAAATGGAGCAAAAAGCAGTGTAGCTATACAAACATACTGTTCAGTTACCGATTATGAGCCAGAACCAGTACCAGGTTCTAAATATCTAATTTGTTATAATCATCAAGCTACATCTGTCAGTGTTCATTATCCTTTTGTTGTTCTGTTTCTAGAAGAACACAGAGAGTTTTGTTATGATGTTCAACACATGTATTTGTCACATTCAGCCACATAAAATGTGGGTCCAACACAAATTAAAATCAAATAAACAGTAAATTTAATTGGAAAAAAATATCTCCACACTCAATTTTCCCCACATGAAATGAAATGTTTCCCACATTTAAAAACACCTCCAGCGAAAAAACTGATAAATACAAATGATATAAAATACAAATGGGCAAAGACTATAAAACTCTGAGATTAGATCAGATCGATCAGAGTTGCCATAGCCGACTTGACTGGATAGATGAACAAATTAAAACAGTCATATTTGACCAAAGAACAGAAGTTCTGTGCATCAAATATCTTGATATCAGGATTACCTGAAGTAATGCTGTGCAAATGTCTTGTGGAGTGAATGAATCATTTCAGCATGAGCAGCGCTGAAACGCTATCCAACAGGTTAAATCAACAGCAGCAAAGCAAAGATTTCACAACTAATATATTATTATGATTAACCAGGAATCTGACAGGTTTTGGTTTTGCATGATGTTACATTTGTAAGGAAGTAAGAAGCATAGAGTTCCCTGACAGAAGAAATGGGCAAACAGGAGCTCAGGACAGTAGCAGCAGTATCTCTGCTTTGATCAGTCAACCTACTAAACACAACTGGCAACTGGCACAGGCTGGAGGATTCTTGTCCTTGTAGCATCACTGGCGCTGACACCTCCCAAAGTTTGGTTCGGTTTACTGAACAGTTTGGTGTGGTATTACTATGATAATATGTAGTATGTAATATGCAATATCTATGATTACAATATAACAACAATGTCCACAGCTAGACCGCTGGTCCAGGGACCTCATGTCAGAGTCTTCTTATTCTCTCACTGTGCTTTTCTTTCTTTTATGGCCACTTGACACTGTCTAGATCATTACTGGAGCACCAGGATTTTTATAATGACCCAGACTCCAGTTGTGTTTCTGTTTTAGAATGTTATCTTTCATGACGGAAATGTATGTGCACGGTATCATAAGCAACGTCCAATGAGAACAAAGTAGTATGTCTGGATGGTACAAAAACATAACACCTCTGACCACAGTTGTTACCAGCACTCCTGCATAAAACCATTCTGAGCGCAGAGTTTGATGTTAAACCTCCACTGTATTGCTGATTCTGGCATAGATTAGCATAGCCTGTAAAGAATAGAGGACATTACTAATACAGGCTGTACTAATTAAAGCCAGAACCATCCTATCTCCTCAGCAGACGTCTTCTTTCTGATGTGTGGCGTTGGCGAACAGAATGCTTTGAATACATCAGACAACAAAATCAAATTTATATCTGACAAATTATCTGCCCTCAATTAGTACAAAACACGATTTTGGTAGCTAATTGGTAGCTAGAAAATTAAAAAAAAAAAAAAAAAACAGACAGAGATGAGAAAGGGTTTTTCTTCCTGGTAATTTCAAATGTGAAAAAAAGTTCACACAAGCTAAAGAAAATGATTTCAAATTCACAAATCTGGTAAGAAACAACTGGTAAAATGTTTTCAGTTTAACCCTAAAACATCTCTCTCATCACACAGAATCAGAGTTAAGTTATTAGAAGCTGTAATTGTCCCTCTGTATAAGCTGGCCCATGAAGAGATTTTCAAGTTCAGTCAGAGCTGATTTGAAGCTTCAGTCTCTTTGTTTTCTGTCTCTCCACTGCAGTTTTAACAAGACGACACAGGGGAACCGGCAACTACAAAACAAAACATAATTTATATTCTCTACGATAGCTTACCCAGTGAACTAAATCTTCTCTCACAGCTCATAGCAATGGCTTTTACATGATCATTCTACCCATAAGTTACTATATCACTTACTTTCTGATATTCGTCCATGATGTTATTTTATTGTTCACCTTGATTTTTACAGATTTTGTTGATTTTTGTTTATTGTCTTTGATTGTCTCTTTGTTTTCTTTTGTTTTGTTTGTTGTATTTGAAGCTGTGTAAATTTTTTTGTACATCTTGTACTTACTAAATAGCTTTATGAACATAATTACTTCAGCCCCTGTAAAGGAGGGATACTAAGAATGTAGCTCTTCAGGAGTATGATTGTTGACATATGAATATGCAAATAAGTTTCAAGATAAGATTACAAACATATCCAAATAATATTGTATACTATAAGTTTTTTTTTCTTAATTGCTTAGTTGAACAATTTCTCCAAGTGTGGAGAAGAATAAAATCAGTAGAATACTGGCCTCACTGTTTGTTTTACAATTAAATTCAATCAAAACTGCAGGAGATGTAAATATCAGAGGAAGAATCTTTACACATGCCTAAAAACAAAAGGATATTTTAATTGAACTTCAACAGATTTCTATTCTTATTGTCTGTCTGTACATGTGATCATATGTGTCCCTTAAAATAAAAAAAAATAAAATGTACTTACAAGTCGACTCTGGTTCCCAGTGTTGAGTGTGAATTGTCGAGGAGGCTCAGCTCTGCTCAGACAACATGCTGCACTCTGCTGTTACTCTGCTCAACGCTTCAGCTGCTGTGTGACTGGAATGTCCAGCTCCGCCTTTCACTACTACTCTGAGATCTATGACAGAGGTAGTTCTGACATATATGTACAGAGAGTTTATGTCTGTATATGTACATATACACGCTTTCTTTCTTAAAAAGCTTGGAAAAAGTGTGGAGAAGTTGATCACACAGCACACTGCCTCCTCCACTCCTCACATTGAAGTGACCTTGGACAATCTGATACCTGATGATCGAATGACGGAGTGTGTGTTAGTATAAACAGCTGTGTGTGTTATGTATGGCACAAGCACAATATATTGTGATTGAATAAGACTAGGACAGTGCTATAATGCAGTCATTTACCATAACTCTCATAACACGACTGCATCATACTCCTTCATCCTCTGCACCTTCCCAGTAGAAGTTCTGTTAATATCCCTGGAGAATAACAAAAAGATGCAGACTCACACAGAAAGGCTTGTATACTGGCTTCAAAGGCTTATAGGCTTATAAATTAAATTTTATCTCCATAATTCTAGAATTACTTGTATACTTTTCCTTCAGTGTCAAAAGTAAAGTAACATTCGTTATCTTCAAATCCACCAGGATCTGCCTGTGGCTAATGAATCACAATTGTTCCTGGGAACAAACTGCGCAAAATGTTAAAAGTTCATTTTTTATAGCTTTAAATGTTCCCTATTCCTATAAAAAGCAATAATAAAAAAAAGATTATTTCCTAATTATGCACATTAGTGGCTCAAAAATGAAATGAAAACACACATGGATAAACTACAGTGCTTAACTCAACTTTAAAACATTCAAAAATAATTTTAAATGATCAGACCTAAAAGTAAAGCTGAAAATGTTTGCTTCATAAAGTGTTTATTAAAAGCATCGACTATCTGGTGAGACTGTGTCCATGTGAGCTGGTTAAGCTGGTGTCATATTAATCTGCATCAGAGGTGATGTTGTTATATTAGTTGTATGCAGGTGAAGATGACAGGTTGATGGAACTGTCCACAGAAAATGTTCTGTATTAAAAAAAAAAAACAACAAAAACACAGGGAAACTTCACAGATGTTAAATTAAGAATGTTCTTCTCTTCACAAGTTAATAAAGTTTTATTTTCAAAATCATGCAAATCCATTCACGACTTATAGACTCAGTCCCTCTTTACACATTTATATCTCAGAAGTAGCATTAGCCCACTTAAAAAGTCTACATGATGCCTGACTGTGTGGCAAACTAAACATGCCCCCTCTGTGGTAAATATGGAAAATATTTATTTATTTTTACATGAGCAAAATACCATGTAGTAATGGCATTATTCAGTCTGTTGTGGTATTGCAGTTAAAAAAAACATAGGCATGACACTGGTATTGTATGAGCGCGATGCTATATACATAACACCCACACTAGTTGGTTGCAACTGTAACATCCACTGTGTTCATCATCATCGTCATCATCATCATCGTCGTCATCATCACACGTACATCTTCACCTAACGTTAAAGGTGCAGTCAGTAAAAAAATGGCTTCTGCTCAATCCCCGTGTCTTTTTGTTGTGTTGGCCCTGCAGTTCCCTCACCACAGTCGCCAGTCGGGGGCGTCGACTCAACAACTAAACTAACTTTGGACATGAAGTCGAATACGAACTGACTGAGACAGATTCATTTACAACACCAATCAGTCAAATGTCGTCTGTGTTTTTTTTTTTTCACAGTGGGAGTTTGAGAGCTCTTATAAGCAAATATATATATACATATATATATTTATATTGTCACACAGCAGAAATGAAATTAATCAGCTAATTGCATCACATCAAGTTGGAAGTTGCTTATTAGGGATTTATAAAGAAGACAGTATGAGATACATGATATAAATAGATACAGACAAAATGTAGAAACATGAAACCAGCTCGGATTATTGTGTATTTTAAAATGTCAGTACAGACACAGAGCAGAGCCAGTTGATCATAAAAGCAAACATTTCATATTAATGTGTTTTTATCATGTATTAATAATTGGTTCTATTATTATTTGTCTGCATTTATTCATATGAATGTATCCTTCACAGTTGACTGTTGATGACTGATGGGTCTTCATACTGTAGGTTACTGGTCTACCAAACATGATCACTAATTTATCACTACTGGAGTATTTCAGATTGTGAAGCTCAGTTCAGTGTTTTCATGCTTCATTATTGACGACTTGGCTTTGAGGGAAAGCGACCCACGTGCAGAGCGTATGAGCCTGAGGAGATGAAACTTTCTCTTCCTTCCAAAGCTTAAAGGAGAAACAGAAGAGTCAACCTGAACGTACACAGAGGCGGTTTTGTGCAAAGAGCCGATAAAATATTACATGTGTGATGCACCTTTAAGATTAAGTGGTGAACCAACTTAAACAGAACAACCTCCGTTTTGTTTCTCTACCGTTATTTAAGTAAATCAAATAAAGAAATAGGTAATAAAAGAATAAATACGTACATTTATTTAAATCTGAGACAAAGATAAGCAAGCTTTTTGTTTGGCCTTTTGTTTTGCGGTTGACAATGATTGGTCGTCTCCATATGCTCCCTGAAGGGCTATTGCTTGAGCTAAAAAAAAACAAAAAAAACAAATGATACCTAAACAAACCTGTTACTCGTAATATATTAAACCAGAGATGATTTACATGAGAAAAGCAGGAGCCACTTTCTTCTTTTTTTTTTTTTTTTTCCAAAGGGATGCAGTTGTGGCAAAAATGGGTTGAAGAGTTACAATGAAACCCACAACACTTAAATACAATATCACAGAAATCTTAATTCATCTTAAATAATCCTATTAAACAATTTATGGTCGACACACATTTAGTGTCATTGTTATACTTGTTCATTAAACCTGCATAATAAACATGCAATGGCATTTTTTAGTGATATATATATATATATGTATATATATATATATATTTGGAGAATGTTCATACAAAAAGAGTAACTGTTTGCTGTATTGCATAAGATTATCAAAATAAAATTAAATCAAAGTAAAAAAAGAAAAAAAACAGACAAACCCTTGGACAAAACTTAGTTGAGCATTCAGTCAGTACATTTCCTTTAACTGAGGACCAATCAGTAAAAAACATAAAGAAACTTTAGTCCAGTAATACTTTAATAGCTTTAAATTAACTGTCTAGTTTCTGATATTGTCATTCATTTGGCCTTTATTTCTTTATTTGTGCATTCTGACCCAAACTAAGTCATGACACGTCACACTGAGGTCCAACTGTCCCCAGCTGAAGCCAAGTCTGATCCAACTGCTCTGCAATAAATCCTGAGGAGTTTTTATTCATTCACCTCATCCCTATCGATGTCCTACATCATCCAAACCAACACACATGGATGATTTATTACAGGGATGTTGTATTAGCTTGCCTGTTTAGCTGCGTGGGCCTAATTTACTGGCAGTTGAATGTATATAGAGCCACCTCTAGAACCCGCCGTTCTTGTTGAGTGGCACCGTGCAAATGCCACGTTTACGTTCACGTCTGCTGTTTCACACTGAGATCTGACATCCCAGAACTCTACAAGGCAACTTAAAGATCATCAGACAGTACTGCATAATGATCAAACTCATTTCATTAGGCTAAATTATATTGAGGCGTACGTTAGAATTAAAATGATAACATTCTGTTTACAACTCATGAAAAAGCTTTTTAGAGCTTCATATATAGAACAAGCGCAACTGAAGTTTGAAATCATTTAAAATATGGATATTTCTACTCAGCTCTGCAATGAAGCTCTAGACTCATTGGAGCGTACGTTGGCCATTTTATGTCTCCAGTAACATTTGTCTTTTATTTCTCTCAGGAATCTTCAGGATGTTACCTTCTGTTCTCGACACTGTTTTATGTGAAGATATCCTTCGTCTGTCCCTCGTCCTTCAGCGTGCATAGCTCATCCCTGGCTTAGTAAGGCACTGTATCCTCCTGACTCCACTTCCCTCTTCCCTCATCCATTCATCTATCATCTATCTATCAATCTATCCTCAGCCTGCTCTCCTTGTGCTTTCCCACTGTAGGAAACATGATTACCAGTAGGTACCAGTCAAAAGTTTGGACACACCTTCTCATTCAATGGTTTTCCTTTATTTTTGCTTTATTTTCTACATTGCAGATTAATAGTAAAGGCACCCAAACTATGAAGGAACATATATGGAATCACATACAAAAAATGTTAAACAAACCAGAACATGTTTTATATTTTAGATTCTTCAAAGCAGCCACCTTTTGTCTTGTTGACTCTTGGTATTCTCTCCATTAGCTTCATGAGGTAGTCACCTGGAAAGGTTTTCAACAGTTTTGAAGGAGTTCCCAATGCTGATGCTGAGCACTTGTTGGCTGCTTTGCCTTCACTCTGCAGTCCAACTCATCTCCAACCATCAGTTGGATTTAGGACATGTGATTGTTGAGGCCAGGTCATCTGATGCAGCACTCCATCACTCTCTTTCTTGGTTAAATAGCCCTTACATAGCCTGGAGGTGCGTTTTGAGTAACTGTCCTGTTGAAAAACAAGTGATGGTCCCACTAAGCGCAAACCAGATGGGATGGCATGGTGCTGCAGACTGCTTTGGCAGCCAGCTGGTTAAATGTGCCTTGGATTTAAATAAATTACCAAAAGTGTCACCAGTAAAGCACCCTCATAACCATCACACCTCTTCCTCCATGCTTCACGGAGGGAACCACACATGTAGAAACCATCAGCTCAACATTTCTGCTTCTCACAAAGACATGGCAGATGGAACAAAGATGGAACCAAATCTGGACTCATCAGAACAAAGGGCAGATTTCTACTGGTCTAATGTCCATTTCTTGTGTTTCTTGGACCAAGTAATTCTCTTCTTGTTGTTCTTCCTCAGAAGTGACTTTACAGTAATTCAACTATAAAGGCCTGTCCTGCCAGTCTCCTCTGAACAGTTGATGTTGACATGTGTCTGCTAATTGAACTCTGAGGCTGGTAACTCTTGTGAATTTTTCTTCTCCAGCAGAGGTAACTCTTGGTCTTCCTTTCCTGGGGTGGTCCTCAGGAGAGCCTGTTTCATCATAGTGTTTGATGGTCTTTACAACTGCACTTCGAACTGAAAGTTCTTGATATTTTTTCCGATTGCCTGACTTTATTTGATGGACTGTCATTTCTCTTTAACTGAATAGTTCTGGTCATAATATGGATATATCACTATATACAGTCAGGGAAAAAATTATTCGACCACTCTTGATTTCCTTGTTTTCTTCAGTTTCTTGTACATTTTAATGCCTGGTTCCACTAAAGGTATATTACCTGAAAAATACAATGAACACAACAAAAAAATGGCACTGTTTTTGAGTACAGTGCCATAGCTATTGATGTAAGAACTTAAGTGATTTTTGTTATTATCAAGAAAACCATATATAATGGGTAGATAACAGCTCTTAAATTAAACTCTTTTGAGCTATATCTGTTGTTATTGTTATATTTGTCCAAACAAATGTACCTTTAGTTATACCGGGCATTACAAAAAAGAAATTGAAGAAAACAAGGGTGGTCTAATCATTTTTTCCATGACTGTTGACCTTCATACCAGCCCTGCCTCTGTATGACTCAACTGAAGGTCTCAAACACATTAAGAGAGAAAGAAATTCCAGAAATAACTTGACAAGACACACCTGTTAATTGAAAACCATTCCAGAAAACTACCTCATGAAGCTCATGTAGAGAATACCAAGAGTGTGCAAAGCTGTAATCAAGGCAAAAGGTGGCTACTTTGAAGAATCTAAAATATAAAACATATTCTAGTTTGTTTAACACTTTTTGTTTACTCTATGACTCCATAAATGTTCCTTCATAGTTTTGATGTCTTCAGTATTAATCTACAATGTAGAAATAAAAAAAAAAAACAATGAAAGAAAAACCAATGAATGAGAAGGTGTATCCAAGCTTTTGACTGGTACTGTATCTTAGCTAACAAGCACGCACAAACTTCAATATGCAGCTTTTAAAACAGATTAATCCCTTTTTGCTGCTTTGGTATTGCTTTTCATAAAACTACACCATTTGATGAACAAATGTACCAAACAAAGCCCTAGTTATGTAGCATTCATTGACAAAAGACAGTCTGAAGTCCTGCACTGACACCCAGAGACTCTTTCACACCACAGTGCTGCAGAGCTGGAAAACAAAACGTTTGTCTGGATGGTGACACATCTGACCGGTACTCGTCCACAAACTGTATCAATCCGGGCAAACACGTGAAATGGATTCAACTGTTTTGTAAATGTAGTTTTGGGGACGTTCGTTTCATATAACTCAGCTCTACTGGCAAAAAATATGGACTTGCTGATTATGTTGCGAGCAAAATATGAACACTTACTTCAGGAGCCCTTCACACACAGTGTTGACATGTACAGGGTGTGGATTCAGTATTAACATCTGTCATTTACACTTAAACAGCCCAATTTGATTAAACATCCAGATTTTGTTGACACTATGTCACAGCCTGTAGTTACGTGATGTGTTGGATTCTATTATTACATACATCTTCTCACGCCTCCCCTACCTCAGATTGGAATCAAAACTCTGCCTCTTTGACAATGAGGATTAAACCGTTTAATTTGATTCGCTGCAGTTGTGTTGGAGCGCAGCAGCTCCTAGAGATGTTTCAGTGTCCACCCCCTGTACCTACATGCAACGTGCATTGTACACATGAAAAGTCGTAAACATAATCAGTCTAATGTCTGCTCTGTGTGTATCCATCACCATCTTGAATGTCTTTCAGGAAGTGTTCTCTCTTTGTCGTCCGTCCTCTCCTCCTCTGTCCATCTTTGGGTCCTTCCTGTCTCCACTATTTCTTTGTGTTTTTTTTTCGTTTTTGTTTCTTTTTTTTTTTTTTTTTTTTTTTTGCTTTTTGCTTGTTACTGTGAGTGTAGAATAAGATAAAGCAAAGAAGTCATCATCTGAGGCAAAAACCAAAAACCTATTGTACAGCATATAATCTAATATTTTCTCTGTACAAAGTCTTAGAAGCATTCCAAACAAAATGTGCTGGAAGTTGAGGGGTGAAGAGAGGGGTGGGAGGTCTGGCAGAGTTGACTGTCTGGATCAGGAAGAGCTGGGAGGAAGGCCGAGGGTAGGCCCTGTAGAGGTGGTTGGAGATGTAGTTCCCTCTGTAGTGGGAGGTGGAGCAGGTTGTTTGGTAGAACAGCGACTCCGCAGACAGCAGTATGAAAGGTTTGAAGGGTAAGCGGAGGGAGAACAGGAGACAGTGTGAAGGGGAGAGTCTGTTGCTCCGAGACCAGATCAGTTGAGCTGATCCTCGTACTGTTTCCGAAAACAGTCACCGGCAGGGAAGAACTCCCAGCAACGCTCCTGGTACATCTTCCATACATATGACTCCTGAAAGAGAGACAGATGACAAAGTAGGAAGGAAGTAGGAAGTCTTTACATTACATGAGACATTTTGTTTACATTTGTTTGAAACTCACAACAAACTGTAAAACTGAAACTAGATTTCCCAACTTTAAGATTCAGTTCATCTTATGTATAACAAGTTAAATAGTATTTTGCAACATAACAAATTTTTACCTTTACTACTCAAAAGTACTGTAATTCAGATTTATATGCAGTTTATATGTCTGTCACAGGTGGAGGTATATTTCTGTCCCAGTCTTCTGAACATAATATGTCAGTAACGCACTGAGGCAGGTTCCTCCAGTTTCAGGTACAAAGTCTTGTATTTGTTATTTACATTTAGTGAGAGAAAAGAGAAAGGAGCTGGTTTACCTGGCCTGTGTGCTCTGTTTCGTCTTTGTTGATGAGATACATCACAAAGAAACTGAAACACAAACACACACACACACAGACACACACACATTAGAACACATCCACCAACATTATCTCACATACAGCTGACCAACCTGCTGGTGTCCTTCAATCAAGCCACAATCAAGAGTGTTCTGGTGCCCGCCATCCCCGTGTGGTATGCTGGTTATACAGCAGCCGATAAGAAGAGGCTCCAGAGGGTCACCAGAACAGCTGAGAAGGTGATCGGCTGTCCACTCCTAATACCCCCCCAATGTCTCTTGTACCTTATACTTTGTGTATATATTGTTTTTAGATTTTATATTTTTATATTTTGTACTTTTTGTTGTCCAGACAACTGTACAATGACAATAAAAGTCAGTAAAAGTCTTGAAGATTATAAAGCAGCACTAAGTAGTGAAGTAAGTTGGTTCTGCTGTGAAGAAACTTTTCATCCAATTCAAACATTAGAGCCATGTATCAATAAATACAAAGAATATCATCATGACATGAACATTAATACTAACTAGTTCATCTCCTCTGGTTACATAGTTCCTTGAAGTTCATGGATTGAAAGAGGGCAATAACTGGTCGTGTTACAGAAAGGGGAGAACATTGTCAAAGTGTAATTAACCTCCAACAGCCACATTTGTGTTGAAGTGAGTTATGTTACGTAACAGTAGACAAACATCACATCTGTAACAGTGACGGTTAAACAGCTCAGCTATGACTGTTTGTAATTCAACCTGTGTTACAGAAAACTGAAGAATCCAGGTCCTAATTATAAAAACTGGTTGGCTGAGGTACAAAACATACACATGGTGACCACTTTATTAGGAACACCACACTAACACTGAGTAGTTACTGCATTTACTCTCAAACAGTCTCCATCAGATCAGGTTTTCATCAGATGTTGCGAATGTTCCTCTAAGGTTCTGCTCCATCTTGACATGACTTCATTACATCATTCAAGCTCAGTCACAGTCACATCCCAAAGGAGGTCTACTGGATCCAGATCTGACTGAACTAGATTCACTGTCATGTTTAATAAAAGTAGTTTGCGAAAACTTAAAACTTTGTGACATGGAGCATTATCCTACAGGAAGTAGCTGTTAGAAGATGTTAAACCACGGCCGTGCTGCATTACTAATAACTGCAGTAATAACATAAATGGTAGGGTGAGCAGGTGTTCCTGATAAAGTGCTTGATGAGAGCTACACACAGACACACAGAAGCTCCAGATATACTCACAGGTAGTTGGCTAAGTTGTGCTCCTGTAATGTGTGCGTTTCGAAGCCATGTGGCACTGTGTCGAAGTAGTCGTTACCTATTCCACAGATAAAACATTTGGTCTGAAAGAGAAACACAGACATGGTCAGTGACTGTCAAACAACAAAACATTTTCCTCAGGGTTTTTATCTGCGATGTCTAAAAAGCTCCAAAGGGAAAATAGCAGCCTGCCGCTGGATATCATGCAAGTGTGAAAGATAATCTGGGGATTTTGGTGTTTGATTTGTCTTAGCCAAGGGGAACAAATAAGACAGTTGGAAAAGTTAGAAAAAGACAAAAACTGTCACAGAAAAAATGTTTTTAACTACAGTTTTTTCATTAGTAAAGTTTTTTTCAGACTGCAATTAATTTTTTAAACAGTTATGCAAGTCTGACAAACTGACAAAATGCAATTCTATGTGAGAAAGTGGTAAGTTTTGAATTGTGTGTGTTTCACCTCCATGTCTTCTTTCACTTGTTCCTGTTGGTCCCTCAGTTCTCCAAATGCATCAATGATCAGACCTGAGATCAGAGCACAGACAGTCTGTGAGTTTACAACAACCTGAGCCTTGAAATATTGGTGTTAATGTTGACTTGATAGTTTTGCCTCATTTTACACCAGAACCATCTGGTTTATCCAGTGGTCCTTTTAATAATATTAGGTTTATATGAATCATATATGAGGCTTCAAGACCTTTTCACTATTACAGTAAGGAGCACAATTTTACCTGCATCACGAACATAAGTTTTGACCAGTGACCTCAACTTGTTGTCCAGTGGGTTTTGACAGATTTCACTGAATCTGAGTACAGGATGCTGATGTTTCCATCAGGAGTGAAATCATCAATAAACACTGAACCACTGAACCGATTAATTCTCAACTTGCTGTGTAGCCATAAATGTTTTTTTTCTTGTTCTCTTCACTCAACCAGCTCATTTATTTCATATTTTTGTGTGTTTATTTGTGCACGTGGCCCCTCACCCTGGATGATGGCCAGGAGGATTACGATGACAAAGAAGAAGAAGGTGATGTCGAAGATGATGCGGTAGATCTCGTACTCGTCTCCCGCTGGGTCTTCAATCTGGTCACCGATCCCTCCACCTGCTCTCACACCTACATACATGTGGAACATGTAGCACTGGGAGAAACACACAGGGAGAAGGAGAGAGAGTTAAACTTCCTGAAACAGACACAATTATTATAAAAACATCACACAGACCAGATTTAAAGCAGCTTCTCTGAAATACTACTGAAATAACTGAACTAACGTGGCATTTAGTTAAGGTACAAACATATGGCCATTTACGGACGTAAATTATAATTGTGTACTCAGGCTTTAGTTCCAGGGAAAGTCAACATCAAAGTCTGCTGAGCACATTGTTTAGCTCCATGAATTAATGTGTGTGGTCAGTGTGGATCTGGTCTTTGTGTCAGAACATATCCACATAAATATAGATAAACATCAGAGATCAGAAGAGATAACTGAGAAACATTGTGCAAAAAATGCAACTTCTTTAAAATCAAGGACAGAGGTGAGAGAAAGAAGAGAGTGAAGGAGAGAGAGAGGAAGGAGTGAACAGAAAAGGAGAGATCAGCTCAGATTTTTCCTCTCTCTGTGTTATTATGAAGCAGAATCCATCTCTCTATCTTTCTAAGCCTCTGTCACCTTCCTGTCGACCAGGCAGCCTGCCACCTCTGCCCCCTTAATAGGAAACAGAGGAACTCTATGGAATGCTATGGGCGGCTGACCACAGGGGATTAGAGTCTGTGTGTCCTGATATTTCTGGGTGACAGAAGGCGCCCACCTCCCTCCACCCCCCAAACACACAGCATAAAGCCCATATATAGTATTTCTTTCAGATATCTTGGCAGCACAGACTGTGTTCTCCCTGGATCACTGACAACATGATGCTTCATATTAGAGTTATGACTCCAACATGGTTACACCTGTTAGACGAACACTGGGCAAATGTAAAGGATCGATCGATTAACGACAACACTGAATCAAGATAGATTCTATAAACTCAAAGATCCTGAACTGAACATGCATCCTGATACAACCTTGGGCTCACTGGCAGCATTAAAGTCATTCTTTGTGTCATGTACAATGTTTCTATTCCTGTAAAGATAACATGATGATGCTTGGAAAAGAAACGAAGAAAAAATGGCCGTATAATCTTACAGCAGCTCAGCTGGAGCAGAGACAAAGCCTGAGGGTGAAGACTGTCAGAATAAAAGCTCTGACCCGTGACTTTCTGTCCATAAATGGAGCGATACCCTCTTTACTGAGCAGCTCCACAGAACTCTTCCTACTTTCTCTGAAAAACGTTTTTAGCCCAACAGCAGCACTGAGTCACTGGCCACAGACTCAACTATGTGATGCAGGGTACAGATTTAATCCTCAGATTATTTTCGTAAAAAATTCAAAAAAATAAACATTAAGGCTCCTGTAGTTGACCAGCTCACTTGTCATACTCACTGTCAGCATGTCGTCACACTTCATGTCTGGTAGTTCTCCATCTTCACTCTTGTTGTAGAACTTCCTGAAGAAGTTGAAGGCCACAACAGTGTAAAGATAAACCACCACTGCCAGGAGACCGACTGTTAAGACCAGCTGTAACACAAGAGCAGAGACAGGGCTTCTTCATTATTATCACTTAATAATTCATCAAATACTAAATAATAACTAATTCATCTCTTTGGTTTTAAGAAATGACATAACATAAACTCAAATGTTGCGGTACAAGTTCACAAGTAGTTAATAACGTCATTAATCATGGTTGTGTTTTGGGTATTTAATAGACCATTCCCTTTAAATGGCAGGTCATTTCGCACTGACTTCAGAACAGATTTTTATTTTGGCATGCTACGCTGCGCTGCGGCACACAGACTAGATTTTCTACAACCTCAAGCCAGAAATATGATTCAAGTCACAGTGACTTTGACTCTTGACCTCTCGCCACCACATTAAAGTTCATCCTTGATTAAAATTTCTATTTTCATTTCAATTTCGATCTTTATTTCTTAATTCATGAGTCTGTCAAATCTTGACAAACCCGATTGAATTATTTATTTCTGATTCTAATTATTTAACCACCTCCCATGGTAAATGAGGAATTTCAAGGTTTTGATTTTTCATGAAAATGAAATAAATCTCTAGAACGACGTTCCCGCTTTGTGCACAGTGAAGTGAAGTGGTCTGAACACTTTGTGAAGCCTCTACTGGTGTTTACCTGTTTGCCATTGTGTGTGACTGAGGACAGGATGGTGCGTAGTGTCTTGAAACCCATGGCGATGTCGAGCAGATGAGCGGCAAAGAAGAAGTTGTTATAGTGACCCAGGATGGACATGGTCATGTACCAGGCCAGATACAGGAAGGACTGTAGAGGGAGGAGGAAGGTGTGTAACTATTTCACTACAAAGTCGACTGGGCGAAGAAATCTCTTATTGATCGGTGTGTACAAACTGATATGGAAACGTGATATTGTTGCACAATATGAAATAATGATTTTAACTGAAGACACAAAGGGGAAAACTGGATGATTTATGTTTCTAAACACTTACATTGTCTGTGAATACAACTCCCAGCTTCCAGATCTGGTACTTGACATCAATGGAGTTGAGCCTGTTGACAAAGAAAGAGAAGAGGATGATCTTTATTTAAAGGAGCTGACCCTGCTTTGTAAAACATTAACTCTGTTCTCAAAGTAATTGTGTTAAAAAAAAAGTGTAGCTTCTTCATATTTCTGCTTTTTTCTGTTAAATACAGATGTGAACGCGTGTGCTCCTCAGACACAGTAACCAGTAGTAAACATCACTGCACCCGCTGCACGATACTCACACAGCGGCCAGTGAGCTGTCTCTCCTCGGCTTTCTCTTCTTGTGAGCGTCACTGAAGTCCAGCGCAGCTTTGTCCATTCCCAGCAGCTCGCTGATGCGATCATGGCCGTAAAACTCCCCATATTTATCCATCACCTGGAGAAGAGCAGCATTTCTCTCAAGAGGAACATCATTTCAGACAGCTTCTCTAAAACTGTGTTTTGTTTTTTTTTTTATATTTAACTTTAGCTCTGCCGGGCCAGATGATAAGCTGCTTAACTCCTCTCCAGCACTAACAGGGTTTGACAGAAGAGGTTGCACAGCACAAGGAACATTACTTGTACTTGCTGCTGGCACATTTACTGTGTTTTAATGTTAACATGTGATTTTTCTATTTCCTATCTATTTTAACCATCTCAAAATATGAGGAAAATGTTCAGTTTTCAGTATCTAAAAGTTTAAAAGATTTGCAGATGAAATTGGACAGAACCTTCAGCATCAGATGCAAAAGAGCTGCCCTGATAAATGTTTATGTGAATCTGCAAGAAATCTTGGGCATGCATCTAAATACATTACTGCACAGACAAAAGACCCAGTTGGGATGAGAAAGGCTAAAGTGTATATAGTATTTCATAATAAATGAATGTAATATCATTGAATATGAATATACATATTTTAAAACTCCCAAACTCAAATTAATTTGAGTTAAAACTCAAACTGATTTTCTACATCTGATGTTGCTTGAAGATTAATAATGTGATTTACAATGATACAACATAAACAGTGACACCTACCTTCCTCTTTACAAACTTGTCCCAGTAGTTGTTGGGGAAAGATCTAAAAATGAGAAGAAAAACCTCAAGGTTACATTGTCTATAAAGACCAGTACCACATCAGTCAGTGTCTGTCTGTCCACTCACTGTGTGTTGATGACCAGTCTGTCCCACTGTCCTTTGATGTCGTCTTCAGATGGTTGTTCTGTGATATAAAGACCATCAAACTCCAGCTTCCTGGCCACCTCTTTCTCACGCTTAAAGATGACCAGTGGCACCTACATCACACAGACACATACACATGTAACTATTCTTGTTAGGACACTGCGCTGACTTCCATTCAGCCTAAACCCTAATGTTAAACACAACCTCTGAAATCACATTATGCATCCTTAGTGAACTCCTGGTCACCAAACACACACAAACATACTGTAATATGATCCACACAAAGTTGTCAGACCAGGACGTGAATTAAAATTAATTAAAAAATGGCCAAAATGTCCTAATTTTTCACAAAGGCCCATAATCCTATAACTGATTCTCAGAAAGACAGTTATCCAAAAGCGATCAGTTATACAGTTTTAATCATCTACATATGAACATTCAGCATCGTGCCTTCAGACAGTAGTATCCAATGATGCAGAAGAAGGAGATGACAGTGTGTAGGACGGCCAGGATGCGTAACATTGGCTCCATGTATCCGCTGCTCTCCTCCAGGACGAAGCGGACCGTGACGGGTTTCAGAGGTTCTCCTGACTCGTCCATCACCTCCTCCTTCATCTCCACCGTTACTCCACCCAGTGGATCCCACTGAACGCTGCTGTCTGGTTGGCTGCTGCTGGTGTACATCACTTCTCTTTCCTCAACCACAGACGAGGACGTAGACACCTGGTCAGTGAGACATTTTATTAATCCTGAAGCTTGGTTTGTGAGAAAGTGAACATGTTGTGAACATGTTGTGACCTTGATGATGCAAACAGTAATACAGTCATGAACAGGAACACATGTGAAGCATTAGAATCAACACGTGTTATCCTATAATAAAATTATAGGATTTGTCTATTTGCAAAATTTGGAATCTTCTGTCACCAGTCCTTTTATTTAAATGACAACAGTAAACCAGCCACAGTAGCTGCCAGTATTGCCATGTCAGTGTTATACTTTTATCACCCAAAAAAATCTAGTTCAAATATTCTTCCTCCTTTTATCTCTGGTTTGGTCTCCACCCACTCCTGATCAAAATACCAGGCAGTGAAGCTGCTGTTTACTGCTGCAAAGGCTTGTTAAGAATGAATGTTTCCAGTTCGGAGCCATTACCTTATAGAATAAGAGGATGAAGTTGATTGCAAAGGCGACAAAGAGTGCCAACATCCTCATGTTGTAGAAGTTCCTGGCAAAATAGTTCTGCAGGAAGAGAAGCAGACAAAGAACCTGATGTTACACTTCAGACTCTGATAATCAAACATCCTCCTCTGCACTTTTAGTGTACACTATTCCCACTGGAAAATACTGAGCTGATAGAGTGATGACATGATCAGAATGAAAACTGTTTGTTGTACCAGCAGTTTCCTCTGGTAGGCGATGATCTTCTTCAAGAACGCAGACTCCTGTAGATCTGGTTCGTCAGACTTTGAGGTGTGGTGTCTTCTAACTTTTGGTTTCATCTTTTCAGTCTTCTGTTCCTTCTGTTTCTCTTGTTCTTCTACAGGCGCAGCTCTAAAACCACAGCACAATATACACTCAAACAC
The DNA here is from genome assembly GCA_016801845.1 of Polydactylus sextarius. NCBI lineage: Eukaryota > Metazoa > Chordata > Actinopteri > Polynemidae > Polydactylus > Polydactylus sextarius. The sequence goes on along the minus strand of CM028920.1, from coordinate 2,761,784 downwards.
AGCCAACACAACAGGACAGGTACTGTTCCATCACTCTTTTCCTGTGGTTGTATGGTCTGTTCAGACCAATCACAAAGTAAATCTTCAAGTTCAGCTGTTTCTGGATCTTTAAATTTTGGTTGCTCTTGAGCCTAATAATCTTAATAATCACTCATTGAAATATTGATGATGCTATTGATGTCTTCACATTGAATTAATAAAAAAAATATGATTTGCATTTAGTCTGAAGGCAATTTGACACCCACTGCAGAGATTAACAGGTCTATAGACCAAATCATGTAATATGATATTGGCAATAGTACTCTGGTCCATGTAGACTGTCAGCATAAGTCCAATTCTTGTTGTATTATATAACATAATTAACACATGTACATACTCTGTTGTTTTCTCAGGTTCACATTCAGGCTCTGGTGTTGCTTCCTTCTCCTCTGAAGTAGAGCTCTTTGACTGAAACAGAAAACAAATCGGTTTTAAAGCAGCTCCTTCTTACTATTCTCAGGACATGTCTGCTACTTTGACGTGGGAGATTTCTCTCTGTCCAACTCAACAACGAGACACGACACCAGCTCTGTCACTGAAAATAATGGACTCATTCTGGATGTAGCTTTTCACGTTGACAATTAAACATTTACTGAACCTTGGGATACTTTGTTCCAGACTTTAAATTTGATTGTTGATTATATAGTTCTGACCGTCAGTGTTACTGATGCTTGTTCCACCACTTCACCACCAAGTCCAGATTGAAATGAACATGAAATATTCCCGTTAGGATGCACTGTAACTCTATAACTTAAGTGAATCTCTGATTTTTCCTTCATCATCAGGCTAACTTCTGAATTTTAATGTATTAAATACTTTAGTTTCTAAACAACTACCTGGAATAAAAATGATGTACCCATCAGCCTCAGCTGTCCACTGTGATTACAGTAAATTAGCTAATGTCAGTATGCTAACACTGATAGCATGTTCAAAGTGCATCTGTTTAAGGATAAAGCAGCTGTAGACTGATGACACAAGGCTAGATATTTGGGATCACTGATTACTAATCATAGATTTGTCTAACAGGGTAAAATAACCATGGAAGAAAGAAACAAAGATAGAAACATTTGTTGAAGTAAAACCTTGAAGTTTAAAATGCTCCTCACCTGATGCCTACGTCTGAGCTCAGGCGCGGGCGCTGTGGGTGCACTTGGTGGGGTTGTGGAAGGAACCGGGGAGTTGAGGAGCTCCGTCAGGCTGGCGTTGGGGTTGTGGGGGGTGATCTTGTACTGGCCCCCCTCCCTTCTCAAGTCCAGACCAAAAATGTCAGACAGCACCTCTGTCTCACTGGTGCTGACTGCCAGATCAGCCAGGTCTTCCTTCGGGGAGCTGCGATCAGACGGTCTCTTCTCTCGGTCCTCCCCCTCTCCACGCACCTCGTCCTGGGTGGGGTCGGGCATGTTGGCCAGCAGCTCTGACACCTATGAACAAATGCAGTTTGGGTAATAATGTATTGAGTTTGTTTAATGACCTGTGGTTTTGTTCTAGTGTCACAAAGTTATATATATTTACCTTGATGGTCTTGGCTCCCTCCACCAGACTGCCTCCCATGAAGGTGTTGTAGAAAATTCGGCAAAATCCTCGAGCCACACTGAACGCCACATGGAGAAGACCCAGTAGCACCGACCAGTATAAGGACACCAGTGTGGTCACCATGTCCTTCACTGTCATACTCTTTATCTTCTTCACCTGTTTCTTCAGGCTCTTCATGGACAGAACCTGGAAATACAGATTGAGCACAGATGAAACAAGAAGCTGTCTGCGTATCTGTAAGTGTCTCAGTGATTTATTTATTTTCAGACAAACCACTACCTTCTACCCACAAAAATGTGGAGTTAATTCATTTTCTGCCATATTAAAGAGCGACAAATTATTCATATAGTCCTTAATATTAATATTCATTTGAACAGATGTTTAATACATAAAAGTTAGAAGAAGATCGAGGAGTCAAAGAGCCCCCTACTCACTCTCATTCTGTGGGAAGCACTAATTCTAATCATGAAAGAAAATTAGACCCAAGAGCTTAATTAATTGTCCCAGTTAATGAAATAATTGGTGTAATTAAGTCAAATTCTGTGCAAGTGTCGATGCTTCAACTTTGATGTGTTTTGTTTTGTGTGCAGTCGAACACAGGAAAAAAATGTTTCATTGTTTTACATACTAACCACAAGACAAACAATACAAATGAATCTGTGTTTTCTTTCAATTAATGATTCATTAGACAACGCAAGTAGCTAATAACTCGGAGGCCACTCGACATTAAATTCCCACCTTTTTACTTTTGTTGCCAGTCAGTTTGGAGCATAAACTTATAGGCTTTGTTTCTGTGAGGTAAGCAGGCGATGCTGGTTTCAGGTGCATTTAATACAGAGATGGATGTGATTACCGTAGTTTAGCATAAATACAGGAAGCAGAGGACACAGCAGGTTAAAAGTATTCTAACACGAAGTGCCCAGACAGCCGAGGGGTTAGGGTGCACCACCTCCTGGCTGTGACGATCATTCCTGCGTGTCATTCCCCCATTTTGTTCCCTACTTTCCTGTCTATTTTCACTTGCCTGTCAAATAAAGGCTAAAAGGCCAAAAAAAAATATATATATATTTACAAAAAAGAATGAAATAAAAAAAAGTATTTCAATGTTATCTTGTTTGTTTAACCTGTGCACAAATGTAGAAATCATTATTCTTAGTTTTAGGGGGGAAATAATGTGTTAAAAACCATTTCCTGACAAGCTGATTGCCAATCTCTGTGTGAACTGATGCTTCATAAAAGTGCTTAGAATATAGATAATCTGGCAGATTATCTATATTCTAAGCACTTTTATGAAGCATCAATATAGATAATCTGGCAGATTATCTATATTCTAAGCACTTTTATGAAGCATCAGTTCACACAGAGATTGGCAGTAATCTTCTTAAGAAGTACACCCACTGTGGACTGCACACTCACCTTTATCAGCAGCATGATGTTGTATCTCAGGGCTAACAGAGCCATGCAGACAGTAGTGACAGAGAAGAAGCCCATCTCAGGATTCTCCTCATCTGGCTTCTCCCGCTCGCTCTCCTCCTTCACCGCTGATCGCTCTCCAGCATCAGACATCTGAGCTGCCAGCTGCATTTCAAAGATGGTGTCCTCACAGAAATTCACAAACAGCTCCATCTTCTCCTTCTCCCCACCCTCGTTCACAACGTCAAAGATGAACTGACGCTTGGATTCTTTGACCTGGGTTGAGTTAAATGATTAAAAACCAAATCATCTTGTGTCTGGTGTTTATATTCATTTAAATATATTATGTAAAACTATCTTTACCTGAGGTTTCTCCCACTGCGTTCGACTGGACTCACTGATCTCGAAGTAAACCCTCTCAATACGTTTGGCGCTGCCCATGATCTCGATCCTGCCCAGGTATGGTTGGAAGTAGTTGAGGACGCTCTCCGCCAGCTCTAAGAAGGTCTGCAGCCGCGTGTCATGAGGCATGTGCTCCGACAGGTTGGTCAGCAGCACCGCCACATTGAAGCCAATATCCTTCAGAATCACAGGTTCGTTTTTTTCTTAGACATTTCTTTCAGTTTAGCATTTGTGATAAATGAAAACCCAGAAGTAACAAGTGTTTTTCTTTTCCAGAGTAACTCTGCACTGTTATAAAATGTTTAACAGACTGTAATCTAAAGTCTTACTCACACCTGACCACACTTGTAAGTGTATAAAGACACCAGTGATACAGACAGTGACAACAAGACTTGGAAGGAAACAATGTAAACACATTTTAAAGCAATCTAAAATTACTCCCTAAAGGTGTTGCTCATTGTTCAGAAACACAGGAAGAGAAAATATTAGCAGTATTTTGGCTCGTAGCTCATCCAAGAAACATTTTTACATGAGACTGCTTCTTTCAGTATTTTTACTGGTTTCAGAAAGGTGCAGAAAACCCCTTGAGTCTTGAATCTAACCTACAGTTACAGTTGTGTTACTGTTTTGATTGAGACATCCTTGATGGAAGAAAACGACATACATAGTTTTATCTTAGACATTTAAAGATTGTGGGGTCATTTACCTTGGCCGGTTCATGAAAGCGCTCCACAAATTCTTCATAATCCAAGAGTTCATTCTCATCAGTCTCCGCACAGGAGAGCAGGAACTCAGTCTCAGACTGGGTGTAGTGCTTGTGGCTCTCCATGGCTTTATGGAAGTCCCTCTTGGAGATAACACCTGTCAGTAAATGTGTACATCATAAGCTCCTCCGGACTTTTGTTTTCCACTTTTTAATTGTGTGCTCTCACTGATACACACACCTCAACTGTCAGTCATAAACTGTACATCTATGTGCTTTCCTCCCATCACTTCCTCTAGTTCCTGTGAACATGGCAGCACTGCCTTCGAGTTCAGATCTAACTACTAATTCTCGTCACTCCTCTGGTGTGTTAGCTCTCCCATCTGTTCATCTTTTGACATTCAAATAGTCCTGATGGCTTCTAAATAACTGAGCATAACAAATGTCATGTGGTAAATGTGTTCCTGTGATGTGTGAGTCTTGCCTTTTCCGTCGGGGTCATATTCCTTGAAGGCATCAGAGGACGTCAGGTCTTTCAGTTTGAGGAACATGTCGAAGAATTTGAGGATCATCTCCACGTTGTTGGACGACTCCACCAACATGTCCACCATCTGTTTCCCAATTGTCCCGTTCACTACATTACCTGCAAAAACAAAACAACATCATATCATGAGGAACTGCACATGCTGTAATGTTTAACACAACTTCACTAATGAAGAACAAACCCACCCTCCAGCATAGACAGCAGCATCACCACCATGTCTTTCTGCAGGTCCATCAGTTCCTTCAGTAACTCAATCTGACTGGAGTCCTGAGAGGAAGAAGGAATTTTACAGCCACAATTTAACCAGTGCAGATTTGTTTTCACACTCATCAGTGTTAATTCAGGAACCTTAAGTGACAAGTGCCACCTTATCATCTCTTACATCTTGTTATCTCTTTGTGATCTTAGCTCACCTGAGACAGTTTCATCTGCATATGAGCGAAGACGTGGAGGAACCCAACTACAGCGTCCCACAAGCGACTGTGGGCCAAACTCTGCTGATTTCCGGTGCACGGACCCTTCAACATAATAAAAAACAATCAGTCACATCACAGCTAATGACTCCATGTTCGCTTTACTTTACTATTTCACATTATTATCTGTATAAATCCACTGGAACAAAATAATTTTTGACATTTATATAAACTTTATATAAGCTATATTAGAAAACGTGAAGTCAATTCTACACACATCTTCCGCAGTAATGACTGCAGCGCTTCTGTCGTACCTGGATGTATTCAGTCAGTGTGTTGAAAACCTGCTTGGCCACATTTATTGCCTTGGAGAAATTCCTCTGGCCCTGTTCATCAATGATGTCTTTCCCAGAATAATACCAGTAGAAATCACTGATTGACTCCTGGAGGAGAGTGAAGGAGGAGAAGATGAGAAAAGAAGTATGAGATGGATGTATAAAAAAATAAAGTAGCTTTTTATCACTACAAGATGTACTTTCAACAAAGCATCAATAAAATCACATAGTCTGAGGACAATGACAAGTATAAAGGAAAAGTGAAAATGCAAATTTACTAATAAACATAATTGAATGGATGTGGATCACGTTACAAGTGACATAGTTTGTACAGTAGTGTCTGGTCATGTTTGAAGAGAAAACACAACTGTTCAAACCAGTGACCTGATCTAAATTAAATTCACAATTCTACTTGTAACTGAGAGACAGTTTTACAGTTGTATTGTGTGTATATGTATGAACTGTCAGTGGTGAACATGGGGAACTGACCTGAACTCTGAGGAGGTAGTCAACAGTAGAGATGATGATGTTGACAGTCGTATTGTTCCCTGTTTGGGTCCTTAAGTAGTTCTGAAAGTCTGAAACATGATATCGTAAAAGTATTGCAATTTTTCACTCACATTTTTTTAATGAATGTAGATGAAATACTGCTTCAGATGTGAAATGTCAAAGCAACATAGAGACATAGAGGCTTAGTGTTAAAATATAAGTCGGGCATTTTTAATCAGTTGGTCCTTTCACTGAAATATTGATCTACTGGTTGAAGAAACCAACCAAGTTAAAATTCACTTCAGACAGACCGGCAGTGCCACTCATCTGTAATTCTGCCAGTACAGAAATAAGGGCCAACCCTTCAGACTGAACACTGCAGCCAGGCAGGCTGCAGTTCATTAGTGCATGAACTCTTGATTTATGGCCACAAATGCTGTTGTTTTGTATCGTCTTGACCTTTGACAACCACAATGCAATTGTTTATCCTTGAAGGTCTAAGCTAAATTTGAAGAAATTCCCTCGAAACAAAAGGTTCTGGTTCTCATCAGTTCATGACAAAATGGATTAGTCTGATGAGGTCACACACCTGAGTTGTGTCCTTCACAGAGCAGCTGCAGGAAGCGGAAAAGGTCACAGGTGAACTCATCATCCTGCATGACCTTCTCACCTGGCCGGAGAGAAGAGACACACACGCCCACACACATACATGCACGCACATACACAGCAAACACACACACACACACACACACACATGCAGACGCACAAGTATGCACAAGCACATACATGGATAGGCACGAACACACACACACGCACGCACACGCACGCACACACACACACACACACACACACACACACGGGAACACAAGCATGTGCAAACACACACATAAATGCACACACACACGTTCATATAAACAGACACACATACACATAAAAAGAGTCAGAGCAGAGAAGACAAAAGCAGACAACAAGTAGGAAAAGGATAGACAAGAAGATGGAGAGTGAAGAACTATTAAAAAGAGATGGAGCTAATGTGAGGAAACCTCCAGTGTTTTCTTTCAGTCAGTGAAAGGTGTATGGTCATAATACACCGTTCTTATCTAACATCACACACGCACTCGCACACGCGCGCACACACACACACACACACACACACACACATACACACACACACTTGGATGAGCAGTGGGCAGCCACAGCACTTGGTGGTGGACTGAAGTGCACTGGTCTTTAAACTGCAGCATTTTACAGTCAGGACGGGAGCTTTTATGATCTCTTAATGTTTTTTTTTCTTTTTTTTCCACAAAGCTGTTATGTTATACATGATTAAAACCAAAGTGCACTGATTGGTTCTTTACACTTTACACTCTACACTGAAGAAGTGAGGGGCAGCTGCTCTGACTGGACTAAAATGCTGCTTCAAACCATGCAAAAGGAAAAGAAGGTCAGAGAAAGGAGGATGAGACACTACACAATAACTCAGTACAATAACAACATAAACATTAACAGAATACATCCATAAAATATGATGACAAACTGGACAGGGCTAAAGGAGGAAAATCTGTGGGTCTGAAACAAGGCTGAAAGTGCAGTTAAAGTGCAGTTTTTATTTATTTATTTGCAGTCACTACTTCTCTATAGATCAGTCCACCACAGTATCAGAGGTTTAGTTTTGCTAATTTAACTGTCATGGATTACACTGTAGTAACAAGTTAAAGATTACTATATAATCATACCAATCATACAAAGACTACTGACACATGCTTTTATAGTAGTGACACAGCAGTGCAGTGATTAGTGCCAACTCAGACACTGTCCAGAGAGTTTTGTGCTTCTCACCCAATGAATCCTGGGATGGACTTGAGCCATCCTCAGACCCCTAGGCAGTATATATCTAATGCATACATGATTTACAGCCTCATTTTCCACCACTTAATGCAAACTGACTTGTGATGATGTAAAATAAGTTAAATGTTATAAAAATCAGTTCTTTGTTCCTCACACAACCAGGTTGCCAAGACTTCTGTATGTCCCGTTTGATGACCAGCTGTCCTCTTTTGCTTCAGTCTTTCGGTTGTTCTACTTTACTCACTACACCACCCAGCTCTTTATTAAGGTCACAGTTCTCTCCCATCATGACTACCGACTGTCTGTACAAAGAGATGAGAAAGTGGCTACACCTACGTTTTGTACTTTTTAAACTCCACAAGTACTCTTGTGCTCTTCCAAACCAACTGACACTGACTACTTGTAAAAAAAAGAAAAACAAGTAGAAACAGACTTTGGGGGATACATCCGGGAGGAATCCCATCCTGATGCCTAAACCATCTTAGCTGTGAAAAGTCATGAATGTCATTCCAGGAATCCAGGAACCTCAGTTTGTCTGCAAGGATGAATTCACACGTAACTGAAGAAATTTTAAAGATTTTTGTATATGATCTCATTCTTGCAGTAATTAACCAATGCTCTTGAGGGGAATTAGTGAAAAACACATAGATCACACATTTAACTGGGAAACTGGTTAACAAGCTCAATTCCTGTACAACATCCTGTTTACTGCCAACACTGTAACCAATCCACCCGCAGATCTCTCACTCCATCTAACCCTCACCTGTCCACAAGTACCTGAGAAACCTTAGACACTTTCAAGGAGAGTAATTGTGGCTTTAAACTTGTCTTGTTTCTTCCTGGCCATTTCCCACTGTAGAAACCACCTCAGTGTGTGGTTTTAACCATTTCTTGAGGTGTGTGTGAAAAAGCAGAACTATAAAGGTCTAAGAAAAGTGAAGCAATCCACAAATTGATCATCAACATTTCCAGTAGTCTCAGTCAGTAATCTGGGTCTTTTCTACTGAGTCATTCAATTAGTAAAAGAAGTGACAGTCCTCCTGGCCACAGGACATCCCTCTGTCTTATCAAAGCTTTTATTTTAGTAATTGTCAGGACCAAATGCAGTTTGGATGAATTATTTACGTATCTTACTTATGACTTTGCCAAGATCCAACAGAGAAACTCTTAAACCTTTCTCTCTGATAATAGTCCTACATCTCAAGCACATGTTTTACAGATACTGTGATGTAATGAGATGATGAGTTTTCTAAACAATGTGTTTTTTTTTGTTTTTTTTACCAAAGTGGACATTTTTATCAAATTGATCCCGCTATTAGTGATTGAAGTGAAGGCACTTTCAGGCTTATTCCCAACACAATGACACAGTGGATGAGGGGAATACATTTTCACAGTTGAAAAAAAATGATTAATACCTCAAGAGGTTAACCTCTGACTTATGTATTATTAGGTTCATTAAAGGATTATATAGATGAACAAACTAAGGATGTGATTTAGTAGAACCAAGCATTCCCTCCAGTCAAAAACGTTTAGATTTATAGATCTAAAGCCTACGACACTACAGCTACGACCAAATCATGAATTGGAATTAAAACACAGGGTGAAAACAAGTTTAAACACAAAATCAGAAACAAGGACAGGAAGTTATTCAAACTACATTTTTTCATGTTGGCAAAAACAGTCATGAAGGACAAGAACACTGTCTACAGAACACAACTCAGCCAGGAAACAGAGAGAAGGGAGGAAGAAAGGAGAAAGGAAAGAGAAAATGATCAGAGTTCACCCTCTTCTGCTCACAGAGGAGCATGGCAACAAACAGCCACTTTCAAGTCAAAGTGCAACACTTACAGGAAAAAAGGTGGAGGTGGTGGGGGTTCAGGGGTGGGAGGGGAAGAAAATGAAAAAGTGTGAAAGGAGAAATAAGTTGGGCTGCAATTTAAATTATGAGAAATCTACACACTGAATTATTCCAAGTGATAACACACGTTCATAAACAGCGACTAAAACGCCACTTGGTGCAAATACTGTACATCCTGATTTTACTTTTATCTTTTAATCTGTGCTCATGAGTGTGAAACTTACAAGTGTTATTTAGTGTGTGTTGTCTCAGGATGATGGAGACTACTTAAGAAGTGTATTTATAATCACAGTAACTTAAACTCACAGCCGGCTTCTTGGCTTCATCAACTAATGGTAAAATTACATGATGAGTCATATCAAGTTTGCAAATCAAATGCTTCCATTTATTTCTGTTTAAAGTATGTTTAGTTTGACTTGTAGTCAAGTGTTCATTTCTTTCAGGTCTGATTTTGGTCCCTTACAACTCTTAGTGGTGATCAACAAACATGTGCCTTTTCAGTGGCTTAATGCTCCACAATGTTCAACTGAAGACTCTGGATTTTTGGTTTTTTAAAACAGCTGCTGCAGCAGCAGCTGGGCGGTTGATGGGAGACTTAACAAAAACACTAAGATTGCATTAATATTCTAATAAAGGATTAAAATGCTTGCAGAGCAGGGGGGCGAACTACAAAGGAAGTCGACAACATCAGTCGTTCTCTGCATGACCTGTTCCACAGACTTTAAACTCACAATCTCACAAAATAAAAGAATCATGAAGCTGTTTCTCACCTGTTTTTCTTTGCTCAGACTTTCTTCTCCAGGCTTTGTGCTCAGTCGCATAAAAGGGAAAACCAAATTTTGAAGAACACAGGAATCTGATGGGATTACACAGGATTATGGGATTACTTATGTTGTTGAGCCAACTGGACCTTTGGGAAAACGGCCACAGGATCCAGGAAGTGGAGCACAAAACCAAGGGATGGGTAAGAAGAAAAAGATTGGCGCAACAACATAATAATCCCATATGAGACAGGAGTATCTGAGAAACTCAGGAGGATCTTAAACAAACATCATATTCCTGTTCTTCAAATCTGGTAAGACACGTGGTTCATCCCAAAAACCGTACCCCACAAACCTAAGAAGACTAACCTGGTTCATGCTGTCCATTACAAGGAGGACTGCCAGGACCTCTACACTGGAGAAACCAAACAAACCCTGAACAAATGCAAAGCTCAACACAAGAACCAACTTCTCAGGCCAGGACTCAGTGGTCTACCTACATCTGGAGGACAAGGACCACCCCTTTAAAGACTCAGATGTTGGATATAGATGGTCTGAAAGGGGAGTAAAAGAAGCATCTGTGTAAAAGTAACCATCATTCAACAGAGGAGGAGGCCTGTGACACCACCTCTCCTCTACATACAATGCTGTTCTCTCATCTCTCCCTAGAAGAGTTAACAAGTCACCTACCTCAGGTGGGAACATCAAGTGTGGCCACTTAACCTCAGGTGACTTTAATGACTGTTGTTATAAGACACAGGAGCTTTGTTAGTGTCGCTAATGACACTAACAACCACCTTCAAAACTACCTCTACTCACCAACATTCTCTATCATTAATATTCCTGTGGTGTCCACCCAAAGAAGATAAACTCTGAGAACACACTACTCTCCATCAGAACTGAAGAAGACTCTTGGATGAAGGTGAAAAGAAACAAATTACTACAAGATTCCAGTTGCCTTAGATTCAACTACCTCAGATGCCAACTGTGTTTTCTCCTGTTGAAGTGAAACACTTAAAATTCCAACACTGTGGTCTATGGGATTCTGTCCATGGGATGGGACTCTGAGGATGGTTGTGCCATTTCCTAAGGAGGTGATCACTGACAGACACAACTTTATATGGACAATTTACAGCTGAAACTTGGAACATTTCATACTCTGGATCACATTGAATTTCTGACATAAGTTACCATGGCGATGTAACCAGGTTGAAAGAGAGCAGCCATCACAACATAGGAAACTCAACAGATCCCTACCAGATACTAACCCACTAATCTCTCTTCATAGTTCACCCCTCTGCAGAGTGACAACAAGCAACAAGACACACCTTTCACTTTACACAAAGACGTGGTCTGTTGCTTTTAAATGACAACATTGCATTCAGCGTTAATGGAGCTGACCCTTCTAATGGACCTGTGTTAGTTTGTATTAGTTGATTGCAGCCCTTTAGAGAGAGAGAGAGAGAGAGAGTCAGAGACAAAGGTGGTGGCTGAGGACACTGATGGGACTGTGCACTTCACAACAGAAAACAATCAACACAATACCAATCTCCATTACTGAGACAAAACAACCAGCTGACTTTAGGTGGACTACATGACTGAGAGGGTGTGGGTGGAGGATGAGGGTGGGGGAACGTAAATGCTCATATTAGTCATATTTAGAATGTGCCAGATACTGTACAAATCCTGAGGGGGGCATACATGGGTTATATTTCAACTTAAAGCTACACGTGTACTACTTCTGCCTGGACGTGTCTGGATTTTAAATCTTAGCATCAGTACGATTTATTCCAAAACAACTCATCATCATATCATCAGTTTACTATTGTAACAAAGTAAGACATGACACATTTTATATCAAAATCAGAAGTTGACTAAGACTTTAAACACTATAAAAAAGACCAACTACAAATCCAACCAGAGAGTGACTTGTAATTGGTCTGTACTAAAAAAACCAAACAAACAAACAAACAAATAAAAAAACAGGTCAGAATGGTGAAGATAAGGCAGAAAAGTAGCTACAAGCACAGAGCTGTAAGGACGAGGTTTGAAGGTCTACACTCAGGACCTGGACAGAACTGACACAACAACTAACCAACTGTAGTGGAACAGCGAGAGAGAAAGAGAGAGACCAACCAACACACAAGAAAATGGCAGAAGGCATAATTACCACGCTCATGAGTGATGACTGAGGAAGGGAAGAAAGTGCAGTAAAACCAAAATGAGAAAAGGAAAACAGGGGGAAGAAAGAAAGAGAGAAAGAAAGTAAGAAACAAAGAAAGAAACAAAGAAAAAGATTACATATAGGGAAAAAGAGCTTTAAAAACTCCGAATTTAGTTGTTTGGTCAACATGGAAAAAATAATAGAAGACTAAAAAACAGAAAACATGTACAGCTGAGTCAAACTCCTACAAATGTAGAAAACACCAAGAGCATGTGCTTTCTTTTCTTATTGTTAATAGGAAATTTTAACTTTTTTATAATAAGGAAGGTGTGAGAAGAACCATGACTTCTAACAGCTGCAGTGATCAGAAGTCAGTCTCAGTGTTTTTCTCCATTCTGCCTGTACAGCAACGGAAAACAACTACTGGGCAATATAAATCAATTTAGTATTAAATGGAGTACAACAGAATAAAAACGTTAGGAGCATGCACTACAAGTGTGTTTTTTTTTTCTGTCTTCTCCTGTTTTACTGTTTTCAAAAAGTATTCCACAGTGGTCACTTACTAAATGTAACATTAGGTGTAACGGCTTAAACTGGGATCCCTTAATGATATTATAAATTGTCCATGTGTAGAAAATCTCAGGTGCAGAAAGACATTTATTTTTATGCAATAGTGCAGCTTTGAGTATCAAAATACTTAGGATATATATATATATATATATATATATAAAACATTCTGCAATGTCTGAAGTAATTATTTTTTGAGGGCCTGTTTTTTTTTTTTTTTTTTACCAGAAATAACTGAAAACAAAGTGTTGCACCTTTGAAAATCTTATCAGCCAACACACACTGTTTTTAGAGTGTCAGTGAGCAATTTAAAGGACAACCGTTAACATCTGGAACAAGTATATACACACAGAAGATGTAACAGGCAAATCATGAGCACATACACTTGTACACCATGTATCATAGTCGATAATGAACGACAGGTCCTACTGGATTATACCACTTCTCTCAAAGTAAACAATACTCCACCAAAGTGATGACGGGAAAAATGGGACAAAGCAAAATAAAGATGATGATTTGACAGGAAAAAAAAGAATCTTAATGTATTAGAAATAATAACCATGATGTGTTTACCAGACGATATAAACCTCTACGTATGTTAACTTTACTGATGAGTTTCTAGGAGATTATCAGCGTGTTTTCTCTTCAGATGTCTAACAACCTCATGAAACCAATGGTCCCGGCGAGCAGAGAATTTGCTTTTTTTTTTTCCTAAATAACTTAACTACTTCTCTTTGTGTAGTAACTTTTCTGAGCAACAACACAACTCTCCTACTCAAAAAAAAAAAGAAATGTTGAATGTATATTTCTTTCTGGTGTGAACATAATGACGCCTACCTGATCCCTCCTCCGTCACCATCCCCAATCCTTCCGCTTTGTTCTGCCTCTCAAATGCATTTAGATCCAGCACGCTGAAACACACAAACGTAGTGTGACATTCTCTTATGTTGTGCTTCCATTGGGATTCATGCACTGATCAGAAGATCAATTGTTTGATTCTGATCTCCTGCTGTCCACGTGTTGACGTGTCCTTGGTAAATGTTGTACAGATGAGGATTATGTGTGGTGTTGGAGCCAAACCAGAACAACTGCATATGTCATTACATATTTCTTTTCTACATGGATGACTCTGCCTACTGAGCCACAGCTGTATGATCCATATTCAATAGTAGTAATAGTAGTAATAATAATAGTCTTGAAGGAAAAAGTTTGCAGTTACCTGCACGACTGCATCAGACCAGCCAGACTTTGAAAGAAGCCGACGTCCTTCTTGTCTTTGAGATAATCCAACATTTTCTGTCAAAGAGAGAGACCACAGCTCTGATTTAAACACGTACAGAACAAATAGAGGAGACAGAAGCAGTCGTGGGGGAAACTGTACAGTCTGTATAGTCTGATCTTATATGGTATGCTACTTACATACAGATAAACATCCATCATCGGTACATTCACACATCAATAAATACACAACCTTTCATGACTGTGATGACCAAGCTGTGTCATACCTGCTGTACGGTGGAGTTTCCTCCATTGAGAATAGCGATGCCCAGCTTCAGAGTAGAGGCCACCATGGGACCCATCTCACCTGATGAACAGAACAACACACAGAGAAATGAGTGAATCTTTCATGTCAGAAATTACTTTGACCCTCTCTGCCGGTTCTTCATTATATGTTGACAAGAAGAAGGTCAAAATATGAACTCCTGTTTCATCTCAAACGTCACTGGAAAGTCATACAAATTTCTGAGATCTGCTTTATATTATCATATGATCATAGGACTTGCACCTACCTTTGCTGGCACTGATGGTTTGAAGAACCATCTCAGCAGCTCCTCGGTCATGAAGGCGAGCCTGTTGATACAACAGCTTCTGCTTCTCCATCTCCTTCTCCTGATCACACAGGGAACATGATCGAGGTCTGTGAGCGGCAGCAAAATAACAGTTTACAGTTAAGATCAACGCAAAGACTGATCACCTACTTCGAAACTCTTCACTTCTTCTCCATCTTCATCCTCTTCATCATGACAACTCTGAGTGATGAAACAGAAAGGAGCACGTGAAGATAGTTAATATTATGGGCTGTGATGAAGCAGCTGTTTCACTGCTGAGCAATGACAAGGTGTCTCCTAGCAGCTACCTTAGCCATGATGTCAGCATAAGCCATGTAAAGGTTGTCTTCATCCAGTTTACTGCAACAGGAAACACACACAGACATTTTTGTCAAACTGTGATATAGTGGTAAATATAGGTAATTATATATGTACAGTAGTTTGTGGCCTTGAGTTTTACTCTGACTTTATATAATCTATCAATTCCTATAACTGAGACAACATTTGACATAAATGTATAAGAACCCACCACTTCTCAGTGAGGGCTGTTCTACTGAACAGCTGAATGAGCTGATGCAGTGGGTCAATGTGCTTCACCCCCTCCTCTTCCTCAGACGGCTCTTGTTCACCTGATTTCTGACATAAACACACATTCACAATCAGAAGAGACTCACAGGAAACACAGTGAATAGCAATTTGGTCTTAGAGTTAAAGAAAAAACCTAATTTTAAAGTTAGAATAAATTCTGCCTGGCAGCAAAATAATTTGCTGCGTTTTAACATTGAGAATGAAATGAACTAACAGCCAGGTCCTCTATGAGTTTATCTTCAAAGTAGTGTTCCTCTGCCTCGATCCAGGACTTGTCATAGCCCTGCAGGAACAAGTTGACAGCCCGGTGCCTAGTTTAGGGAAATACAGGTAAATACAGTAATAACTTAATTAAATAATAATGTCTTTACAGTACAGACCAGATGTGTTAATTTGCAGTATGTGTGTATGTATAACTTACCTGGGCAGGTTGTAGAGCGGTGCCATCCTGAAGCAAGCGACCACAGCTCTCTTCCTCTGTTTGGACAGAAGTTTGTGCCACACTGCTTTCTTACTGCGCTGAGGGTGCTCCACCTGAACAGTTCCCATAAAACATCAGCCGGTAAACAATTATGGCCTCATAAAGACAGACGTGGTTACTTCATTTCATATGTACACTGATGGCTGGACTCCTGTCCACTTCAACAGATGACACAACAGTTGGCATCCGATTTAAGGAAAAAGGTCACCGATTACAGAAGCCACAGGACAGACTCTGGACCACTCTACATTGGTGGGGACCATGTAGCCACATTTCTACCATCAGATTCTTAGGAAGCCACACAGCAGAGGACCTCTCCTGGGTTTCTAACACTATGGTGGTGCTAAAATACTCAGTAGCAATTAATTGTCCTTTATAAAGACAAACACATGCTACGTACACAAAAACAGACTAAATGAGAAGCTGTTGGAAGACTTCAGTAAAGCCAAGTAAATAATTGAGGAGTCCTTCCATCCTGGACGCCACCTGTTCACCCTCCTGTCCTCTGGGGGGCGATACAAGTGAATCAAAAGATAAACAAACAGACTTCAGCACCGTTTCTTTCCTGAACCATCAGAACTCTAACCTTCCTACACAGCAGGAGAAATGCAAGAAATGTGTCTTTCCTGTTCCTATTTCTGTCATAAGTTGCTTTTTGTTTGCAGTGATCAAGTCTGTCCTCTGCCGTGTATCGTCTTTTATTCTCCAAAGGAACATAATAACACACGTCACTTTTGGGGATATTTACCATTGTATTCATTCCCTGGAAACATACCCTAATCATACACTCTACTTAAACTTCAGAATAAACAGACTTTTGTCTTCAGTTGGACCCACTGTCCCTCGTTACCTGTTTTACAGCATCAAAGTAATTTAAGTCAGGTCACCTCACGCTACACACACAGACCTGATCTAGGTGAAAGAGGACATGAGCGATGTCCAGGACTCTCTCCACAGTCTTCTCTGGGTCAGAGGTGTCCTCGTAGTGATTAGGGAGGTCCCTGTACAGAGCCATCTGCCAGCGAATGGCTGGGTCCTCCAGCTGAGCCAGACAAACACATACATATGGAAAATGCATTTAAATGTGTTGGGACTGAATATTTCTCTGACAAATCCAATTTTGTCATATATTTGGCTTTTTACTAATTTATGAGCCAAACTTTAGAGCCTCACTATTACTCACAACTAAACATTTAAAATGATAATTCTCTGCAGAATAAAATCTTAATCAAGTTGTCACAGACACTGACTGTTTTCTTACCTTCCCTTGTAAATGTAGATTATTCCTGATAATCTCTCTGACTTCATCTTCTGTGTCTTTCTGTAGACAGAGATATCAATACCATGAGCAAAATGGTTTAAAGAACTTTTAAAAACATTTTTATTTAAACATGATGCCACTTTCACAAATAACAAATATTCCAGACCTGTAACTATGACATTTCATTTTTCCATGAGCTCTTGTTAAACTGTAGGAAAATAACAGATGTTTGTATTACTTGGTTGAAGCGGTTCTTTGCCAGTGCGATGAGCTCCTGTTCTCCGGGGGCGCAGATGTTGAGTCCGACAGGCAGCAGACGCTTCAGAGTGGCGACGATCAGACTGGTCTGCATCGTGTATCGGTCTCCTTTCCTCTTCATCTTCTTCCTCTCCTGGTCTGAAACTATCCCCTGAGGCAAATATTGAAACACAATGAATGCAGGCATGTTTCATAATGTAAGTACACATCACAAACGTGTGATATCTATCACCAAAGTTATCTGTAATATATGATAAAATAACATGAACACATTATATATTTAGATGTGATGCTGAATTACAAACACACTATGATGAGTCTTTCCACTCCGCTCTGTGTTTCGTACCTTTGACATCTTACACTTGGTGTCAGTGATGAGGAATGACATGTTGTTGATTTCGTTCTGGACCACAAAGTTCTGCTCTTCTCTCTTGAAGTTCTACAGGAAAATGACAACATGACCATATGTGTCACTATGTCACCTACACTTGTTGAAACTTGACATCAGTTTTGATGAGTGGGTGTTGAGAGATATTCAGTCTCATGTGTGACTTTCATTTGCGTGATCGAGGTAAAGTTTCATACTGCAGATTACTCAAAGTAATATTCTATTCAAATCTCTTGTTACCAGTTGATAATGTTTTGTCTAGTGAATATGTGTGGGTCAGAGAGCCAAGCGTTGCTACTTGACAAATACAGACGTAAAAAACAGTTCAGCCAAAGTTCCCACAACTGAATGGCACAAATGTCTTGGTGGCTCTTGTAAAGTTTTACATCTAATTGTTCAGATTTACATTTTGATAAGATGTTCACTACTTTATGAGCAGCCTGGTCACTCCGACTGGTCTGAACCAGTGCAACGCCACTTTCTTCCCTTAACCATCATTCAAATTTTGACTTGATGCGCCAGTGTTATGAGATAATCACTGTTTAAACCAATGACATTCGGTTTGATTCATGCTGTGATTTGGATCCTTGGTGACATTTTCAATCAGCAGCACCGTGTGTTTCTTAGTTTCCTTCTTAGTGTTTTTCTTACATGAGACTTGGCCCAGAAGATAAAAACCTCAGCCACCATACGGAACAGTTCCTCAGCCTCTGCGTTGGACTCTTTCAGCCACCTGGCCCTGTCAATATATAAAGGTAGTTAATGGTTAGTGGCACTGAACTCCAGATGTTGATTTAACACCCTCTCTACATATAAACTGTAACTTGGTAAAGCCAGAACATGTACCTGTTGTAGTCCACAAATCGGATTAGGAGCGGGTAGAAAGCGTACAGGTCTCTGACCAGTATGGTGAACTGGTCCATGATGAGCAGTTCTGTCTCTGACATCTCACCCCTTCCCTCCGCCTTGCTGTGTTCCTCATCCATCAAAACAACTGCTGCTTTCTGCACAACACAGTACAAGGATATTTATAGTTTGTTAAGATGGCAGCAATATTATCACCATCTTTTTAATATCTGCATCTTAATAATATCTAATACTGTCAGGACACTCTATTCCACAACAATATCATTCAGTCATCATGATAACCATATGATGTATTTTCCATTGGTGGTGTGAACAGTATCACATTGGGATTAATGACACATCATAAGATTTCAAGACTTACTTTTTTGAGTTTCTCCATCAAAGGCAGGAAATGTGTCTTTAGCAGCTGTGGTTTGGCCTTGCTGATGATTGGCTGTGAGAAAACTTGGGAACAGGAGCAGCGACAGTTAAACAGTTGAACAGTTAAAAAGAGCAAAATAATTTTAATTGATCTTCAGTCAGTAGGTCAGTGTGTTTGCACGTGTGCATGTCTCAGTGTAACCGCATATATACTCAGTTGGCAGATTAATAGCTAAAACTAAATCAGTCTGATACAGCAGTCCTGCAAATATAATTCATAATATTACGTCTAGCTTTTGTTTCAGAGAGGCTTTAGTTTTTGTCTCTCTTGAACTATACCTACTTTAGTTGATATAAATGTAGTGTACAAATTGTTGTCTTTAAACAGGTCTTTCTCTCAAAACACCTGCCTTGACCAAAATCTATCAGGTTTCAATAGTGGCACTTCACTGATACACCATGAGCCTTGCTCTGTTTACTCTCTAATGTGGGCATCTCACATCTCAGTTTCAATCATATGTCACTGAGGGTCCTCCGATGTGACATGGCAGCACTGTCAAAGTTTTTTGTAAATCATGTTACTGAAGCATAAGAAACAGGTATATACCATCTGTCTCTGTCTCTCTCTCTCGCGCGCACACACACACACACAGCATCATGTTTACCAGCCAGTCTTTTCATCCAGGCGCCTTCATCTATCCCCAGGTTGTTGTAGATGATCTTGAGAATGTTTCCCAGTAGAGTGTTCATGTGCTCGGATGTGACAGATGTGCAGCAGCTGTCAGCTTTGTCTGTGTTGCTCTCTGGCCCATGTTCCCACCAGTGAGACATGTAACTGCATAACATGGGCAACACCACCTGCAGCAAAAGGAAGAAAATAAAACTCAGAGATCAAATTATCATGTGATCATTCACTTCTCCAACCAGATGTCATGTCTTGAATAAAGTAAGTGGTGGAATAGAGGAGCCTATTTGTTCCCCTGTTACTCTGTTATGTCAGTGATATATCCTACCTCCATGACGTGAGGCATCTGAGTGTATCTCATGCCAGACTCTGCCAACTCCATGATCTCCTCCAGTGACTTCTCTAAGTTTGGGATCACAGGACAAACTTCACCAACGTATCCTGGAAGACCTAAAGCTGACATGTAGAAAGAGAAATGCACTTAGCTTTCTCTGAACCGAGAGATGAAATAGCTCCTGGAATGACAACGAGGAGAGTTTGACCCCATCTCAGCTGCACTTTGGCTCTTGTTTGTCCGTCATTACCAGTACGCTGTCTTTCTTTTATTAACTCAGTTGTGGTGATTATAAATGTGAGATGTTCAAGGATGTCCTACCTTTAATCAACACTCCTAGATCTGATGAATTTATCTTTATTCACAGGCTACATGTTTAAAGTTGCAGTAATTAAACTCTGACCTACCATTGACCCAGATGTTCAAACTAATTATTGACCCAGATTCAAACTCCTTTTATTTACAAAATTCTTGGAAATGTTGTCACTAACTATTTATGTGATCTGTGCAGTAATACAGCACTGGTGAAAGTTATCAATGATTCTCGCATGGCCTTATATAATTGACTATAATAATCTACAAGATTAGATCAGAAGACTAAAGGCACTGGTAGCATCAGAAAGTTTACAGTTTGTTCATGTGAACAATTATTCTTCCAAACATATTCAGTGTAACTATTACCATTTACACAGGGGGGATGAGGGAAGATTGTAGGGAGAAAGCTTACATGTCCACTGAGGTGTCACGTAACCAAAACCTGCAAATTCATTGTCAAAGTGTTATTGTTTTTATTGTTTTTTTTTATTGTTTTGTTTTTTGTTTATCTGCAAGGACAGGCTACAGTTACAGTGTGACTTCTTCATCTTGAAGTTCTTCATCCCTCACTCTAATGTATGTGACAGGTAAGCACACAGATGAGCAGCATTCACCAGTACCTCCTCTGTCTTTGGTTCCTTTGCTGTTGTAGATGGAGAAGCTGTTGAACTTATTAAGTTGAGGTTCGAGGAAGGCGACGGGGAACGCTGCTGCAAAGGCAGCCAGACACTTTCCTAACGCTGGGCGCTGTCTGGAGAGAGAAGAGAGAAGGTATAAAGAATTTTCATGATCAAATTTTATTTTTAAATCACATGGTTGTTAATTATGCAGTGCTTAACCATGCTACAAAAATAACACATTCAAATAGTTTGATGTGGTAACTTTCTATATATCATTATTTCAATTTTAATTCACCTCTATTCTTGGTATTAAAGGTGGAGGATTTTAAGACTACAGGGTTCTGGGTTCTTTTTTTTTTTTCAGCTGATACCATCAACATAGGAAACTGAGTTATTAAACACACAGACAGTGATTCATCACCCAGAGAAAATATAAAAATAGAGAACATAACATTCAACTGTTCTGCACAGTCATCACGTTTACACCTGTCTACAGATGTGGAAGAAATATGGTTTCACAGCAGGTTTGTAGCTGATACTGCACCTTTCTACGTAGATACTTTTGTTGGTTCCCAGGAAGTAAAGACTGTTGAGGATTCTGTAGCAGGAGACCTGGACATCATCCACTGAAGGAAAAGAAGCAAACAAGCAACTTTTGTAATTTATGTTAATCTAAGAGCTTTAATGAAAAATAAAAACTACTAATGATTTTTCTAAAAGACTAACAATTAATCCTTTGGTCAGAAAGTTGGAAATCTGTTATCAAAT
This sequence comes from Polydactylus sextarius, assembly GCA_016801845.1. NCBI lineage: Eukaryota > Metazoa > Chordata > Actinopteri > Polynemidae > Polydactylus > Polydactylus sextarius. The sequence continues at coordinate 2,739,961 of CM028920.1, read as the reverse complement.
GCATTATTTTATTTGACCATGGTTGTTGTTCTACGTGTTGGTACTCACATATGAGGTCTTCTCCAAACATGTTCTGGCCGATGTGCTCGAACAGCGAGGAGAGGACTGGCAGGAGGGCGAAGGTGGTGTAGTTGATGATCTGAGTGACGCCTCGTGGCTGATCCCTGCTGTGGGTGAACTGACCGAGCCTCAGGTTCTCCTGCGTCTTCTCCAGATCCTCTGCTGCACTTTCAAAGTACGACCGCAGAGCCATCTTCACTGACTCCAGGCCGGTCTTCATCACTGTCCTGATAAACGGGGGAAAGGTTTGGTTTGCCATCTTTATCTATTTAAGAGACAGTTGATTGCACTAATTGTACTTTGACCTTCTGTTCTGAATTAACACATTCATTTAAACATGAACATGAACAGTTATGACCTGCCTGGATTCAAAACTCACTACAGTCAGTTCGGTCTAGTGTAAAAGAACCTGACCAGTTTACAGTTTGCCCTGTCATCCAGCAGAAGCCTCTTAAAACCTCAGTTTGACTTTCGATTCACTACAGTTTGAGATGTTCAACAAAGGTTTTATGTCAAATGCCACAGATGTGGTTGTGTAAGTGTTACTCCACGAGGAATTAGGACATTTATTATCACTTACTGACTCCTAGCTACATTACCCCTTAGCTCGGAGAAAAGAATGGACTCCGTGTGAAAGTATCCCTACAAACAAATGTCTTTTACAACAACAGTGATATTCTCCACATCTCTCCTTACCTGGCATCCAGGCTCTGTCCCAATATTTGCAAACAGTTGACAATGGACGTAGCGTTGTTACCTGGAGAGCAGAGAGGATCACATGACAAACATACTGGTTAGAGTTTGGACTTCGTGTCTGTTGGGGACATAAAGAATCAGCTACTAAAACACATAAACAAACAAACAAACAAACAGGCATCTGCAGGAAATGAACTGGAACTGTCTGAAAATAAAATCTGTATTTTAGCACAAAAGAATGAAGTATTCAAAGAAAAAGGATGTTCCATTCAAACAAGCAATGAACAAACATGTGTCAATGCATTTGACACAGTTAATAATATAATAGCCTGATTAATAATAAATAAATATTATAAAGTATCCTATCAGTTCAGATCCATGTGTTTGTTTTTTCAGGTATACCAAGGTTCAGTCTTTAACAGAACACCTTTTTCTTTGAGAAGAACCGTTTTCATTTGGTACAACTATTTACACAACACACCACACAACACACACTGCTGAGGCCAATAGATACACACTGGTAATATCATGCATGCATGCACACACACCCATGCACACATGGTAAACACTATCATACACACACAATACATCATGTAGTTGAAATAGTTCTAACAGAACATTTCTCTTATAATGTATCTTACTTTGCTGTTGCTGAAAGTCAATAACAGTAACAGTGACAGCTACAGTAGAACTGTGTGGTTTAGTGGATAGCCCAGGCAATAACCCTCACAGAGACTCTTGTTGACTCACAGTGTTGTCTCTAATGTCTAACATTGAAGTTGAAAAAATCCAAACATGTAACTGATATGTATGAACGTCATTCTCCAAACTTTAGTGTGATTGTAGAGCTACATCCAGATGGATCCTGGTGGATCTCATCTTATTATTTAGGTTCTGGAATAACAGTTCTCTGAAAAGTATGACTGAGAAGTCTTTCTTGGTACCAGCTAATATCATCTAATATCATTTATGCTACTCACAGAACTAAGGTCACATAGACTTTTAAGTAGAGTTTTATCAAATGGCACACTGATCAGCTATAACATTATGACCGCCTGCCAAAAACGTATAAAAAAAACAAGTTACGTCCCATTTTGTCACCAAAACATCTCTGATCCATTGAGGTCTGGACTCCACTTGACCTCTGAATGTGCTGTTATATCTGGCACCATAACATTAGCAGGTTGGACTGGGTCCTGTTATTGTCGTCCCCAATCATCCAACCATCCCCAACGTTTCCATGAAGGGGTAAATTTGGTCTGGAATAATGGTTAGGTCTATGATACATATCATAGTACTACCCAAATGAATGGCAGGACCCAAGGTTTCCAGCAGAACTTTGCATAAAGCATCATCACCTTTCCATCCACATGATGTAAAAGAGAAGGTGATTGCTCTGTGGTCCAGGTGTGATGCTCACATTGTAGGTGTGGACAGTAGTCAGCACAGACACTGACCGGTCTGCTGCTACACAGCCGCATAGGCAACAAACTGTGATGCACTGTGTGTTCTGACACCTAACATCAGAACCAGCATGAACTTTCCCAGCAGTTTGAGCCAAAGTAGCTCTTCTGATTAGACCGCTCAGGCCGGCCTTCACACATCAGTGACCCTTAGCTCTCCATGACCGTCTCACCACTTGACTTCACCTTATGTTTTGTTTCTGACCACTGCAGATCAAGTTCATACCACCGGAGCTGCAGTGTTGGAGGTGCTCTGACCCAGTCGTCAGCCATCATTAGTCAGTCCTTGTCAAAGTCTCTCACATCCTTTTTTAAACCCACCCACTGACAGGTGTTAATATGGGAGATAATAGTTCTCAACCATCTGGGTCATAACGTCATGGTTGAACAGTGTATTTATTTAGTGACAGATGGGCCAACTGATACAAACATGGTATTTTCTGCATTTATAAGAACCACATAAATGCTACAATATAAAGTGAACCACTGTGGATTATGGAATATGGAGCCTGGTGAACAGTGAAGTAAGTGAAATTTGGGCAATTCTCTACTGTATTTGGATGAGCCAATGAAATAAGACATGTTGTATTACCCCACAACGACAGTCTAAAGTACAGACTCGAAAATTCAAGAACATAATGATGAAACTGCCCAAATTTCCTTATGGAAGACAAACTTTATGTTACACACAAACAGAACCCATTTTCAGCCCATCATGGACCCACTCACAGAACGTTTAACACGTTGCTTATTAAACCAAGCTTTTACTCAAAAAGTCCTTACCAAACAAGGATATCCTATGTCTGACAAGAACTCCCAGTTTGCAGAAAAGACTGAAAAAATTCGACAAGAGGAGAAATAAGGAGGTAGACAGAGAAGTAGAAACACAGATGAAAGAATGAAAGATAATCAAAAGAGAGAGAACCAGGAGAAAACAGAGTGAGCAGGAGACACATGAAGACACAAGGCCTGATGTCAAGATGCCGAGACACGTCTCATTAAATTATGATTATTAGTATTTTCAGCAATAATAATAAAAAGGGAATATGGCATCATTGTCTTTCTGTCTGTCTCATGTTGTAACATCAACCACACTCACCTCGTCACCATCTCCTTCTCCTTGTTGGAGGCGTGTCCACCGCTGCTGATCGGATGAATGGCTGTGGACAGGAAGTACAGCCTGTGGTTTTTAAAGTATTGATCCACCAGTGGCAAGACGACCTGTGGGTCAAACAGCATAAACACTCAGTGGAATCAGCTCGAAAGACCAATATAACCCAGAATGAAACTCATGCATTCATGGACAGAAATAATTCACCTTCATGCACAGTGTGGACCAAATAATTGTTATATTATCTATCAGCTTAAAAGAAATAGTCTATATTTTCTGTATTTCTTTGAAATGATTTGGAATAAAGTGTTCACTGGTTCCCTCAGACCACAACACAAAGTGTTTTTTTTTTTTTTACATAAAAAAAACATCACGGTCGGACGTGAACACACCGAAATTCCCAAAAGACAATCATGAATCAAAAGTTATGACCTTTCCGAAGAATTTAATCTGCTGTTCATGAGGAATCTTCTCTCCCTTCGGCCTTGTTCCCAGATCTAAAGATGATAAGATGCGAATATTTTCACACGGTGACATTCACATCTGCATGTTGCCTTGGGGGCATGCATATTGTGTTGTAATCAATTCTGATCTGTCATCAAACAGTCTCACCAAACTCCATCATGTGCTGGTGAGCCTGGTCCACGTAGGTGATGAGCTGCTGCAGGAAGGTGTAGGCAAATCGTTTCTCTATCGCTGGAGTGTCCAGCTCCTGAGACTTCACACCCCTGGAAACAAAACACACGCATTCCTGATCTTTTTTTCTGTTTTTAATACACACAATAGGATTGTTACTTGTCTCTCTTGTCTGTGGATCAAGCAGACACATCATAATATCATGCTGTATCATTGCCAACATCATAGGACGTATGCAGCATCAGCTGTTGGGAGAGTAGTTTTTTTATTCACATGTAACCTCAGTAAACTTATAAGGAATCTCATCTGATTAAATCAGACCGTGGTCCTCAACACATAGAGAGGAAACTGATATTATCTGACTCACATGTGCAGTTCACATAGTATTTGCTCATTTCCCACCTGGACACAGTGTAGCCATTAATCTGGAGGAACTTGAGGATGTCTTGTGCTTTTTCTCTGTCTTTGGATTTCTCTTTGGCAGTCAGAGTATCATAAGGAACTAGAAGGGGGTGGTTTCCTCCACCTGGACACAAACACAGCAACGGGATGGGTGACAGAGAAAACAGGACTTTTCTTTTTTTCACCTGTTATCTCTCTCTCTCTCTCTCTATATATATATATATATATATATATATATATATATATATATATATATAAAACATAAGACAAAATAATAAAATCTGGAGAAAAGAGAAAGAAACCTGTTTTAGTAAAACACTGTGTTGATGTTCTGTGTTAGTTTTACCTTTGGCTTCCAGCTCTAGTTTCTTCTTCCTGGCCCAGATATTATGATAATTCTCAGCCAGCAGCTCTGCCATAGACTGAACAAACACAGTGTTAAACATGTGTGTGACAGACACATTCACCCCTTCATCCTCAACACCTTCTACTTTTTATATTGACGTATTGTATGTGTGTATTGTGCTTTATCCTTTTGATCAAACAGTGACCTACTTGCATGTCTCTGGACAGTGTGACATTGCTCATGTCGATGGGTCTGGGGCTGAAAGCTGGAGCTCCTTCAAAAGACAGCTGTGGAGGAGAGGATGTACGTTATGTTGTTGTCTCCTTTCATAGAAAAAGTCACATTTAATTTGTCTGTATATGTCATTGTGTGTCTGTACCTGGCTGGCCTGTGATATCCTCCTGGACTTGTTGTGGAGGCTGGCAGGGTCTCCCTCTCTGATCCTGTCTATGCTCCAGCCCCATGACAACATGGTCTTCAGAGACTCTCTGACCGACCAGCAGTACGTCTCCCTATCCTGCAAGAATCCAGACCCCAGCATGGTTACTGCAGTGTCACTTCCTGTGATATCTTCAGTGGCATACACCTGATTGTCCTGTATTAAGACAGTCCTCGTATGTAAATAGGTTTAAAAAGACCTGTGTCATTCTCAGCCATGCAGCATCTGAGGAAAGACGAGGATATTTGAACATGCATGATTCTTAAACAGTCCTATTTCCATTTTGTTGATCCAAATCAAAACCAAGAGAGGATGCATTTTCACTACCATGGTAGCCAACTGCTTGGGAAAACTACCCCAGATTAATGCCTAGTGACAACTACTAGACCAGCACCAGAGCTCTGGTAGCCCCAGAGCAAAAGATCAAATTCATCTCCCACAGATCAGTGACAACACGAGGCCACTTGTGAACACCCTCTGGAGTCAGACAGCTGCACGCAGAATACCTTTTCAGAGAGGCCTTTGTATGGTTTCAGTAAAGGGTGGCTCTTGCTGATTTCACATATCTGTTCTCCGTATGACCAGCCATTGGAAAACTGCACAATATAGATATATTTCAAAATTCAATTACTGAGAAATCGTTAAAACAGATCAGCGACAGAACTACCACAATAACATGTCAGCTGTCGGCTCCTTACCTTCTCTATACACCACTTTTCATGGTTGTGTTCTGCATATCTGATGACGAAATAGTCCAGTTTCTCTGGGACCGTTACACTAGTGACAAAAGGAAAAGAAAAACAAACAAATATGTGACTAGCAGCTATAAACACACATCAAATAAACATTACAAACTTATTTGAACTTTTCTGATGAATGTCACATTTGTCATTACTTTGTGGTGTCTGCAGGCTGTGGTGTGAAGTTCCCCTCTGAGTCCATGGATGACTGTTTCTCCATCATGGCCATGTAGTTAGACTCCATGTAGTCTGGAGGAAGAGCCCCCGCCACAGCGCTGAGACATGGCAACGCCAGTTTAAACAGCTCCTGGTCGTATCGCTGGGTTGTAAAGACAAAGAACACTGTGTTACTAGACACCATGGTTATGCCCTTCTCTTTTAAGTTAGTCATTGTGTTCACTGAATCTGATACACTGATGGAACATTAATCAGAGGCTGATCTGGGTGGTCAGCAACTTATTAAGGACATGTTGACTGGAGGAGCTGGGGAAGTATTCATGTGTCTGTTTTTTCCATTTTGGTTGGGTACTGTATGGTTACAAACGGGCTCTATGAGGAATTGTATTCTATTCCCGTCTGTGTCCTGTGGCAACACTGACGATGAAGTTGACTCTGACTTTGACTTTTCTGTTCTGTAAACACAAAGACCTTTACTAAAGCCTCACCTTGTAGGACAGAGCATCAAATATTCCCCAGAACAGTTTCCTGGACAGGTGAAGTTCTTCATCTGACGCGGCTCCAAAGTTTCCCCAGCCTCCAGCCAGGCAGTAATACTTCCAGCATCGCTCATAGTGATTGGTCAAAAGCTGAGGAAAGTCAACAGGATGTTTTTTTTTGACCATTTGTTGCCATTAAAGGTTCAATATGTAACATTCAGAAAACAAGTTGCAGTCTTGTGATTCACAAGAAAAAACTCAGACTGGGAACAACATTCAGTCCTGTGTGGTTCAACAGAAGGAGGAGCAGTTTACCTTTCTGTCTTTATTCTCACATGCAGAGCAATCATCAACAACTCATTTGTTGGTTTGATAATGTGACACTTAATATTTTTTCTGAATGTGTCGTTGAAGGTGATTTACACACTAGTTGTATTACTGTTGTATCATGAGGCATCATGATCACAGTTTCATGCTGAGGGAGTGGAAAGTATGTGTACATTGCAGATGGTGGTGTGAAGTGTTTCTCACCTTCAGCGGCATCTTGGTGTGTTCATTGAGTAGGGGAACATCAAACACCAGCCTCCTCAGCAGATGTTGCATCATGGAGGGCCTCAGCTGACTGCATGTTATTAACACGACATATAAGACTATTTAGTTTTTGAGCAGAATAAGTGCTGGAGTAGGAACAACATGAAAACAGACGAAATGATGAGTGATTGAGGGATTAACAATAATTCACAGTGATATTTTGACGACGCTCGCATAGTCTGATCAGCCACATGTTCAATACCATTCATGTGTCCTGCTGCAGGGTACATTGTCCTACTGGGAGCGCTCTGGTTTGGATGTGCCAATGCTATTGCTGTGTGAGTTTGGTCTTAAACACTGTTTAGGCAGGTTTGCACATCTCAAAGTAAACTCCTGGTAAATGTCAGGACCCAAGGTTCCCCAGCAGAACATTACAATGAGGTTTTGCAATCAGTGTTGCTTCACCTGTCAGTGATTTTAATTTTGTGGCTGACCAGTCTTAATTAAATATCTGTTTTAGTTGCAGTCTTACCCACAAACAGCGAGCAGACATTCCTCTATGGCGTCTCTCTGGGCCTTGGTGAGGCAGCAGCCTTTGGACAGGCGGTAAACCGTGTGGAGGAGGGAGTCGATCAGCGAGGCGAACGGCTCTGTCCCCGCGAACAGCGGCGCACATTTAGTCAAGAGAGGCAACACAGCGGTGCACAGATACCTGTTGAGGGCGAGCGCCATGTCTGTGGCACTGAGAGCAACCTGGAACAAACAGAGGGGAAATGGTCTGTCATCTTTGGTAAATAAAAGACAAATACATATTTTGGTCTATGGTTGTTCATTTTATAACAAATCTTTCACATCTCAACTTTAAAGTAAATGAGGTTTTATTTGCTTATTTTAAGTGCTTCTGCTTCTGTAGGTTTGTAGGTGGGAACTTGACTTTATTTTTTTAGAAACATTAGTTTCCATATACAGTTTGTATATGGTATATGGTATATGTTTGTATATACTGTTCGAAAGGCCAAGCAGCTGGAAACTCACAGCAATTATAAACATGCTCACACAAATACACACGCACAAACTCACAGTGTCCAGAGAGGCAGCAGCTCTCAGGTCTGGTAAGAATCCAACTTCCAGAAGATGAAGCAGGAAATTCTGGTCCTCAATCCCATAGACCCGGTCCAGGAACAGCACCATGGCAGCTTTGTGATCGGGACAGAAACCAGCTGACATGTCTGGCTCCACCACCATCCCGTCTATTCACACAGAGGCGCAAAGACTTGAGGTCAAGATTTCATTAGTTATAATAACACATCTCTGAACCTCATCTCTGATCTGGTGAAATTAATGACGATATTTTATGATTTTAAATGTGGAAAACACAACTGGTGAATCAGACATGGCTACAAAGGACATAATGTCGTTGTGATTTAACTGGAGGAAAGTGTTGATTTTTGTTAGTTAATTATGACTGTGACATTTTAAATCATATTCACATCAGATCAGGTTATTCAATTCAAGGGTTATGATCATGTTATCAAATGTGTGCAGTTAATGACCAGAGAGAGGGAAGTAAGACTTAATTATGAAATTGATTTTTCAAAGAGCTTTTAGAGAGAAATGATGAGAGTCTCTATGGGTTTATGTGTGTGGCTGGATGTGATGATCTAATTGAACCACTATCTGATTACTGACAGCCCTGGTGCTGGTCTTCATACCTTTCCCCACGTTGGGCATGGAGAATGGAATACTGATGACTCCCACCAGGTCCTCGATGGGAATGAGAGACCTCAGAATGGCTCTGATCCGGATTGCTTCACCTTTACCTGCATGGATCAGCTGATATAGAGAGAGGCGGGTTAATGTCAGTAATGTAAGCATTATGTGTATGCACGTGAATGTGTGAGTGTCAGCATGTGTGTGTGTGTGTACATGTGCATGTGTGTGGTACTCACATGCATCTCTGGAGCACAGCGACCCAGCAGATCAATGAGAGCAGCATAAAAGGTCATGATGGCATTTCCCATGTGGATGGTGTCATCTTCCTCTTCTTCCAGCATGTCACTGCTACGTACACACATATAATAAACAATAACATGTCACTTACTCTACAAAATACTCTCCTCCCAAATACATTTTAAATTATAGTGTTTTTTTTCCATCTCAACCCAGCAACAACCGTGTACTGATTGAAATAATATGACCTAGGGATTGGATGTGTTTACGTCCTTCTCCTTTGGCAACAGCTGCTGCTAACTGCACTATTTATACAGCAAACTGTATTATAATGGGACACTTGCCATCCCATAATTCCTCATCAAAGCAGGAAATGACTTGCAGTTTCGGTCCAACTATGTTTTTCTCCCTGAAATCCCATTATCTAATACTGTAAGGGCAGATTAAGATGTGACAGATGTCTTACAGGATTTTGCTGCTCTCAGATGTGGGAGAGGGACCGTCCCTAGAGGGATCCTGAGAGATCTTGATGGCTTCTTCCATTGCTGCCAACAACCCATCACCGCCTTCACCCCGCAGAGCAGGGCCAAAACATTCTGGCCGGCGGATCAGCAGCCTAACCACGACATTAGCATTCTCCTCCACGCTTTCACCTAAGCAGAGAACAGCAGAGGTTCTGTATGCCAGACGCATATTCTTCTAACAAACACACACAAAAGCTCTCAGCTCTCTCTTCTCAGCAATAGTCTCTTAGGATAAAACAAGACTTGTGAATTCAAATAAAATTTTCACCATTGCAGAAGACAGCAAAGCGGAGGAAGTCGAGGTAGCGTTCCCCCTCCACGGGGTTCCAGCCGATGTCTGGGTATCCCTTACGCACCAGCATCACACAGCTCTGCAGCCCACAGCCCGCCAGGTACTGGACCACCTGTAGAAACACAGCGATGAGGGCAATGTTTATAATCCGTTTAATCAAGTAATACAAAAGAGTTTTGCACAATTGAATGTGTGGGGGGAAAAACTGCAGGAGCAGTTAAATATTCATGGTGGTTATGATTAAAAACCTTCATAAAAGAGCAGTGTGTGTGTGTGTGTGTGTGTGTGTGTGTGTGTGTGTGTGTGTGGGAGACCTCACCTTCTCCAAGTCTGGCTCTCTCAAAGCCAGAGCCAACTCATTATTATCCATGACTGATGCTGCAGCCACGTCAAGAGGAGTGGAGCCTCGCATGGATGGAGAAGCTGTGGAGAAAAGAGGAAAAAAGACTCTGTTACCAATAAAACAACAGAGGTGCATATGTTCGAACAGTTAATATCTGCGGTCCAACTTCTCATTACAAAATATTAACTGTTTCCATGTGGTATTTTTCAGATGAAGTCATTTAACAGACAGCTCAGGTGACATACGCACACTCACCGAGGCCCACGCTGCTGTTCTCCAGCAGGTAGCTGAGATGGTCGAACATGGCTTTCTGGTTCTGACGACTGATTCGACAGAAGTAACAGAGGAAGCGACAGCAGTTGGCCACCATCTTAGGAAAGGTTATTTCCTGTAAGAACACACATGACTTATAAATATTTTCATCTTTGTTTTTCACGGCAACGATCTGTGACTGATTTCACATGATTTCATCATTTCAGTTTTTGTTTTTTTACCTTGGAGTCTCCTCCACTGAGCACATTGACCATGACCTCCATGACTGTCTCGTGCATCCCCAGAGCTCTCATCAGGTTGGGATGCTGGTAAAACACCTTGTTGTTCATGATGTCGCTGCAGAAGATGAAAAAGGAGGTCAAAGGTCATTAAGGCTCATTAGGTTTAAATCTCAAACACTGTGAGGTTGTTGTTGTAATGTATATGTGTATATGTTATCTAACCACCACATTCATTATGTTTTGCTCATTTCCCAGTGAAATGCTATAGGTAATATTGTTTGTCCTACAGCTTCTTATAGATTTCTGTTTGATTCAATTACCTCTGCAATTATACAACATTGCTGTAATACGGTGCTGTAATACTGAGAGAAATATGAATTAGTAAACAGTTAAGTGCAGAAGAAGAAAATTATTTCCACTTCAATCAATGTAGAATTTGTCCCATTGACAATTTAGAAGTCACTGACAAAAAGTAAAGAGGCTCGATTAAGAAAAGTAAAGATAATGATGAAGATTTACGAAAAATATATTTTCATAAATCTTCATCTTTATTTTTACTACTGGTGATTAAAGGGCTGTCAGATGAGTGCGCCCTCACCCCAGTCCTCGTATCATCAGTTTCTCCTCCTCTCTTCCCATGCGAACACTCAGCAGAGATCTGATCTGACCCAGAGCAGCCAGCAGGTTGATGGTGTCTTCAATAGACACTGAATTGATAGTGTAGGTCTTAGGAAGAGCCCGCACCTTGACAAAGAGATGAAGACACACATTTCACACATTTCACACACTGCTGGTAGAGTTGTGATTTGTAAAGAGCAGCAAGACATTGTGACAGTACAATACTGCGCATATTGTCTTTGAAAAGTCTTTAAAATGAAAACACACGTATATACATAAATATATGTAAAAACACCTACAAGTCCTCCAATGCCATCGTACTGACGATGCAGCAGGACAAACATGGCTCTGACTAACTCTGGATCTTCAATAACCGACTCCTGAGCCCAGCGGACCATCGTGTCTGAGATCAGCTGCTGCAACGTGCCTGCAGAGACACAGACAGAGACAAAGACACAGAGAGGGTGGGGGTTGCTGGAAGGTCTTATTTTTTATCCATTTTTGTATATTTTTTTTACTTCTGTGAAAGTGGGACACCTCTTCAACAAAAAAATTGAACAATATTATATTGTTGTATATTGCAGTTTCAAATCTTTCCTAATGTTCCTTATCCTTTTTACATTTTAATAGTCTTTATTGATTTAGCAGTAACACTATTTTTGCTGCAGGACAGGTCATGGAGACATTGACACATCTGCATTTAGATCAAATCATAAGATGCTTTGTTTGTGACGTCAGTGTTTTCACAGGAGTAATGTAGGTGAGCCATTGAAGTGTTTAAAGGTTTGCCTCTGCTGCCTGTGTGTCTATATGTGTATATAGGACAGTGTGAACTACTTACTGGGTATCCTGTCTGTCTTCTCTTTAGGAAGGTTTGCCATCTTCTTCTTCAGATAAGCAACTTTCTCCACCAGAGACATGAGTCGACCTCGGATAGTGATGTCACTGTCACCGTCTATCCCCCTGTCGTCATCCAACTCTATACCTGACAGGATGGACAAATCAGTGCACATTGTATATACATACACACTGAAGTAAATATACATAACATTATCATCTATGCTCCTTTTAGTATTGCGGCATTGCTCATGTGAATGTCTAACTGACAGGAGGTGAAGCTGATATGTAGTTTACCACAGTGTCGCATTAGATCTTCATGGAAGTCGAGCAGCTGTTCTCTGATGTATTCAGGGCAGGGACACTCCTGTTTCTCATCTTTAAAATTCAGCAACATGTTGATCTGCAGAAACACATGAAGGTGAAACTCTTTTACTGTTTATTATTAGTGACTGTATCTCTGGAACAAGTTCTGGGATCATACCACAAAAATCAACACACCAAACACAGAGGTTGTGCAATATAAAATATTGAGAAATAACCAATGATTTTAGCCTCTTTACTCTGTGTCTCTTCAGTCTCAGTGTTACATATTGTCCTTCTCATGTCCTCCTCACGGTCCTTTGTTTCACCAGTTTCTACAGACCTGACCTGATTCACTGATGTCCTCTGAATACGCTAAATGTTTCTATTCTTATGTGCTCCTCTGTCCTGCAGGTTTCCTACCTGCTCCTGTGGAGGTGATCTGAACTCTTTGGTCTTCTTGGCGGTGAGAGCAGCAGACATGTTGAGCGCCAGCATCACCTCATTGTAGCGGAATCTCTGGTTGTCTTGGAGACAGGCCACAAAATCGTCAGAGAAGGCCACAACCGCCTCGATACGATGACGCACCTGACAGTCGCACAGGTACTGAAGCACGTGGCACATCTACACACACACACACACACACACACACACACACACACACACACACACACATGTACACACGAGACACATTTGATAGTAACTCAAACAGATAGAAAGGAGTTTCAGGTTGAAAAGAGTTCAGGTTGAAGGATACAGTGTTGGTAACAGTTTGTAAAATCTTTTTCTTTGTCCTGATTGGACATTGGTCATTGGACCTGGAACATTTTTAGAGATATATTTCTGCTTCTTTGAAAGACGGCTGACTTCAAACAAAAGCAAACTTCTCATTTTCCATCTGCTTTTTGTTGGACTGAACATAATGACAGCAGAGGTTCATTTATTGTGGAGCAGTTCCTACGCTGAATGTGTATGTTGCCATAGCAACCTAATTGGTTAGTCAGAATCAAGAACTATGATGTTTTTAAGTTGTTAATGAGGTTTTTGGTCATTTGTCAAATGCTGTAGGTCACACACGCGTTAGTAATGCAGTTCTACATCAACATGCAGCTATAAATTTCTAAAAGACTCTACGTCATCTTCAGATATGACCAGTCAGTGAAAAAAATTCCCATAAAAGACGATTATATTAGTAGTAAAAAAGTTTGACTGCTTTTCCAACTATAAGGGTTCGCTAAGTGTTACCTGCAGTTTTACAGGCTCTGGCAGCTTCATCTGTAACAATCCTTCTTTTGGGATGTTCCTCCCACCGTCTTCTGCTCCTTCAGCCTCCACCTCCTTCACCATCTCCGGCTCCACGTGTACCTCCTCCTGTCCCTCTCGTCTCTCAGAGAACACGCAGGGTTCGATCAGGTGGAGGATGTTCTTTAAATCTCCGTTCTTGAAAACTCCCATGATGAGCATGGTGTAGAAGAGCTTGATGAGAGGGACGAAGAGAAACTCTGTGCTGCCTCCTATTGGATCCCGTACATGCATGCTCCCCTCTCGCACTGCCTCCGTCAACATCTCAATGGTTTTAACTTTCAGTATATCTAAGGGGAACTCTGGGCTATACTGGAAAAAGTCTCCTGATCCGTTGTTGCCGTTGTTACGATTGAATGATCCTGTCCCCCAGACAAAACTCGGCAATGAGAAGTGCATTCTGGGTCTCAAGGAGGTGCTGAGGCCGATGCCCGGCAGGCCGTGTTTCTTCTTCTCGTCAGGAAACAGGGTGATGCTCTTTGTTTCGTCTGTCATGGGAACAATGTACTCGTTGTTCATCATGAGACGAGCTGTGGCATAGCTGCTCAGGTGGATGTCGATAAGGAGTTCGTAGTAGCCTGCACGAAGCAAACCTGTGGGTGAGACAGATGGAAAGATTAGATCATAATACTGATAATATATTATCATTATATTGATACAGACTATATATCAACAAACAAACCACAGAGGTCTTTCTGTGTGGAATTTGGATGCTCTGGAGTTTCTCTGGGTACTCCAACGTCCTCATAGCACATGATGAATGGTGCTACTAATTGCACGTATGTGAGAATGGGATGTTCAGATGACTGGTTGTGTCTGTTCTGTAATCTGTCTGCTGTGTGAAAGACCAGCGACCTGTCCAGGGTGAACCTCATCTCCTACCAAATGTCAGCTGGGACTGGATCCAGCCCCCTTCAAAGGATCAGTAGAAAAGCTGATGGGTGGATGATGTGCACTATGTTTTTTCATGTCCAGTATCATATACACCTGCTTAAATGTCTGGAAGCTTTTAAATAAAATTTTATTTGTGTCAGTTTATTGTCATTATACAAATCAGAGCCAGTACAAAAAAATTGTAATGTCGATCAAGGCGTCTTTGAAGGAATAATAAAGACAATACAATCAACAGTCATAGCATAAAACATATGGAAAGATAAAAAGTGAGTATATTTATGGTCAAAGATCAAGTGGCTGTGCACAAAGTGTCAGTGCATTTGAGTTCAAATAGTGAAGTGCTTAAAAAGTTGTGTTAGAGCTCATTAGGGTTATTGTTCTTAAAAAAAAATTTGTTCCTGACTACACTAGTTTATTTTACTTGGTTACTTGGAGCTGGAACAGTGAATAACAGGAATGAGAGGAGTCGCAGGTGATGTTATGACGGATGCTGCGTTTTTTATAAATGTGTTTGTCAGCAGGTAGCTGGACAGCAGCTCATACTATCCTTGTGTAAGCTAGTTTCATCACAACAAGAGTAAAACCAGCCTATTTTTAGAGTTTCAAGTTTCAGTTAGTTTCAAGAGAACAAATGAGAACAAAATGACCTATGTTGTGGAAAACACAAGATGGAAAAACTAGGTCTTCGTGGTGTTTGCCAGAAAAAACACAAGACTCCTCGGTTCACTTTACTTTTGAGAGCAATATTATGTGAATGCCACAGTGTTAAATGTTATAATAATATAAGACACTGTTAAACCAAAATCCAAAGTAGTAAAAATGTGTTAATGATTAAACATAATCTAATGGAATATATTACAAATTACATTTAAGGTCATATATTTTAATCTTAAAATGCATTTTAAAAGTAAACTCCTCCGACAGTGACCACAGTCAGAGGTGCAGATGAGATTCTGCTTTTACAGCCACACAGTGCAGCGTATGTGACCATACTGCGGCTCAGACGGGACGGGTGAGGCCACAGAAAGGAGGCGAGTTAAGTATGCAGACAGGGTGGCGGATGGCCACAAGCAAGGGTGGAGGGTGTGCTGCTTGTCCACAGAAGTGGACAGCAGAGAGTATCATGGTATTCACTATCCTGAGTATCACAAGTGCCTGAAGAAAGACAGAGAGTGCGTGATCTTGAAAGACTGAAAGACTCAAAACAGCCGGTGACCCTGTGTTATGTCACAAATTCTTTAGAAGTTATATGATACAGAAAGAGCAGGCTCTGAATATTTTCTCGCCTCTAGTTATTTCTTTGAAAGAGCCTCTATTACTTTTTTATACAGTTATTCATTCTATATACTGTGTGTGTTACCTGGCATGTACTTATTCTCTATGGCCTGCAGGAGTTGAGCCTCGTCCACATGGGAGCAGAGAGCGTGCGCCACTCGGTTGTTTCCCAGAGCACAGATTGCAGAGTACAGTCTGAGGGTATGGTAATGAAACTTTAATAAGTCCCTCTGCTCTGACAGCTCCAGGATATCCACTGACCTGGACAACACACAGAGAGAGGGGGGAGAGAGAGCACATGAGAAATGAGAGAGCAGGAGGAAGAAAATGTGTGTTGATGTTTTACTCAAATAGTGGGGACATAAGTGTGTTCACACAGTGACATTGAAGGAACTCACCTTTGATTTTTAGGATAAAAATAAAATTCCCCATAATGTAAATTAAGAACATTTAGGATGAAGACTAAGTTTCTGGTAAAATAAGTTTTAGGTTAAAACCAGACTAAAGGTGTGATATAGTACAGTAATGATTATGTGAAGGTGAATTATAATAGAATCAGCTGTCTCACTGTCAGACATTATCCAGACATGATTCACCCTCCTGAAACTCCACAAAGATTGATGATCTGGTATGATAACTACATTAACAACAGCAACAGTGAACTAAGCCTATCAAAGTGACCAGATAAAAGTGTTTGTACAACAGAGATAAGAGGCGGATGTTAGTATAACAGTATAACAACTTTCTATTTGCAGTGTGACAACACTGCCCTCTAGTGACTATGGATCATTAGATCCTCTGTGAGCCAATCAGACTACGCTGTAGGGTACATTTTATTACATTACTGGTCAAACTAATAGTCATTAACTTGTCTGTTAAACATATTGAATAATCCATTGATATGATCTTTGTTCAAACCATGTGTATTCTTTGATATTCTATACTAACACTGTAAAGTATATAAAACAATTTATGTTTGGAGTTATTGTTGATCTTTAAGCAATTTACATTCACAGTCATTCATTTATAAGATACTTTTATCCAAAGTAGGAGGCATTAAAGAATTAAACAGGCGCTGGATCAGTTCTCCAGTGTTCAGTCAGATTAAATGCTAGTTGAGGATGTTGTTGAAAGAGACAAGATGTTCTCATGAGAGACGAGTCTTTAAGAGATTGTTGAAGATCTTCGCTGATCTGAGAACAGCTGGGAGCTCGTTCCACCATCAGAGAAACAAAGATGAGAGCAAATTGGATTGAGATCGTCTTGTGGGCAGGAATGGTGATACAAGATCATGGTGATTTAAAAGGAGCATGAGCCTGCATGACTGAGTTCAAGTGAATGGTGTAGACCCAGAAGTCTCTAGAAGCAGCATAAGAGATTTGAATTTGTTTGATGTAACCAGGAGAAGCCAATGGAGGTCAGAGAGTAGCAGAATGACATGAGGCCTGTGAGAACACATCTGGGCATCTGGTCTTTATATACACAGCTGTGTTGTGAACCATTTGAAGGGGTTTCAGTTTGCCCCCAGGGAGGCTGCCAGAGGAGAGATAATTTGTACTGAGAGCTGTAATTCATAATGAGCCGTAGTGAGCTGTACACAGATCACTGAATCACTTTAAGTTTTATACCTCAATTAAATGAATCTGATTGAAATCTGAAAATTATAAATCCAGTCTTCTATGTTCATTTTGGGTGCCAGTTCTCTGCCCAGAACACACACACACACATGTTGTTTCCATTTGTCCTTCAAATTTTCCTTATACCTACTAACTAACCTCTTCTACATTTATATCACACATCCTCTAAACCAGTGTTCCTGCAACAGTTCTGCTCTGTGTTGAGCCTTGTACATTCTGATAGTGAAACAAGCTTCAGGTTGAAACTACAATTGTCTAAAACCACATCAGACCAAAAAAAAAAACATCAGCTGCACCATCTACTGTCCTCTACCTCCTTCTACTTCCTAAAAATCTGCTTCGTCATCGCTGGCATGAGCCAGATCAGCTGAGTTCCTCTTTTATTTGACCCTGTTCCTGAAGCAGCAGTTTGGAGTCCTGAGAGACTCCTGTTCTGAGGCGTTACTGCAAAGGTAGCAGGTGACTGTTGCCAAACTAAGTCATTTAATTCCAACCTCTTTCTCATATGTTCATTATTGAAGCCTCTTTTATTCATCTGCTTATTGACATTTATTCACAAATGAATCTTTATTTATCACTTCTGAGCACAAAACTAATTCATTTAGTTTGTCTGTTTGTTTTACTTTGACTGAGGATTGTGCGTCACAATGGTGTGTGTGTGTGTGTGTGTGTGTGTGTGTGAGCACCTGTTCTCCTCAGGTATGTGCAGAGACATGAACTGCAGAGGGTCGTTGCACTGGACCAGCCAGCCATGTCTGTCATTCACTCTGGACGCTGACACCTGAAACAAACAAAGTTACATCTCAAGTTATTTTCTGATTGCTGATGTTATTTTCTCAGGCTCACAATGGATTCAAAGTATAGAATGAATAACCAGAAATCATTTTTGTTGTTTTACTATTGCCAAAACCCCTCATTTGTTGCGTTATTTGTACTGGTATTGCAATCGTGTTACTGCATCATTTGTGTAGTAGATGTGTTGTGTTGTTGCTGGCGTCTTATCAGCCTCCACTGAACTTGATTGTGAACAATATGTATTTAGGTTGAAACGATTATTAAGTGAGAATTTTTAGCTCTGAAGTCACAGCACATAAAGCAGTTTATTAACTCATAACATCATTAGGGTCAATGAACCTTGGAGCTTTATGTTTCTTCTCATTCACATTTAAGATTCTTTTCTCCATGATAAGTCAATTGTTAGGAAGATGGATGTCTATTCACCTTAGCCCTTTTATCATATCCAGCAAATATATTGTTCATTTCAGGTTTATTGTATTTGGTGACTGTTATGAGACGGTCCATATGACAGCCACCGGCACCTGCACCTGTTCTTTCTGTGTGAATTAATGTTAAACAAATAAGGTTGATTTATTTCATATTTCCTTGTATTTGTTTGGGTAAAGCCTAAGTAAAGTGTGTAAAAATCTATTTGAATGTATATTTTCAATGTCATAGTTAATATGTAAACTCACATAGCAGCAGTTTGATGAAGAGATCTGGTTTGCTCTTTGAACTGTTTTATGTTAAATCACGTTACTCAGGTATAATCTGAACAAGCTGATGTAGCACGACGCCTTCTGCCAGTGGATGTGTTTGGGTGGAGGATGATGACTAAGCTGTCATCAATGATGAAGAACAACTCCTATCCTCTGAAAACCCTCACTCACTGGTCTGCAGAGCTCCTCCAGTGTTAGACCACTGCATATATGTAAGGAACACTAGTGCAGATCATTGCTTCCTGCAGCTGTAAGACTCCAATCAGCACTGCTCTCAGTTAACTCTCTCTCACACCAAACTGTCAAATATACTGTGTATAAATAATCTTTTTCTTTCACTTTAAATTGCACAATTTCCTCTAACTCATTTCTATTATATTTATCTATTATCTCTGTGTTGCTGATCATACTAGAACATAACACAGCTCAGGTGGTATTCACAGATAGCATCCATGTCTTTTTTGTAGTGACATCTGACATTTCACAACTCATATTAAATAGAACATGTGCACATTTTGTCAAAAAAAAAAAAAACTTGCTGCTGTAAATAGTCAGGAGTTGTTACCTTGAGGAAATGGTTGGGGACACGACTCCATAAAACAGGAGTGAGAAACTGGACATGAAGCCGTGGAGGACACTGAGGAACTGGGTTCTTTCTCTCACTCTTGAACAGACCAGCTGACAGAGGCATCACATTCTGACACAAGACACAAACGTGATGGACAATGTTAAAGACACACAGAAGAGGTATAGAAGAAAAGATGTTTTTTTTTTTCCATCATGCAAATATCAGTTAAACAGACGTGAATTGAATTCATATTCCACAGAGAAATACTGTCTTCCCTCTGTGATATTATATCCATGTCACTGTCAAAGGTTGTCATTTGTAATTCTGTCTGGTTGTCAGACTTCATGAAGTCAGAGGGTCAGAGGAAGCAGAGAGAGTGGTTCGCTGACTGCAGGGACAGACAGTGAATGATAAGTCTCATCCTCCAAGTGTCTCAGTTTCATTTCTGCTTGTGTCCACTTGTCAACTTTAGTGATGCCGGTGACCTATAGGCTGCTGGTGATTTAATCTCTTCTGAACTGGAAGAACTGGTTATCATGAACATCCTCACCTTTATTCGGCCCAGTTCGAATTGGAAGACGTTGGGGCTGGTGGCCTTGGCGAAGACTGCAGGAAACAGCTTCGTGCTGGGTTCAACCTGTGGATAGGAGACACAGCTAAGTCACTGAAATCAAATGGAAAATAATAAACATAAAAACTAAACAGATACAAGGAAGAAAGAGAGTGAACAGCAGGAAAGAGGAAAGAGCAGTAAAGGAGGCAAATGTTAAGAAACTATCGATAGTTTGGTAAAAGGAAGAGCCAAAAGGGGAGAAGAACTAAAGAGAAAAAACTATTACTATTAACTATAACATAATGTCCAAACCTCACCTGATAATATGTGCTGAGTTCTTTGCCATTGGCAGTGAAAGTCAGAAGTCCATTTGTTGTGTCGACTAAACAACCGATCTCTAAGCCGTTGTTATTCCTTCCCTGACCAGGACTGCTGCTCTCTCCAGCCCACACCATGTAACAGTTACTGCGCTTTATACTGGAAGACAAAGAAAAAGAGACAGAGGTCCTGATTTTAATATCACACAACGACAGACGCAGTTTATCTCATGGCTCATAAAGCAAGGAAGTGAATACAGGTTGGAAGGTGAACCAGACTATAACAGCTCAACAATTACAAAGAAGTAGCTCCACATCCAGTATATTGTTTTGTCTGGTTTGTGCAGACTTTAATGATCTGAACACACAGCTCGTCCAATCACAAGCCAGAGGTGATACAGGAGGTTTTAACAGTGATCAAGAAAAGAAGTGACAGAAAGAAAATATAAAAAATGAGCTTGGTAAAGCAGGTCAGATTAAATCTATCTGGTGATATTTCAGTTACAATTCTACTGGACATCACATTGTAAACAACAGATTTTCTTTTTATGGGAAAGGTAAGGATGCAGTGATGTAAAGGATTAATGAGCACCAGTAATCTGATGCCCCCTGCATCAACAACAAAACGCTGAGTCACAATGGACCTGCAGGGCCCATTAAAATAAAATGACTTCTAAAAAACACTGTGGCTTAAAGAGCTGGTTCCTCACTAGAAGACTAACAACCAGCTTGCTGGCTGTATTTTCCAGGACATTTTTGTGACTATCAAAGGATATGTTGGTTGTAAAAATGTTATTCGTAGTTGTGAAGTAAACACGTAATCTTATTTGGTGGAAAATACTGTGGTTGTTAAGACGCCTTGTCATAAATTAATGTACTCAAACGCTGGACAGGTACGGTTTGTATATATATTGTATATGTATGTAACTTGACTGACCTCTCGTGAACTTTGCCTTTCTCGTCTCCCAGGGTAACGGTGACAGTTCGAACGTTGTGCAGGTCAAAGCTGGGGTCATACTGATGGAAGTCAGAAGTTACCCAGCCGACCCACACACTGCTGGGCTCCTGACCAGGGAAGATCCGCACTGAGTAGTAATGCTGCACAGAGAGAGAGAGAGAGAGAGAGAAAGCTGCAGTCAAATCAAGTTTAGCTGCACTGCCCTTGAGTGACCTTGTACCCACATTAGGTAACAGAAAATTAATGCATAATATTACACTTCAACAGATGAAGCTGTTTATTCTTTTAACTTCAGGTTTCCTGCTCTGTTTCAGTGGGGAGCAGGCTTCAGTAAATATGCATGTGACTGTTTTATAAATTTTGTTTTTGTGTGTGTGTGTGTGTGTTGCATACAGTAGAGGCCTGCATGAGGAATTCATAGTCGTCTCTGTCGTCAGCCATCACTTCCTCTGACAGCCGAGCAGATGAGGGGCAGCTGTTGTCTGGTTTGTTTCTTTTCAGCATGAACCTGGTGGAGTAAACCACAGGTGTAGGTTGAAACATTGTGATCAGACAAAAACACAATGTTATTAGGTAAAAGTAAATAAACGCAGCGTTTATATGAGGAGGCAGGAGGTTCACCTCTGTTTGAGCTTGGATGGTTTCTCCTGGTTATAATCTTTGTGGTTGTTGAATTCGTCTCTGTCTGGTCCGTTGGGACCATTGTGACCATGAGATGACTTCATCAAGACCTCAAAGTCTGACACAGTTTCAAAGTCCTCCAGCTCCTGCAGAACAGACAGTGAACACAGCGATTGGATGATTTATAAGCTGGTTGACTGAGATAGGAGATGAGCTCTGTCTATCAAGCAGAGGAGGAAAATGCAACTCAACAGGTGAATTGTATTTGATTGTATGTGTGTGTATGTGTGTGTGTGTGTGTGTGTGGGCGGGTAGGGTGGTTCTCTGTTACCTGTTTTGGTGAGAAGAGGCTGCCGTTGGACCGAGACCTAGAGAAGGACTCTGCACACTCTATGGGCATGCTCAGTCTGTAGAAGGTAATGTCAGTGTAACTGTTCTGTGAGCCAAACGACCTCTGGGTGACCTTTAGGCAAGGACATGACTCTACTGTCCCATCTATCCTGGTCACCTGGCAAGTAAAGAAAAAAAACAAAATTAATTAACTCGTCCACAGTCAGCTGAGATAGGCTCCAAACTTTCCTCGATGTTGAGGTGGAGTCTCTCGGTCTCTGTCTGCCCCTGCTGGATGATATTACACAAGTTCCCCTCCCACAGAAATCCATGACTCATCTTTCTAACTAAGACCAAGAAAATAATATTTCAAAATCTGGATCATATTTATCACAGAAAAGATTTCAACAGAGGAACCAGCAGCCTACAAAACGAACAACATGTCAGCTTTTAATGAAACCTCGAGTTCAGTCTCATCCTGTCTGAACCCAGAACAAGTCATCCAAAAAACAAAGTTATGATAACTGTCTATCTGCCTTCCTTCTTCCTCTCCTTCCCCTGTTTCTCCCACGTTACCGTCTACCTCACTAGTAATACAAGACTTCAGGTTTCATTTCTACTAACACTAGGGAGAGGGAGGGAGAAGAATAAGAGTTAATAAAAACGTATATACTGTCTAACATATATAATCAAGGGCAGGTGAACAGAAACAATACACAGAGGAAAATATCTCCTCTACAGTTGGAGCAAGAACCTATAACATCCTGCGTAGAAGAAGAATATCAGCCTATAGATCCATATTAATACTGACCATGGCCAAGAATCCAATATTGATCAGATCCACCACCACTAACAGATGAACCAATAATCTATAGTAGCTACAGATTCTGTGCTGGTTGTTATCTAGATGGTACTAAGTGATCACAGAGTCCAGACTGTGGATGTCCTCACCTCTATGTGCTGGTGGTTGGGGGGAACAGGTACAAACTGCGGCAGCCTCTTACTGAGCCACATGGTCACATCTCGGTTCATGTTGACGGCAAACGGCTCATAGCCTTCCTGTAGACCGCAGATGGTGAAGTACTTCAGGGTGCTAACGTCTTTACCGAAGTTCATCCTGCCCACCTGACACACACCCAGACTGCACACTGGGATAAAACCTGATGGAAGAGAACAAATCAAATACTGGATTTTCACACTCATACAGCTGATTATAAGAATTAAGGGAAATATTCTGAGCATATTAATTATATAATAATAAAAAAAATAATATTAAGAATTACATTATTAATTAAAAAGAATAAAACAAAGAATGAAGCACTGATTAAGAACCCGACAGTAGCAGAGATGACATCCATTCACCTCCAAAAACTCATGATTCCCTCAGCCTTCGATTTAAAGACGAGCTGTGTCTGTGTCTCCTGATACTCAGGTATATCTGTGTGTTTGTGTTCAGTTCTGACCTTCACCAGCCTCAAAGTCCTTGAAGGCCAACTCAGAGCCTGAGTCATCCAGCAGCACTTCTCCATTGAGAGTGAACATCATGGTGTGTTCGTTCAGATCCACCATGCATCCAACCACATCTCCGGTCTGCCAGGCTCGCCCAAAGTGTTCGTTGCCCTGGTGCCAACGCTGGACCTGGAGAAATAAGAATGTATTACATTTTATGGCTCATTTTGGCAGAGTTCAAAAATATTCGAAAGATCCATTGTGACATTGCAGCCACCTTGAAGCCATCAAAGACAAAGGCCTGGTCGTCAGAGCCCAGCTCCTGGTCTGGTACGCATCCCGGTCTGGCCCAACCCACCCTCATCTCTCCTGCTGTCAGAACCTGGACAAGACAGAGGAAGTGGTTAATGTCCAGGCTGTCGTTGGAGTGACCCTTAGTCCTTGTTATTATCAAGAGAAGCTTTAAAATTCCTTTAATCAATGATTTACTTCAGAGCAACACATCGTCCCCCATCGTCTGTGTTCTTACCTCCATCTCAAAGTACCATTTCCCAACATTAACACAGTAGGTTTTCTCTGCTCTGAAAATGCGAAATCTCTCAGCAGACAAGTTGTTGACGTCAGATTGAGCAGCTGGATGAAAGAGAGGCGAGGAGAAACAGAAAGAAGGACAGACTATAAAGAAACATACTTGCTTAAAAATACTGACAAAGTAAAACGACAGTGAAAAGTAGGAACTTATACCATGATCCTGGTCAGGAGCTTCAAGGTTGTACCCGTATCCCAGAAGAGTCCGAACAGCTTCTCTCAGACTGTCTTTGTTGGACTTCTTGGTTCTCTCATCTAGTAAAGTGTAGGGGACCAGACGAGGGTTTCTACGGTTCTTCACATCCTGAGACGCAACAGACGCAACAGAAAAAACATAACCAGACATAATCAGTCAGTGGATGACAGCACTGGGAGGAGAAAGTGAAATCTTAAACTCATCAAACTGGAAGACGTGCAGGTTAAAGATGCAGCTGTCAGTGTCACTTTTACTGGACTCACATTTATAATCAGTGGATTATCAGTGTTGCTGATTGTGATGGCCACAGTTCAGGACAACACAAAAAACTTGTTAGTAATTTATTTCTATTTTTAGCACAGTTAATATTTGAGCATTTTATTGTTTGAGCTGCAGGTTTCATCTCAGCTTAATCAGGACTTTAACAGGGAGATTATCTCATTGGTGGTTTTCAGTCTTGTAAAGCTGGTTCACTTCTTTCCGGTGAAAATAACAATGACTAAAGAGTTTACAACAAAATGACAATAATAAAGGGACGGTAGATACTTAATATAACACTGAATAAATACATCATAACCATTATAGCTTAATTTATAATAAAAACAGATTTAGACCCACAACAATGTCAATATTTCATTTTTGAAAACGGTAGTTGTAAGTGTTTAAATTTAACTATTATATTATATTGTGTAAGAGCTGAGATTCTGGTGAACATGAAGCTATAAAGTTTTTTGTGTTGTCAGAGATGTGAGAGGTAGCGTGATCTAGGAAATGTACTTCTTTGATTTTCTGATCTCAGTTTATAATGGAGTTAGAATCAGAAAGAGACATTTTCTACATCACTGATGTCTGACTTCAGCTTCGACTCACACTCATTTATAATAACTGATGAGCTGGAAAATCTTCCAGCTACATTATTAATCGTCAGACACAACACCACCATCCAGAGGATGGTTGGGGACAGATGGCTGAGGCAAAGCAGATCCCAGCTGTGATGCAGACCACTCAACCAATCACACACTGCATTAAACTGTCAAACAGGTCCTCTACAAGTGACACTCAGAGAAAGAAAGGAAAGTGAACCATTTCACACACAAGGTGCACAGCATTTAATAGTATGAGTCACATCTTCCCACCTGCTGAATGCCGTAGGTCCAGCCCTGGTGGATGCGGTCTCTTGCCCAGACGTTGTGTGCGTTCTCTGCCAGTTTGTCCACCATGGCTTCCTGGGTGGAGGTCAGTTTGATGTGACTCAGGTCCAGAGGAGCAGGTTTATAACCACTGGACAACTCATAGCTGCACAGATAGAGTCGAGGCACTGAATCATTAGCCCCCCTCACGAAGCTCATGTCTTCTAACAGTGTGTAAAAAATCTCTGCGTGTCCCATTAATCATCTTATGAAATGTCCCACAGTCACATCTCAGTCATTACATCCTTCCAGTGGGTGATGTTACTTACGTTTGTGATAGTTTCATGCTCTTGACTTTTTCTACAGCGTGTTCATCTGCAAGGCCAACATGGCAGCCCAAAGCCAGGAGAGTCCTATGACACACACACAAACCCAGATACATTACTGCAGAACATTTACAGACTCCTGTAACACACACACACACACACACACACACACACACACACACAGACACAAAGTTAATGTATATATTTCATTTTCAACCAGATACCTATTGAAGTAGTTCATTTTTTAAATAAACTATGATACATAACATGATGGTTATTATGATTATGATGATTGTTCATACATTTTTGGTGCCCGCTGTGTTTAGGACACAGTGCTGAAGCATATGCAGCTCTACATGCTGTGTCTGACTGTTTCTGATCTAAATGTGATATCTTATTCTGCTGCTGATTTACTTCAGAGTCTCCAGAGACATCTGCAGGTTGTAACTTCGTTCCTGTTCAGGAAGTTTGGAGAACTCCACCAGACACGGGTGCTGCCGCTTGTTATCATCTCGCACCTGAAACATACACAACACAGTAAAAACCGAGGACAGAAAGCTGCTGAATGGGACTTTTTAATCTCATGTAAACGTTGACATACACTCCACCATTAAAGATGTGTAGCTGCTTCATTAACATTATTGAGGTGTTTATACTCACTGCACCAAAGGTCCAGCCCAGCTCTATCTTGTTCATCACCCACAGTTCATGAATATTTTCTGCTAGTTTCTCCCTGATTCTCTCCAAATGAGGAGGCAGCACGATCTATACAAACGCAACAACGACGGATTATTCACACCATGTTTTGGTTATTGTTCCTCTGCTACTCTTTCTGTATGAACTGAGTTTTAGAAATACAACTGTAAGTTTTTATACAGTGGTCTCTACCTGGCTGGTGTCCACAGGTGTGGGGGTGAATGTTGCCTGGCTCAAGGTGACAGTGGGTCCCAGCAGGTCTCTGGCTGCTGTCTGGTCCTGACTGGCCTCTAGCTTCAGTTTCTCTCTGGGTAACACTGCTTCATAACAAGGAGCATAACCTGGAGGAGGGAGGAACTTAAACTCCCCATGACGACCTCCGAGGAGAAAACGCACTCTGCAATGACAGGGAGAGGAAGATTAAATCAGAAAATAGAACATTTCTGAACAAATAGTGGTTGGATTATTGGCTGTGTTCAACACTGCTTGAAGTTAATCCACCAATCAGACTGATCTCTGAAAGGACCACTGAGGTACCCATAAAACAAGACACCTTAGCAAAGAACTATAGTTTATATTGCAGACGTTTTTTCATATCAAGCGTCAGCAGACTTACGTACATGTATTATTTGTGTAGAAAATGTGAAAAATGACAATTTGTCAGTTTTAAAAATGCCCACAGTTCAAAAACCACCTATCCTGTCAATGAAATTGTCACAGTTATGAAACAGCATTTATTTCTCAACAATTCAATGTACAAACTGTTGATAAGAAAGAATGTGGTGCATTCGTTCTAAAGCTCTTTATGTGTTTTAAGGTCTATGCTCAGATAACAACAGATCATCTTCATTTGTGTGTTTTCAGTAAAGCACTGACTTGACCCCGGCAGAGAAGCTAGCCACAGGGAAGAAGAGTCCGTCAGAGTTGAAGTTCTCGAACATGCCCTGAACTGGCTGACCGTTGATCCTGAAGGAGATGCTGGGAACGCTAAGGTCCAAACAGCAGCTCACCACATCCTCAGACCTCAGCAGGTGCTGGTTGGGGAGCTCACAGTCCGTGCTATACAACCTGCACAGGTGGTTTGGTGGAAGGACAGTTAGGGTAGAGTTTAACTATAAGTCTGTAGCACTTAAACATTTTTTGCAATCTCTGTTATTCTCTGTTTGTAACTTGTCAAAACTTAGTGTCATTATGTTTATGTTCTCCCCATCATCTCTCACCTGACCAAAGATGGAGTCCATCAAAGCCGTAGGAGTAGAGGTCGTCTCCCACCCCATTTCCTCCCCACCCCTCCCCTCCACTGGGATAAGGTGCAAAGCCGCTGGTGCTGGCCCAACCCACCCTGAGGTGAGTTGCCTCTGCTGTGACAAACGGCAGCGCCTGATCCACGATCAGCTCATAGTACCACTTCTTGTACTGAGCAGAGCCATCGCTGACTCCCAGGAAGATGTTTGGACGCATGCTGTTGAGAGGATGGAAGTTTTACATGTGTGAATATGAATGTTCTCAAAAATAAGCACTTTTTAGTTTAATATACACACATAATTCATGCACATCTTTTTTCTTTTATTATTATTTTTTTGTTCTTCATGCTTAATGTGACTTTTCCGAATAAAACATAAAAACGTTCTGTTTTCCTCAGTTAAAGAAGCTGTTACGAAGAGTGATACTGTCACTGAACAGTGAAATCACACAGGTGAAAGTGGAAACATCTATGTATTCTGACTGCAACAAGTACAGTATTAGGTTTTTCTTTCAGTGTGTGTGTGTGTGTGTGTGTGTGTGTGTGTGTGTGTGTGTGTGTGTGTATACCTGCTTACGTGGTTGATCAGGCGGGTCTGCAGTAACAGATCTCGTAATGGCAGCAGGTTGTCACAGATCAGGTGCTGGTTGGAGCGAACTGCTACGCCGTGACACACACACAGCGAACACAACACATCCAGAACCTAAACAGCAGAAACAGAGGACATGACAATGTTACGGTGTCTACACGTACGTACAAAACATGTAGCGTCATTCTGAATGAACTGCATAGATTAAATCACTATAAATGGAGAAGACCTGCAGCTCTGTCACAAAGAAAACTCACTTTTGCACATGTGCAACTTTAGTTGTTTATTAAGTTTTGTTGTAGAAGTATTTTGACAGTTCTATTTTTTTTTACACTGATGTAAAAACACATTAAAGTAGATTTAGAAAATCAATGTATTCTCCTAATTTAATTATTTTTAATTGAATATGTTGAATATAATTTGTATAAAGCTGTAAGAAAAAGTAAGTGTCTGCACCTTGTGGTTGCGTCCGTGTTTGTCCAGCAAAGATATAATTGATTTGATGTGTCCCTCTTTGATTATGTTCAGTGCCTCAGGACTCTCCACTAGCACACAGTGGAGCACCTCTAGTATACCTAGGAGAAGAAATCACATGCAGCAGATGAATGAATAAATGGATATATATGTTAAATGTTCAAGACACACTAAAGCTAAAACAACAGATAGAAAGATTTACTAGCTACATATTCCAGAGGGTCAGTGGTTCAATCCTGAGCTCCTCCAATCTGCATATCTAAGTATTCAAGAAACTGAACCCTGCAGTACTCCTGAGGGTTCTTCCATCAGTGAATGTGTGTGTGAATGGGTCCGTGTGTGATGGGTTGTAAAGTGCTTTTACTGGTCCACAGGTTGAGAAAATTGCTAATAACTGTTTGTTTCCACTTACTCTTACGTTTTAATAAAAAAGAAACGGCACCCTTTAATTTCACTATGTAATTTTATGATGGTCCAGTACTAATGAGTCATCAGTCGTATTAGTGTGAGTGTTTCACACAGCGAATGTGACCTACCAGATGAGGCTTCCAGTCGCTCCAGTCTGCTAATCAGCCAGTCCAGTGAACCAGAAAACTGGGCACAGTTCTTCCTGTTTCCTCTGATCAGAGCAGCTGAAAGGAGGACAGAGGACAGAGAATGGAGAATGGAGGATGGAGGATGGAGGCCAGAGGACAGAGGAGGGAAGATGGAGGACAGTGGACAGAGGACAAAGAGGATAGAAGAATGCACAAACTGTCGTTCATATCTGTATCAATCTCTGGCCTCTGATCGTCTTTTATTTTATGATTTTGTTTTGTGAGAATCAGCATCGAGAACCTTGACAATGTTGATATAATGTGTGTTTACCCAGCAGCTGGTAGAGGGAGTTGAGGATGGAGCTCCACGCCTCTCCTGCCTCTCTTCCCACCGCCTCGGCAAAATGAGCTGCACTGCTGTAGACGTGAAGCCGATCAATACATTCCAGCACCAGGCTGATCATTCCCTGCAGACACAGAGGTCAGTGGTTTTACTGGTTTATTCGGCTGGAGTCAGAAAATGCTTCTCATTATATTCAAGTGAAGAGGATCAGAGAGAGAAACGATGAAACAGTGAACGGTGCGAAGGCCTCGGCAGCAGATAACACAGGTTCAGAGCTCTGCAGTGAAAAACCTCAGGCTGCATCCTGCTTCACACATCTGCAGCCTCGTGGACTCCG
This sequence comes from Polydactylus sextarius, assembly GCA_016801845.1. Lineage (NCBI taxonomy): Eukaryota > Metazoa > Chordata > Actinopteri > Polynemidae > Polydactylus > Polydactylus sextarius. Next base: position 2,709,662 of record CM028920.1, on the reverse strand, counting down.
TCAACACTTAATCTAATTATTTCTGTGCAATGTAAATAGTGTTGCAGTATGCATTACAATGTAGTATAATCAAACCAGTGGTTCCAGTCATTCTTCATGCAAATAAACATTGCACTGATCACATCCCAAACGGCATAAAAACACTCAGGTGGCTAAGAAGTGGACAGAAGAGGCACAGCACTGCTCAAGGAAGAGGATTAGAAATTCAAGGATGAAATGAAAGTGCGTGACATCAGGCTTACTGAGAGATACGTTTTGAATTTTGTTTTAAATAACTACACTTATCGCCTGGTCATACGTCACAATTCTCCTGCTGTTCCTGTTTAATAGCAACCAGGAAAGAGGTTTTTCATAACATTATGACTTCACAGTGAAATTAACAATTTGGCCTTTTAGATATTAAAGTGAAGTGGAAATGAACCGCATTTACATAACACTTTTCTAGTCTTTGTGACCACTCAAAGTGCTTCACAAAAAGTGCCTCACAAAAATCAATCAGTTCATCATTGAGTGTGAATGTTTATGTTCAAATCTGAAGAAACTCCATCGAGTTGTTCCCAACATACTGTTCACACCACTGTCGCGGAGGCACAGGCTTTGTGTCATTTAGAAATCACTGATCAGATATGACAAGATACGTAAGGCTTGACGTATACATTACATTATAGAGGAAAGACGCTAAAGGAAAAAAAAAAGCTGAGTCTGAATCTGAGAGACATTAATGAAGATACATTGTAAATTGAAAGATGATGTGCTTTTTTTTTTCTGCATGAAAATAAATGATTCACACAAAATCTCATCACACACTGAGCAGCAGAGGTGTCACACAGATACACACCTGAATGGTCTTGTTAATTAAATTGTGAGCATGGCCAAACGGCTTCAGCTTTTATTTGACATATGTATCAGAGTTAAAACTGACGTTACCTCAATTTTAACTGAAGAAATTCATTTGTAAAATTAGAAAATACATTCTGAAAGGGATACAAGTGGGAATCAAGTGTTTAACGCGTGTATATTTAGGTAAACAAGATGCTTACACACACACACACACATATAAACACAAACACACACAGACATTTCCCACCTCCTCCTGAAAGAGGTTCTGTCGGTTCTTCAGAGCTCTCAGTCGGTTCTGTTTGTCTTCGTGCTCCAGGTGATCACCAGGAGGTTGGAAGTAGCCAATCAGATCCTGTAGACTCAGACTGACTGAATCGATGGGCAGATCTAAACTGGAACTTTTCCCCTTTTTCCTCAGTGTGTCCAGACCCCTGGAACATACAGAGGAAAACATTTCAGTCACTAAGCTTCATGTTTAACATCTAGCCCCATCAGTGCAATTTCAGGTACAGATCCAACTGATTCATTTCACATTATCTACAGTGTATCTTATAGTGTATTGTTTAATGAGTAATAAGGGCCTGAGCAGCTCTCAGCTTAGTGAGTTTAATGTGGAGTTCCTCCTCAGAGACCTCATCTCTCCAACGGTCCTCCAATGAGTGTGGAGGAGTAGAAAGGACAGTGTTGTGCATAACATTATGTTATATGCACAAGTGAGCAGGAGAACAATTATTTTTTTCAATAAATTTGAATATAATAATTACTATTGTAATTTGAATCATAATAAAAACATCAATGAAAATGGATGGATGCCTGTCATTGTGTATTGAGTGCAGACAAATCAGTTTGCAGTTAAATCTAAAATTAATTACAACTGTAATCAAATAATGTGTTGTCTTTTATTTGCATTTAACTACATCGATAAACTCTGAATCACTTCAGACGTCTGAGCTGTATTTACCATCTTGACCTTATGTTTAACATGAACATGAGTCAGACTTGTATCAGGCTACTCTATGGTTTTCTGTCACATGTTCAATAAGCGAGGGAACATAGTGTACTCTATGTTTTATATCCACTGGGTACATTAGATGCAGGATATTTGCTTTCAATTAAATTATGATCACTTGCCTCATGTTCACTCCAGAGCAGAAACCATTTCCCCTGAGATTAATTTCTGCAGCCATTCATGGGAAATTGCAAAAAGGCTGTTTTTCACACGGGCAGATACAGTCAAATAGTGTTACCACATGATCACTGTGTGAGCAGGAGTTCATGTTTTCTGAAAATGATGGTGCTGCTGGTGTTTAATACAACATATTAAACACTGCAGCCTCCTCTGCTACTGCCTCATTAATTGCTATGGTATCTCCTGCCTCGTGTATGTGTGTGTGTGTGTGTGTGTTTAAAGCACCTGATGAAGAGATTGAACAGAAAGACAGTACTACGGATGACTCTGGCAGTGCGACTCTCCTCATGTTGTGAGCGACTCAGCGTCAGCCCATCGTCCATGTGACCCTCATGGTGCATGATGGCCTGAAGTCAGAAATAAGTTTTTGATAAACACTGACCTCTATTCATGGTATAACAATACATTCATGCTGTTACAGTATTGTCAATAAAGACTTCATTATGTGCAATCTGATTTGTTTGAGAGGCATGTCACGTGTTGGAGGACGTTTTATGATTAGACTGTCTTTATTTTGTAATATCTAGACAATTTTCTTCATTAAGACAGTTATTGCAAATAAAACATACAGACTGTCTGGGATATGATTTACGTCAAACGCTACAGATAACAGGCAAACCAACTGCATTTGCAAAAATGGAGAGACAGGTGGTAAGTCAGATACGGTGAAGTACCTTTCTCTGTACGCCACCCATACGTGCACACTTGGCATCAACTGTCTGGTATGTGAGCCACAGGCAGGTGTCAACGTGTTGGATGTAACACACAGAGTCACCATATTTAATGTCAGGGAAACCCATCCCATCCACCTCCTTCTTCACACCTGGGTCCAGCTTTTCCTGATTAAAAAGAAAGAGAAAACCCATAATGTGTACAGACCACATTTTATATCACTGACACAACTGTTCAAATGGGAATCAGCTCTTTTGAAACCTGAATGTGTGTCCTTGCTCATTTACATCATCAGATGATGATCAGGTCATTCCCTGCAATTTGATGTAGCTATCGTGTCCCAAACAGATGCAGACTTTCACCAGGTAATCACTATTTAAAGTGTCCTTGTGAGACAGCATGAGCAAACCTTCTGTGTAGTCACGAAGAATCTCAGGCCTCTCTCGTATGCTCAGCTAATGTTGACTGGAAACAATGTTTCCATGTGCCATCCGGAGGAGTCCAGTCTGTGGTCCAGACTCTACACTGGAGTGCTCCTCCTCAACTCATGCCTCAGTTCTGGAAGAAGTTTTTCAGTTTGATGGGTACAGAGGTCGGTCTCTCCTTGGAATTTTACTCACAATCTAATTGTGTGACATGGCGGAAAACTCAAGAGATGCACTTCACCATTGCTCATCTTCCCTATTTCTGGTCCAAAAAGCTTCTCTAGGTGAAGTATGGTCATGATTGCCCTCCCTGTTCAGCCACTTTCCACTGAGCACATGCTTTTCAATTTGTTCTTATCCCAGGAAATGAGGCCAGCATTCCCTTAGTCAGAGGGTATATCCAGTAATGTTGATGCATTCCAGCGATCTAGGGCTGCCGTCCTCCAGACTTCAATCCACTACCAGTGAACTGGTACTTCAAACTCCCAACCATCAGCATTTGACCCCTTCATTTCATTTCCCAGGGCAAATTGAACCTATTGAACCTATATTCCTCAACATTTTCTGTGCATGTCATGCTGGAGTACAGCTTCCCAGTTTCTACTCTCCTGATGCAGCAGTCCCTCCTCTGCCTGGATGGCGTGCAACTGATGAATCCTGAAGGATATTCTCCACACCCGCTGAGAGCCAAACTGGCAACCTACTGCTACACTATAACTTGGAAAAACACAACTTAAATCTGTCAACATCAACATTGCTGCCTTGGAAGATACTCAGGACAGTTTTCAATAGCAGCAGGCACCAACATCTGCAATAAAGTCTGTCTCTCATCAAGATATTGATCGTGATGTTTTTGCTTGTCTCAGAAAGCTGACTGGTCCAGCCTGGGAGCAGACTCATTAATACAGACCACAATCACCTGAGTGATAAAGGTGTTTGTGTCGATATGAACTATATGAAAATTTCTGGCAGAAACATTGCTAACTTAACATTTCTGGCAGCTTTTATTATAGACTTTGATTAATAGTGTAACACTTTCAAGCCTTTTACTCAGAATGATTCATAGTTCCATTTGTCTTTGTGAAGAAGGTGTTGCGGACGTTGTACCTTAGAGGATCTGAAGCAGAAAGCTGTAGACTTGACATCAGCTTTCTCTTTGTCCATCAGCAGCAGAGATTTGTCTTCAATCAGACTCAGATACTTCCCTGTGGTTACATGTCTCAGTCTGAATGGCTGACCCCAGCGGATATGACTCCCACTCCACCTGAACACAAACACAATCAGACAGAACAGCAAACAGACGAAGTTAGACATCAGCTAAGGTGAACATAGTGAAGCATTTTAACAAATATTTCCATCAGAAACTGCAGACATCAAAAACAGAGCAGATACAGAAGGACTTTTTGGACACAGCTCCACATGAAAGAGGTGTGTCATCTTAGCCAACATGTAATATATATCTTTATATATTGTTTTTGCAGCTTGCTACGTTGTCCCTTAGAGACCACAAATGAGTTAAAGTAGAAAGCAGCAGTTAAAAAATAGCCTTGAAGAAAAGTCAAATTCACTTGGTTCAAAACAGCATTTTTTTGCCCCATAGGTAAGTGATTATGTCACATTAAGCGATTACAGAGCCATATATTCTTGCTGTGAAGTTGGTACCACAAACTGACTTTAAGAAATAAGAGTGTTTTATAAAGAAATGTATCACACCTGGCTAGAGTTGGACAAATTTCCTGATGAACAACATTTAATCTGTCATCGTCTGTGTGTTCCCAGTTCCCATTTTGAGTGGAGCAAAGATGTTAGTTTTTGCGCAGATGTGACGATACAAAACCTGACAGTCTTCCAGAAATCTTCAGGTAGCTGCTCATAGTCACTGTGCCTGAGTGTCATGATTCATCTCTGATTCTCATCTTCCTTCCTCCTCTAGTATAGTCACCTGGTTTACTTCCAGGGAACTCTAAAGGAAGGAATAGCCTATGCTAATCTGAGCGTAGCATGTTGCAACTCTGTGCTTCAAACTGAAAGCACTAACAATACTAATGATACAAAAATGAGCAGGATAGTTTCTTACTAAAATATAATATATTATTATTCATTTTCATTTGGATGACTTCTCTCCTTTTTTGTGATCCTGTGCTACAACTTCATTGTTCAACTGCCTACCCATACTGGACTGCTTTGTTTTGTTTTAAAATAGCTCAGGTCTGTGTTAAAGTAAACACTGACTAAATACAGTACACTTACACAGTACAACATGCTCAAAACTCCGTCTTATATACTTATAAGTGCAAACCGTACACATAAATGGTTAAAATATGGAAACCGTTCAGTCAGCTGGAAACCAAGAGCTGCTGCCTGGTTATCAACCAGGTCCTGATGCTGCTGTTACTAAGCAACTACTGAGATCGTTTAAACGCTGTTGATGCATGCCGTGGGCAGAGGTTGTAATATTTTTGAGGTGTACTCCATCACTCGGCTGCCCACAGTACACTAAGTGCTGTCAAGCCACAAAACACACTTTAAACTGTCAGAGAAGTTCCTCAGTGTAGGGGTACACTAATCTGAAGGTCAGTAGCTTGACACCCTGTATGTCAAAGTGTACCCCATCAGGCAACATACAGTTGCCTGATGGGGTTCCATCCGGTTATGTATGTGTGTGAATATGACTGGAAAGAAGGTCAACTGCACTGTAATGTGCTTTGAGAATGGTCATGAGAAGACTAAAAAAGTACTATATAGCTGCAATCCATTTACCATCTTTTAGTAGGTACTGTGGAAATATGGGGTTCCAGGCCATTGGTACGAACCATCTAGTCATGGCATGATCAAAGTGATGGCTGTATCCATATGCTCAGCATGAAGTCAAATGCATTTCCAGTTTGTGTTGCCTTCAACAGGGCTGCCTTTAGTCACCAAAGTCTTGTTTTGACTTTCATGGACAGAATTTCAAGTCACAGAGGGTGGGAGGAGTGTCTTCTGTTTGGAGCCTCAGAACTGCCCCTCTGTTATTTACAGATGTAGTGGTTCTGTTGGTTTCATCACACTATGACCTGGCATGCAATGGGATGGTGTTCAGCCAAGTGTGAAGCGGCTGGGATGAGAGTCAGCGTACCTCCTGGTCGGAGGCCATGGTTCTTTGCCAGAAAGAGATAGTTATTCCACTTCAGACTGAGGATGATGGAGCTCAGACATCTGGAGAGAACCCAGAGTAGAGCTGTTGATGCTTTGTGTCCAAAACACGCAAGTTGAGGTGATTTGAATGGTTTGAGCATACAGGGCACTTTCCATTGGAGATTTTGTGGGAATATCCCACTGGGAAGAGACATTAGGGAACACCCAGAACACACTGGAGAGATGATATATGATCTAACCTAGTCTTGGGACCCCCTGGAGAGCTGGAGGGTGTTACTGGGGAGCCTGACACCTGGACTATCTTGCTTGATCTGTAGCCACTTTGACCCAAATCCAGATAAGTGGTTAAAATAGATAGATAATAACAATAATGCACAGTCACCATGGCAGCAGGATCAGATTTTGAAAGGAGGACGTTTTTTTTTTTTTTGTTTTTTTTATTCTGACCTCGGTGTGTAAGTGCCTGTTGCTGCTGTTGTATCCTGGTGACTCTATCTGTTGTATGTACGTTTTACTTACACAACCCGCAGTGTCTCCAGCCTCCACAGGGACCTGGCATGACTGGAAACTGGTCCCCCTTCATAGTGCACTGTCCTGGAGGTAAAAGTGAAACTATCACACCTTTAATCACATGATTAATCAAATGACTTTTCCTAACACAGAGATAGAAATCAATATTATGTAAGTACAGTACTTCACAGTTTTAAGGTATCTGTATTTTCTGAACGACTCAGTTAAATCCCTTTACAGAATCGCAGAAGAGAGCACAGTCCCTCTCACTGGTATTGTTTAACAACATGGCGGTCCTGTCAGGGGATATCTTAAAACTATAATAATTAATAGTCGTCTCCATCTCAGTCACAGCAGAGGGCTCAGTCTGTGATGGGAGTTGTTACTCTCTCTCCCTCAGGGCTACGATAATAATGTCCATACAAAAGAAGCTAAGTAGTGTGTCTAATGGTTTAAAATGGATTTGCATAATGATGCTGATGTATTTCATGTGGCTGCACTAAAGACACATGAGAAAGCACGGTCCAGTCCTGTGTAACTGAAGCTTTCATACAGTATGTAATGTATGTCAGACCGGGCCTGTGTTCATTATTGCTGATTTGAAAGGATAACAAATAAAATCCTTCATCTCTATTGCTGCAGCAAACACTGAAGAAGAAAATGACTATTATGATTGCTATTTTTAATCAGAGCTCTGAAACACTTTATCTTTGGGCTGCTGTTTTGTATCGCAGTAGGAAAGTTTTCTAAGACAATAAATCTTGATCTCAAAAGAGATCCCCCTACTTCAGTCTAATGAAGGCTACATAAGGAAGTCTCATGAAATTAAACAATAATAACAATATGCATAGCGGTTATAATTTTTCATACTTCACATTGTTCTGTGTTCTATCTGTTGCATAAACTATTTTATACAAACTACATTTCTTAGTTTCATCAGTATATTGTATATCAGTATATATATATATATATATATTAAAACAGACAGGATAGAACCAAACTGTTGCTCACAGCTGTGTTTGTACTTAATTTACTTATAGTTCCCAGGTAAAAAAAAGTCTTAATTGATATTTGTGTTGATATTTAGTTGTTTATTAGATCAAAACGTCTACAGAATCAGTGCTGGCAAATGACTTCATATAAACCTGAGGGGTTCAAATATTGTTAATTGAATGATGCTTCAGAGTCATTAATCAGCTTTAATTATGTGTATGCATTACCTCCTCTGCTCGTCTCCATGTTCCCCAGATGGAACAGTTAGACACTCGTCCATGTGACCGTGAAGGAGGCGGAGGACGTCCCCTCCTATCAAAAAGCCTGTGGACAGACAGAGGGACAGAGATGGGGCTTACATTGGACGAAAAGACAGAAAAAGGAGCAAAGGTAGTTAGACATTTAAAAAGCAGAGGCAAACTAGTGTAGAGAAGGGGTGAGGAAGAGAGGACGGGGGAGTCACAGAAGCAACAGTCAGGTTTGCTTAAAAGCACCAGGATTAGCACCAGTGCTAGCGCTGTGTATTCTGATGAACATGTGGGAGGGGGCAGCAGGGGTCGAGAGCAGCAGGGTAATTACTGCACTTCTGAAACCCACCTGTTCAGATATATAAAGACCAGAAGACCTAACAGTCCAAATGAAGAGTGTGTGTGGGAACTGTTCCCTCACTGACTACGACAGTCAGGATCCACAGAAATATGCAGTAACCTCAAGTGCAGTCAAAAAGTTTAGACTAAAATACAACTGACTTAATGTGATCATTTGATAACCACTATTGTTCCACTATACACCGCAAGAAGGCAACTGAGGAGCTGAAAAGAATTTGAACAAATATATCAATAGTGTTGAAACAGAATCCGTGAGTGTAGCTGTATGAGAGAGTGGTCGACAAAACCACCTACAAGACAACGTCACCAAGACACTGAGGACGTTTCATACATGACTCCTGCCCCAAACCAATGTACCAATGTACACTATGTACCAATAACACCACGATCATGAGTAATGTACCTCATGACAACACCTTCAGACGGACCTTCAACATGCTCCAGTCCAGGGAAATGGTTTGGAGGATGTTGTGTTTATTGTTTTGTCATTCAATGTTTTATAATTTGTTTTGTAATGAAATAAAAGAAATCTTTGTTATCGTATTTTGTAAATTGGAGCATATCTGGCACAAGAATTTCTTTTGTTCTATATTATCTCACACTATACAATTCAGCTGATTCACTGTCCTATAAATGAGTGTTGGCCTCTGAATATCACTACATGTGTAAACACGGTGCATCCACACTGTCCAGGTTTTAAAATGCAACCTTGCAGATTTGTCAAAAAAACAAACAAAAAAAAAAAAGGAACAATAATAAGTTAAGATAAAACAAGCAGCTGGAAGAAATAAAACAGAGACACAGAACAAACACAGACGGGTGTTGTACCTTGTGCTACTTCACTGCCAGAACAGATTGGAGCCACGCTCCACAGAGTCTGCTGGAAGGCTGCGTCTACATGGAGGCTGCCGTTACCATAGGACAGATGCTGCAGGAGGAGAGAGGTAACAATTTACTGTCATACACACACACACATACACACAACAACAGTGAGGATGTTTGTGTATTTAGCAGTTCAGACACACAGGAGACGGCAGTGATGCAGACACATCAAACCAGTCGCACGGCAGCATCTTAACAGCGACTTATCAAAAGATGGAAAGTCAGGAGGACAAAGACAAAGGAATGAAATACAAACTACTTTATTCTGTCTACCTGCTGCAGGGATCATATTTATTTCTTTTCGCTTTTTAAAAAAAAAATTATAGGCACAACCAAGCGAGTGTTCACATACTGTGTACAAATATAATGTGAAAACAAGTCCATATTCATGGTATACTTATAAAACTGTTCTAGGATTTTTAGTAATTGTTAGTGGGTTGTTACATATCACCATTACAAGGAAATATTCTCATGACTGCTTTCTAAAAAACTTGCAAAAAATGATAATTTAACCATAGGATAAACTGATATCATTGTATAACTTTGACCCTTCAAAAGGTCCAAGAAATTCCCATGGGTAAAATATTATAGTGTTTTTTAAAATAATAAAGTAAATAGTAAATAATAAATAGTAAATAATAGTAATAGTAAATAATAAAGTAATATATGTATTGCATGTGAGTTTTACTTGTACCCCTGAGATGTGTGCACTTGTTAAAGGTTGTATATTGAGTCTTTTCCGGGGTATTTTTCCACCTTTGTGAAATAAATTGATGTTATGGGACTATTACTGTGTTTCGTTACTCAGATATTTTTAGATTTAAGCAAAATGTGACAAGTGCAAAAAAAAGGGTTGAATGTTCCTTAGAGAAGCTGAGGGGAGAGTTTGTTGGAGAGGAGCCGTAGGTGAATCATCTACTAATATTGTGGATAGGGCAAAATTCCTTTGGAAACTGTGTAAAATCTGGATCACGAATGAGATGTAACCTAAAATGGGACAATGGATGTGGATCAGTTGTTCGTCCACTGTTGCATAACCCACAGGCTCTAGTCTACGTGTATGTACAGTATATGGGATGAAGGCTTTAAAATGAGGGAAACATGAAGAAAGAGACAACAATGGCATGAAAGCAGTGAAGGAAAAGAGTGAGGAACGAGGAAACAAATAAAACAAAGACACAAATTGAAAGCGTATCCTCACACATGTTCCCACATGCAGCTGCTACTGACCAGATATCTTTCAGAGGAGACGCTGACCAGGATGAGATCATCTCCAACTCTAACCTTCTCTCCTTCTGAACGCTGCTTTGAGGCAGGATGGATGGTCCACCAGCAAGCCTCGCCTACACACACACACACACACACAGGAAAAGCAAACACAAACACAGAAACACAATGAGGAAGAAAAAGCTCAGAAAATAAGGCAGAAGTGTTCATGACTCACAAACTCATATAGCAACAACAGTAGCTCCTGTAATACCATATCTCCTCAGTTGGAGGGGTAGCCTAGATTTCACAGCTGCTCTGCTTGTGCTTTAACTTGCATCATCTATACAGAAGCAGGTCAAAAACAAGAACAGAGGAGACAGTGTACTTTGCAGTGGTGTCCTGTTTTGACTTTGTTCAAAAGGTGGAAACCACTGTGGAGTAGCAGCAGGTCAGAGTGAGACATACTGGATCCGTCCACAGCTTCATTCCACAAGGGACATGGAGACACTGTCACTGTGACATGAGTTAAAATCACACTCTAGACCAGGATGGAGCTGACAAAGAGCTGCTGATGTAATCAGGTTAACTGTTGTGAGTTAGCTTAGCTTGTTGATGGTCAAAATTTCTCAGACTGTTGATTTGAATAATAATTACTTTATAGATGACCGCACTAGATATTATAATGCTACACTGCTTTAGATTCTTTTTCATAAAAATTCCATATTCCAGATTATCTACCAGCATATCTGGTATCTTTTTTTAAAGCTTTGGTTCACAATGATCTAAATATTATACATCCATCTGATGTGTGCTGGCCTTTAGAAATTCTCTTTTATTTAGGTCTGACCAGTTACAGTTACAGTTAAACAGGACTAAAACTCATTATGTCCTGTGATGGAATTGTATTTGGACTGTGTAATGAGTTGAGTTTACAAAACTTTATGAAAGCACCGAAACACACAACTAGTTTGAAGCTGTTTTGTTGGCAGTGCAGTTTCTTAGTTGGGATCAGTTGCACATGGAGTCTCCCGGGAATTCAACTCTGCTTAAGACACCTACATGTTCCTCTGCAGTGTATTAATCCAGCAACGTCTGCTCTCATTAGATCTGGTCTTCCAAAGCAACAGCCCTGAATGTTTTACGAACAGCTTGTTCTAATCTAATCTCCTGTTGCTGTAGCAGAGTGAAAATGAGCTCAGGCAGTGAAGGCAAAGGCTCTTTAGCTACCTGGACCAGCTCAGTGGTTTTTATCACGGGACACACGGTTACGTTACATGCAAATCATGTATTTAGGTCTGATCTACACAATGGTGTTTATATTATTACATCAGCCATAGGCATGGAACAGCAGGAAGTGTTCCAATACGTATGTCTTACTTTTGCTACAGAATCTGTTTAGATGTCTCATCTTTGAGAAATAAAGAAAACAAATTTAGCACATTACAAGATAGTTACCATTGTGATTGTAGTAACATGTACAGAAATGTGTTTGACTCCCACCTGTGGTATCTTCCTGCAGTCCCACATCAAAAGCCAGTTTGTCTGTGGACGAGCGGGAGGTTGACAGACAGCATAGGTACTAAACAGAGAATCAGAATGAATTAAATGCAGTCGGATTAACAAGAGCATCTGTTCACTTCTGTGTATCTAATGACTGGTAGATATAACTGTGTCAGATGTGTTTGTGATCCACAAACATGACATACCCTGAGATTAACAGTATGTTATTCTAGACTGTTTTGGGGGAGCAGTTTATTAGGGACACCTCATACTGGAAAGTTCCTACTTTTGCTCTAAAACAGTCTCCGTCAGATGTTTGGCTGGAAATGTTTCTCTTCTCTGTCAGGTTCTGCTCCATGTTAACATGACTTCATCACATCGTTCAAGCTGCCAGTCTCCTGTTCTACCAGATCCTACATGTGGTCTACAGGATCCAGATTTAGAGACTGGACTGAAACCCTCCGTCCAGGAAGTAGCTGTTAGACGGTGGTAAACGGTGGCCACAAAGGGATGAACAGGTTCAGTAACAATACTCTGACAGACTGCAGTAATCAAATTATAATGAACATGTCACTGTCATGTGTGTCACATGATTGGCTGATTGGATAATTATGTGACTGAGCAGGCCTGCAGGCGTTCCTAATAAAGTGTCCAATGTGAGTGTGAATATATAAACATGTGTGTGTGTGTGTATAGAACTATTATAATTAGAGGGACTAATTAAAGGGACTAGGTAATTTATGTCAGTGAGTGTCTTCGCCACTAATATAAGACAAGAATAAGTGTGTGTCTTCACTAACCATTCCGCTGTAGGAGTGTCGCAGCAGGACAGCGTGTCCATACAGTAAAGTGCGATGGCCACCGCCCTGGGCCGTCTGAAAGAGAGAGAAAGTAGGTGACAACAGGAAGAGAATATAAGAGGAGAGCTACAGAACACAGAAGGTCACAGAGACTGATCGACAGTGAGAAACAGCAAAACAGAGATACAGCATCAATAAACACCAAAGACAGAACTACCAACAAAAACAGATTGATGCAGACAGTAAGAGAGGCCAAGGCCAGCTTTGTTCATTTTAATATGCAATAATAAAAATAATATTATTATCAATAATAAATCAGCGTAACTGCAGTGTTTTGTTTTCCTGTCACCTAATCAATGCATCTATCACTTCATTAAGATATTGAAGGTTGAAGTTTTCTATTCAAATTGACTAAAGGCAGTTCATGGAGACACTGCAGCAGGATTGCTGACTGCTGATGAATACAGAGAGCACCACTGAGGTACATCAAACAACACAAACACAAACACTGTATATCGTAGTGCTGAAATTTCTTCATTTTGAGTATTGGGAGATATTGCCAAAGATATGTGTGTAGACAGAGTGAAAAATATTTGATGTGGAACTTGTAAAAAAAAGTGCACATATTCCTGTATTTAGGAGTGGCAGAGGTCAGTTAATATTGAAGTCTATGGGGCAGTTGAGGGTGTTTCTTGTTGGTCAGTGACTGACAATGACCTTGTGATCTGTTTAGGACGCTACTGCTTAAATGAAGTCTGAAGCTGAAAGTTTGCTTAAGTAGTTACAATTCAAAGGGGAGAAGCGTTTTGAGGACATAAACCATTCTTGCATTCATTTTAATGGGCAAAAAAAAACCAGGTAAAGTTGAATATTTCAGAAAGTATCCAATGTATAGAAAAACTGAATACATCCAATATTGTCCTAATTGAGCTGAACACTGTGAAGTTTGAACCTGAGGAGAACAGGGACTGATAAAGGGACTGGTTTAGCAGGGACCACGGCAATTGATGCGTCACTGTCTTCCTGGCTGCTTTAATAAATAATGGTGTATTTTTCTTAGGCTACAAACAAAATTAAAGAAAAACATAAATCCTTCTGATTTTGTTTAATATGTGTTTAAACGGTTCATTTCATGTGACTGGATTTGTACACTGTACATCTCAGTTTGATTTATAGGCTCATTAGATTCACTGTAAAGTTCAAGTAGAAATTCAAATTGTGATAAATAATACGGATCATAATGCTAAACACAATAACAGTTCATATTTCTTGTCATTACCATGCAGGCCTGCTCAGTCATGCAGTCGTAGCACAGTGAACTAGCATCATTTAATAAACTGTACGGTAACACAAACATTTTAACTGCACAGAGACGGTCCATGTGACTGGAGTCTCGCTTTTTGTTTTGTTAGCAGAAGTGCTCTGACAAGACCAACACATCCCTGCGTCCTTTCTCCTGTGATTTCTTTGGCGTTGCTGCAGCGGTGCCTACTTCAATTTTACACCCATAGTGACGAATGAGTTCCAACAGCAAGTAAGAGCTCTAGACTGCTTTGCAGAGAAGATGTTTATTTTTCCTCTCTCATATTTTATGTATACAATGAGAATATATGATAAGATTCAAGACAAAAACAGCATACACAGAGTGACTAGGGAGGCACCTGAAAGTAGCTGTGCCATCTTGTTCTAAAAATCTCAGTTCCAAAATACAATAAATCATAACTAACAATCCCTAACTGCCCTCCCTCATCCTTTATTAAATCTCTAAATATTTCCCTTACACCAATGCAATTTGTAAAATGATGGGTATTTGTGTGCTGCCAGAGGGCCAACCCAACATTTACACAGGAGATAAAAAGTCATCGACCACCATTGTCAATATTTGGTCTGAAGCATTCAGCTATTAGAAGGATTGGTTGACCTGAAAGTCATCATCAAAATGTACCCAAGTATAATTACACACCTTTCAAATTGACATATTAATCCACCATCATGGACCATCAAGAATTTTTAGAACTGATCTGAAAGTGTTTCTACTTCCATTACATGTTGTATGTACAACCAAGTATAATCATCATTTCCAAGACAACAACAGCATGGGAGAGACCAGGGGGGTCATGTGAAGAACAACATAATGACTCTTTTACATATTTAATCTCACTTCATGTTAAATGTATCATCATATAGAAAAAAATAACTTTTCTAGTAATTCTGGATAATTGCAAATTTCAAGTCTGTCCTGTCTGAGATAACAGACAACATTGACTTTTCCTGTTATCCTTTCATCCCTGGTTGGAAGTGGTGACACCCATGGTTATGCTCAGCAGGAAAAATCTGATCATCTCCCTAAGAAATGGAAAGATTTCCCTTCACATATTATTGTGTATGTCACTTTCATGGATGTGTGTTGTATAACTGCATGGACAGTATCCTGGGAGATATTCAGCTTTGTTGCAATGTACCTTTATGTTATTCTTTAATCTGTGAAGATCATGTCATGGATCATGTCAATGGTGTCCTGTGGCGTGACTGTGACCAACCATCCAAGACAGGGGTCATCTTTCCAGGCGCTCTAAACCCACATCTTCACCAGCTGTAAAGGAGTGGCAACCACTAATGTTGCAAATAGCAAATGGCTGCACGAAGGTCAATGTTGTCCATTTCCTCAGACAGTGCTAACCAGAAATTTACATTTGTGACTTGTCATTAAGTTATTATTAATCTACTGAAAGCCTGTTGGTAGCTCATCTCCACATTTCACAGCCCTCAGAACTCGGAGGAGAGATTGATTTCAGATACATGAAACTTCAATTGTGTCTTACTGCTGAACTTTTTCCCCCACCAGCTTCATGGAACTTCATCTACTTGAGGGAGCAACTCCAACTCACATAATTTCCAGATGATAGATAACAGGCTTTGTATGAAGGTACAAATGTAGATCATCAGCATAACAGTGATAAACAGACACAAGATGTCCTATTTCATGACCTAAAGGAAGCATGCTTTAAAGAAGTGGCCAGAGTAGTGAGTCTAGATGTAACCCTTCACCCGTCACCCTGATGTTGATAGTGAGGAAGGGAATGGATGCAGTTCCTGACTGTGTCAAAGATGGTGTGGAAACATTCAAGGAACCTTGAACAGAGACCTGGAGCACAAGAGATGATAGGGGTTGCAGGGATGCAGCAGTTGATTTATGGAAAAGAGAGAGAACTGCCTTGTCATTTCACATGTACTTGTTATAATCCTAGGAGGGACAGTGAGACCAGACTTTTGTTAAACCCTCTGAAGCTGCTTCACTTCATGGAGCAGAGTCATACCAGGATGCAAGATGTGAACAACAGACATTAACAATTTTTAAGGGGAAATATTTTCAGGCTAGGAGAGAGGGTTAGGCTAAAAGAACACAAGGTCATCCAACAAAGACACGGCAGGATGTAAAGAATTATCGACCAGTAGCATGTCTCCTACAGCTGCTGTTGAGGTGTTTTTTAAATGTGTTTTTTCTTGTAAGTGATTAAATACTTCAGGTGAAACTGAAGACATGGTAGCAGGAATGTAGCAGGAGATGATACGTTTTGCAGATACGTTTTGGGAGGTTGCAGTGCCTGCAAAGCAGACCAAATTCACCTTAATAACTGTCAGAGCAATGCAAAGGTACAATGTTGCTGCTAAGTAAAACAGCAAGATTTTTAAGCAACATGAATGAGGCTGTGATGTCCTGCTTGGACTGAGTGTGAGTCCTCAGTATGTCTCAAACTCCAGGAAACAAGCTGGCGTTGACAGCCCTGGTGCACATAACAAGGACAGCACATGAGACCAAGGACATTTAATGCATCATAAAATCCAGGACTGTGTCAGCTGAGTTGGGGTATTTCACAGTCAATGCACATAGACACCAAAGGACAGGAATCTGTTGCAGCTCAAGTCCAGCATGGAAAACAGATGAATAGTTATTAGTTAGCTATTGTAACAGTTATTGTAAGTTTCCTTTACAGTGTTCACAAATGCATTGTTCAATCAGAAACAGAATGGGGTAGAGTTGGTAACTAATGTATCTGAGGGTCAGTTGCTTCCCCTCTAGACCACATGGTAAAGTGTATGTGAACCATGGACAAGATACTGAACCTCAAATTGCTTCTGATATATAGGGAGTAAACCCCTATAGAGTATAGAGACTTTAAAAAGTGCTATGTAAATCTAGTTCATTTAAGTTATGCAAGCAAAAACCAGCACAGCAAAGAAAGTGAGGGGCGGAATCCGTGATCAAGCTGGAGTTGGCAACAGGCAAACAGAAGGGGCTGCACTAAGACAAAAGCAGGCAGAGGAGGCAATATAAATCCAGAAAGGCTATAAAGCTACAGCTGGTAAGACGTGACACAGTCAAGACAGTCTGGCAGGAGCTGAATGGAATGTAGCTACTGAGGGAATGGAAGACGGTGAGTAGGAGGGTTTTGGAAATTTGGGGACTGAAAATGGTGGGAATGGGTTACTGCAAGGACGATGGGAGTTAATGAATAGCAAAACAGTTAGGTGTGGATGAATAATTAATTAAAGAGCAGAACTGTGACAAGTTGTGAAATCGTGTTACATTCATTCAACCTGGTTAATACTTGTTGATTTGGACAATGTTTTTGTGAACCCAATAAATTATGACACCACTTTATTTTTTCATGTACACCATGAAACAACCATTTCACACCAATACCAAAACTAACTTCTCACCACATTGTGCTTAGTCCCATGATGCATCATGCAACCTAACCTCTGTTGTGCTAACTCCTGTGTAATTCATTTGGTTCAAGAAGCATTCTACTTTCTACTTTGGCAGTAGGAAATTAAACATTTCTAAAGTATAATCAAGAAACTAGAGCTAGGGCATGGCAATAGTGTGTAAGTTACAATCGGAGCACTACTGAGGAAATGTATTCGTAATAAAGTTTAGAGGCTGTTCAACTGGTGCTGATATGGATGGATCTAAATAGTGGAACCCATTTCAAATTCTTGTTGGAAAATAGTTGTGTTTTTTCTGGTAAAAACTAAAGAAATGGGACAGTTGACGACAATTGAGAGTAGAAAGAACCTGCATAGTTCAAGGAAGTTCTCTCCACTTTGTGGTGTTATTATACTCCTGTCCTGGTTGGTGTCCTGCTGAACACGGGAAGAGGTCGATCTGTTTGCATGATGACTGGAAACTATGGTTCTGTCTGAATGTCCTAAACAGAATCTCCTAAGGACAGCAGCTCCATGTTTGGCCATGATCTAATGGAAGCTTTCCTACTGAGGAGTCGCCTGTTGATATAATCCCCTGACTCTCAATGAGGACTGACTTTGGATCTGACCTCATGGCAAGTATGTGTTTGTGTGTGTGTGCGTGCGTGTGTGTGTGTGTCAGAGCGCCTGTCTATATCCTGACAGGCGCTGTATGATAAATGTGCTGGAGCTGATACAGTCCATACTCATGACACTGACTGAATTGCCAACATAAGGACAATAACAACCATGACAAACACACACAGTGAATGGAGGCACACCTACCCAGATTTCCACATCTACATGCTGTGTGGAAATGAGAGAGAGGAGGAGAAAGTAAGTTCTCGTTGTCATTTCACAAATGACACAGAAAAACAGACGCATCTATCCAACAGGTGAGACTGTTGGATGAGGTTATGACAGCTCAGCAAAAATAACAATTATTTGTGGCTCGGTTAAATCATATACTTGTTCCAGTAGACATTGGATTCTCCCTTGTTTGAGTGTCATTTCAAGTCATTTCCTGATTGGCCTAGCTTGTTAAGACTTAAGATTAAGACTGGGGGCCCATCACAGATGTAGGTAAGTAGGGCTGCACAATAAGTGTGAAATTGATTGGCATCACAGTATCAACATGTGCAATACACATATCACGGAAACATATTGCCAAACATGCGATAGCTGCTTGAATTGCATTTCCATGTGCTGTGCATTTGCACTCTGCAAAACAATATATTTTGATCAATCAGGTGAGGCCCTACTGCCCTTGATGTATGTAGAAGCTAGTAGCTGAGGCGGTAAAGCGAATGGAGATAGTGTGTGAGTGTAGTGAACATCATGGCTGAAGGGAAAAAGAGGATTGAGGAAATCAGAGGTAAGCAAGATCTTGTTGATTAAAATGAAAGCTGTTATTTGGAAATAAATTGGTTACAAGACAGGTAACATGTTACCAGCGCAGGTTCTCTGTAAGTACCAGCCAGTTTTGGAAATGATGCATTTAATTTTTTCCAGTGTTTGTGTAGGTGACTCACTGTCTGTGGTCTGTGTTAACAGTCAATCCAAAGCAAAAAAACATTAACATTGTGTAATGTTTTGGTGCCAGGTAGATGGCTGTTGTTCAGTCTCTTCAGGATTTGATCCAAGGCAACATGCTACCAACAAAAAAAGTTCACACAATCATTACTTAACTAACAAATATGTAATATAAAGTCATCAAACATGGGCACAGTAGGTGAGCAAAGAAGAAACAAACCTAAAGACTGTCTTTCTATGTAAATGTAACAGTAAATATAGTCAACTAAACAAAACTATTCCCAAAGATTTCTCAGAAAATACCTGTTGCACATTTTTATCTCATGAAAGTAGTGCAGTTCTGTATCTGTGGGTCTATGGATGATAAGGGGATGACTTTTAATACATCTGGGTTGAGTTTTGACTGCTGGGGGTTTTGTTTTGGGATGGGTTTTGATGTTTGTTTGGACTCAACACTGGACCTACATGCATTGCCTTACACATATTTACCTGGAATCAGCTTATCTGACTATGTGGTTTCTGCAAATCTTCCAATGTTCTCTTAACCTTACACATAAGAATGTTTATCACATCCCCTTGCTTTTGTGTTATTTCTGGTTTAAATTAAGCCAAACTGACCCAGCATAAAAAGCAAGATTGGGAAAATCTAATCATCTGTGCCATGTTACATGGCAGCATCTTCCTTTCTGATATCAGTGCAGTGACCCTGGTAGCTATGGGTAGGAGTGATGGTGGTCTAGGTCTGTGGTAAAGTCCTGGAGTGAATAATGATATAATGTTGCCTTTTAATTGTGTGACATGGTAGACACTGGATGATGAAAAGAATAAATGTTATTACTGTTCCATGCTGAACAATCAAATTAGCTTTCTTTTAGTTACACATTAGTCAGTGTCCTCTACAACATGAATACATATAATATAAAGACAGGGAGACTAAAACTTCCTTGGGGGAGGTGGCCAAAGTATCAATACAACTGCTTGTCCAAGACATGTAATCCTAACTCTGCCTGGGTATCTACTTAACTGATGAAATGATTTAAACACAAACAGCACTGATGTGAATGGATGAGGAAGTAGCATTAGAGCTTGTTGTTTTTTTAATTGTAAATGAAAGCATATTCAATCACAGCTGGATGAGACACTTGAAATTGCAAGTGTAAATCTGGCTGGAGTCCAATATGGGAGGCTAAATGTATACAAAAGTCTGTTAATGTGCATCTGGGTCTAAAGTGTGAAGTGTAGCACTTGGACACTTGATACGACAAGAGTAAATGGGTGTAATGGCTGTGAGACGAGGCTAACTGAGCTGAGTAAATCAGCTCTTAAGCCAATCACCTGTATCTTTATTGCCTGTTCTTCATTTTCAGGCTTCAAAACAATATTCATAATTAAATGTATAGTTTAATATAAGGTACAACTGCTTTGTAAATTATATGCACCAGTTGGTTCTTCTGCGTGTTATGGTGTGGAGAAAGCTGCCTCATATGGTGCCTGCATACGTATGACATTCTCTATCAGCTCAGTGTGTCTACTGCAGTGCCAGCACACTGCTGCAAAAACACAGCAGCTGAGAATCACACAGCAGGTAGCGGTAGAGGTAATGTGATTCATTCATGTGTTTTTTTTTTCTAATGTTGGCACAGACTTTAGACCAGTTTTCTCACTTGAATTCAGCCACTAGAAGCTATGTGAAAAATGCATTCATTAGTTTATGCATTGTTTATGATGCCGTGGGCACACAGAGCAAGTCGACTCGAGCAATAATAACGGGCACGTGCCATTTTGTGTGGTGAATAGAAATTTCAGTTTAAATCACACCCAACCAGGTCAAATCAGCACTGTTCTGAACAGATTCTCGAGAGCACGGTACTGCAAGGTCTATGTGTATGAGATATAGTATAGTAGAAAGCTTCTGGACTATAGGTAAGATAAGTATTCAGACTTCATGACTGGTCCAGTATACCCTTTGGAAGAAGTTGCATGTTTTTCTCTGGATTTATGTAATTTATCCATTCTTCCCCTACCATTTCCAGGTCTCTCTATAGATGTTGGGTTAAAATCAGGGCTTGGTCTGGGCCACTAAGAAACAAGTAGACATGTCATGGAGTCACTCCAGTGTTGTCTTGGTTGCTTCAAGATGCTTCAGGTCATTGCCATGCTGAAAAGCTGAATCTCAGGTCATGTGATTTTTTTACAAATTTTTCACAAGAACATTGCTTTATTTGGTTGTGTTCTTCCTTGCCTCAGTTCCTAGTCCCTGCTGCTGAGAATCCACGGACTCCGTAACATTATCCTTCCATGGCTCACTACTGGTAAATATACGCAGAGGGCTTCCAAAGCTCTATTAGGAAGACTGCTGTCTTTTTGGTCACCTTATTGACCAAAGCCTTTCAAATTCCATTCATTTGACAATTATTGATACCCCTCAAAAAGAAATTTGAGATAAATGTCATGGATGATTAAAGCAAAAGCATATGACCATAGTCTGAAGTACAAAATCAAAAGGACTGATTATTTTTTGTAAATGTGAGACTTTAATTTTTGATTTTATATGAAGTCCACATTTCTGAAAACCTTTTACTCTTTGTAATTATGGATTATTGGGTGTTCACAGTGGTTATCGATGGACAAAAATGGCAAATTATTCACATGAAATTAAATCTACTACACATTAACATTAACACGAAAAGCTTTCATAACTTTCCACAGAATTCATTTGTCATAAGTGCCTCTTTATTGCCGGTGCATTGTGCTTTATGGTCAGGACAAAACCCTGCAACCACGCACCAGCTACCAGAGCCTCATCATCAAAATGGGAATCATTACCAGCTGTCCCTCAGTCCTGCACTGAAGTCATTCCTCCAAACCGAGGTCATTCCTCCAAACTACGCTGTGGCATTTATCTACCTCAAGCAGTGTTAACAGGTTTGGAGGATGTAGAGGAACTCTAAACTGCATAATTTTCTTCCTGTGCATCACTAGACTTTGTCACAAGTTTGCCATCCTCTTAGACAACTGCTGTCCACCACTAACCTTTTTTGTTTCCAGCCAGGGTCCAAGAGCCAGAGGGTGCACTTAAGTCAGAGGGTAGAGATGGTTCTCAGATGATTGGTATCCTGGAGTCAACAACTGAATCGAGTATGCTCACAGTTTGGTTATTATTTATCTCCCTTATAGTGGCAGCATAGATTGCAGCCACCACCTAGTGCAAGAGGGGGAGTTGCTGTGAAATTTTCTTAAGCACTGTTGCATTGCTGTCGACTCACTTGGACAAGATCCAGAGTTGCTGTCCTTTGCTTCTCCAGTAGCTACAAGCAGACAGCATAGACAGGCATCATGCTTCAGTGCAGGACAGAGGGTCTGGTGCTTCACTAAAGAAGTCCGGAGCCCAAGTTTCCGATATCATAAAACTTGCTGCTGTTCAGTTGCTCTCCTATAGGGATTACTATAACCTCAACCATGATCACCTGCCCTCAAAAACTTACCTGCTCCCAAAAGGTTACTGTTAAGGCCCATTTATGTTGCCTTTATGTATGGGAGTCCGTCCCAACACAACACATTGAAGTTTCGACCTCCAACGTAAGTTTCAAACAAAAACAAACATGGCGACGGTGAAGGAAATCACAGCACACTTTCTAAGAAAGAGATAAAAAGAGGCAGCGCCTTAGATGGTGGTGGTTTGTGCGGCCGTTAAATACATCGCGGCATGTGGACAGAGATTTCTTCTTCTTTGTTCCTCTTACTGGTCGCATGATATACTGCGCAACACTGCCCCGACAGTTTCCGGTGGTATAACTTCATTTGCTGCATACTGCTACTGATCAGTAAGCTCCATGAAAAAAGACCAAATAACGCACATAATGACGGATGAAAGGCTCCATCTGTCTCCCTATGCGTATCCTGCATAGAGTCCACTCCCTTTTGCCCTCAATAAAAATACTGTGTCCTCATCTTTGCCTGCTGTGAGTTTCTTATGTGCCTGACTTGTTATGTTAAAATATTATATGTGAATAGTACTTTCATGAGTGTTTGTGTATCAAAGCGTACATCTAAGAGTGTCATGGCTCTGTTCAGTTTTCTTAGGCTGGCCACTGAAACAATTCAAAGATTTCAATGTTTCAATGTTTGAATGCTGAAATTTACCCTCCTGTCATTTACCTTTTTAGTGAAAACCAAAAGGATGGACTGCTCAACATGTTATCTACAATTAGACCTTGAATTCTCTCATTTTGTAAGTGCTTTGCTACTGTGAATCTTACAATGAGGTGTGTAAATGCTTAATTGAGAGTGAGTGCAGTTTGAGATGCTGGCTAATAAAGGAGTGATTACTAAAGGAATGAAGAAGTCTCTTGGAAAAGAGGTGAAATGTCTTCAAGAATCTACAACCAAGTGCAGTTGCTGTCGATTAAATGCCCTTGAAGTGACTACCGGTCAAGTTATCAAATCAAGAGTCCAAATTGATTGTGGTCTTCAGCGTAAGGGAGAACAAACCATTTTCATGGGGAGTGACTGCTAACTTCATGTCCTAAGGTTGAAAGAGATGAGCTATACAGTACTCATTACAAGCACTATGGATGAGATGGTCCATAACATACAACCAGAGATGAAAGAATAGTCCAGGATGGACTGGGACAACTTGAAATTTTCAGTTACCTAAACAGAAATTCAAGCTTCAAGCTTTCTGCAGAATGTGTCAGAGAGCTGTGCTACATGTGCAGATATCAGGAGCAGTATAACTCATTGCCTTCTACCTAGGACCTCAGACCACAATCTTATCAATTAGCTCTTGTATTGTGATATAAATGAGACGATTGCAGGGTTAGACAGTTAGGTAGCTTTCTTTGATCTGCGTGTAGTTATTATGGTTTGTCTGATCATTGACGTCATCACAGAAGAGCATTTCCTGTAAAAGCAAAATCCAGTGTTTTTGCCAGAGCTTTTGGCAGGTTTGGTTTCCAGCAGTTGAGTTACTCTGTAGGCAGCACTGAATGGCAGATGTGTTTCATCAGTGTTGCAGTATGACAGGAAAATACTTTTAGAGTCTCATTTTCAGTTTATTATATAACTCATACATTTATCAAACGGTTAAGATGCATGAAAACAATCTACAAAGCTCTTTAACTGTGGAGGAAACACATTACTGATATGATGTAATGAACTCAGCTGCCTGGTGGAAACTAATCACTTCTTTCTACTGTTGCTGTTTCCGTGTCAACCAACTTCTCCTCTGGGTGCTACTGTAAGTTCTTTAATCGTGCCTTCCCTGATGTATGTGTAAGTGTGTGTATGTGTTCACACTCACCCCCTCAGCCTTCTCCTCTGTGTTGGCCAACATCTCCTGGAGAGCTCGCACTGACAGTGACTGCTCCAAGACAAAGGTGCAGATGGACAGATCTGGAGGCACATTCTGAGCAAACAGGCACAAATGATTTATGAATTTGTGGTGACTTGATTTTTACATACTTTCATAGAGGGCAGTATATATTAGCATTTGATCTCATTTAATCAACTAGTTATTATCTGGTTAGTTATAAGCCAGATGGCAGACGGACTTTGTGTGTTCAGACCAAGCATAAAGCAAACTGTCACGTTGCATCACCGACATCAATTCATGTCAAATTATTCACCTTTGTTTTGACTGTGTATGTTATCTAACTGTGAGAAAAATTCACTTTGCATTTTCATGCTGAACACATACTACAGCAGCCAATGACACTGATCCATAATGAATACAATTATTAGTTGCAATGTAAAACTGTTGTGGAGAAGCTCTTCCTCACCCATTACAATGGTACTAACTATCTAATGATACATAACAGTGTCAGTACTTTTTTTTTTTTTACTTCCCTCCTGTCAAGTATGAAACAGGGAGCCGTCAGGGGAACAAGCAGTAGACAGTGTTCAGCCTGACAACAGTACTGACAGTACAACAAAGAGTTACAACAACTAATATGCTTAACTGATTTTGATGGCTGACAAGTCACTTCAGCCAAAAATAGAGAAAATGTAGTGTGACATCCCATTTCTAATGGGACAAGAAGGGCACAGTGCTGTGTCCAGACCAGGAGATGACCCAGGTAAGAATTCATTCACATGAGTCGGTACATCAGTAAATTTGCAAATGGAAAAAACATTTGATTTAAATAAATGTTTTTTATTGTAAGAAGACAGTCTAACCTGTAGTATGAGAGCATAGTGTTAATTTATATACCTGCACTTATGGGACATCAGCATTGATTTGTTTAGAACCACAGATACCAGACACATTAAAAGAAAAATCTAAATTAAAAATGTTTCGTATTGAGCGGCGTCCTTAAATCTATTAGAACTCTTATGCTTTTTGTTTTCATGGAAACATTTACATTGTTTATGTTGTTCCACAAATTTGATTCGTTTGTTTCTTTATCGCCTGTTTGGCATTTTGTAATTAATGTAATATAAAAGAAACAAGCTGTTGTCGGTACCTTGGAGTTGGAGATGGATTCGAGGAAGCAGAGTCTGTTTCCGAAACCTTCAGCAGCCAGGCAGAGTTTCTGTTGCTCCTTCTGGATCGTAGTCGAGCACTGTAGGACCACCTCATCGTCCTAAACGCACACAAGAAATAACATATAGTTATAAGTCAACACATTTATCAGCCCTGGCACTGACAGATTTTGAGTTACTGAAAAATACAGAGAAACTTTATCTTCCTCATTAAAATGTTCTGACTCACTAAACCCACCAGAATCCTGCCCAGAACGGTCTCAATGTCATTTTCATATGGTCCAATATGTAAATCAGTAATAAAAACTGAGTAAAACTTCTAATCTATCTATACCATGTTGTCAATGTTCTGCTTTGACATTTTGTCCTGTTATATAATATCTGAGTTGCTATAATTAAAAACGCTACGAGTGAGACGCTGAACCACAGATTGCCAGTAAACAACATATAAAACTATTGGGTTATTTTTCCAAACTAGATGATAAATTCTAGCTTTGCACCGTACTCACACCGTGGAAACAACAACACAGTGACGGGTGTAAACTCTGATCAGGTGTCAAAAGTGCTTCACAGCCACCCACCAACCCAAACCTCCACACTCTTACAATCCACTATGTTACATAAAGGGTGCAATACTTCAGAACAGCACTGGCACTGATTGTTGGCAAAAGACCAAAACATTAAGTACAAAAATGGCCCAATGTGTATGTGATTTTTTTGTATTTTAATATCTTGGAAATACTGAGCTGAAGAATGTGAAGCACCAACTTGTTCCAATACTATTTTTGGCCAAAAAAAGAAAATTAAGGTATAAAAATATATCAGATACAAAGATCTTTAGATAATAAACCTTTTTTTGTCACTGTTAGTTTTCGAGACATTTCTCTGATGATGATGACAGCTTTGTGTTTGTACCTCTGTTGGATAAATCTATATATAGTAGTGTCAAAGAAAGAAAAGACCAAGCCTGTACAGTCTACTTAGACAAATATCATTTCCAATTCGCTTCAACTCATGAATTTTAATCAGGAGTTAGATTGAGATAGAAGCAGCACACAACGGCAATACGACACAGACGACCAGTGCATTGTCACAAACACACACATATCAGTACACACAGCGACACAGTATGTCCTCAACTATCATGTGGCTATGATAAGCTTCTTATCAGTCAGTCAGACAGACAGTAACAGCACCACATCATGTTCTACACCAGAGTGTTACAATCAATTAAAAATCTGTCTGCTCACATATCACAGCAGCTCATCCCCCTGCAACAGAGATCCAATCAGCATGTATGAGTCTGTCTGCCCCTACAGGCTGCATGTTCATCACAAGCTCAGCTGCATGGCTCACATCACATCAGCGTGTGCAGAGTATGAGTGTACAGCATGTGTCATTAAACCGGTGATCTGTGGTCTCCACCTCAGCTACTGCCGCCTCTGCCCTACTCTTAATTTGGAGCAGAATCTTCAGACCTGCTGCATCTTCCTCTCTCACACCATCACCGTCCTCAGCTACAAGAACTGTCTGCTCTAAATATGAGGCTCCTATATATAAACAGCAGTGGTTACAGCAGAAATAATAGGTGGTAAGGAAACTATGACCAACAACAAGCTCCAGAGATTCATTGTTTCAGGGCACACATTTTGATCATACCTGGCTTTCTGGGCATAGTCATCTTTGTTATTCTGCATGTCATGGCCATGATCACTGCACCATTGTGTTGTCCTGGCAGAAACATATGTTGACACCAGGGTGACATGATGGTGCAGTGGTTAGCAATGACCTGAGACCTTTCTGTGTTTAGTTTGCATGTTCTGCCCATGTTTGTGTGGGTTCTCTGCGTACTCTAGTTTTTACAGTCCTAATAATTTAACAATTTAGATAATGGATGTATGGGTGGATACATTGATACTGATATATCTGACACAGATATCAAAAAATATCAGCTGATATAATTGAGTGATAATCCACTGCACATAATGCAAATCTTGTCAATAAGGAGGACAGAGAGAGGTGGAGCAGGTCCAGGACGAAGAGCTACTGAGTGAACGTTGAGCAAACAGGAAACACAAACCAGGACAGACACAAGCTGCATCCACAGGGAACATCAGGCACCTCCTAACTAAACTCTGGACACTGGACCATCAGAACAAGATGTCCCTCTCAGTACCCAAAGAGCAAGGCTGGAGGAGTGTATCATCAGTATGACATTGTGGTGTATGATGGCCTCTCAGATTGGTTCCAGGGGACATGATTAATTTATTCAAATAATTCATTTAAACTGACTCTGCTCTTGACATCACATGTGACGTGTGGGAAGCAACATCAGTGAAACAGTGACAACTATGGACATCAGAGAGTAAAAGTCCCAGAGCAGCAGTCAAAGAATGAGGTGAAGGAGATTCACACCTGACACCAAAGAACAAGTCTGATTGTTAATTGACTGAGTGGGACGTTAGTGAGGTGTGCAGCGCTGAGATTATGAGATATGAACAAGAGATACACCTGATAACTTACTTTAAGGGAAAAAAAACTGATGAAAAGTGTATAACAGCTAGTCCCAGTCATTCAGACAGACAGACAGACACACACACACACACACACACGCAGGTTCACATCTCTTTCACATCAAAAATCTTTACTAGATTCCAGTAACTCCTCTCGCTGCCTCTCGACCTCCCTCTCACTCCTCTCTCCTGCTCTCACCAGAGATCAGTGCTGTTTGCCCACGCACTGCGGTGCTCCGATTTCATGCAAACACAGTCAGTGTGAGTGTGGTTGAAAAAAAAGGCAGGATTGACAGGATTTTGTGGATAATTGTTCTTTTTTCAAAAAGACGTTTGAAAACCTTAATCTCGTACATGTGAGCTTCCTGTGTATTTCCACGAGGGTGCAATGTATTCATTTATTTTTTTGCTTGTCTTTGAACATCTTCTGACGCTACTGTTACTGATACTGTTTTTAATGATTTTGAACAGGTCAAATGTTTGTTAAAGCCGATGCTGATACCAATATAAAAGAGTAAAAAAATCTAATATCTGATTGAACGACCAGTGAGTCCTCAAATATGGTCCAAACAATTGTGATAAAGATGTTGACATGTTCAGAACTTGTCCATTAATCCTACTGCTTCTCTGTCTTTTCTCCAAACCCTCTGCTTTTTGTTCTGTCTCATCAATAAGTGCCTCTGAATGCTACATTTTCAGATATTCACATGTTTGTGAATATCTGGACTGTGGACATCTGGACTGAACACACACGACTGTGTGGTGTTTTTCTATTCCATGCTGTGCTGTGGTTCATTAGAGTCAATATTTCATTATTATGTCACACTTGTATTCAAACATGACAATAAACCTGAGCTGAATGAGGCCTTATACAGTGGTAAAGCAGGTGGAATTTCATTACGATGAACCGGGGCTTCACGTGTTACATCATTTATGAGGACTCTAACACAGGATAGTTGGAAAAAAGCCATCGAGTGGACATCTTTCCCAGGGGAGAGCTCTGTGTGTCTGCCACAGGGTCTCTCTCTGCTAAATGACACTGTTTAAGTCTTTACAAAGATAAAATTCCTGCTATGAGCGGGGAAGCCTGTAGTTGTCATGAGCTGTACTGGAAATTCATCAGTCACTGAGGTTCTGCTTAATTATCGAGACGTGTGGGCTGAGGGAATACCATCACATACACATACACACACACACACACTCAGATAAACACGCACACTCAGGAACACTTAGCCATGTAAGGTTTGTTGGAAACTTGCATAATGACTTAATGACACTTCTTATATCTGGCACACACAACATCTCCTGCCCACACAAGGAACAAGAAGGTAGTGATGATATCTACTATGGCTATCATTAACTTGAATCATGTCTTTGTGACATTTATAACAGCTGACACATGCACACGCACACAAACACACGCACAGGGGAAACACTGTTCCCTGCATGAGGAGTGTGTCTGGTGTCTGTCAGCAGCAGTTTGCATTCCAGCCTTCTATGGAGAGAGAGAGAGAAAACTCAGAATCAGTGGAAAAAAGACACGGAGTAGATCAGATGGAGAAGTTCTGACTCACATGTGATAATTGCAGATGTGTAATATGAGTGTACAAGTGTCATTTTAACTTAAGTGGAAACCCTAATTGAATAGATAGTGGAACTGCCTGCAGCTGCATTTCTTCTAACGACCATTAGAGGCTGACTTAGAGATAGTCGTCCTGTGAACTTAATGACACAACATTTAATTCTCTTTGCTTTTCAAAACAGTCTGTGAGAGCATGTGATATTACACAGGACATCATTGTTTGTCAGTGAGGTATGAAAACAAAATGATTCATGTGACACTGGCTTGGGAGAGATCACAGTTTAAAGACGACTTAGTAAAAAGGAATCCATTCGTGTTCTCAATGCTTTGAATTCACTCGACCCAGTGGAGATGCCAGGACTAATTTATTTAATGTTTACTGAAGGTTGACTCAGAGTCAGCTCCAAATTAATGTCAAATGGTTAGTTGGTGTAGCTGCATTCTGTGAAGACAAATGACCAAACAGCCAAGCATAAACTTTCCAAACCTCAGTTCCAGCTGAAGAAAAGCAAACTAAAATCTGATGCTGCACCATTGGAATGGTGTATTATGTTGATGTTTGACCAAAAACAGACCTTTTTGACTTATGTCCAAAAAGTTCAGGCTTGGCTTCACCAGACCAAAACATTTCGCATTTCAAACTTTATTTTTGGAGACCTGATTTATGCTTTTACTAAATGTAGTTTAGCTTACATGTTTTTTTTGGTCAGGAAAGACCCCATGTTGCCTCTTAAAACAGCCAGGACAGATAAAAATCACAGGAGCTTGTTGTCACATGAAGGACACAACCAGGACCAGGATCAGCTCTTTTAATGGTGCTGTAGCCTCTTGGCAGCCTCCCTCGCCACAGTTTTTGTCCTTTCATCGATGCTGGACACATCCACTTCTTGGTAATGTCACTGTGGTGCCATATTTTCTCCACTTGTTTATGACTGTGCGCCATTGTTTATCTACTGACTCATACTTTTCAACAATGTGACCCTTTGATGCTTTGTCTGCCCTTTGTGGACCATGACTTCTGCTGTAAGATGCAACTATTAATCATCAATTGTTTGTTTGCATTGTATTGTTCAGTTCAATTATACATGTAAATGGATAACATAAGGAGGGAAATGTCCTGAAATAGATTATTTTGTACTCATTTTTGTTTTCCACCAGCAGGCTAAGCAGGCTGTCTATGTTGAGACACTGTCAAACTTTGTGTTTGTATCAGTGTGTCAGAATGAGCATATGTTTGGTTTTATAATAAAGTTTAATGACATAATATGCTGCAGATACTGCTTTTGCATTTAATTTATAGACTAGTAATGCTAACAGGTATAGAGAATTCAGTGCAGAGAACTCATCTTTTTTTCCCTGCCATAAACAGACTAGTTGAAGAACAAGTACAATTTCAGTAGAGTAATCTTTGCAGCCCTGGTGTCCTGGTGCATACGCTGTGCACACATTAGCTTTAGTGAGAAAATGGCTTCCCTTGTTCAAGAAAAACACCCACGTAGGCTGCCCTCTTACACAAAAATAGACTGACATGAATTTGCATGTCTTCTATAGACGACAAAGTCACGCCACACTTACACACACGTGTGCACAAGCATAAAAACTACCTGAAAAGCACTACAAGTACACACATACACACACACTAAATGGACACGGTGCATGGTCTGTGCTTATCAGGACAAAACTCAAAAGCAGCAGATAAATACACACCATGTTACACAATAGCTTATTCAACAGTAGCAGCCAGTGGAAGCATTAAATATGACACAGGGCATAGAGGCGAGAGAGGACGAGTGCTGCCACAGAGGTCTGTCTGTAATCCAATGGTGGAAAACACCATAATGATAACAACGCTAACAACCCTGTAAACCCTCGTCTGACTTGAGGCAGAACGAGATTTGAGAGACACATGAGACGATCTCATGAGCATGCTCAAATATTGTTAGTTTTAGATCAAAGTACATTTGGTGCTGTGATGAGTATTTGTGGAGTAGGATGTGTGTGTGCTTGAGAGAGAGAGAGAGTGTGTGTGTGTGTGTGTGTGTGTGAAATTGAGTCAAAATAAACTACAGTGCATGTGTGTATAGTGATGAAGAAAGATGTCACCCAGTGCAACAGTGTGACTCACCGATGTGTTTTAGAGGAATCAGGAAACATTCCCTGCTGGTTTGACTCTGCACATGGGATACACTGACTAAAATACAAACTGAGATATTACCAGGAGGAAGCTTGACTCATGACATGGTTAGCCTTGTTAGTGTAAAGACTGGAAACACTGTAAATGTCACGTCATACTTTGATTAAATAAAAATACTGATACAGAGCAGCTTGAATTCTCCATCCATCCATTGTCAGCCTCTTTTCTAGGTTCAGGTCAGATCAGGTGTCTCTCTCTCCTAGTAACTCTTTAAAACTGCTCCTGAGGGATCCCAAGACATTTTCAGACTGGGTCTACTCAAAGATCTCAATGAAAACTTTTACTGAAAAGTGCCCGGGAGACATTGTTCTCTCAGATGCACAAAACAACCTCTAGATACTTAGACATTCTCTTTCTAGATGTCTGAGCTCAGACGCACTGTGGAGGAAACTCATTCTAGTTGCTTTGATCTAAAATCTAATTTTTCAAGTCACTACCCAAAGCTCATGACTTCTTTACCATAATATTCCCATACGTCTGCCTCACTGCTGACACCGTACCAGTCCCTCTATGTCTAGACCCTTACTTTAAATCAGACACTGAGATGC
The DNA here is from genome assembly GCA_016801845.1 of Polydactylus sextarius. NCBI lineage: Eukaryota > Metazoa > Chordata > Actinopteri > Polynemidae > Polydactylus > Polydactylus sextarius. The sequence continues at coordinate 2,677,294 of CM028920.1, read as the reverse complement.
TTCAAATCCTTAGCTTGGCTGCAAAACTGCTTCAGTGCCCAGAAGGTCACAGTCTGATGGATCCAACAGAGCCACATCATCTGCTGACAACAGAAAGGTAGTTCTAGGGCCCACAAACTGGAGATAGTCTTCTCTCTGACTACACCTTTAAATCCTGTTCATGCACCCTACGGAAATGTAATTGACATTGTGCTGAATATACAAACTCTTACTCTGGCCACACAAGCACCAGTTAGTATGTAACAACAGCAACAGAGCCCCATATTCCTACAGTACTCCCACCAAGATCACCAATAGGGACCCGGTCTGAATTAATCTGATTCTGTTTGAATTTTGAAGTATCTAAATCCTAATCATAGTCATAAGTGATGACTACTGAATGTTCAGATCAGTGAGGAGATAAAGTAATTTCATCATTTTCAAAAACATAATAGATTAAGTCTATTTTTAAGAATATTCAGTAGCTTCAGTAGCACTGATGTGTGCTTCTGTCTTCCCTCACATCAAAGCGACATGGTGACACAGATGATTATATGACTCACTCAAAATCCCTTCACCAACATTTACATTATATTTAGTCAACTTGTTCACGTATTTAGTTGTTGAGGAACGATCTGTCTCTGTCTCTTTCCACAAACGTCTGTGCTAAAACAGTGAATATCTAACCAAAGCTGTTGAGCAGCTTCTGTTATATTGCTGCTGTGTATATAGCAGATCAGCTTGCTGGGTGTCAGTATGTGCTGTAGTACTGTGTGTGTGTGTGTGTGTGTGTGTGTGTGTTGGTGTTTGTAGGAGTCATATTCCAAGTACCCAGTGTGATACGACATCAGGGATTTTGAAGACACACACACACACACACACACACACTGACAGTGGGCAGGTCAGCGGAGGAGGGTTTAAAAGCTTGGCACACAGAGAGAGAGAGAGAATGTGGAGGAGGGTGAAGCGTCAGTGATGATGTAATCTGAGAAAAGCAGAGGGATGAGGGAAACAGAGAGGGAGACTCTTCACTATGATCACATACTGCTGTCAACAGAGGAGAACATTTACTATATTTTACATTCATTCACAGTAGACTAGTTTCTTTACACTGCTGTTACAAATATGTTTGTCTGTTTCATTAACTATTATCATTGTGGAGCTGCACAACAAAATACAGTCTGTAGGCTCTGTCTTGTATTGGCGCTCATCATGTGCAACAGCTAATACAGCTCTTAGAAAGAAGCTGCTCTTGCCTTCACAACCCTGCACCTGCATGAGGGTAGGGTGGAGAATAGTGTGTGACTGTGATGTAAAGGGCCTCTCAAGACATTGTTTAGTTGCCTGAGTAGATGATCTGAGTGAACGACTTCTAAGCTCTGTCGTCACAATCGTCTGTATGTATATAAACTACCTGCACAATTATTAGGCAAGTGAGTAATTTGACCTTATTGGTTTTGAATTGTTTTTTTCCTCCAATAAAATTGAATGCTGATTGTATTTAAGCTTTATCAGGTGATGTGTATTCATGTAATGAGGGAGAGTGTGGCCTAAAGTGAACAACGCACCATAGCTACAGCTTCTTTCCCTCAGACAAAATTGTAAAATGTCTTTCAGAGGGATGCAGCACTTTTAAAGCAGCTAAGCTACTGAGGTGTGATCACCGAACAATCAAACATTTTGTTGAAAAGAGTCAACAGGGGTGCAAGGAGCAAAAAGCTGCTAAAACTGCTAAAGACTTAAGAATTAAATGTGAAGCTGCCAGGAACCCATTATCCTCCAGCGCTGCTACATTCCAAAAATGCAACCTGTTCAATGCTCAGAGACATGGCCCACATTAGGAAGACTGAAACACGACCACCACTGTCCAAGACTCATACGTTGAAATGTCAAAAATGGGCCAAGAAATCTGAGGACAGAATTTTTGAAGGTTTTCTGAACAGATTAAATCAGATCCATGGTTGGATCACTAAATGACACAGAACTCCACTTCAAGGTGGAGGTGGGGTACTGGGATCAGCTGCTATTATTAAGGATGAGCTAGTTGGACCTTTTCAGGTTGAAGATGGTCCAACTAGCTCATCTTATAGAGAAGGGCACAGTTCTATATACCACAATCAGTTATTGATGAAACTGTCACACATATCTCTGTAACTAATAGGTCTGTATATATAAACATCCACACTCACAGTTACTTATTCACTGTGCTATATAATAAATCGATAAAACAATATGCGGGAGCCATACATTGTAATGCCAGATACCCATTATTCAATTATTAATATATAGTTACTTAAATGTATAGGGATAAAATGTGTTTAAAATAAATCATCAAACTATATAATTTGAACCAGACTACCCAGCAGCACAATGTCCAAGTGTTTTCACATTAAAAAGCATCAGCTACTGAACACAAACTGATGCAGCTGCATCACTGGTGAGCACATACAGGAAGTGTCACTCTGTCAAGTGAAGATGTTGAAAACTAAGGCCTGATGAATATTAGCATCACGTCCTTCTCTCAGATGAAACCAAAATAGATTTGGATCAGATGGGGTCCAGCATGTTTGATGAGAACCTGGCCAGGACCACCACAGTGACTACACAGTGACTGCCTGTGAAACAGGGAGGTGAGGTAGAGGCTGCGTGAGTGCAAAAACTAGAGGGAAGGGGAATTTATAAATGGCAGTATGGATGGACGTTTGAATGTCATTTTATTCATTTTTTTATATAGCACCAAATCACAATATACATGCATGTCTCTTCTCAGTAAATCCCCAGCAAGACAAAAGACATTTAAATCACAGCTACCACTTGGTCCAGCTGCCCAGAAAACCGCCTGCAAGAATTACCATCTTCACATGCTTGAGGGCTGTGTGTGTGTGTCTCCTGTGAGCTGTGCTTTGGGGGACTGGATGGGAAATTTAAGAAAAACTGTAATTTCAGGGCACTTGACAAAATACAGTTAAGACCAAAACCCAGCAGTTAGCACAATAACTAAAAAAAAAAAATGGAGAGGAACAATGGAGCAGAGCTTATCTTAGGGCTGTCTGCCTCAACCAGATCCTATGATCTGTGTTAAACTGGTAACACAGATCATAGGATCCAATCAGTCACTAATGCACTAGGTGCATTGACTTTTAGTGCAGTTAGTTTTTTTTTATTATTTTTATTTTTTATTATTATTATTATGCACATTGTGGTATAATGAGTCATATATTTCTGTTTTTCAAATACGTCAGATTAATTCTTCTTGGTTGGTTGTTGAATAATAACCACATTAAATGGCCATAATAACCTCATATTTTAATATTAACCTCAGATTTTGTTGTATACATCTGCCATGTTCATGTAAAGGCTAAAATCTGATCCAGATAAGTTGGTAACCATTGTAATGTGTGAGTTTTCAATTCATCCTGTTTGTCATTATTCAACACATGGTTTGATTTACAGTGTACACACAAGAAGCACTAAAGTGCTACGTGTTTCCCTACATGAATACTCATGATGAACAAAAATGGCTTCAGACTAATTAAATAAATGCTTATTACAGTAGATGAGGTCTGGGCAGTGATGAGTTTATGGAAATATTGGAATTAAATGATAGTTTTGTTCTGGGGATGTGTGAACTCTTCGTGTCTGACTCACGCTGTGAAGTACAAGGCACTGTGGTTACAGATCCATCTGATCTGTTTCGATTCATTAAATTTAGAATTTTAAACAGACGTTAATGTGTTGGGATTTGTGTTTCCAACCTGAGGCTGTGCATATTACAGACAAGGACAACATAATTGCTGAGTTATGTATTTGTATGTGCATAATGTTTCATTATGTTCTCAGTATTCACCATTTGTCACTTTGCAGGTTTGTGGCTATAAAAGGAATTAAAGGAGAAGCAGAGGGAAACAACCTGCCTTTTGCTAAGCACTGGTTGTTTCATCTGGTGACTTGATTTCTTATTGTTCTTATTTATTAGCTTGGCTGAAGGTTGCAGGTAATGCAGTGTTCCAGTTCTGTCCAGGGCTACTGCAGCTGAACAGCTGCTCTGACAGTTCATTTTCCTGCTGTTGTCTTGCTGTGGCATATTATTATGTTATCCTCTCTGGTTGAGCTACAGAGAATGCCATAACAGCTAACTGAATTTGCCTTTGTTTTTAAGTCATTCAGTGCTGTACATATTTAAAATGTTCAAAGATGCAGTGACAAGTAGCCGGTGGATGGAAACTATCTGTACCAGCTACAAGACAGTCAGAAAAGCCCGACTACAGCCATGAACAGAGAACCACAATAGTTCTGCCATGATGAAATTAAAACTGCAGTACCTGTCTTCAGGTTGTTTAAAGAAGGGACAGACTTTCTTTTGGCAATATTTCACATCAGAGTTTATCTGCTAATCAAATTTTAATGCTGAGTCATTGTGCTTACAGAGGATAGAGCCAATAGGGAGCCTAAACAGTACAATGAAAATAAAATGGTCTTCCAGCAGTGCCAGAGGCAGATGAGCAAAGGAGGCTCCTGGTTTTAACAAAGAGTCCTAGACTGCCTAGATAAAGGATTCACCCTTTTGAATGTACAACCTTTTTATTTTATCCTTCAAGTCAGTATTTAGTAGAAGCACCCGGGGCATCACTCAGTAAATAGGTCTCAATCAGGCTTGTACATCTGGACACTGTGTTACTCCATTCTCCTTAGAAAAATTGCTCAAGCTCTTTCAGGTTGCACCTAGATCTGGCATGAACAGCCTTTTCAAGTTCAGCCAAGAGCATTGGATGAAGCTGTGGGCTTTGATTCAGCCACTCACCAAAACATTCACCTTGTTTTCTTTAAACCATTTCTGTGGAGCTTTCACTGTTTGCTTTGGGTCATTGTCTGGCTGAAAAATAAATCTCCCGAGCTGCAGTTCTCTTGCAGACTGAATGAGATTGTCCTCCAGGATTTGTCTAGATTTTGCTGCATTCATTTAACGCTCTCTACCTTTAAAAGCCTGCTGCTGAGTAGCATCCCCATAGCATGATGCTGCCACCTTCATGATCATGCTAGGGGCAGTGTGTTTGAGATGAAGTGCAGTGTTCGGTGTCTCCCCCCCGCCCCCCAAAAAAAATGTCTAAACGGATGCCAAAAACCTAAATTTTGGTCTCATTTGACCAAATGATCTTCTTCTCGTTGATTATAATCACCTGATGCTGAGAAATCCCCTTAAACCATCAAAGTTTAAACCAACAAAACGTCTCCATCATGAGTGCAGAGTCCAGTCTGGATGTTTCAATAGATGTTTAATTAAATTATGTGTTTACATAGCATGGGGAGGAACTGAACCTTACTTTGGAGTGAATAGTTCACTGTGTGTTGAATGAAGAGACGCTGAGATGAGGAGCAGAGAGAATGGACCACTCTGTGAGCATGAAGTCACCGCTCTGCTGGAAAGATACAAGGTTGGTAATCTGACAGACAGTTACCCATTATCCTCCATTATTTGAAAAAAAAAAAAGTGAAATAAGTGCCACACAATTTCAGTACAGTTTTCACTGTTCCTCAATTTAAAATACCAAATAAGAAAGAACCAATACTAATGGATCCATGTCAGCTTCCTGCGCAGGTCAGGTGAGGGGTGACAGTGAGTCAAAAAGGTGTCCTGGTGTTTCTCTCCCTAGATACACTTCTCAGTGTCACCTCTAGAGTACTGTAGTGCTCCAATGCTAGATGAGAGCTAAGTATTCTCTGCAGTGTGTTCAGATTTACCCTGAGGTCTCCTGCCACTTGGACATGCCCAGAATATTCCTGATGGTACCAAAGATGTGTCCTAATCAGATCCACCATAAGGAGTCAACTTAGCATCTCTATTCAGAGCCTCCTCCAGATATCTCAGCTCTTTGTCTTGACTCTAAAGTTGGATATTAGGCATAAATATCAAGATATGACATTTTTGTAATGCATACTGACCTATTTTTGGTTGCTAGCAACAATCTGTATTTTATTTAAATAATTTTATTTTTAAAATGCTCTTTATTTTACTTTTACATTAGTGTTTACTTATGTGCTAAAGCGCTCAGTGCTAACTAAGTGTATAATGGGTTTTGACAAAAGTGAAAACAATAATGCTTTAAATGTCATGTCCAGTCCGTGGATTTCCCACTGACGCGACACCACTTCACATTGCGACAGTGTCCAGCTGGCTCCGGCACGACCACACTAATTCACAGTTGACAGCAGGATTTGTAGGATTTTGACTTTGACCATACAACTGCTGCCAACATTTCTCTGACAGTAATAATACATCAACACACACACACACACACACACACACAAACTCCTGGCTTTATCCCATATGTCTCTGTAATTACAACAACAGAGCAGCGCTGCCTGCCTCATACTAAGCCAGGCTACAAGAAGGATGTTGATACTGACGAGAGGATGCTGGCAGCTGGACAGTTAGAGCCACAGCTTTACCACTGCACATTGGAATGTGGACGAAGACCTATGGGTGAGGTTCACAATGTACAGACCGAAAATACACTATTTAAGGCAAATTTGATTTAAAGACCATACCTCTATAGTATTCAGGTCTTCAGGCTGATAATGGTTGGTCTGTCCAGGAGAAGACACTGTATCTCCTCAATAACTGTGGACACTGCACAGTTGCAACAAGTGCACACTGAATTAGATGCAGTTGTCACTACTCTTTGTCTTATTTTGTCATCTCTGGTAAAATCTCTAAACACCCTAGAGATCCCAGATAGTTTTGATTTTCATGATGAAATTACTTTATAGTGAGTGTAGCTGATTGTACTGAAGCCAGCATGGCAGCATAACAACCAGAACATTAGACATCCCCACAGGGATTAGTGGGAGTGCACAGGGAGGAAGCAAAGGAACAAGGAAAAAAGCTGCTTTCGACTGCCCTTCATCCTGAGCAACATGAGATAAGTGGACAATATTTCACAAAGACACGGCAACAGGAAGATACTGTAGATCCCATCACTTCTATCAACAGCTTTTAGCACAACACTTCAGTAACAAATACAAAAGCAGAAAAAAGCCATTTTATTAACAAAAAATGAAGCAACCTTGGCCCCATTAATGTCTGAAATGTTCCTACAGCCAAGACACTCAACATCCTCCATAGTTACCCAAGGAGTTCAGCATTTGTGCATTTTTATATTTAAATATTTTGTGTTAGATATAAATTACTACGAAATATTAATAATATCAATTTGAAATTATTTTTCTTTAGTGTGTTTATTTTTTCTTCAGTGTGATAGTGAAAGTAGATGCAGCACAGCGCCTGGCCTGGATCTGAATCTGGGCCTCTGCAGGTACACACTTTACCAGATGATCTACGTCTGTGGCCCTGGAGCCTTTATTTTTAGATTTATTTACTTTTCTTTACACTGTGTGTTGTGAAGTTGTAACAAAGCAATTTCCCTGTAAAGATCAATACAGTTTTTGTGACTGTGATTCTGTGGTAATGATTTTCGTGCTCTTCAGAGGATGATAATGATGATTTTTGCTAACACCTGTCGTCTATCAGCTGGGCTCCTCAACTGGGCAGTTTAAGCTCATCAGAGATATATCAGTATCAACACGTCAAACCACAACTAAGCATAGACAGCCGCATTAGCAGTGTAATGAGTTTAACACGAACACCAGCACGTTAACTTCTAAAGGAGAGGTTGGGCTGATTTTATTTATTATTTTATTTGCTCATAAAATACTGTATTGGATAAATAAAGTGTTCAACTGAGAATGGAGCTTGAGAAAAAGTCTAATTCATCTTGAGCGGAACAAACATTTCCACAACAATCTAAACAATAGTTGTTGAGACATTTCACAAAAACTACAACCTCATACTGGCGTATCCATTAAGGTTCTTGTATGTTGTTTTGTTTATTCCATCCCACTTTCTTTTTCACCTCTCACTTTCTGACAGTAAAACGGTAAATAGCCTTCATCCTTGTCTTTTCTAGACTGAGCTGGATTTTTTAACATGTGTCTATCTGCAGCCCTCCCCAGGACAACAGTACAATCACCAGTGGGCAGTCAAGGACAAGGACACTGCAGAGGAAACACGATTTTCTACATTAAAAGAGAAAACTACAAATTAAACCTACATTTAAAACAAAAAACAACTAGCTAACATTACTACTCTGTATGTTTACCGTATGGAATATGGACTGCAGTGAAAGGTTAATGATGCGACTGAGGAATGTTGATGAGGTTCATTATCATCACCCTTGATGATAATGATGGGCTCTCATACATGAATGAGTATTGTGAGCCTGGAGGTCTGAAGTGGTCCCATCAGTATCCTTTGGTGTACAAGTTGCGGTTAAGTGCATATGACTTCAGGGCAGTGTCTACTATCGTGAGCCTGATTCATACTGAACTCACAAAAATAGCATTTTTGACTAACGCTACTCGGACAGAACAAAGCCTTGCTTCAAAGTCTACTTCCTGTTTTACATTCCTGGAGTTTTAAGCTCATCTGTTTGTTACTTGACCACTGAATCTGTCTGATGAAGACGAGTAACAAGACAAGTGAGATAGTTGAAAGCACCAAAAAATGTGTTACAATGTGCTCCGTCACATTAGTGTAGTTGAAGTGTCAATAAAGTTACAGAGTTATTGAACTATTTATTTTAAAATCTAAATGAAATCATAACTAATAACTAATTTTAGGCTTGGTAACTGTGTCTGGAAGTCACAAGTTTTCTGATGTGGATGAGGATTTGCCTTTTAAAAACATTGTGCTAATTTGTGTCAGCAAGTATCAATTCAATTAAATTACATTGCTGTGTATAATTTCCTGTGTTATCCAACCCAACCGGCAGAAATCTCTCAGCGTTTCTTAGTGTCATTAATCTTTCACTTAATAATCTCAGATACAAAATATGAGAATTTATGTTCCACTATATATCCACTTCTTACTTACATTCAGCACCAGTCACTGTATATGTCCGCTGTGCATTATTCATATACAGTAGGAAGATCAATATACTATGATCACAGTCAGCCCACACACCTAAGGCCTGAAGTTGAGGCAGAGGACAGAGACCAGAGATTTCACAGAGACATCTGAACCTGTGTTTCATCAGCTGCTCATCTGTCTAAATGTTGTCACCTGTTCTGTATAAACAACACAGGCAGGATCACGTTTCATTTATCACATGCACACACTGTATTGTGCGCTTTATGAGTGTCCTCCTCTTTGTTGGCATCTTTCATTGCTAAGTTCACAACGACACACACACACACACACACACACACTGCTCAGCTCTGGTATAGATGCACAAGATAGCCTGCGAAACATATTGCTTTACAAATATCAAACCATAATAGAAATTATAATCTATACAAACTTGGTGCTATGCTTCGTTTCCTTTATAATTCTTCTTTGTAATCAGGATGCATTTGATCTATGATCTATGTTGTCTGTTACATCATTTACCAAATATAGCACTGTCAACTGTCAAAAGCATTAACAATTAATGTTATATTAATCTATTAATCTAAATGAATGAATGAATTAATCTAAATAAACAAAGAATTACTAAGCCTCAAGGGTCAGATCACACAATGGCACAGTGAGAAACTGAGTAAAAAAACAACAGTATTTTAATTATATTGTACTTGAAACTAAACAATGTTACATTGATTGAAATGTGTTCAGATGATAACACAATAAGTCAATTACTGTGTTTTTGAGTGTGATTTAAAAAGGCAAAAAAAAAGGCAGTAAATAATTTTTAAAAACTTGAAACCTGAACATGGACAACAAGCAGCAACTTTTCTTTACAGTATTTGCATCAATAAATCTGAAATTTCTCCACTGTGGGACATATTGAAAGAATGTGAAGTTGAAGTTGAATAATAGTGATCCAGTGGTGAGACCAACAGGAGCCGGTCCGTCCTCCTGTCTCTTACCTACTGTTACATAATACTTGGAAATTAGAGAGAAATCAATTTAATGCCCTTTCATATTCATATTCATTTTCAAACATGACGTCTGTGGTAACAAAGCTGTCATGACGCTAGCTGCTTTAAATCCTGCTCGCTGAATGTGCTGTCTTCCTGTTGGCTGTGGCTGAGGTTCAGCTGTGCTCAAGTGAGTGGGAGAGAGCAGTCAACTGCAGAGCAGCCTAACTGAAACATTAACCGACTGCACTATCCTCAGCATATGTGATAATGCCATGCTATTCCGCCTCATGTTTTTAGTTCAATGATGTATCCGAGCATCAGGCTGCACATCAGGGTCTGTTCAGTCCTGCCTTTTCCTGAACGCTGCAATTTACAACCAGAAAAAATGCATAAAGGATGTTCATGTTAGGATGATGTGATGGAAAAGGAATAATGAAATTATTATTGCTTTCATTGTGTAAAAGAATGAAGAAGGAAGTTGTGTCTCTGGGTAGTTTTCACCAGGTGGTAGGGAATGGTAATGGTAGAATTACTTAACTTAGGTAACTGTGGAAACTCCAGCCAGACAAAGAAAAAGACCCAGTTATCGGTTGTCAGAGAAGGCAAAGAAGGTGAAAACAGAGAGAGACAGACACAGAAGTAAAAGGAACCAAGAGCCATGGGCTGGTACAGAAATTCTTAGTTGGGACTAATTTTACAAATTTTACTTAAATCATCTACCTGGGAAATTTGTCCCAGTGAGGAGAAATGGAGAGATCTCATTATTTTATCATATCTATATCATTGGTAAGCAAAAAATGTGCTGCTTATGTTTAAAACTGGTCGATTTACTGTGCCTTTGTCACAGCGATGAGGTCAATGAGGTTTCTGGTTCATTTGGGATTCTCAGTTTCTTGCTCTTTAGTATGCTGTTTTTGGTACTGCTAATAGTCAGAAACAAACATCTATGATTCACTGTCTGTTTGATAAACACAAAGAACACCTTTCCTGGCAGTGATGGCAGTGAGGAAATTTGCGATTCGTCTTCACAGAAGCTACAGCAACATCGATAACAATGGGGTCGGGGTTACATGTAGGGCTTGTGTTAATGAGAGATTAATGAGTCTGGTCCTTCACAAAGGACAGAAATAAGTTAGTGATAATGAAACTCAACACTTCCTGTGTGGCCAAGGGTCAGCATTGGCAACTGGTCTGCGGCTACGCAGCACCATACACTGCAAACTGCAACACACATGCATCAATGATGCATGACCCTGATGCTGGTTCACCAGTTTTCCTTCCTTAGACCACTTTTGGTACTGACCACTGCAGTCCTTAAAATCCAACAGGAGCTGCACTGTTAGAGAAGCTCTGCCCCAGTTGTCGGCCATAACTGCCCTTCAAATCAAAGTTATTCACGTCCTCACAGCCTTGCACATTTTTCCTGCTTCCAACGTCAAATTCCAAGACAAAATATTCATTTAGTGCCTAATATATCCCACCCACTGACACTGTAAAAAGATACTTCATGTCATTCATTCACCTGTCAGTGGCATAATGTTATGGTAGATCAGCGTATAGGGACAATAAAATAGGCCCCATCATGGAGCCCTGTGGTACTCCACAGAATGTGTGTGCATATGAAGATGGCACATTATTAATTTTACCAGAGTTTTTGAGTTCAGATCAGGTCAGGATCAGATCAGTCAGAAAGCAGTAATATGGTTGCAGTGATGGGAATGCTTCCTGTTAGTATTTCTGCTAGTTATTTATAAAGGCATATTGGCAGGTGTAGGAGTATAGGGTGGACACTGACCATGAACTTCCTCCTCCAGACCACATGTCCGCAATATACTGTTCAGTTGGTGTGTGAATGTGACGTTCTGTGTGAATGTGATCTGCAGTGTAAAGTGCATTGAGTGGTCACATGAAGACTAGAAAAGTGCCACATAAATGCAGTCCATTTACCATTTAATAAGTCCTAACAACGCTCAGTAGTGCAGTGGTTAACTCTGTCGTTTAACACTGTGGGTTTGAACCAAGGTCTGTGGGTTTTCTCCAGATACTACCCACAGCACAAAGAACTGCAGATTAATTAGTGACTCTACATTGCCTGTGAATGTTTGTCTATGTTGGTCCGGTGATAGACTGAAGACCTGTCCACATACACACACACACACACACACACATCCACCCACACATTCTCTCTCCCATGAGCCTCAAAGGTATATATAATGGATGAGCCCACAAGCTTTTATCCAGGTTGTTCTCCATTATCTCCACAGTACTATTCACTCTGCTGCCATTTCTTCTGAGCTCTATCATATATGGGACACTTCGCATGAAGTTAAGACTTTACAGAGTTTGGTTGTGTCTTTGAGAGGCCGCAGTCCACCTCTGGGACCAGCGCAAAATACAGCACTGCAGCAGCAACCTGTCAGTGTGCATTGGGGCTGTGCCATAGGTAGGTCTCCTCGAAAAATAGGCTGCCCATGCAGCCAACCATCCATCCACAGCATACAACAGCAATGATATATGAGGCACAGCACAGAGCCCATTATTCAAACTCTTTGCATGCTCCACTCTCCCTGACACACACACACACACACACGCTCACCTGCTCAACTCACAGTATGTAGGTTGCTGTGACGAATGCTAAGGGTCACAGCACAGAAAAAAGGACAACTTTATCCTACTTTTCTCTGAAGAAGCAGGACAACAAGCGCAACCACTTTAGTGTGTTTAACAGGCTCCTGCGAAAAGGCTACAACACTCTGGGAAGACTGATCCAACCTTCAGCTTATCAATGGTACTATCTGTCCAAATGAAAATAAAACCAAATGAGCTGGTGCAGATTTGCTATGAACTTTAAATATAGCATATGATCTACTTTTCATTTTAGTTGGGTCAGCAACCTCTAACTTCCAAAATTAAATGCAATGTATTAAAAAATGTCTGTGATCCACCAACATGATAAAAGAAACTCTTCGTCTGTGAAACTGATGACAGTACACCTCCAGCTACAAACAAAGTCAGTTATTATGCTTTGTAGTAGAAGGTGAATCTATGATGATTTCATATCTGTGAATATTCAAAATTTGCAGTTAATGCACATGTGTAACAGGCCGCACAAAGCAGATTAAAAAATCCAGATGGTAGAACTTTGCTTGTGTGCTTGATGAGCAATTTTCATTCAAATGTGCACAATTGGAAATCTGGTATCCACATCCAATAAAATGTCTTGAAGTGATCTTTTGTCTTCATTGTGTAATTGCAGCCAGGATTACTGATTAATATCCAAGGGGTCGAATATTTTTACAGCCACTGTATGAATGTGGCAGTTCATCCAATTGCTGATGAAATATTAAACTTGGATTGAAGAATGCTGACCTCATGGTGGTGCTGGAGGAAAAGAGAGAGGATTGCACAAATCAAATCTTTGAATGTCCATTTCACAGCAGTGGTCAAGATACAGAAACCAACAAGACTGGGTCAATACCAGTAAAATGTTCAAGTAATATTCATGACAGAATGTAGCCTCCTGGGTTTGACTGATATGAGATCTTCTGCCGTTTTTCACAGGTCGCTCTTTGTCCACGCGTTCCACTGGACTGAATTCACTACGTCCTGTCTAATACAGTGGCCGGAGGTGCAAACCAAGATCACAAAATGTGAAACTCTTTTACAAAGCTTGACACAAATTTACATTTCAGAAAACATTTTTACATATCATAAAACAAAATGACATTACCATAACACATGTACAAGTCCTGAAAAAAATTTACATTTCAAAAAACAAATTAACAAGACACAAAATACTTTTACAAACGGCAAAATACATTTAGAGGCGAAACACTTTTACAAGTCCAGAAACAAATTTACAAATATCAACCATCAACCGGAAAGGGAATGTACCAACTCCAGGGTTGAACCGGAAGTGATAACAGGGAACAGCCAATACGAGTCCATGAACTCTATCAACGAAAACCCGTATTGGCTGTTCCCTGTTATCACTTATGGTAATGTCATTTTGTTTTATGATATAATAAAAATGATATATAATAAAATGATATATATTATGATATATAAAAATGTTTTCTAAAATGTAAATTTATCTCAATCTTTGTAAGTGTTTCACATGTTGTAATCTTGGTTTGCACCTCCCAGCCACCGTAGTCCAAGTCCACACCAAACATACTGGACCCTGCCGGATCCCAAAAAATGTATTTTGACTTCCTTCGTGCAGTCCACATTCATCAGGCCTCATCACTTTAATCTTGCAGTGCTGTACTGAGCGATGCTTTTCTTCCTGGACACCTTCCACAGAGGTCAACTTCATGCAGAGTTCTTCGCAGTGACTGATCAGTCACTGAGACTTGGCCACTGTCCTGTCTGACACTGACAGTGTGGCTGTGCCTGCACCTCCTAACCACTGCTGCAGCTGTGATTCAGCTTATCTTCAGGAGCCTTCTGATGCTCCTGTACTCTCTCTCTATCTTTATGAAGTCTGACAGTCTGGTTTCTTAATGTCCAGGGAGTTCTTCGTCATACGGAGCCTTTTTGTACACAGCCCAGACCAGGACTGAAGAAGCTGTTGGTGGTTGCAGGTTGTACTTTGTGGCTATATTTTCGATGCATCTGTCTGTCTGTTTTTATATAAAAGATCAAACACACTTCAATATATAGCCATTATTATAAGATGGTAGAATTTAGAATCATTTTATATTTCAGTGATAGCATTTGAGGGTATTTGCACTTTTGTTGTTTGTAGTGCACCAACCAACCAGCTCTACATCCCCAGGGGCAGGGGGTGCCACTGATGCTGCAGCCCAGTGGGATTTGTCCCAGTATGGTCTATGGCCAGACCACACACCTTCATGCTGCATGTGCACAATACGCCGACAGTCAGATTTTTATTACCTACAGGCATTCTCACTTTGTTTATGTTGCTACGCGACTGTGTGAACTCCTGTATATATTATTTAAAATTAAAAGTGCTTGTCAAATAACTGCGACATCGCAACAGTACTGATAAGCAAAATGTATATAGAGAAAACTCATCTGCTTTGATCTGGTTTCGTTTTTCTCCTTAGCTCTGATCCTTCCCTCCTCTACCCTCCTTTCTTCCCATCCACTCTGCACTAGCACATTCCGCTATGATCAATCAGATTACATAAGAGCACTGCAGTGAGAAGCAGTGAGGAAGAGAGAAAACACAGAGCAGTGAGAGGTGCCATCCCATCTCGCTCCTTCTCTTTTACACTCACTACTAATCATATCTGTCTTTCCCACACACACACACACACACAATCCAGCAGACACCTGATCCTATGTGGAAGTGTGCACACTGCAGTAAGGGTCAGACAGAGGTGGTTTTCTTCAAAAGTACAAAAAAAAAAAAAAATGAAATCTTGAAAAGGGAGAAAAGCGAGACTTTCTGTGCTCCAGAGAAACACTATGAAATATCTGGAGGGTTTGTGGAGCTGTCATTGAAAGCCACAGATCACAGTATGCACTGATGACGTCATGATGTGCATGATTACATGTATGATTCTGTCTTTTATTGATCTGAAATGTGAGATATTGTGTTTAACTAACTAAATAACTAAACCAAGGAAAAATATCACTGAAATGATCAGAAATCAGTTAGTTTTCACACAGTTGGTCGTACAGCCCCTGGTCAAAATGATCACCATCCTTGACTTACAAATTAATGACTCGGAAAGAAAAATTAACCAATTATGTATTACTGCAATACTTAGATAACATGTCCAGTCTTACTGAACAAAAGAAAGACACAGCATGACCTGAACTATGTGATGAATAATGTTTTTCTGACATTTTAGTCCAGATTAAAGTTTGTCATCTCATTACTGAGACATTGCGACAGACAGATAGATGGACAAGCATCACAAAAACATAATGCCTCTGGCTGTGGCTGTTGTCGACAAAGAGACAAATATTTCAGCCCTGGTCTTTCTCCTCCTGACAGGTGGGTAACATTAATGAAGTAGCATGAGAGTTGTGAGTATCACTGTCTGGAGCTGGTGTGCTAATGATGGGAAACCATCGTGTCCTCTCTGCATGTTAGCTTAGCAGCAGTAACTGTAGAGACAGTTTGGTCTTGTTTGCTTGTTATTACAGTGTTTGTCTGTACAACTTCTGAGGAGATTCATGCAACCTGTTTCAGTGAAATGCTGCACTGTGGTATCAGTGGTGCAGGGCCTGTTTCACTGAGTTTGGAGAAACAACTTGTTTTTCTTCTCATTTCCTTCTATTTGCTACAAGGGTTTTTCCATCTCTTTGAGTGCTGTAAACATGAAGTGTAATTTGAGAGTGGCACTTTATTCATGACATGTGGGAACAATACATCTAAAGTAAAAGTTCATTTGCAGGCTTTTGGAGCTTTCAACCAATTTCCATGATCCTCATTCAAACCAATACCCAAGACTGTCTTTGAACAGAAGGTTAACTTTCACATCACATACACGACTGATAAGTTCCATTCTAAAGTTACGGTGGAGGTTGCTACCTTTGTGCTTGTGCTAAGCATCCATAGGTATAGTAATAAACTGGTTTTCAACCAGACTCAGGCAGCTGCACCAAGCCGAGGAGAAGACCTACAGCAATGAAAACCATGTTCTGCACAACCAAGCCTGATGAAGTAGCAAAGAGGAACTTCATGAAAACATTTGGAAGACAGTTTCTCAACCAACAACCCTGCATCAGTATAGGGAACACTGCAGGACATCATCTGCTACAAGAGACCACCTACCCCTTTCCACTGGGAACTAAATGACTGATACACATCAACACCCATCACAGATCTAACTGCAATTTACAAACCAACCACCACTCTCCCCATCTAACCTCCATTCAGGATGTGTCAGCTCAGTGTGATACTCCCATCTGTGCTGTCCAACTCACACACCAGTCTCTGGACAAATCTTCAACAAATCATGATTTACCAGGAAATTACCAGGACTAAATGACTATGGGCCCACCAACATGACAGACAGGAGGCAGCAGGTGAAGCAGAGGAAAATTACATCCATGACATGAAATGAATACTATTACATCATTGAGCACACAGCACATCATGCATATAACGAAATTACACTCTGCTTTTAACCCATCACCTAAGTGAGCAGGAGGCAGCCTGGACGGTGCCCGGGGAGCGTGTGCAGGGATGGTACCTTGGCGGATTCAAACCTGGGGGACCCAAGTCCGCTTCCATAGCCAACAGGCCACCACTGCCACCACTGCCCTGCTGGGCAAACAGCAATATAGGTTAACAAGGTTACATACTTCCCCCACTGTTCGTCTCTATGTACACAAAAGAGACAAGAGCCCTCTGTTAAGCTCCTGAAGTTTGCAGATGACACAGTGGTAATCAGCCCCATTTGAGATGGTGGCAAGTCTGTGTACAGATGGGAGTTGTACAGTTGGTCCTCTGGTGCAGTCAGTTTAAGCTGAACAAGCTCAAAACTGTGGATAAGACTGTAGAGACTTCAGCGCTACAGTGGAGCTGTCCACTGCCCCATCAGTGTCCACAGCAGCAGTCTCCACCATGGACACATTCTGCTTTGTGAGATCCACATTCTCCCAGGACATGAGGTGGATCTTCAACATCACCTCCACCAAGAAGGTGCAGCAGAAGATGTAATTTCTGTATCAGCTCAGGAAGCGTTGTCACCTGCAGCAACAGCTGCTGATTCATTTCTACAGTGTCACCATCTAGTTCTCTTTCCCCTGCTCATCCATGATCACCTGGTTTGGGTCAGCTAACAATTGGACAAGAACAGACCACAACAGACCATCAAGACTACAGAAATAATCACTGGTGCCAACCTATCCTCCATTCAGGGTTTGCATACCTCAACACTGAAGAAAGAAGCATCACTGCAGACCCCTCACACTCTGAACACAAGAGAACTGGACACCAAAACAATCAGACACAAGTCTAGAACCAGAAAACCAAACAGTGGCTCTACATGGAGGTCTGGAGGTCTGTTTTAAGTTACCCGAAGGCCACTGTTTATTCTACATGCTGGGAAGTGCAGGGAGAAGCTTGATGGCATACATTAAACCTTAAACCATTAAAGCATTAAAACAATATGTGTGATGTGCAGACAGAACGACAAACACTCGGTCAGTTGTGCATTGAGACACCTAAGTACATGTAGTTTGTGGACTATAATATCCAAATACTTGACATTTGCGTTGGCTATAACTGGAGGCTACAGTCTGTCAAACAGGAAAACATTTATTGTGTGCTGAATTTTTTGACTTAGACTTATATTCAGTGTACATCAGTGGTGAGAGACTCTGGGGAGGAAATGTGGAGAAAAGTGTGTTTCAGTCAGCCATATTGATTGGTGCGCTGCTCTTGGCTGACAAGGGGAGCCTGAAAACTCACCCAAGTGGCACCAGGTGGGTTTGGACACATAATCTCCCTTTATTAAAACACCCTCTTCACTTTGGACCCGTTTAGTTGTACCTTGTAATCAGGAGGATTGGACGATTGTGTGATGCTCACAATGTTCACGTCAGAGCTGAACAAAACCTTCATTCCCTGTTGAAACTCTGACTCATGCCTCTGTCCTCTGTTCATTCTTTTGAACTCCTGGTAAAGGTCACCTTCAAAGCACACAACCCACCAGCACACACACACACACACAGAGAGAGAGAGAGAGAGAGAGAAACACACTCACATACTCTCTCTTTTCTTTTCTTTTTCTAGCGCACACATAATACTTGTTAGTAGGAAACGTCTTTGAAGGTTCATTGTTGGTTTGAATCGGCAACACAAGACTGAGACAGTAAAATAAGAACAACTCCCAGAGAGCTTTGCGCTACAAAATATCTAACCAGTGTTGATGCTCAAATTCTGTTCTTACATTAAGCTTTTATCGTCGTGAGCATCACTGTCTTCCCAAAGTGCAAATGAGTCTTGAAACAAAAATTTGTTATACACAATATGAGCTCTGAAGATGAAATCTGTAAAATACCCTTAATGACATCTAAATCTAATTTAAAAACTTGCGGTATGAATTACTGTTTACTTAAATTATTACTGAGTTTTGGTTCATAAAAATTTTCATCTGAAATTTGAATAATAGGTAAAGTTTAAAACACAGCATCACAAGAAAGGCAGAGTCACCTGCCAGTAACAACAACAGATAAACACAGAGGCTGTAAAAGACATCACTGACCTGTACCTTTTCCTAATATTAATTATGAATCCACCAACCAGCCTCTCTGTCTCATTTGAATTATTCAGCAGTGGTATATGCTGTTTAATTGAGTCTGACCACACCTAAAGAAGAGGACCACTCTGGTGATTGACTCTGTGTGCGACTGTGGGGGATTAGCTGAGGTGGGAAACATAGCGATGCATCACACAGAGAGGTGATGCTCAAAGCTAATCGCTGGGAAATAGCTGAACCAATCACAGTGACGCATGACAACAACAGCTCAATAAATCCAGGAAGTCATATTTTTGTCTGAACGCTGCCAAATGCAGCAATTTCAACAAACAGCACCTGGAATTTGTTATTTATCCATTTCAACCCAACACAGTCTGTGTGTGTTGGGTTGGATGGAAGCTGCTCTGGGAATTTTTGTATGTGCTATTTACTATTTCAACTATTTTCAGATATTCAGATCAAAACTCTGTATTGTCAGTTACTTATTATTTCTAAAAAAAAATAATCACATTGTAATTGGGGGTCAACTGACAGGGAGAAATAGCTGACAGGGACATCCCTTTGGTTACTGGTTCACCGTGAGTAGAGGCGGTGGACAGCTGTGCACATCTGTGAACAGTGGCCTCACGAGGCTGCAGATGTCAGCAACGTGTGCTTCCTGCTTCCTTCAGATGCTGCAGGGATTTAATGAACTGAAGGAGAAACTTCACACACAGTATAAAGCTGCTGTGGACGACAGTTACTGTAACAATCACTCACACTTTTCTATAGATAAATGCAGACAGTACGCCAATGGCAATTTAAAGGCCTCTGCTGGCCAACGAGTGATTAATCAAAATTATTTACATTTTAAGCAGCAGCACATTAACTTTGTGTTAGAATCAGGAGTGGCTCTAAGGTGTCTATTCTCAGCGCAAAAACAAACACACACACATCCACTATTTAACTGTATACCAATTTATAACCACTAATCTATTTGAATCGTCTCATTTAAATGACATTGCAATTACTTGTGCATGTGGTTGTGCCACCATGAAAGTAGGAGCCTCTAGAATCTAGAAACCTCTGTTAATTGGCAGCTCTATACTGACTGGTAAACACAAATTCTGTAAGTGTGGTAACAACACAGCTCATTACACAAATCACAGGTCACAAAAATAAAAAGCTGAGTCGGTGTGTACCTGCACTGAAACAGTGTCAGACTCTGGTGTCTGGTAAACTATGTGGGTTTTGTAGAAAATTAGACAATTTTGGGGAAGACCTGTTCTGAATTGGAGACACAGCATGCTACGTAGGATGGAGCAGCTCTCATATGTAAAAATCTGAGTCACAGGTACCATGTACCATCTAGTACCATGACAACCAGATAGGGACTAGGAGATAGAATTGCATCCATTAGAGTGGCTGGCATCCAAAACCCATAGAAACTGTTTGCCCTGCGACTTCTATAATATTGTAATATCTCATCCAAACTCTGTAAAATGTCTTGAGATAATGTATTTAGTAATTTGGCGCCGTAGAAATAAAACTGAGCTTATGATGATAGTCAGTCAGAGGTTAAACAGTTTTTTTTTTTTTTCAAATGAGAATTGTGAAGTGTCAGACATTTTAGAAACTATAGTCAATCTGCACATCCAATTCTGAGTTACGGTGTTGAATAAGAGCCAGAAAAGTATTATTGCAGCATTATGATGTCACTCACTAGACATTGGTATTAAATCTTTGGTCAAATGAATTCTTGAGTTATGGCCTAAAACATTTTCAGTGACACTCCACCATCAAAATGAAATTTTGTGCCAAATTTGTAGTAGTTGCCATTGCTCAACAGATAATGCACATCCTGAAAATGTAATGAATTTGGCCGAGGCTATCGTCTGGAAAGGATCGTAATGGGTCTCCTTTAAAATGAACTGTTGTTATGGGACACAGAGGAGAGGCTTCATATTCGTTTTAGTCAAGGCGTAGCCAATATTATCAGACAATTTTACCATTTTTAAGTTATTATAATGGTAATGATGTATCTCCAGTGATGGCCTTTATTTACCTCCACTACAAAGACTTGTGTTTTTATCTGACACACATTTGAACAGGAGGATCTATTTTGCATCTATTTTCATGTTTCACAAATTTGTTTATTTATATTTGAGTAAGAAGAGCCACTGTTTGATGGTCTGTTTCATGTTTCATCAACATTTGCTCCATTTTTTCCTGTTGTCTTGATGAATTCAAGGTTAATGTACATTTCCACAGCATTAATACAACATCAATACAACACCTCTTGCCCATTAAAAGCCTTAAAAAAAATAAATGTAGATAAACAGCACTTGAAAATACATCAAAGAAGCATTTAGAACAATGTTAGAAGAATGACACTGGAGTGATTGACATGACTGATGTTGATAACAGTTGTCAGTATGGTATAATGTGCCAACAGTCATATTAATATATGTTCTATTGATGCTCATACTCAGCATTGTTGGAGTACTGAAGCTGGTGCATTGTTCTGTAAAGTAAGTGTGAGAGTGCAGCCAGTTGACTGTGGCACCTGCTCAATAACTAACTGATGTTTGGTTAAATTGAGGCCACAACACTGTAATGGTTTGACATTGTGTTGAAGTGAACCAGAACCACCTTCTCCTTCTTTACCTGCAGCCACACATTCAACACTCTGAGCGGGTCACATTCACATCTGTATGTAACGTCAACATCACCAGCTACAAGCATGTTACACCAACCAACAAAACACAATTCTGCTTTAGTTGCTGAAGTTTTGCGTTATAGTTCCTCATGTGATGCAAACTGGCCTTTTCCCAAACAAAGTGAACACATGAGGAGCATCTGTAAAACTATAGATAAATGAGGCGTGTGTCCAAAGAATTGATGAGTCGATGCATTAGTCCATCAATGGCCTCATATCTTGTGAGCTTTTTTAGCTTCCTCTCAGTACACAGAGCTTTTGATTCACAGCTCCTTTTGGTCTGCATGGACAAGTGTCCTTAGGCAACAAACTAAACCCAACATTGTCCTCGTTGTCTGTTTCCATCAAAGTGTGAATGGTGTGTAGAAACACTGCATGAATGGGTGACTGTGACGTGTAGCGTAAAGCACTCTGGGAGGTCACAAAGATTAAAAAAAAAATTCCTGTTGTTTTTACACCCTATATAACGATCACAGGCATTTAAGTAAAACATGAGTCATGTACTAAACTGACACCACATTAACAGGGGAGTGAAGGATTTGTAGGTGTGAAAAAGAAAAGACGATAATAAGAATGAAAAAAGAGGGAAAGAAAAAACACAGTCGCCATCTTCACTTCCCTTTAATATATTAATTAAATTTAACATGTCAGTGTCAGACTGTGCATGACTCATATTTAAATGTTTTAACACGTGAACAACCTTTATATATCTATCTTTATTACTATAATTTCCACATATGAGCTTTTTTTCATGAATTTCCAGCACACGTCCACCAAATTAACGGGATCAGCAACTACTAATTTTTCTATTCATTTGGTTAAATTAAATTCTCAAATATTCATTGCCACTGGCCTCAGAAATCTCATCTCTACTGTTTTATTACAACTATTTAAACTGCTGGAGGTGAATTTCAATCTCATACCAGTGAAAGCAGTGGACAAAACGCTCCAGTGTGCTGATCCACGTCTGCGTCATGTAGTTTTTTGTCTTCATGAACAATATTCTGGCTGCTGGTTTCAGAGCAGCACATCAGCGCTCGCAGCTGAGATCCAGTGTTAATCACAACAACTCTAGTGTGATGATGTCAAAGAATTACATTATATACATTGTGCAGTGCTGGACTGCCAGCAGCAAAATTACCACTGCTACTGCTGTGTCATGTCATGAAGAAGCAATGACACCACTTTGAATCTGAAACAACAGATGCAGGAAGTGGAGTCTTGTGATGACACATGGTCGAGGTGAGACAGAGAAGGGTTTTCGAAGTGATGCAGAGTCTGCTGTTCAAAGCAACATCGGTAAAACTTAGTCCCTCTCTTGGTTTAATTATATTGTTTGTTTGTTTTTTTCATCTACGTTAGAGTCATCATTTCATTTCACTGTGAAGTGTCACATGTTGACACCCAGATGAAGAGACGCAGAAGGGAAGAAGAGACAAAGAAGGTAGTTTTACCTGGCTAACATGAAGTAAGATAGTTTTATTATCTATTTATATTCATGGTGACTGTCAGTGTGCTACCACTACTACCGTAGAAAAAAATAAGGATCCTTTTTTAAACTGGCCTTGGATACTTCAAGCTACAAATTCACACATGAGTCATGGTTATGGTGACATATATAGCTTCCCACTGGCTGTTTAGAGTGAATATTTGTGGATTGCCAAATACTCCAACAACAGTCTTGTGAACTAACGGAGTCGGTCTTCATGCAGGTGACTTGACGTGAAAACCTCCTTGTTGCTTGGTCTGAAGGTTTAACCTGATGTGAAGACGCATCAGTGTGGTCGCTTAAACCCGTCGTGATCAGTGTTTAAACCTTTCACATGCACACCAGAGTGTAAAACTTTAACGTGCTCTCATTTCTGAATTAAGCCGAATGTGAAACAAGCTGCAGTGATATGTGTTTCAGCTCTGGAGGGCAGCGATTACAATGACTGATGCTTCTTTTATACACGGGGGGTCATCAAGCTTAAAGCTGAAAGGACACTGACCATATTCTACTGTACATGAACAAACAGATCAGCTAAAACACACACACACACACACACACACACAGTGGCAGTGTTTGGCTGATAGATGATGTTGAACTGCGTGGCTCAGAGAGAGAACATAACATTTATAAAACTGGGAGGGAAGTCATTAAACTTTAATACTGCGAAAAAGAAGCTCATCACTCTCAATGTGTGTGTGCTGCACTGACAGCTGATGGAGGACTATTGCTTTTTCCAGTGCCATTTCACCCCCAACAGATCTCCCCTCCCCCTCCTCCAACCTGAACCACACAGGACGACTCCCACGCTCCCACAGAACCGCACTGTGTTTGAACTGTGCCCTGTGTTTTCTTCTCTTTTCATTCAAGGAGAAAAAAAGAAAACATTTTAATAAAAGCTGAGGGCAGCTGTGTTTTAATGAAACCCCTGTCTACAATGTTTAAATGATGTGGAGTCACTTTACTTTCATCTCCAGCACGTACACGGATCCACAAACCTTAAACATGTCAACTCAGTGTTATGAGCCTGCAGAAATCCATTTGATTACTTTACGGTTTTCTTTTCCTCGTGTCAGACTAACACTATCACTGATGTATGAATGACACTTGCTCATAAAAGCCACACACACTGGTGCTGTGGCTAAGTTACACTGTGGAAGTAATGCAGGAAAACATCAGCTCTAATAATAAAACATTGATCATTTAACTGTTAAACCAATGCCACTGAGTTTTTAAAGTGATCCATCATGTGTTGCTCAAACCCTTATTCATAAACCTCAGAGCTTCTCTCTGCCACATCGTTTTATTTCACTGTGTGTGATTTAATCTTATTCTGAGGTTTATTTAAACTAAATCATTGATTTGCTTTTATGATGATGTCACGGACTAGCAACAGGCACAAGTGATGAATTAATAATAAAGAAACTCTAAGAACCCACAGCTGTGTGTGACGGTTTGCTTATTGAGGGAGATTAAAGGTGTGTCTATGTCCATCTATGAATGACTGGGTCCATGATGCCAACTTCATATGGAGGGTTTTTTTCCATAGGGTTAGGGTTAATTTGTTTTACCCTTGTGCATTTTGAAAATCACACTGGGGCAGCACAAGTGTGACCAAAACATTTACCAACAACAGTCTCATGGTCACACACTAAGCTCCCACTGATACATTCTTTTTACTTATGTTTTAAAAGTGTATTCTGGGTCAGCTGTGTATGTTAATAAAAACTTGTTTTGCTCCACAGGCCAGTCAGCATGTCCTTAGAAGGGGAACTGAGCTCCCTTGATGAATTTAGGACAGTGCTGAACTGGCAGAATGGGTACAGCAAGTTTTGTACTAACACAAACAAGCTCTGCATGGCTGCGCCTTACCACAGCCTGAACCCTCCGAGATCCTTACTCTGTGTATATCTGTGTACCGCTCTGCTGCTTGAATACCAGCAAATATCACGCAGACTGTGGCCACATACGTTTGTGAAATTAGATGATGCAGTGCTTCCAACAGGAGACGGATTTCTGCTCATCACGTAAAGTGAGAGACCTGCTTTTACAGTTTTATAGTTCAGTGGAAGTAGAGTGGAGTAAACGTTACAGGCGAATGTTTGTGAGACAAAGACAGAGGACGTGTCTCTGCATTAAATTCTAATAAATTAATAAGCAACAATTTATAGCAGCCCATGTCCTTCATGAGTCATGCTCTGACCTAAAAGGAGGAAGCAATGTGATGCAAGTATACGTGTTTAAAAGTAGGGAAGTGGAGGCATCTAGGTCTCCTGAAGTACCTGCAGAGTGAACACTCTCCACTCTTGACAGGAAGGTGCCTGCCTCATAAAAAAACATTTCATTTCTGACTCTTTCACAATAAGAGCTTCCCTTTTGACCTCAATGTAACATGCACCGATCAGGTATAGCATTATGACCACCTGCCTAAGACTGTGTTGGTCCCTCTATGCTGCCAAAACAGCCCCATCGAGCCATAGAGTCCACCAGACCCCTGAAGGTGTGCTGTGGTATCTGGTACCAAATGTTAGCAGCAGATCCTTTAAATCCTGTACGTTGCGAGGTGGGGCCTCCATGGATTGGACATCCCACAGATGCTCCATTGGATTGAGATCTGGGGAATCTGGAGGCAAGTCAACACCTCAAACTCATTATTGTGCTCCTCAACCCATTCCTGAGCCATTGTTGCTGATTAGCAGGGCACATAATGCTGCTGAAAGAGGCCACAGTCATCAGGAAATACTGTTTCCATGAAAGAGTGTACGTGGTCTGCAGCAATGCTTAGATAGATGGTACGTGTCAAAGTGACATCCATATGGATACAGGGCCTGAGTTTTCCCAGCAGAAAATTGCCCAAAGCATCACACTGCTTCCGCTGGCTTGTCTTATTCCCATAGTGCATCCTGGTGCCATGTGTTCCCCAGGTAAGTGACACACACGCACCCGGCCATCCACGTGAGACAAAACAAAATGTGATTCATCAGACCAGTCGCTTTTGGCGGTGGACAGGGGTCAGCGTGGGCACCCTGGCTGGTCTGCAACTACTCAGCCCTATATGCAACAAACCGCAGTGCACTGTGTATTCCAACACCTTTCTGTCAGAACACAGCATGACCCTCTTCAGCAGTTTGAACTACAGGAGCTCATTTGTTGGATCAGGACCACATAAGCCAGGCTTTACTCCTCATGTGCAGCCTTGGCCGCCCATAACCCTGTCACTGTTCCCAGTCTGTAGACTGGGAACACCCCACAAGAGCTGCAGTTTTGTAGCTGCTTCGACCCAGCTGTCCAGCCATTACAATTTGGCCCTAGTCAAATTCACTTGCTCATTTTCTTGCTTCTAACACATCAACCTTGAGGACAAACTGTTAACTTGCTGATCAGTCTTATTCTCTCCGTTTTGTCTAACTTTGTTTTGACATATATTGCTGCAAGTAATGTTGTTGCAGATTTCCAATGCGTTTCTTGGTGCAGTTAGCATGTATTAGCTCAGAGAGCTTCCTCTGCTTGTTTATTATATCTCATGAACATCAATGTCACTCTGAGTGCCCTGCTGAATCCGGGCAGCTCAGCAAAAAGTTGCTTAATGGTCTATATGAAAAATCTAAACAAATGGTCAACTATTTGCATTTAACCACCAAATCTGATTCAGCCTGCTACTGAATCAGACAACATATTCATTTATGTCATTTAGTTTGGTTGGACTATTAGTAATATAACTGAACTTGTAACATGTAACTCATCACCAACTGAACATAACAATGACAAAATAATTCAATAATTTCAACCATGTGCTGACAGAGACATCTTCTCCCACTGCAGCAACAAAAAAAGACACATATTTAGTTTTAACTTCCTCCCATCACTACCTCTGGCCCCAAATAATCCACGTTATCGCTGCTGCAAGATTATGGTCTACACAAAATGTCATACGTTGTTTTTTAGCCTACATCTTTCCATATCTACTCTGTCCATGAGCTGCCTTCCCTGTGAGGTTAAAAAAATAAATCTTATCTTATATTAAACCAATAATTGAGAAGAAAACAAATATTATGAGTGGAACATTCCTTCAATTGACTTGTTGTGGCTCCACTGGAATCCTCTGTTCAGTCCATTTCCACAGTCTACAAACACAGACATTTCCCTGTAACAGAGTAAATGAACACAAACACACGGCTGCTGCCATGGTGCTTTGTGCTGAGACATCAGCAGTCACCAGTAACCGTGTATTGATCTGCATTCAAAGTGCACTTAGCAGGGAGTGCTGCAGGATTAGAGGGGTGGCGTGGGATGGGTGTGTGTTGGGGGGAGGGTGAAAGGTGGGGATAGAACAGGAACGAGGGAGGAGGACAAAGAAGAGGAGACAAAAAACCTGGATATAAATTTGCAACTCAACATAAAGCTCCGTCATTTCTGTGTTTTCTGCAGAGAGATGGAGGCAGTGGGGTTAAATGTTATCGACAGTAGCAAACAGATGTTGACAGCTGTGTTATAAGCCACTGCCGGTCTAGTGACATGACTGGCCTGATTATAAATAATGAGCTGCTCCTGTACCACATAAACAACTGATAATCAGAAACCTTTCACACAGTTTGACATAATATTGATTCCGATCACAAACCTCAGTCCCTTTTTGTTACGATCAATCAGGACAGATGATTTATTTGACCTGATCTGAATGGAAAGACGGGAACCAACAATATCTCAAAAACATTCCTCCATCTGGTTGATTTATGTGAATGATGTGTTAAATAGATGCCAGTGCTTCCTGCTTATGAAACAATATGAAACGGGAAATTCATTACACCATTATGTGTGTGAAACAGCAGCGTGATGTGGAACTGGACATTACAGTGAATTTATCGCATCATCCATTAATGTACAGGTAATTCAATACAAATGTCCCTGGAGATTAATGAATGGATGTTTGATCTGATCAACAGCAAGTGACAATAAACTGAGACTTTATGTGAAGACAGAATCATATTTACAAACCCACTGGGCCCGAAATTAGCTTTTTTTTAATCAATCTGCCCGTGGCTGGTAACTTGAGATATATTTTTTAACCTGCTATAGAGCTGTAGAAGATACAATATCATTAAAAACAAAGCTCAGAAATCCTCCTGTGGTTGCTGTGCTGTCTAAGATATGCAAACCTGCTAGCTATTAAATGTCATCATCTTCAGATAGAAGCTCCCTCTCAGACCAGCGCTCCATGAAATGAGGTCTCTGACTTCTGAGGCAGTGATAGCTCGTCTGCACGACCAGGGTGATGCTCTGAAAAGCCCCAGGATGAGAGTCAGACAACACGTCCATCCACCCAGCCTCCGCTCTCCTCACTCACCCATCTCTGAAACTCTCTCTGTCTGATGCTACGTCTTTTCTTTAAGCCAAACTTTTAGCCAACTCTGCAAATGTACTGCCACATATTTACGTCAAAGCGTCAATTTTTGTTTGTAGTAATACAAGTCTGTGATGAATTGGGCTAATTTAAACAACTTGCAAATGGCGACTCTGCATGTTCATGCCCAAGAGCACAAGAAGACCATCAACAGAGTCTTTCTCCAGCCAAAGTTGAGGAAATGTGTCCAACACTTCTGTTGCCTGGGTGGATTAAAATAATTCAGAAACATACAGCTCTTGTGAACTCTCCAAATATTACTGGACCAAAAGGATTGAACTGCAAAAAGGCTCATTTCAGGGTTTGTGTCGTAGGTGTCAGAATGACGTCTTGTCAGGAGACAAACAGCAGCAACAGATGTTCCAGTGTTTTCTTTCATTTCTGCTCCATAAAGTGGATTTTCATTTTCATGCTACCACCAGTATCCTCCTGCAACTGTGCAAATGAGACATGACAGTGTCTTCTCATTACTATACAACACACAGATGGATGAAGTAGTCAGACTGTGAGTAAAAGTACAGATACAGTCAAGTAAAAGTCCTATATATGAAAACTACTCATATGACCAAAAAATGCGGTCAATTATTAATAAGTCCTGATTTTCTTCCACTAATTGATATATTATTTCATCATCATTAGATGATTGAGACCAAAGCATCATGTGTTTACATGGGAATATTAAGAATTTCATACAATAATAAAAAAAAAAAAAACAGTGTAGCGCATTCAGATTTTCTGAATTTGGTCGTATTCAAATTAAAATGTGGTAAATACTGATACTCTGACTCACTGGACGTGTATATGGACATTGTCTCCATTGTGGGTTTTTACAGGAGTTTACAACAAATAGCCTCTTTCTTTTCCCTGTTTACACTCATCTCTGACTCTAAACTAACCAAATCAACAACAGTGTGTACAGCTGAGGCTAAAAAGAAAAGCTCACATTTCTGGACAGAAAGACATGATTAAACATAACTAAAGACTGGGATAATAGAGGACATGGGTGTAGGACGTCATGGAGACGTTAAATATTATCATGTGCTGGTGAACATCATGAGTGTGAGCAGCTTGTTACTGTTGCAGCTGCTGCAGGTAGAGATACTTTGAACTACAGTGTTGTAATATCAACCATTCTGATTCATAAATCTGGACTTTTTCTCTCATCTTTGATTTTTGTGGAGGTGTTGGATCATTTGAACTCTTACTGAAATAAAACCATGTTTAGAGTTTAGAGGGAAATTCACCACTAACATCTGACGTGTAACTCTGACTTCACACCTCTGTCTGTGAGGTGACACGTGAGGACAAAAAAGGCTGGAAACTTTTAACTATTTTAAAAGCAAAGATAAGATTGGACTGTCCATGTAACTGAACCTCATAATTGTAGTGAAGTACAACTGTGAGTAAATCTCTCTCCACGCTGCCTTTGTTTTAGTCCGTGCCAGCAGTGTTTGACTGTGATGAAGATACAGTGCTCCACAACAGGTTAGTCACTTGCACCTAATGAAGCATTAAATGAAGAACAGAGCTCTGGCTCCTTCCCTGGATCCAGCTCCTGTGAAGTGGCCTTCACATCCTCCGTCTCTGAGCGCTGCTCCGCCACAGCAGAAAGACGTTGTGAGTCGGACGCAGCCGTCACTTTACCTGATTCACTGAGTGTCAGTGTGAAAACACACTGTAGTGACAGCTCTAATGCTGCAGTAGTACAGCACATCCCAACAAGATGTGTCGGAACAAAACAAGACACTGGAGCCAAGCACAGTGAGTATTACAGTCTAATCTAATGTGAGCGAACCAGGTAACAAGACACTGGTGATGCAACATATCAAGTCGATACGTATACGTGGACATGTTAAACATAACTGGTTAGTTCTAGATTCTGTTAACTATTAGAACCAAGAGGAACCACAAACTCAGAGCATCACCAGTATCACCATCCAAAGTGCAAACGTCTCCACCACCAGGAATTAGACCCATCCAGTGCACTTCACAGAAACACCATCTTAAAGATCAATAGACACAGACTGAGTAGTACAGTGATGAATACCGACACTGTCTCAATATCCGCTGTGGAAAAAACACTTGAAATATTTAAGAGGCGGCCTCATGTTGATACTTACCCTAAAACAAACTGACATCATGACTATTTAGAAATTTTCAGTCGTCTACAGCCGCAACACGCAGCCCATCGGGCGTGTTAATGAAGCAGCAGTCAAGAGATTATAAAATATGATCCTATGGGTAATAATTATCACCTCATTTAGACTTAATTATAAGTTATTTAAGTACTTATGAAGATATATTAATTAAGCGTCTTGTCATGCATCTTATATTCAAGTTTAAATTAATACATTTGTCGTATTTTTTTAAAAATAATTATTTGTTTGTTTATCTGCTTCATTTGTGATTATTTTGAGAAAATAAATGTTATTGATCACTTCTGCTTATCACAGACAAATCAATACCAGCCTGGAAGCTGGTCACATATTACCGCTCGGTACTGGTCACTGGTCACCTCGTTTATAGGATTGTCCTTTTGTGTTTATGAATTATTTTATTTTGAAAATTCTCAGCAGTTTACTGCAGCGCTGCACAGATGCTGATTTCAGATAATAAAGATTATACATTCATTCACAACAGTTTGGACCATATATGAGGGATCAGCGCAAACAAAATGTGTTTGTTACATAAAGAAGATTTTTAACTGGTATTTTCTTACTTTCCATTACACACTGGTTGTAATAAGAATCAGAAATAATCTCACTAAGGTCACAGGTATTTTATGAAAAATTATATTCTGCATTTTCAGCCATAATACTGTTTTGTTTGTCTGTTTGTTTATTTTTTCAACATTAAGGCTGCACCAGATAGACACCAGATAACAATTAAACTAAAAGATGTAACTGCTGCAGCTCCACAGATTTATGTGTATATGAATCAGATGACAGTGTTGCTGACCGAGCAGCACCTCACACTGCAGGTCACGGCTCAGAGGCCACCACATGCTGAAATGGTGACTGGTGGCCAGTCGGTGGCCGGTGTGTATAGCAACCAGGAACGTCCACTGCAGCAGCTCTATCCTTACATCAAACACCTCCAGACTAAAACAAAATCTGATACCAGAATAAAGGAAATACTGGTTTCCACATATTCTTCTAATTCTGCTGTCCCCTTCATTATGTATGTGTAGACAGGGAGCCCCTCCCTCTCAGATTATACTCAAAGGGAGTCATCTGAACAGCATCCTCATGAAACTAAACCACATTAACAAAGGGAGAAAAAAAAGCCTGTGTCCTAATGTGAGACGTGTTTGAATGTGTGAACACAGACACCCTGTAGTTTTTCCTCAGCACATCTCATCAGTATCAATGAACAGTGGAGCAAAAACTCTGAGCTTTGGCTTCAGGCTCGGCTGCTTGTGTGGATAACCATCGCTGTTATATATAAGACAATCGGTCAATATGGGTTTATGTTATCATATATGACTCCTCCACACATAATTACCACCCCAAGACACGTTACTTGCACTGTAATATTTAATTTAGATTACTGCATTACACTAGCATCTAAGCTAAGCTATCACCATTAGATTTTATCAACAACTGTTCATCAGACCAACTTCAAGTGCTGCAGGTGTATCCTGAGGACCAGAGGAAGTGCATTATTGACTGTTGTGTTTTTTTTTGTTTGTTTGTTTGTTTGTTTTTGTTTTTTTGGACGAGCAAAACAATGCACAACAATCCAACGGACAGAAAGGTCTGTGACATCACAGCTGTGACATCACAGCGCGACGCTCTGCAGGTTTGTCATTTTTAACAGGAACTGTGTTTGTTATTAACAGAAGCTTTCGACTAAAGACCAGTCTCATACTGCTGGATTATAAATGACTAATTAGACTAAACAACAACAGCACCGAAAAACCAAACACTGAGCTGTGAGTAGCCAACACATCCCCTGTAGAGCTGAGGGGAAGTGCAGAGTCAGGTGATAATTGACTGGAAGGTCGTATCCTTCCATGTACCATATGGTCATTTGATCCATTATTAATAATAATAATAAAAAAATGATCCGTGCAGCTTTAAAATGCAGTCGGTCTCAATATTGCAGCATCCTCCGCCCCAACGCCACAATATTCCTGAATTCGGCTCGATAGTTTGATCTCAGTCTGAGTATTTCATGGTTCTTCACACCATTGCAGATATCTTCATTATGTTGTCAAGACACTGACACTGATGATTGTTAACAGCAGAGGAACAAAGGAGCATCTGAGGCTCCTGCATATTAACTTATGTATGTTCATCTATGGATTAGGACATGTCTACACACACACACACACACACACAACCCTTTAAAAAGTAAATATACAGGTGCAGTGGATTCACGTGTGATCATTCACGTGACTTTTTGTAACGCAACAGCAACAGCTCCTCTTATGACCAACACATACACACACGCACACAAACACATACAGACACACACAGTACCGTGGTATTTGTTCTGTGCAAAGCTGACTGAAGAGAAGTGAAGCAGATGCAGCAGCTTCATGCTGCCAGTCTGCACCGCACTGCGCCCCGCATCCACCCAACACGCACGCACGCACACACACACACACATACGCACACACACACACTCACTCACAGTGTGCGGGCTGCTCAACCAACTCCTTTATGACAAAATGACACCACACCGGCCACAACATCACCGTCCTCCTCCTGTCTCTGTGTCTACATGTTTTCACACCTCTCCATCTCCATCCTCTCGGCTCTGTGAACAGGGTGCGGACTCACTGACCAATGACTAGTATCTACAGGAGCTGTCATCCTTAATGCGGTAAACTCCCTGCCCACACTACACGTACACACACACACACACACACACACACACACACACACGCAGAGCAGAGCAGAGCAGAAAGACGCAGTAACACCCCGCAGCGCGGCGACATTGTTCCTCAGAGGAAGGTGAGCAGCACTTACAGTTCGCAGGAACTGGATTTCATCCTCTCCTTCTCCTCCTTCAGCCATGGTTCGCTTTCACACGGAGGTGCTCGTGGTGTGTCTGCGTGTGGAGTACAGGCTGCCTCTGCGTATATGTGTGTGTGTGTGTGTGTGTGTGTGTGTGTGTGTGTGTGTTGGAGACGGTATAAGCCAACGCACTGTGGAGCTCGTCTGTGATTGGACGGCGCGCTAACAGAGGGCGGAGCTGCACAGGTGTGAAGAGAAGTGTGTGTGTGTGTGTGTGTGTGTGTGTGTGTGTGTGTGCGCGCGTGTGTGTGTGCGCGCGTGCGCCCCCTCCCCTTTCCCGCCTCTGAATTTGATGTAGAAGCTCTCTGCTGTCAGGATCACTGACAAACTGATGGAAACTTCTCCTACCGGTGAAACCATGCGCCATGTGTGTGATGGTGGACTGGTGGCAGGAAATATTTCATAGTTACTAAAGCATTAATATTTTAATCAGTATTTCCTCATTAAAATGAACAGAGTTGATCAAATCCTCAAAAACTACCTCATACTTTCAGCTACAGACTTCATTTAAGCTTCAAGTCACAAGTCTTTGATGCAAGCTAATCAGATTTTTTTAATTACTAAGTTTGTGCTTTTTCTTAGATTGTTATGGGTGTGTTAGCATCTGTCACATGACCTGTGATGTCAACTCATCAGCTGTTTTTCTTCCACATTTGTTTTTATTTTACCTCTGGTAGCTGACATCTTTCACCTTTCATAAACAGAATATAGGTGGGATTGTAGAGAATCGGATGTCATTTAACAGAGTGTGATAGTTTCATATGAGACTTCTGGTGTTTTAACCATCAGCTTTAACCATCACACACACACATACATCATCACTATATTGTGTTTGCATAAAGCTGTGTGATATTTGTGCTTATTAACTCAAAGGGCTGTAGCCAGGATGTCGAAGATACAGTCACAGTGATGAATCCAAGCAGCTTAATGAACAAAAACACTGTGCAGCCAATGGAGAACAAAGAACAACTTAGATTTGTCTACAGCCACCACAGTTGTTCACACAGTGCTGAGTAAACGATAAAGAGCTGGACTACAGGTACACACTCACTCACACAGACACAGTGTTGGAACTATTTTGTTTTTAATAATATAACACTCAAGACAATACTGATTCACAATGCTGGCATTGCTAGTATTGTTGAACTTTTTTTTTTTTTTTTTTTAAGTAAAACAGATTTAAAACCTAAATTTTCATACAAGCTAAGATCGACTACAGCAGCACATTAGGATTTAAGACACACGAAAGAAGAACCACCTTTTCTTTTTTTTTTTTTTTTATAGAAATCCCTTGTTTCATTGCTGTGGAAATGTTTCAGGATACTGAAAGAAACACATATGTTGTATAATCATATGTAATACACTGCTGTAAACAATGTGTGCGTCAGTATAGAACCATTTGTAAGAAAGTGTGTGTTTTGTTTCAAACTGGGGAACAAGACACCATGACTTGAAATAACCGAGGACATTAGATTAGACCTTAAATAGACCTAATCACTGTTTGATTAACTCGAGCCTTCACCACCAACCGTAGCACTACATCACTGTAAATGATGCTGTTACACTGCGATAAAGCAAATCAGTAACACTTTAAGGTTCAAGTCTGTTGTTACCAGTGGTTTTAAATAAAAGTACAGTGAGTGAATACTGTAGGAACTATTTGACAATAAATAAAATGCCCATATGAATCTGTGGTTTTGTTCCAGTTGAATGATTCCTGAGCATTAGGGAGACGAACCATAAATAAAACCTCAGAGACTGAAAAAAGGCCAGTCTCCACCCCCAATAGAACTAACTTTGTTGTAGTGTTGAATGTCAAAGGTCTAAACCACGACAGCTTCTGTGAGAACTCAAATGTTGATCAATACATTCATGTATTGATGTACTGAAAACATTATTATCATTAGAAATATTATCTCTCTTATTAAAAAAAATGTTTCATCATGGACCATCTGGTTGAAGGATCCATTTTAGAGAGAAACGTAACAGAATTATCCTGCTCCATCAGAACAACATTTCAACTTGTGTATTCTTTAGTGTTCACTCTTGACCGAGACAATACTGTTGGCTTTGGTACAATAAAAGATCTTAAACGGAGGATAAAAATTAAAATGATAAGACCATGAAAATAAACAGTGGGATGTCAGTGAATCCCAGTGTAAGGCAACCACGTGAAGAACCTGTGAGTCACAGTGGAATGATTGGACTCTGTTAGTTTGGTCCTCTGATCCCTCCAGCTGACTACACCTCACTGTCATAACCCAGGACAGGGGCCAGCCACCTCTCCACCTCCTCCACTCTCATCTGTTTCCTCCTGGCGTAGTCGTCCACCTGGAGAAAAAGAAGAGCAGGGGAACAGAGTTCAGCCCGAGTCCTCTTTGTTTAAAGGGGACATGAAGTTTGACTCTCTCCTCCATTTTGTTTCATTTGTGTATTTGTAGCCAAAACCCTTTGATATGAAAAAACAAACTTGTTCTCCACTATCCTGACAACACCGTGTTCTGCTATTACGTTACTGGCAATAAGCTAACAACACACCTGTAGCAATGTAGCAGTGTTTAAGCAACACTGACACCATGAGGTCTGACTAGAAATTACAGCTTTACTCACTGTAACTTTCACCGGGCATCCAGTGAAGACACTAGATTAACCTCCTGGCAGGTGCTTGGCTCCACCAAACACTCCGACTACAGTTAATCAGATCATTTTGAACTGAATATTTCTACACTACTGCACACTCTGGGTGATGCACTATTTGCATCAGTGTTCACATCGTCGTATTCCAGTGAAAATTAATCACGAGTGTCTCCAAATATCTTCACCACAGAAGCAAACTGTTGACTGAATCATCTGCTGACTAGCTGAGAGTTACAAATTTCACTCAGTGTTATAAAAAGGAGTTCAGACAGACAGCCTGGAAAATACTGTCCACAGCCGTGTGGATTAAAGAGCAGAACAGTAAGTATTTCTGGAGACTTTTCTAAAATTCTAACACTTCACACTCTGAAAATCAGCAGTGTTGCAGGTAGGAATCTGATGGTCTTCAGCAAAAATGATGGTGCAGAACTTGTAAATTGTGGTGCCAGTGAGATGTAATTTTAGTACAAGGTCAGGATAGTCCTTCTGTACAGGATGCTGAGTCTAGTCTCTAAACCAGTACTGTCTCCAGTTACAGATGTATGTGTAAGATGCGGATGGTTGGTCCAACCTGATCCTTAGTGATCTTCCCCACAGCGAAGTATGAAGCCTGAGGGTTGGAGAAGTAAAGTCCAGACACTGAGGCAGCAGGTGTCATGGCTAGGGACTCTGTTAGACCAATACCTACACACACACACACACACACACACACGCACACATACAAACACACACACACACAGTTATTATACCCAGCTACAAATAAGCACAACTACACAAAATATCAAAGCACATACACAAAGTCACATTAATGTCCCCCAGGCTCTATTCTAACCTTGAGGCAGTACAATAAGTTCAGCTGATCCAGAATCAGCCAAACAGACAAGTTAAACTGTCACTAGAACACTGAATTTCAACTGTATTGAGTGGATGTATGTTACACATCTTAGTTCAGATAATTACTTAATAAATACAGGTCAGTACACTATAAACACTGACTCACAACCTGCACTGTAATAACTCATTACTGTGTTTATGAGACCTGCCCATCAATATATGAATTTTTAAAAAGCTGTTGATTAATACAATTTGCATTTACTTAATGCATCAGTGATGAAAGTGAAACGAATATTAATTTACCAATAAACAATTCAACAACAATTTACTCCTCTTAAATGATCTTCCGTCATTCTCTTCCTTAATGTATCTGACTCTCGTATCATATGACAGTGAAGTGGTTCTAACCGGTCTTCTCCTGGACACCAGCCAGGCTCCACATGGTGGTCTTCTCAGTGTGGTCCGGTTGGCTGGGGTAACCGGCTGCAGGTCTGATACCCTGGTACCGAACTCTGTGGAGGTCTGAGGCCTGCAGAGCTTCATCGGCGCTGTAGCCCCAAAGCTCCTTACGCACACGAGAGTGGAGCTCCTCGGCAAACGCCTGGAGGAGAAACAGTAGGTTCATCACCACGGGTTCATGTGTTCAGCACCGATGACTCAGAGGAGGAGCGAGTCGGTACGTTACCTCAGCCAGGCGGTCGGCCAGAGATTTCACCATGATGCTGCTGTAGTCGTCTCCCTGAGACTGGAACTGTCGACTCAGCTCCTCGGCTCCGAATACTCCCACAGCGAACATGCCGATGTAGTCTGCCACGCCACTGTCGACGGGCGCCACGAAGTCAGACACACACAGGTAAGGCTCAGAACTGGAGCTGTCCTTCTCCACCTGCAGCACACACACAAGGCAAAGTCTGCAGGCTGAGGACTCACTGATGAATGTGCCACATCACACCCTGCTGTGTGTCTCAGTCTCTCAGTCAGGTAAAGTGAGGA
The DNA here is from genome assembly GCA_016801845.1 of Polydactylus sextarius. Classification (NCBI taxonomy): domain Eukaryota; kingdom Metazoa; phylum Chordata; class Actinopteri; family Polynemidae; genus Polydactylus; species Polydactylus sextarius. The sequence goes on along the minus strand of CM028920.1, from coordinate 2,639,136 downwards.
AACAAAAAGGTGGATGATGAATGTCCCTCACCTGTTGCCGTAAGCCATAAAACGTGGCGATGGGTTTGGTTTGTCCATGCACTGTGACATCATCTTTATACACGTTGATGTCATCACCGTCGCTCTGAGCGCGCCAGAATCCCACCAGCCCCTGGCCCTTCAGAGCACCACTGTCAATCATCTGCTTGAGCAGCCGCTGGGCATCGTCGAACACTCGGCGAGCCTCCGAACCTTCAGGAGTCAAATATCAATCAGCTGCACAAAGCAACAAACAGCGCAGAGATTTACAAACATTCAATAATTCGAGCTCGTACCAACAGTCTTGTCTTTGAAGATCTTGGGGTAACCTCTGTTGGGATATTTTCCTCTCAGCTGCCACACGTCAAAGAAAGGCTTCCAGTCGATGAAGTCCAGCAAACTGTTGAGGTTGTAATCTTCAAACACACGAGTGCCCAGGAACTGAGGACACACTGTTGAACAAAGACAAATATGCACTTGTTGTAATTTAACCGAAAATCAACTTTGTTTATATGAATATTCAGTATATGTGTGTTTCAGCACATTGAACGGTGTTTGACAGTGTTTCCCATACACTGAATAATTGGTGTCGGCCCACCACAGATGTTCTGTTTTCACCACTGTTTGTCATCAGGATTATACAAAAAAGTCCTTAATCTCTTTGCACAAACCTGGTGGGGGGATGGGTCTGGTCAGAGAAGAACATATTCAGTTCGATAGTGTGACATTTCCTTATATTTTCAACATATTTACGTCGCTGAAATCACTGTGTCTGCAGTCTGCTGCAGATCAGATCAGACTGACATGTGTAAGACTGTTTGGCCTCAGTAGAGGTCTGTGCTCCACTGAGTATCATTTAATTTGATGCTTTTTCAAATGGCTAAAATCTTATTTCACTGTAGAGCTGTGTGCAGCCTCTCCACACACACACACACACACACACAGTCTGGTTTCCATAACTTCTGGGGACATTTAATTGACTTGCATTAATTTCCTGGAAACTTTCCTGGAAAACCTGGAGATCTCAATTGTTGCTACCACTAAGATTTATCTTAACCTGACTCTAACCTTAACCAAACCGTAAATCATGTCTTCACCTTCATTTTGATTTTTTCACATTATGGGGACCTGCTTTTTGTCCCCATAATGTGAGTGTGTAAACAGATTTAAGTCCCCACTACATAAGGTATACCACTGTGTGTGTGTGTGTGTGTGTGTGTGTGTGTGTGCGCACATGCACACGCACACAGACACACAAGACTCACACAGTGTCAGCAGACCCATCTGTCATAGTCGGACCGGCCATCAGGAGCACCAGGGGCAATTCCGCTGCATTGGTGACCTGGTGAACCGTCAAAAATTCACTCTTTACCATCCTCAACAGGCAGACACACACTCAGCAGAGTTTCCTCTTCGGCTCAGAGTGTGCCACGCCCACGCCAATGACCAACATGAGTCACGACGCCACACACCCCCATTCATTCAGTGTGACACGGCAGGAATGAAGACTTCCCCCAAAAGATTCAAACAAAAGACTGAAGCTTTGTCAGTGAATCAGAGACAGAACGTGTCTTTAATGACTGAGCTGACTCACCTGGTCTGGACTGAGACATCCAGTCTATACGTAACGCCTTCTCTCTGGCCTGAGACAGAGACAGATACCGACGGTCCTGAGACAGGAGAGGGAGACGGAGGATGAAGAGAAAGAAGACAAGGACATTTTATTTAATCTGTGTATCTCACAGGTAAATCATGCACAAACATGTCCAGCAAACATTCAAAAGAACAAAAAACAACCAAATTATGCGCTTTAATACTATTTTTTGGGGGTTGTCAGCAAAAACCAGTGGGTCAAACACACAGTCAGTCACAGAACAGTAGAAGAGACAACAAAATGTCTCTTTTCAAAAACCCTCTGAGACATCAAATAAAACTAAAACACAAATTCACATAAATGACTCAGAGAAGATGATTACAATCATCTACCTAGATCATATCCACTTCCTCCTGATTGTTCTTGTTCTTTCATCTGATAGCTGTGATAACTCTTCTAGTCCACAACAGAAGGTCAAGATGTAGGTTCTCACTCCCTGTGGAAGTTATTCACTGTCTTCTATTTCTGTGTGAAGTCCTTTAACTATGCCACCGTGTTCAGGACTACTGCTGCTCACAGAGCAACGTGGCTCTGGAGACTACTGCCATCTTCAGACAGACTCTACACAGAAATGATAAAAACATGACTTCAATGGACCTGAATGTGCATCTGTGCATGCACATCATCTGCATCGTAGTCTCTAAACAAGTTGCAGTATTAAACAGACACAATCTATTTCAGATCTTATTCATACTAGCTCCTTGACATTCCACAACACTGCCACCGGGCTGATGAAAGTGAGGTTAGGTTGTTTGGGGAGAACATGCAGTTCTCTGTAAACCACCATGAAAAAACGTCTTCCCAGAGGGACTGTGACTGCTGCGTCTGAGCCCGTTCACTTTAACCCCGGTGTCTACCACAATTAAGTCAGAGTGACTGTCCACCAGCTGATGCTCAGGAGAGGCTGGATGATGCAACAGGACACTGACACTAAACATGTGAAGTAAATCTACAACACTGCAACACTGAGTGGCGTCCAGACCTCAACCCTACAGAGACGCTATGGACTGAGCTCAGAGACGTGTCACAACTCGCGTCAGACGCATCAGACTCTGTCTGAGCTGAAACAGCTTCTGTGCTGTGACGTGTAAGATTATAACTGCAGAAAATCAAGTCTTTTCAATGGGTTCACACACATTTTTCCCCCCAACGTCTTCATACAGCAACACCCTATAAAGTAAATCATTACAATGTAATAGTTGTGGCTGAGATAAAGTAAAAGAAAGATCTCCAGGATCTTAAGTCGATGAAATGTCCCCTGAAGTAATGGGAACCAGACTGTGTGTGTGCGAGTAAGCTTGATACATCTTCCTCTGAGCACCAGAGCTCCTCTGTTGCCCAAAAACGATTAAAAACCCATTAGTGAGCTGCACTGTTACGTTGGGTGACATGTTCCTTCATCATCACGAACGCAAACTGTAGTTCATTTTGACTCAATCCCACACGCATTAATCTGCCACTAATATCCATTAATCCATCGCAGAAAATAGTCTGCAGCACTTGCACTATTTCCACCTGTCAGTTTGTTACGAACTGTTTCTGCATCTTTGAAAAATGGAACTATATATTTGTGAAATGTGTTACGACCTCGTGTAAGAGCAGAGAGCCAGACGTTTTCACAATAAGAAAAACACAACAACAATGCTAGACTCATCCTTTAAGTGGAGCATCGTTTGTTCTCTAACATCTTTATCTTTACTGTCTTCCAGCAGCGCAGTTTCTTTTCTCATGCAGTGTGGATGTTGTGAGGATTTAATGGCAACATAATAGCTAACTTTCATTTATTTCTCTACAAGAGGACAATAAATGAGCCTGTGTCAAACATGAGGATGTCTTGGCCACACTTCTGTGTTGCAGCTGAGACTCAGGTGTGGTTACATTCGTGCTGAAGCGACTAATCTCAACAGTCTGTAGTTATTTATGAAAAGGGTTCAAGTCATGTGGATGCAACACTGATCTCAAAAGAAGGTCTCCTATGTGGGTCACTGGATCCTAGGAAACACTTTGAAACCACGTGAGTGAAGTCTCCTCTCCTGGTGACCCCGCCGGGCCGTTTCTCACCTTCAGAGAGTCATAGTGATCCTGCCTGATCTCCTCGTACTCCTCTTTCAGGTCATCGAAGTACTCCTCCCTCACTGTGCCATCCAGCAGCTGCGAACACTGACAGAGACAGAGATGAATCACACTGTAGTTAATCCAACTCTGAGCATCACATACAATTCAGTTCATAGTTCATAGAGACAGTTCAGTGCAGTACATATTGAGCCGCGTTAGACTGATGAAGGAGCAGCTTTGTTGTGGATCCAGGATTTATCACCGAATCATTTCTGAACATTTTCTGATCGTTTCTCAGCAGCGGCTGGCACCGAGGCAGAGTGAAGCGAACTGTTGTTGCTTTTTTTATTTTTTATTTCAGCTGATTTTACAGCACGTCTCTACAAATGTCTCAGACCCGCTCTATGCGCTGAAGCAGAACAGATGAAACGGAACAAATCTACATTCATCTAAATAATAAAAGATGATTTAATGTAACTTACCACCACCACACTCCTGGAGGCGTCCAGGACGTGGATGGCAGGACAACTGTAGCGAGGAGCGATCTTCACTGCTGTGTGCGTCCTGTCGAATACACAATACCAGCGTTTGTAACTGGGGTGTAACAATCCGTTAAAATATATCGATACATCGATTCAGTGATTAACAATCTTATATTATTGATGCAAAGTGATAACATCAATCTGTGATGTCATATTTAAAATTCATCATTATTTCGAAATGCCCATGACTCCAAGCTCCAGCTCAACATTCAACAATGCTAGCAGCCTAGCGCTAAGCAGGTCAGCCAATAAATAGATGATGAGGACATTTCTTGGGAATAAAACCGTGGTTCGAAGGATTTTGGATTTCAGAGTCAACAGACAAAACGAAGTACGAGGTAAAATAGTCAGGAAACACAACCAACCTGCCTGGGCAACTGAAGAAGCACAACACTGACCCCCGTGTTAACGTGTCAGATACTTGTTGACCGGCTTTGACCTCTAAAACTGAACTACACCTCTGAAAGAGCTCGCAGCTGTAGAGTATCACAGCTGTATCAACTACACAATCACTATTTTCATTCTTTTTATTCAAAATATACATTGTTTTTCATTTAGATAGCAGGAAGAGCTTAAAAATAAAACAGTCAAATCATATGTTACGTTATCATATGATTGTGTTAAATGGATATTTGATGTTGTCTCATATTAATCACAGGCCCCTGAATGGAGTCAAATCCGATATTATGTATAGTGACAGACTCTGTGATGTCTGCAAATACTGTATCATTGTCCAAAGAATTGATATAATATCATATCGTGATGAAACTTGCGATTTAGACGCCTGTTTACAACCTCAGAGAGCAATGACAACAGCAAAAACAACATAGTGGATATATTTCTTTGAGGTGAGAACTACCTTGTGCTTTGGAGAGTACACAGCTCCATGTCTCATCATCATAAGAGAGGAGCCTCACTCTGACGACCTAACTGTTATATACATGTGTGAGGTGTGACATGCGTGTGCTCTCTTGCAGATTTGTGTGTGTTCGTGTTACTTTGACGTGGTGGCGCCTCCGATCAGCAGCGGTGTGGTCATCCCCAGTCTCTCCATCTCTTTGGCCACGTAGATCATCTCATCCAGAGACGGTGTGATGAGACCAGACAAACCGATGATATCTACAGGTTCACACGAAACACACACACACACACAAGTGAAAACAAGCCCACATTTTCAGGATAAGAACCAATGAAATCATCCGACTGATTAATCAATCTGGTTTTAATTCTGTGGTGGTAGAACTTAAATACACAAATATAAAGTGGTAAACTACACCAGTGGGAGGCAGCAAATGCTAAACTGTGCCAAGTCTGCTGGAACAAAGAAGAAGAGATGATGATGATTCACTGCATCAATAGTTAATTAATTAGTTCCATCCATCATATGTGAAAATGTAAAATATTGAAATATATCACATCTAAGTGGACAACAGGGTTTTGGTTCTTCTTCATCCCGTCCGGGCAAATTAACACCAAGACCTGCACGATTCTTACATCTGAGGTAAATCTGACATCAGCTGTTCTACTTGACTCTTCTCAAAGAAACTCATTTTCATCCACACACCTGTCTGAATGAGGACAAGAGGCTCCTCTGTGTACAGCTGCCTACTTGACATCTACCAATTACCTGCATGTGAGGAGTTCAGGCAACATCTGTGAACTGTAGCTACACAAACTAACCCGCGTTACTCTCTGCCCTTCTAAAATTACATTACTGAGCACACATTTGTCACATGCTGCGCCACCTGCCATCGCAAGTCAATTCGGAGCCTGCAGGAAACGCTGCCACAGGCTGTGTTGTTTTCATCAGCCTGCACAAACACGTCTGGGAAACCAAGAAACAACTGAAAGCCACACACAGCATGACAAAGAGGAGGAGGAGCTGGTGCCATATGAGGGCTTTAACCTTTCTGAAGTTTCAAAAAATGGGTAATGGATAAATAATGGATGGATGTTCTACCAGCATCTCCTGACAGTGTGTAATGTGAAGTGTACCTGCTTTGTGTTTGATGGCCTCTCTGAGGATCTGATCGCAGGGAACCATCACACCCAGATCGATCACTCTGAAAGAGAACAAACACGACACGTTCATTTCTTTGATTTATGTTGAGTATTTGTTCTGAATAATAACATCATGCTTTCGAACTGTTTTGTGGCAGAGGTCTCTGTCCTCTCAGTTACAGTAAATATAGTCTGCAGCATCTTAAAATGACAAAGATCAATCATTTCAGAGCCTTTTCCAATCCACCTATTATCTATGCGATTTCACTGAAATCTTTTAGGAAAAAAAGATCAAATTAGAAGTGAGGAAGGAAACATGGATTATTTTCTTACCAAGAAAAACATCAAAGCTCAGCTACAATTAGTAAAAACATGCATCAAGTCTCTTAATATGAAAATGTGTTCAGGTCTGATGAAGCCAAGGTTAAACATGACACGGACTGGACATAATTCAAAAAGGTGTCTTTAGTGTAAAAACAACGCCGCTCATCAAAATAAGACAACATTCACTCGGTGAAGCACGACGGTGGCAGCATCAGGCTCGAGGCTGCGTTTCCTCAAGTGGAACGGGAATTATGAATTCTCCCTTTTGGCACAAAATCTTTGCTTGGAAGTTGAAGATGAAGATGAATTACTCCTCCCAGCATTAAAATGACTCATAGTTAACATCCAGATCAACAAGAGAACAGCTTCCAAAAAGTTTTAAAAAAAAAAAAATATGTGGGAGACCTGTACGCAGAAGCTTGAGGGTGGAAACAATTCTGAAGTGATTTATATTTCTGAAGAAATATCCTCCTGTCTACTATCTTGCATCTTGTGATCTTGGTATTGTTGAGGATGAATTTCCGTTTTTGTCCCTTTTCACTTTGTACTGTCACACTGAGAACTGTTGGGTTTCTTCTATAATTTAATAAAGTGCCTTGAGATAGATGTCTTTTATGATGTGATGCTGCACAAATAAACTTGAATTGAGTTGAACTGAATATTAAATCACTGGTTAGAAAAAAAATCCCGTTGAGGAAGCTTTGATCCTTCACAATAAGAGCACTATGCCTCACTCAGACGGATCACATTCAGTATTACAGAATGTGCACGCACACAAACACAAACACACACACACACACACACAGCAAATTAGTGCCATTAAACAGCAGTAATAGCATTGGGTTGGTGCCCGGGGCCTGGCAGCAAATCAACATTGCCACTTCACTTCACTCCCATAATGCACCACAGTGCCCTGCAGGGGGATCAAAAGGCAATCTGAGGTGAAGCGGTTAACTCTGTGAACTGCTCAGTGAACAACTGTCAGCGCCACCCAGATTAACGTTTAACCTCAGACAGCGGCTGATGATATGATGATGAGTTTAATCACACACTGTAAACAACAGCAGTCTGCTTTCTGATTAGATGTAAATGTTAAATCCACTGACTATTATATTTCCTGCTGTTTGTGATGCATTGTGGACCTGACCTGCTGACAGGCCGCAAACAAACTCAAGGGGGAGATGAGTTTTACCTGAAGTTGTTACAACCCAGCACCACACCTACGATGTTCTTTCCAATGTCGTGGACGTCTCCCTTCACTGTAGCTAGAACGATGGTGCCTTGATAGGGATCCTGCAAGCACAGAAACATCAGGGGACGCGGAGGAACAGGCTGAATCGGCTGTTTTCTATTTGTGTATTTTATTGCTTGTTTTAATGTCGCTTTATTTTCACACTTCATAGATTTGCTAAGAGCTTTGTGTTGAACTGCTGCCACCTCTCTGGAGGAAGATCTTTACACTGCACGACACACTGATACATTTTCTGATAAAAAAAAAAAAACAAATGCACTTTTAAATTGGTTTTGAATTCATTTGAACTGTACAAATGAGTTGCGTTAAAAAAAAAAAAAAAAAAAGGCAGTTGAGACTGACCATCTCCTCGGTTGAGCCCGATGAAGCCATCATCTCCTCTCTCTCCTTCTCCATGAAAGGAATCAAATATCCCACCGCCTTCTTCATCACACGAGCCGATTTGATCACCTGCAAACACACAAGAACACGGAGGTGATAACCAGCTTCTTCATCTAAATCTAAACAGTGTTATCTTAGTTACTTCTGCGTGAATGAAAAAGACCAATGACACCAAACAGTAACATATAAAATATTTACAGATTTCTGTTTATTGTCTGGAGAGTCTTTTCTGTCAACCAGCCCAGTTAGAGCAAATTAGTTCTTCATTTCATGAGTTAAGGCCAAAAACACGCTTCATGGGGTCACAATGACCAGTGACCTTTAATCTTTAACCAACAAAATCTAATCAGCTCTTCGACAGATGGACAAACAACCCAAACTGCTCAGGTTGTTGCTGACCATGGAGCCATAATAATTATATTATTGATCATTAATCTGAGGTCAATCCCTTGTTCTGTAGTAGAAGGCAGTTTACATCCATGAATATAACTTGTTGACTACAGTCGACATCCTAGAAAAACAGAATAAATAACAAAAACATAGAAAACATTTGATTAGAAACATCAATATGCAGCATTGACGTGGTACAAGTCAAAGATGTGCATCTAGAAACAATGTCTCTGTTCCAGAAGTTCACATTGTTAATGTCTCTATCACCATATATCTTGATCACACGTCTTTAAAAGCCAAATCCTTTACATTCCAAAAAAAAACGAATAAAGACCATTTTGTCATTATTGGATGTGTCTCAACTATTAAACAGGTTCAGCCCAAAAAAACTGCATCATGGGGATGATGAAAAAAAAAAAAAAAAAAAAACAGACGAGAGGACGGAAAGGAAGGAAAGTAGAACTAGCAGCCTCCTACCTGTGGCAGGAACATCTTCCCAGCCCCAAACAGATCTCCAACCACCTTCATGCCGTTCATGAGGGGTCCCTCAATGATGTGAAGGGGTCGAGTGTAGCGGTCGACGTGAGACCGACACTCTTCCACATCCTCCACCACGTACTTCTCTATCCCCTGCACAGCACAACACACATCTTTGTTACAACAGTGAATCACTAATGATAAACAAGGTCTCAACAATTCTGATTTGAAAAATACTACATACATAATACATTTAATTACCTGGAGGTAAGTTCACGACATACAAAGTGTTACAGTAAACACTTAAACATGCCAGACAGAGTTTGTGACAGGAAATAATAAATAAATAAAGCTGTGTCTGTGGCCTGGTTCTACCTCACATTGCGGTACGTGAGTTTTCAGGAATCTAACTGAATCGTATATTTTACCTTGATCAGAGCATACTCCAACCTCTCCTCCACGCTGCCTTCTCTCCACTCGTCTGTCTGAACCACCTTTTTCGCTCCTTTCACGTTGTTCTGTTAACAACAGCAGTAAATTCAACATGGGTGAATTTAACCACAGCATCATCAGCCTGGAGAAACGTTCACGTCTGTGTGTTCAGTCTGTATGTCTGTATCAGTGTGTACCTGTGCGTAGGCCAGCAGCTTCTCAGTGGCTTCAGCGTCTTTGTTCCAGATGAGGTTTTCACAGAGCAGCAGCAGCTCTTTATCGATGTCGTCGTACACCGGCAGGTTCCCAGCGTTCACTATCCCCATGTCCATCCCATCCTGAGGCACGTAAACACCATCTACTTCTGTATCTTCAACAACCAGCTTTAACTGTGTTGAACGCTGATGTGTGAGGATATGATGTGTTTACCTTGATAGCATGGTAGAGAAAAGCTCCATGCATAGCTTCTCTGATGGCCTCCATTCCTCTGAACGAGAAGGACAGGTTGGACAGACCTCCACTGACCCTGGCTCTGGGTAACGACTCCTACACACACACAATATAGCTATATAACGCAGTCCAACCAGAGTCCAATCAGAGTCCAGAGTTGTGGATCGTTTAATTATATTTCTGTGTTTACCTTGATGATCTTTGTGGCCCTGATGAAGTTGACAGCGTACTCGTTGTGCTCCTCCATGCCCGTACCGATGGTGAGGATGTTGGGATCAAATATGATGTCGTTGGGGTCGAATCCCACTTTACTGACCAGCAGTTTGTAGGCTCGACTGCAGATCTCCACTTTGCGGTCAGTGTCCGTGGCCTGAACAGGACAGAGTGTTCATTGGCGTGTACATTTGTGCTCATGCGTGATGGAGCGTGATGTCCGTCTCCTCACCTGTCCCTCCTCATCGAAGGCCATGACCACCACAGCGGCTCCGTAACGCTTCACGGTGGCGGCTCTGAGCAGGAACTCCTCCTCGCCTTCCTTCAGACTGATGCTGTTGACGATACACTTCCCCTGACAGCACTTCAACCCTGCTTCTATCACGGAGAAGTTAGAGGAGTCGATGCACAGAGGAACCTGGGAAGCAGGAAACAAACAGGTGGAGGTGATTAAAAAAAAAGTAAAAGTGTGATTTGAGAAGAATTTGTTGTCCATGTGAGCAGTGAGACTGTATGTGTAAACATTCGATGTTTAGTCAGCATAATGTTTATTCACTATGTTACTTTATATAGTATTTAATCATATGTCAGACAAGTGACAGACAACACTACAGCGTCAGTGCTGGAGGAGACTGCAGCAAAGCTTTTTTAATAAACTACCAGGATTTCTCCCACTGCACCAGATGGACAGTCCAGTTATGACAGATGGGTTCATTGTCAATGTATTTGAGAGACAGAGAGAGGAAGTGACAGCAGGGAGAGGAAGGGCTGCATGCTTCAGTGTCTAAAACACACAATATGAGAGATACTTTACGGGTATTTTCAGCTCATTATCAAACTAAGTAATTAATGTGACAAACTAACTGACCCAAGGTCGAGAATGGAGGTTAATGGAGGTTGATGGAGGAGGTCGGTTGACGACAACAGCATCAACTAAATAAATTCAGCACTTGATTTTACAAGAACACTGGTGCCAAATACAATGGACAACCTGCTCCACCTCCTGAGCCTCAGCCTCCTGCAAATTATGCGACAGAAATAATGGTTTGTTCATTTCCACTGAACAGAAATCTTACCCGTGCAATGTCTGGCTCCGAGGCGATGAAGTTACAAAAGCGAGCCATGGCTGTGGGCCCCTCCAACATCCCCTCGTCCATGTTTATATCCAGGACCTGGGCTCCCATCTCCACCTGGGCCTTAGCGATGCTTAGAGCCTCCTTGAAGAACAAAGAGAAGGAGAAACAAAGCAAATTAACCGTCATGTTGTGTTCTGGTCAAGTTTGACCAATAACAAAGTTTTATCTCTGAATGAAAAAATGAAGTTAATTTGATCAGACTGACCTAAGATCCCACGACTTTGTCCACAAAGAGGATTTCAACACAAAATAAATTCAAATAATAAACACAAATGAATATTAATTGACATACAGTTTTGTTTTTTGTGTTTTGTTTTTTTTTTTCCTCAACTGTTGTACACTTTTTGTGTTACCGGTCAAAAATGAGCGGTCATTAGAAATGAATGGGGGAGACTACAGACTTGGTGAGTAGTTAGTAAAACTGAGCTCAAGTACGTCCTTATTTGTCAGAAGACAAACACAAGATGTATAAGCTCAGGTATATGAGGCATACAGACCATAAATCTAAAATCACAAGTAGTGATAATATACGTATTATTACAGTTTATATGATGAGTACATTTTTGACCAGTAACACTAAATAATCACACATACACGTACACGTATACGTACAACATTACATAAACACAACATGACACTGATTCCCACCTAAAATGTCACCACAACCTCTGAAAAGAAAAGAAATGAATGAAAACTATTTCCTCACCTCATAGTTTCCTGCCATGATCAACTTGGCAAACTTGCGCGACCCGGCCACGTTACATCGCTCCCCGATGTTTACAAAGTTGGTGTAAGGTCCGATCCTGAACGGCTCCAAACCTACATGAGGAAAAGACATTTTGTTTCACTGCACTGACTCACAATCACTTCCCGTGATCTGGACAAGAGGAGACAGGAGGAAGCTTCAGTGTTGCAGGATGTGAAGGTTTCATTTAAAAATAGAAATAAAAACATCCTCACACTGTCTGGATTTCAACATTTTAATTCGTTTCTATATTTGAAGCATGCTCTGTCTGAGAATCAAATAATAGCTGGGCTATATCACGTACCAACAAATAAAGGTAAGTTCTTATTGAATAAAGCAGTGACGAAAAACAATTAAGAGGTTGAAAATTACCTGCACTATGATGCTCATATGATAAAAAACAGTGTAATGAACATTTCCATGTGCTGCCAATACCCTCCACTAAGCTGTATTTTAACATGATCGAGGAGCAGACACTATATGACACATCACTGTCCGTCTACTGACTATCAGTTGATGTAAATGCAGTTTTTATTTTCAGTATTTCCAGTTTTATTGTTGTTTGTTTGCTTGTTTCTCCTTGTTTTAGATCCCACTTCCTGTTTCACCCTCACATGTTGTTCCTGTCTGCGAACTGTGCATTTAGTCTGTGTTTCCACTTTGTCTTCTTTCCTTAGTGAAAAGAGTTCCAGCCTTTAATCGTCATGCTTTGTCTTTGTCAGTACTGATCCCTTTTTCTAGTTTCTTTGACTTGATCTCTGCCTTAGACCTCTTGGGTTTGTGAACTTTTGAGTTGTGACTTCTTCTTTTTGCCTCCTAAGTTGTCCTTTTGAGTCCTTTGCCTTGTGGTTACCAGCCAGGACACAGGCAAACGCTGTCTGCCTGACGAAAACGGTAAAATTCTGAACAAATTAATACGAAGACGAGGAGTGAAAAATCTGCGTCTGCTTCTCTGTTCAGTTCACGTAAATAAATAAATCTCTATTTGAGGATTTTCACTAATCTAAGTCTTGATTCTGATTAACATCGAGTCTTTAGTCCATATTTATCATCAACCATAAGAATGTGGATTTCACCACTTCAAAGTGAAAATCATATTCACATGTACTGGTGAAATGTCTGTCTCCCACGTTTGACAGCAGACTTCACAGATGGTAACAGGAGGTGTTGATACCTGAGAGCAGCAAGTAGTCTTGATAAATATCAGCAGCAGGAGCCCGGGGTTGGCAGTGTGTCACTGCTTCAGATATGGCCCTGCAGGAGGAGGAGGAGAGGGGAGGCGACATATGATGAAAATGTTCATAATCATGTTAAATCTAAAACTCAACATTTACTGGTCAGAAACATGGAAGTGACCTGATGTGTTCTGGAGTGGTCCCACAACAGCCTCCCACAATGTTCACTAGTCCATCTTTAGCAAACTCCTGTAGACAAACAGACAGACAGACAGACAGACGTTAACACAGAAACTCAACTGCAGCAGTGAGGCAGACAGATCCAGTCTGGCTGACAGAACACATGTTTCTAGTTTGCATTTTGAATTTGACTTGTTTTCAATCCGGATCCTCTTCTGTGACATATCACAGAAAAAAAACAACACACAGAAAGGGAATAAGAAAAGACGGGGTAGAGTATAACAGCATAATAATGAAAGACATGACTCTTCACGACTTAATTAATAAATAACAGAACAGACCTGTAAACTGGAGGCTGTGACTTCTGGAGTTTCATCATATCCACCAAACGTGTTGGGGAGACCTACAGATAAAAGATAACACATCATTACATCATTCCAGGCAACCTGACACATTATGTAACATAAACTAGGCCAAAGGTCTGTTTCAGTCTCATTTCAGCTGTGTTAAAATGATCATTTTAACCTGCTGATGCACCATGTACTCTTATATTTGTACGTTTCATGCTTTAATACTTGGACACTAGTAAACCTGTTTTTTAGTTTGAGGAGGTGTTAATATGACTATTATGTTGAGCTCAGTGTAGCTTTGTTTGGAGTGAATTATTACAGATGTACAGTGAATCTGGAAAGTGTTCACAGAATATTCACTAAATGGCTGTGCACAGACTTCTCCCACCCAACCCGACGGAGCTTGAGAAGTACTGAAGAAGAAAGAAGAATGGGCGAAACTACCTAAAGACAGGTGTGCTAAGCTTGTGGCATCATATTCAAAAGGACTTGAGCCTGTAATGAGATGCTGATTTATAAGGTGGATCAATAAAGTATTAAGAAAAGGCTGTGAATACTTATGTATATGTGACATCTTTGCAAATTTATTAAAAAAAAAAAAAAAATCTAAAAACTTTTTCACATTGTCATAATGGGGTGTTGTGTGTAGAATTTTGAGGAAAGAGATTAATTTGACACAAATGGGAATATGGCTGTAACAACAAAATGTGAAAAAAGTGAAACGCTGTGAATACTTTCCCTGCGGGTTGTCAGTACTGAGTGACACCATCATCACAAGATGTAAAAAAAAGAGACTAGAACATGTAGTTGGGACTTAAGAAACTGCACTAAACTGATTTCTTAGTTTGTTTCCACTCACACCTCAGTTAGTTGTGGAGTTCCACAGGATTCTGTGTTAGGACTAATCCTTTTCATCCTCTACATACTTACATCTTTCAGACAATACTATCAGGGAGCGCTATATAAACTTCTGTTGTTGTGCAGACGATCCTCCATTGTACCTGAGACCTAAACACCTCAGAAAACCATTTTCTTATCGGATCATGCCCTGAGCTCCAGTTCTACTGTGAGGAACCATGGAGTGCTCTGTTATCTCAATAGAAAGGCAGAGACTCTATGACAACACTATTCAACTATTATCATAATTATTGTTGTTGTTGTTGTTATCACCTGCTGCTACTGCTGTGATTATTCTGATTACACTGAATACAGTGTACTGTCTTCATATGGTGACAGCCAATGTGATAAAACTTGGCTGTAGCAGAATAAAAGAGTGAAAACTGAAACTGAATTAGACTGAATTAAACTGAATAAACTGGTTGTCTAAAAAGACTGTCATGAATCATTGTTTGTATTATTGACTTGTTTGTATTTGAACGGCACAGTGATGAAACCACCTCAGCTGATTCAGTCTGTTTTCAGGGGATACTACTGATCATACAGAGATAACATGGTTGATGTAGAGCAGGTGTTTGTGGTGCTAAGCTGCTGGTTAGTTGCCAGCTGTTTCAGAACTGATGGACCTGGACTGAGAGAAACTTTCTGTTTCCATCAGTCCAACTGGTTGAAGCTGACCCACCCATCCAGACAATGGATAAAACACATAAGAAGGGAGATAGTAGTCTAACCTGCCTGAAGCTTTATGAGATTTATAAAACATGTTGTTGGACCAGTTTAAAGAACACACAGCTGTTAATGATTCTCTAAAACATTCTGTACCAGAGGTTTCACTAATTTGGATTAAAAAAAAAAATAGTTTGAAATCGTTGTAGTTGTTCAGACTGAGTGTGTCTCACCTGCGTTGGGATAACAGATGATAAAAGCTGTTGTGCTTTTTCCAATGGCCTCAATGAAAGGTCTCATCTCTGTTGCCCCCAAGGCACAGTTCAGACCAATACTGCAGCACAGAGACAAAACCAGGAATACCAAGGACCTTAGTCCGAGTGAACACACCCGTTTTATTGTTAAGACTCTACGAGGACGCAGCAACTCACCATAGTGGTTTAGCGTGAGATACACTCACTACAAAGGCCTCTCCTGTCTGACCAGAAAGAGTTCGTCCACTGCGGTCGACAATGGTTCCTGAGATCTAGATGAACGGGAACAGATGACAAGAGGACAACAGCCGAACTGATTTTTATTCTTAATGGTTCAGACACTTGATTATAGATGTGTGTTAAGCCAGGTATCTGTTAAACTGACGGATGGAACATTGTTATTTGAATATGATAAACAAACTTACAAATATAGGTTTTCTCTCGTAGCTCTTTTCAAACAGCAGGTCGATGGCATACAAGGCAGCCTTAGAAAGAGCCAAAGAATCAGCTTAAATCATCCTCTGATATCAACTTTACTTATAACTCATCCATTAAAATGTATATTACAAGCCTCCTAAAACAGGCCTGTGGTCAAAATATGCAGGCGTAAGAATACAGCATTTTTTACTATTATTACTACACAAGTGCAGCACCATCACTATGCGGTTCTCAACCACTGATGTCGGTCTGTAATATTCTGGTATGATTATAATAATTCACCAAGACTCCATGAGCATTTTGAGAATTAATCAAACAAAACAAAATCAGTTTATTTAATCAATAAACATGTTGAATACCTTGGCGTTGGCAGTGTCAAAGATGGTTTCAACCATGATGATGTCTGCTCCTCCATCTAATAAACCTCTGACCTGCTCTGAATAGGCTTCTACTAGCTCGTCAAACGCTGAAGAAGACACAACACATACTGTAGCTTAGTTTTGTGTACGAGGCCACAGAGTTCAACAGCAGTCTGGAATCTCACACAGAAACACGTGTCATCATGACCTTGTGTGCAAAACACAGGGTTGATATTTTCTTTCTTACTGATGTTTCTGAAGTCCGGCTTCTCCACAGACGGTGACACAGACAGAGTTTTATTAGTGGGACCCACTGCTCCGGCCACATAACGCTTACGACCTGATGACACGCAAAGTTTATAGCTGAATTTCTCAGAGTCTGAACATTTATCTACGAGACAAACCTAAAGTAACTGAACTTTACCAGTTTCCTTTGGCGACGTCGTCTGCTGCTCTCCTCGCCAGCTCTGCTGACGCTTTGTTGAGTCGAAAAGCCTGCGACACAAACACAAAAACCAAAACCGATGTTTCCTTTTAGAAGACGATAAAATAGTTTGGAACAATCTACACAATTATGTACAATTATATCTATCAGCTTAATGAAAATCTGGAACTGGAGAGCTGTATCTCACAAATTACTACTAACACTTTTCAATCATCTTAATACTCTCTATACACTGTCTCTATCATTAAAGACAAAAATTCCTCAGAAAAATAATATAAAAAAACACGGTCAGTATCAAATGGCTTATAACACATACATGTAGTTTTTTATTAATTGCTTTTGGTTATAAATTAAGTGCAACTATAATATGGAGACATATTGTACATTATCATAACTGTAGCAAATCTTATTTCCATTACATTTAGAATCATAATTCATGATGTCAATCATAACTAAAGGCCCAATTCAGACCTGTTTATTCATCTCTTACATGGACATATTGCAACTGAAACTGTGGGTTAGAGCGGACGAATAGATACGTGTCTTTTCTGTGTTTTGTGTTGTGTGTTTACTCAGACAAGCTGTGTGTTGAATACTGAGTGGATTCTTGTGGTTTCGGGACAAGATAACATCAAGGACACAGAGAGAGCACAGCTGTTTGTGGAAATGCGTCTAGGTCTGGTTCTAAGAAACAAGCCGTCAGGGGTTAATAAGTTAACACCAGGCCGTCTGTGTCCCGCATAGCGGCCTGAGCTGTCGCACTAGTCCAACCTGGTCCACATCTTACCAAGTGTTCCAGGCCGTAGTCTGCCTGAGCCACGGAGGTGCTGCTGAATGTGTTGGTCTCTATGATGTCTGCACCAGCCTGCAGGTACTCCTACATATACAGAACACAAAATGGTTACACATCACAACGCACACATACAGGTTCACATCCTGCTCACAACACTAACAGACACATTCACTGTATGGATAGTGAAGCTGAGTGACAACTTGTTTAAGTGATCTGGTCCATCTCAGGTTTCCTCCTACATAAAGTACCTTGTGTATTTTATATATCAGCTCTGGTTGTGTGATGCTGAGAAGGTCATTGTTTCCCTTCAGTGGAAGCGGATGTTCTTTAAACTCATCACCCCGGAAATCTTCCTCTTCAAGTTTATGTTGCTGGATCATAGTTCCCATCCCACCGTCCAGGACCATAATCCTTTGCTGCAGCACTGCTCGCAGCTCCAACTCTAATGGACATTTTTGCGCTGTAAAGAAAGAGGTGAGATTTTCAGTGTGTGTGTGTGTGTGTGTGTGTGCGCACCACATTTATTCCAGAAGTGGAAGTCGATCCATGTTGTGTATCAGCCAGACTCAGAACCAGGTCTGTACTGGACCACAAGAAGCACAAACATGTGACCCAGATTCACTGTGCTGCCTGACTTGGCTGTAGTTTGAACCTGATCTGTCAATGATATACAGACAATAACTAACTCATTCTCTGTAGGTGTGTGTTGGAATCACAGCGTCTGTTCGTTGTTTTGGTATCTAGTCTGACTACTGCATCAGAAACCACCGGGCCACTTACATATTCAGAAGAAGACAAGTGCAGCGTTAAATTTTTTCAAGGACGACGTCACACTTGAGCTGAATGTGATGTGACAACTTACACATACATTTGAAGCTGATTCTTAATCAACATAATTAATTAATATGTTATGTTATTATGTCATGATTAGCCTATATCAGTGACTTAAAACGGTAACAGGATAAGATCGTCATTGTGAACCTATAACACAGGTTTGAAAAAACAAACAAAATCCAAACCAAAGTGCTTCTCAGACGATGTCATGTAACAACATGATGCAACAACGTCATGTAACAACATCATGCTGAAAAAAAAGGAGCAGCTCTGACACACCTAAAACAACCAGGGAGGTCATGTTGCATCATTTGTTCACTTGATGTGAGTGTTCACACACAGGCCACTGCTGTTGCTTCATTTCTTATGACCGTCAGCTGTCACACTGTCACCGTTTTAACCTTTATAACGAAAATCTCCTTTAATAACAAGTTAAAGACTGAGATGTGCATAGACAGATAGAACTGACAACACTTGACTTATTGAATTACTTTGAAATTATTATTTTTTTTTCTCTCTCCTCTTTGTGGAATAACTAAGAACAAAACATAATAACATCACACAAACGTCATCGGTGTCAGCCCAGATTTTCTCAATCAGTGCATCTGGTTGTAACTGAAAATATTTCTCACAGTTCAAACTGGACTCAACGTGATAAATCAATCAAAACAGTGACTGACATCTTCAAAACAGCTGAGCTGAGCTTCATATTTCTGGAGAAATAATCCTCTTCCTGTCTGTTCACTGAGCACATGGTGGTAACTTCTCTGTGACTCTGATCCACTTGTTGTTGACGAGCTGTAACGAGTCCGGTGATCCGGACCAGACCTGCTGCCACCGTGTCAGTGAGCGGACCGTCTGTTATAAACACGTGGACTCACAGTCCGCTCTGACCAGAACCAGGACCTGACATTTACTAACGGTTCTAGCTCGGTAAGTTAAGTTAGATGGTGTAACCTTCCGCAAATGCACACACGTGCTGACCCGCGGACACCCGCAGGTCCCGGGTCCACACCGGGATACCGAGGCTAAAGGCTAACCGTTAACGGCGGACCGCCACGTGTTTACCCGCTCGTGCAGAGAAGTGGTGAATGGTGTTGGTCGGTCCCATGTTGCGTAGAACCAGTCTGAAGAATGAACCGACGACTCTGGAACTTTTCAACAACTCCACTCTTGTGGAGATTTTGGCGCTTGTCTAGTTTCTGCTCCTCTAGCGGAGACATACACACTTCCGGTTGGAGATCATCACAATAAAAGCACAAAGTGATCTTGTCACGTCTAATATATATATATATATATATATATATATATATATATATATATATATATATATATATATATATATATATATATATAAAAACAGGAAAGAGTATTGAATCAAATCTTTCAAAATTATATGGTGGTGAATTAAAATTATGGCTTTGGTTTTGACTGATTTTTTTTTTTTTTTTATCTTAATATCACACTTAATATCAATATTTAACTTAATATCACTGACATGACATGATCTGTTTTTATCTGTTCCACCTGCAGTTTCACCCAAAACAGCGAACATGGCTCTTCAGTTCATCCTCAAAAGTCCATGTCTGGATCCTATTTGTGGACTTCACTCCTGCTTTAACTGTCTTCATACCCAGCTATCTGACAGCTAAGTCTACTACAGGTAGATAAGTGACTTCCTGTCTGAAAGGAAGCAGCATGTGAAGCTGGGGGAATATGTCAGTTGCTGTCACTCCAACCAGCAGGAGGCTGCAAGTCCCCATAACCTTCATGACATTATAAATAAGAGACTTAGAGTAGAGTATTACTGCAAGAAGATGAATTTAGTCTTGAGGAGCCAGACAGGAGAAGAGTAGTGTTGCAGAGAGGATGAAATAATATTTGACAGCTCTAAAACTTCAACTGGCGTTGATATTTAGCTGAACTTGCAGGGGTGAGGTCACAGTTTTGCTCATTATTACAGATATTTTATTAAAATATGCTTCAAATGTCAAATGCAATTTTCTTTACAACCGATCTTCATGTCATCACATGAAGACAAATACAAAAAAAAAAAAAAAATGAACCTGTCAAAGTTGTGAAAACATGCTAAGAGTCCACAAAGCAGACAGAGGTTTGCTCCATCAGTTAGTCCTCCTGCGACGCTCCCTTCAGACTGGACCTCTGCTTCTTCTGGTCCGCCTGGCCCATGACACGGTACAGTTTTTTGCGCGCTTCCTTCTGTCTCTTCAGCTTGGCCTCCTCCTGTTTACCCTTCTGCAGTAAGAACTCCTTGTGTTTGGCGTGCTGCGCCGCGTGGGCTTTCCTGTTCTTGTAATTGTGAACTGTGCTCAGAGCGTGGATCAGTGCCGCCACCTGAACAAACGGGACGAGATCAACAACACTTAGTGCATGTACATGTAGTCACTAAAAGAAACCACAACCAAACTGATCTTATTCATTGTATTTCCATTACTCATCTGTAAGAACCAACGTAACTCCTGAGCTGCTGTGCTGAACCTGTAATGTCAGATTTTACTCACCTTCCTCTCGTGGGGCTCTCTGATCACACTGGGACGCTGCAGATCTCTGGGTGTCTTTCCTTTTGCTTGTTGCTGTTTGGGTTTGCTCTTGAAGGGCAGAGCCTTCTGCAGCTCCTTGGGGATGTGGAGGGGGTTGAAGCGTCTCGGGGCGCGGACCACCGACTGAAGAGAGAAAGAAATATTTATGTCAAGTGATTTACGGAATTCTACCGTCAAATCATCAAGCCCTAATACACAATGAAATCTTTTCTGTTGTAAAATGTCCAACATGAGCTGGTGACAGATGCATCAGGCTGAGTCTACCTTGTACAGAGAGTCAGTGTTGGGTTTATTTTGGATTCCCAGGTCTTTCTTGAGCTGCCCCAGCGTCCTCATGCCTGACCAGCCGTCCTTCTGACCGACAGGCAGCAGCAGAGAGGTGACGGGGTTGTAGAGCTGAGGAACCGACACTGGATACCAGGACCGAAGGAACACAATGTCTGCACAGACACAAACATGAACACATCAGTAAACACCAACATGACACCTCGTTTCACATTTGAAAATGAAATAAAGAGAATCATGGTGAAGATGAAGACGATGACATTTCCAATAAAACCCAGTGGAGGCATAACATGAAATCAGCTGATGAGCAGAGCTGTGCCATTTCAAGAAATAGAAATATTCTACACGTCCTATTATATTATTTTAATTCACACTTTCCCCAAAATGGAAAGTGTGAGTGAAATGCTTATGAGGTCACAGACAGATTTTAAAGCCATATTGTGTAAGATTTACTCCCATCTAGTGATGAGGCTGTATACTGCTACCAACTGAATAGTATAGGGATTTTTTTTTAGTTCTAACATCTAAGATATGTGTATATACCTAGATGTAGATATATATAGATGCTTTCTCACAGAGCTCTACTATTACTAGTTAACAAGATCATAGTTTCATGGTGGAGCAACATGGTCAGTTGCTCTTATTTTATATAAATGGAAAATTCAAAGCCAACCAGGACATTTCAACTTGTTTATGAAGGTTACTACTAATTAAGAAGATCACAGTTTCATTTTTGTTAATCGACAACCAGAAAAATGACACGTTGTTACTTTAAAATAAGACATAAGAACAAAAGTTAGAGAGACACTCACCACTCATGAGCAGACGGTCCTCAAACGTGGCTCTGTAAGCTCCTGCTGGTGTAGACAACGCTTTCTTGATCTGACCTCTGACCCCTGACACTGTTCGTACTGAGGCACCTTCAAATTTCGCTACTTCCAGCACCGTGTTGAACATACCCTGTGAACGCAGAGGAGTTAGGTGTCAAATGACAGAATCTGTACAAGTGCTTCACTTATCAAATATGTTTTTACTATGACATTATGTGTTCTTAAACACAGCTCTTATGCCAGAGAAAGAATCTTGACCTTGACTTTGCTACAGATCAGCCAGAGTCACTCAGGTTCAATAAAAAGAAAAAAAAAGCTTAAACTGAGGAATGTTCCTGGAGCAAGAGATCGTTCTGTTTTATGAATTTGTACAGTCCAGAACTCATGTGATCCATCACATCCAGTTTTAACATCTTTCAGCTGTCAAACTTCAGTGCTTTTTTAACCTACAGGATTAGCCTGGTCCCGTCCATACTGCCTGTGATGCTACATAGAATCTCACGTTCAAGTCAGTCTGGCCAAACTGCCTATTCTCTGCTCTTCCTGATCTTGAAATCGGGCACCAGTGAAAAATGCCGGTGTGACTTTAACACAATGATGCACTAGTTAAGTGCCCTCAGACACGTCTTTACAGCCGACATGGCGGCCATGGGGGAGCGGAAATCGTTCAGCTGTAGCTGCTGTTTTAAGAGATTTTAACAGCGAGTTTTCTTTGAAAATGGAGCAAAAGGTAACTCTAGGTAGCGAACTACAACCTGTGAGGTTTTCTGTTTATGTCGCTATGTATACATCATCGGAATCAGTGGTCTGATTGGTTGTAGCTCTGTCCAGTAGTACAGAGGCCTTTGATAGACGCCTGATGATCTGCCTCTGAGAACTTCCTGTCTATGGGAACTTTGCCAGACCAAACTCCATCTACCAGCTTGGTGTAACAGCCAGGCTACTACAGGATGACAAAAGAGGGGGCGATGTAAAGCTGTTTAATTACCTTAATGAAACACGTGTTTTTGAAGATCTTGTAGGGGTAACCAATGAGTTTGAGCTTCTTCACAACAGTCACTGATTTATCCAGGTCCAGGATCACTCCTGTGGCTGCAATACGGAAATTAGCCTGAAGAGAGAAACAGAAATTCAAAGTGAACCAAACTACGTGGTTGGATGTCATCACCGGTCAGCCCAGCTGCAGGTAATGAGTGTTCAAATTCATTACTTAGAGCCTAAAATTTTCTGTGTGCAGTCACAGAGACCTCTGACCACCATAATCTAAATCAGTTAAACCAGGGAACATTTCTGCCAAAGGTGCAGCAATTCCACAAAACAAAACATCAACACTCAACACAGAAATAACAGTAACTTTTAGATTTTTAGAGTTTTTAGCTGTATGAAAAAGGAAACTACAGGGATGTCGGAGAAAGAGACTTACTTTAGTTCCTGTTACTGACTGCAGAGCCAAGAAACCAGTGCCCTGTGGTGTGATGGGACCTTCAGACAAAAACAGACAGAATCATAATTAGAATCACACAAGACCATAAAAGAAGTCTTCATCTTAATCACACTGCACAAGCTCAAATATGAACCTCCCAGCAGTCCTTTCCTTCTGTTGTAAATATCGACATTGTTAATTTACATCCACGAGACAATCTTCCACCATTTCTCCTTGTTCGCCACCTGACCCTTAATCTAGATTTTTGGGAAGAACTTATCAGGGACCTTTAATACTCTTAATGAAATTTTTTCTCACACTTCAGATTCCATCTTCTTCTCAGAGCAGCTTTTGATACAACAGATCAGACCATATGTCCAAGTACAGATAAAGTGTAGGACTGATGCAAAGATAACTACAGTGACTTTAAACCGCAGCATCACAACAAACTGATCACTTGAGGCTGAACACTGAGGACAGAGTAACACAAAGCTGTCATTAACAGGATGTGTTAGTTGCCGTAAAGCAGCGGTCAAACGGTGCTTCTTGTGTGTCTCACCCCAGATGGAGGCTCCACAGTGCATGTGCTGCGGCGTGTACTTGAGCAGGCGGTGGCGTCCATTGTGATCCTCGATGTGGTACAGAGGGATGGTCTGGAAACGTCTCCACCCCAGAGACAGGATGAGGGGGTCCCGCGTCTTCAGGATGCGCTCGTACCAGCGGTGTTTCTTTATACGCATCTGACACAAACACACGGGATATTTTCTCATTGTGTTGAAATATAATAAATAATGAAAACATCACTGATCTGACAGTACGGTGAACGCACCTGCAGGTATCCTACGTTGCCTTCACTGGAGCCCAGACCGCCGAGGATGATGGGGTAGTGGGGATCGAAGTTAGTGACAAATTCACAGGGAACAGAGGAGATTTCTAATCTGACGTACATTCCAGGTCTGAAGCCTTCGTACTGAACTCTGGTCTCATCATCCACATCCTCAAACTCTGCTCTGTTCAGCTGAGGAACAAAACATACAACATAAGTCAAGATAACAGTAGCAAGCAAATCATAACATCATTATAGAATATACATCCTGGTATTAAACATCTTACCTCAGCCTGCTTCTGCATCTCCTCCTTCAGGTCATCGAAGTAAGTAGCGTCTCCGTCGTCGTATTCTGCATCAAACCTCTCCTTCAGTCTGCGTTTCTTCTCCAGACGCTTGTTTTTCTGGGCTTCATCATCGTCCACCTTCATCAGAGTCTCCTCCTCTTCATCATCATCATCATCATCATCATCATCATCTTCATCATTCTATTGGTGCACAAACACAGAGAGTTACGGAATATAGTGAGTAAAGAGCTGATTCAGAGTAAAAACATCAGTTTCAAACTCACTGATACGTCATCGGTCCATTCTAACAACAGTGCGTGAGGCGCCTGGACTGTTCTGGGTTTGTAGTAAAACAGTGACTAAGTGTAAACTACATGACTGATGAGGTGTTAAAAAAAAAAAAACAAACACTGTCCTAGCAGCTCAATACGGAGCCTAAATTACAGTCCTTTCAGTTGACCCACTGGGTCCTTAGATCAAAAAAAAAAAAAATTAGAGAACGGAGAGAGAGAAATTATTTTCCGATCCACTTTGACTTCTACCCTGAATCCCACATATCCTGTATCTTAATTTAAATCATAACTATTAGTGTGAGTCAAGACTGTGTTTGTGGTGTAATTGTTGATTTATTTGCTTCTGAAAATACGTAACTGGTTCAACTGGTTTCTTTCCCCCTCTCTTCCCGGCTGAAGAGAGAACGAGGAGTAGGTGGATTAAACTTACCAGGTGAGATATTTTCCTACATTAGCGTAGCTAGCTGTTAAGCTAACGTTAGCTGTCAGAGTTTGATGGCGATGTAAATTTAGTGAGACGAGCGTTGTAGTCCGCCACGTGGTCTCACACAAAACCTAAAGTAACGTTTGCTGCCTGTCACTAAACAGTGTTCTGTCCAGGTCAAAAATGACCTTTAAAGTTTATTTAAAAAAATCAAGAATCAAATCGAAATGTGAAAATCGTGGTACATTTCAAACTGGACCAGAAAATCATTTTTATCTCTTCATTCAGAAGAGATTTCCATCAAACAGTGGAATCTATGACAAGGAGGTTGACAGAGTGAAATCAAAGGCGACAGCTTGTTTTTTTTTTTTTTTGCAGAAACTGTCGCAACTGAAGCATCACTTCATATCACCTCATGTCCAATATTACAAGGGCTTCCTCAGTCAGTAACCAAGCTAACAATCAGCTGTTTCTGCAGAGACTGTTTTTGGGGACAATTAATTTTTGTGTTGAAATGAAACTCAATCATCAAACTTAAGAGTTGAATGCTTAGATCTGCTCTTATTTATTTTCCCATCATTTGCTTCAATGTTTACATCCCACAGCTAACTATACTATAACTATGTAAAATTATTACATAATGTTCTGTCATTAAAAAATCGTCGTGGTTTTTACAGTTCATATTAAACAGATCTTTACCTTAGTCTGATCCTGCTGTCCAGTCTGGTCCTTATGGACTTCTCCTGTTTCCAAATCCTCAAAGTCACCGTACAGCTCCTCTGGATGAAGCAAAAATAAGTGCTCGGTTACATTTCTTTGGGTGCATGTTCATCAGTTTAATTCTCAACTGAATGCCCACATCAGCGTCACTTTAACCCCTCAAATACCCACAGAGGGTATCACGGGGTATACAAGCTTTTCAAAAGTTGAGTCTAAAACTGAGATGTGTGGTAGAACTCCATCTTACCATCCTCCTTCAGTAGCGTGGCTGCGTCTTGGCCTTCCTCCCACTTCCCTGTTACAAAGCAGTCTCTGATGGAGTCTAGCATCTAGAAGAAAAATAAAACGTCATATTTTAGGCATCTTTTCTTTAAAAATAATTGTCATGACACCAGCATGTGATGAACCATCAGCACAGTTCCAGAAAAGCGTTTGTTAATGATGCTACCTCCTCCAGCTCCCAGTCGTGGGAGGCGTCGGCGGTGAAACGGGAGCAGTCCACAGCGTTGGCCTTGAACTTTTTACTGTTCTGAGGACGACTGACTCGAAACAGCCCCCCCAACTCCTCCTCATCCTCTTCCTCAGAGTCATCTGCTGCTACAACTGAAGAAAAGAGACCAATGACGTCTTTAAGACACAATGATGAGCTTTAACATGCACTCAGTTGGTAGTTTATTATTATTATTATTATTATTAATTAAAATCCATCTATGCTGTTGAATTGTACTAAATTATAGAGGAGTTACACTGATCTACATGAAAAATGTGTCTGTGTAATGTTATTTAATGTAGACACATCACACACTGCTTTCTCCAAAATGATCAGAAAGATAAATCAACAACTCTGAAGCATTTGTACAGACTTTATTCATCGTAGGGGGGTGTAGCTAATAAACAGCCAACTGACAACACCTTTAACTTTGACTAAAATATGTCAAATACATTTAAACACAGTTTCATACACAGAACAAAATCCAACCTGATGAATATCAAACTACAAGTATTGACATTTGTAGAAATGTGTGTCGTTCATTTACCTGAACCATAAACCAGCTTTCTCAGATTGGGAGCAGCTTCTTGTTGCCGTAGAAACGCCTCTGATGCTTTTCGCTGCAGATCCTCCTTCCACTTTAGAGCACCTGAGGACAGAAACAGGAAAAGTTAATCTAATAAATAAATGTAAAAACGACGACAACAACAGATCAGTTTAAACGTCACGTTACTGAGATTTTACCAATCAAACTCGTGAGTCAAAGTTTCCAACCTTCTCAAGATCATTTCCCATGTTACTATTACTATGATTATTAATAATAATAATAATTATTATTATTATTACCCTGCTCTTCCTCCACTTCACTCTCTTCATCTTCATCCTCCTCCTGCTCATCATCCTCAGAACAGTGTCCGGAGTCTCCAGCTCTCCCAGCCTCCTCCTCCTCTTCCTCCTCATCTTCACTCATCTCCAGATCATCTTCGCTGTCAGCGAACGCCGGCACCTCACCGATCGTTTCCTTTTCACCTTTCTTCTCCTCCAGTTTCTGTCTCTTCACTGGTGGGACGTCCTTTCCCACGCTTTCTGATTTGGATCTTGCCTCTTTGAGAAACGTGGAAACCATGTCCTCGTCTTCCTCGTCGTCATCATCTTCGTCGTCCTCATCCTCCTCTTCCTCTTTATCCTCATCCTCCTCACTGTCGGCATCCTCATCGTCACTGGAACCGTCATCATCCTCGTCCTTTCCCTCCTGGTCAGTGAAGACTACTCGCCTCCTCTCTCTCTGGGTGCTGGGATCCCAGACTCTCTTCTCCTGAAGACCCTCGGTCTCTCTGACAGATCCACAAAACAAGAACAATTAGAAAACAGCATGTTCACACACACACACAGTTTTGCTTTTTAAAGAAACTTCAGGCTAAATCAATATGAATGTAGAAAGTCTCACTCGCTCTGCTGGCTGATGTCTTCAGGGTCCAGAGAGGCAGAGCCACTGAACAGAGACACTTTACTTGCAGCCATCTTTGCGTCTAATGTGGCCTGTGAGTCGATGAGAGACTGAACCAGCTCTGTGGTCGGCCGCACCTCCTCCTGTAGCAGATTAAAAATGATACACTTCACACCAGGTACAACGAGACTTAAAGTTTAAATGAAACAACAGGTGGTCAAGTTTCACCAACGTGAACACACACACACACACACAAACACACCTGCGGCTGATTGACGTGGCTGGCAGGAAGGTCGATGTACACAGCATCTTTATCGTAGACGACGCCGCCGACCCCGGCCATGGGCGCGTAGAGCAGACGCTCCTTCTCATTGAGCGCTCTCTTCTTTTGAGCGTCCGGCAGAGGACACGGGTCAGGCAGGAAATTCACATCTGCCACCTGAAAGTCTCCTACACCTATAGAGAGTATGACACACGTAGACCTAATGTATCTGTGCCATCTAGGAGCCACTGATTCATCTTTGTAAACAAAGAAAAACAACTAGCATTGCACTTATTTACCTGGGACATGGACCTGGCCTTTGTTTTTCAGATTTGTCCCTCTCAGGTAGCCGTAGAGTGACACAGTCCTGTCACACTTGGGGTCTGTTCTCAACTTCTCAGGATCAGTCAGGTCCTCCATACTGTTTCAAAGTAGAAATAAACATGAGAACATTCACTGATACAAGGTGAAAACCACACAATGTCTCAGCTGAATCAACTGATGATTCAGTTTAATGATAGTAATCTGGCTGCTGTGATATTATCGGTATTATTGAGTACACACACGTCTATGTCAACATCTGTGCAATTTGATTTGTCTGTACAGCCTCTCTGCTGCAAGGCCAGCTGATTTAAACATCATAGAATCAAAAAATGCCTATAAAACAAGACTATCAGATAATTTCTGGAGGAAAACAATATCTCAATGAATATGTGTTTATAATACTGATCTGTCACAAAGCAGTCGAAGTACTGGTAGTTCTTCAGGTCAACACTCACCGGTCCACCAACACGTAGGGATGTGACGTCTGCCACACCAGAGGACGGAATTTCATTACAGAGATGAAGCGACCAAGGTTCTTCACCTCCTGAGTCTGATATTCACCATAAACCATACCAGACAGATAGAAGAGCTTTGCCCCCTGACAGATTCAAACACAACACACACACACACACATTACAACTCTACCATTAACAGACAAGTTATTCAGTGTACGTGAGTACGCCAGTGTACATGAGCCTGGTGTGTGTCGTGTTTACCTGGTAGACCTCTGTCCAGAAGCGATGTTTGAGGTTTTTCTTGGTCTTCCTCAGAGTCTTGTTGTTCTTAAATGAATCCAGATGTGTCAGCACGCCCATGACGCGAGGGAATCCGTGGACCTGACAGATGTTGAGAAACTCAAAAGTCTCCATCTCAAAGCCAAAGCTGGCGTCGATCAGCATCAGAACCTGGAGACACAGAAAACACAACAACTTTTAATGAATTCAAGAAATAAAACCTTTGTCACCCTTTATAGTGAATTCAAAACAAATCAGTCCATTTACAAAAGGCTGGAAAAAAGACAAGATCAGTCCATAACTAAATACAAAGAACAAAAAAATGTTTAATTTCATATGTTTGAATGTACTTGTTTACGCACCAGATCAGCTACTTTAGCGAGGTCGATCATAGTATTTATGTCGTTGTTACACTCCATGAATGTGAGACGACGTTTCTTTCCTAAAACAAACACAAACAGTGGCCACATGTTAAACCAGTAATATAAAATGACGGCTTTATAACCAAATATAACCAAATATTCATTAATGTTATTTATATTTTGTTGCAACTTGCATCATTCGACAGTGTGTGATAAAGAAGAGAGTCACGGGCAAAATGGAAAAACGGAAAAACACTTGGAGCAAAGGTTTCCTTCCACCAGCAGATTGATGGGATTTAACCTTCATAAGCCAAGAAATGACGACTGAAACTCACCAGAGACGATGGTCACAGGTCCACAGATCTCTGCCAGCTTCTGTCGGGTGAAGTTTTTGATGAGGCAGCGGATGAGGGTGCTCTTTCCCACCTTGGGGGGTCCAACAACTACAATGACAACTGGGGGAGGTTCCAGAGGAGTCCGGTCCACAACAGGGATGTGATGTTTTTTGGTCTTTATATCCTGGGCCCTGAAGACACACACACAGAGAAGTTTCATGTGGTTTCTTTAATTGCTCACATTTGTATTTTTGGACTGTGATTAAGTCTGAAAAAAAAAGAAAACCAGAGGTCTCAGTCCATCTAACAGATGTTGCATAATAAAGCATCAGTACAGACCTGTGGAAGGTCTTGGCCATGCGGACAGCGGACTGAACCGCAAAAGCTTTTGGGTTGCGTTTGCGTTCATCTTCCTCTGTGGTGCCTCCCTGCTTCCTCAGCTTCTTCTTCTCTGCCTTCGGTCCGCTGTGTTTCTTCTGATGTCGCCTCTGTTCCTTCACCTTCCCGTCCATCTTGTCACTACAGCAGAAAAAAAACGACATTAGACATCATGTAGCAACATGTTTCAGCTCAGAATGGATGCCCTTCCAGCTACATCACATAACATATACACACATATAAACTAATACAGGCAGGGCAGCCTCAGTGAAAACAGTTGTGGTTATGAAGTGCCCAGATCAATTCATTGTTATAGAAGAAAGACGGCAAAATAAAAAAGTTAAAGCAGCAAAATGCATAAAAAAGAGTGAGTGTGTTTAAAAGTCAGCGCAGCTATTTACATCAATTAAAAGCAAAGGTGAAAAAAAAAGTCAGTACATTAATCTGTAAGTTAAATATCTAGCAGCAGCTTTCTGAAAGAGCTGGACCTGAGAAGGACACTCACATTCTGGACATAAAACAGAGGCTGCACAGTGAAATGGACTGAATTTGTGATCTTCCATTTAACTTGAGTTTATTTAGCCTCCATGTTTGGACACCCAACAACAGCAACACATTAATACGACTCTGGTATTTTATTTTGAAGAGATGACTGGCTGCAGTTCCAATAGTTCAACATTTTGAGACCAGGTACCCAAACATGTAACAATCTACTGTGGACTACTGAGTCACATGGGATGAAAACTACATGGAGCAAAGACACAGTCCTACAAACAACACTGACCACAACATGATCAGAGTACAGTGAACCACAGGGTAAAGTATCCTCCTGCTGCTCCTCACTGTGTCTACTACTCAATGAAGAACAATGACTTCGATCGTTGTTTTCATCTAAATGAAGTGTGACCCTACACAGCTCCAGACTACACTCAGTGTAGTGTAGGATCAGCTGTCTGTGCTACGAGTTAGTTGGTTAATTAACTAGTTAACATGTTTGCTAGTTAACCAGCATCGTGCTGCGTCTCCACCAGCAGCTACTAACATCTGTAAAATGTTGACAACACAAAAAGAAACGTTCAGTCATCATACCTGAGATAAACTGACTCCAGTCCTCTCGTTGCCTCCGAGTCTCACATGTGCAAAGCGACCTCCGGCCCGGAAGTGGAAACAAGTAAATATGATCGTAAAAGGTTCCGAGCGGCGAGTCACAGGTCAGAGTCTCAGCGGTGGCGCCACCTGGAGGACGGACGGACTCACAGCGTCACCTGTCTCCTCTGGTTGAGCGATGAAAAATGATCAATATAATGATCAGTTATCAGTTTATACACAGGCCAGTCAGTTTATTATTACTCTAATGGACATCTAGTGAACTTTAAACAGGAATATGCGACAGTTAACTTAGTTTAGGCGGGATGGAAAATCAATCACACATTAAGGTTTTAATGGGACCAAAATTAATCTTGAAGCCTTTCACGAACATAACGCACTTAGAAGATAAAACAACATAAACAAAACAAAAAATGTCCTAAAGTAAACACCTCGGCGTGGCTCTGCGGGTTATTCAACTCTTCAGCTTTAGAGAAAACACAAGCAGAGTCACAGCAGAGCCAGCAGGGTGCAGGCATGTCCTGTGTTTTACTGATAGTTTCAAAGTGGCAGCAGGTGGGAGGTGACGCACTAGGGGATGAGATAGAGATAATTTATGTCATTTATGTACCTGAGCACCAAACCCGTGTGGTCTGATATTAGTTAGACTACTGTCTTCACTCTGTGAGGGATTTATGAGGATCCACTGGAATTAATTAAATCCAGTTATTGTACTTAATATTTATATTCTTCAGTGTATAATCACTAGATTTAAGAGTAGGTCTGATTTTATTTTTGTAAATAGGTTGAGTCGTCCTTATCCACAGAGTCTACCATGTTTCTACAGTGATGATGGAGAGCGTGTCATGTTTTATATCCACTCAGTGGTTTGGAGTCATTGTTGCATGCTGAAGTTTCTCCTGATCAGTTTGTAGTCAATGTAAAGATTATTGATTCTGTCCCAGTTGTGTTGTAGATAATATGGAGACATAGAGAAATGGTACCATGTATCACTGCACTACAGTGGATCTACTTTCATTCATTTAGAAAAGTATAAACATTTATTTCAAACACAGAAACAGCGCAGCACTTGATTCTTCAGAGTTTATAGAGCTGCAGTAAATGTTTTGTTCCACTGGATGGTGCCAGCAGATAGTTTACTTCCCTGGCCAATTTTCAGCGCCACATCTAAACAATCCTCACAAACAGAAGATGGACATAGTAACAAATAATTTTAAAAAGTAATACTCTCTTTTTTGACTGAAACAAGCCAAAGGCTCAAGCCCTTTAAATTAAATTTTACCACCATAATTACTATCCCTGTCATCATCATTATCCTGGTCGTCTTTACAGTCGTCACTCTTATCATTAGCATCTAGTAATGAAGAGTCCAATAAAGCTGAGCTGCCCTCCTGCTTTTCAAAGCCTTTGAACTTCCTCTAACATCAAGTGCTTGTTCTGCGGATCATCAGTTTTCACCTTCCTGCTAATGACATACATCCTGTTCTCATCATCATCTGGTTTGCTACACCTGGTGATTAACATAAGACGATGGTAATGACACAGGGCTGATGCCAAAATATTGACTGATGATCATCATTTATTGTATGGAAGAACATATTTCATTTTAGTCACCAGTGTCTCAACAAGTCATGAGTTTTTCTTATTCTAACTACTGATTTAAACAAAAAATGAGGAAGGTATCAAGAAGCAAATGGCATCACTGGAAAAATCAACATATAACCTTCAACTTCGAAAGGCAAAATTTTGCATAGAAAATATGAGTTTACAGTAGAAACACCTGACACTGAAGTAGTGAAAGGAGTTAAACACAAATGCTGGGGGGAAATGAAACAGTCCTAAATGACTCGATGGCATTAAAAGTTTATATATATATATATATATATATATATATATGTAGATAGATAGATAGATAGATAGATAGACAGACAGACAGACAAACGGTCAGACAGATGGACGGACAGATACTAATATTAGATATATAATATTAATCCCAAAGGAAAATTAAGGCAAACGTGGAAGCATGCTGAAATCAGATGAAGTTTAAAGGGCACAAAAAAAGAATTTAATCACTTTAAAATTTGAGTTTACAGTAGAAACACCTGACACTGAAGTAGTGAAAGGAGTTAAACACAAATGCTGGGGGGAAATGAAACAGCACTAAAAGCAGGAGTCCTAAATGACTCGAAGGTTTACTTTAAAGGAAGGGCATTAAAAGTTTATATATATATATATATATATATATATATATATATATATATATATATATAGATAGATAGATAGATAGATAGATAGATAGATAGATAGATAGATAGATAGATAGATAGATAGACAGACAGACAGATGGACGGACAGATACTAATATTAGATATATAATATTAATCCCAAAGGAAAATTAAGGCAAACGTGGAAGCATGCTGAAATCAGATGAAGTTTAAAGGGCACAAAAAAAGAATTTAATCACTTTAAAATTTAGTCATTTATATTTGGATAAAAAATAAGATTGTTTACAAGATGAATGTCTGAAGATCAACAGTCAGGACATGTAAGAAGGGATGTATGGAGGTCAACTGGATTTGGACCAAGAGCCTCATTTAGTCCTGATACACTCATAACAAGTCTGCATTGTCATTAATAAATGATTATTTTAACAATAAAACACAAAAAGGTCCAGTATTACTGTTGAAGCTCATCCATCATTCAGTCTCACCCCAACTCCAGAGCCCTGAAGACCAGAGCGAGCAATGGTGCCATGAGGACTAAGTGATAACCACTACGTCACCAGTCCCAGAATTTTCTAATTTTATCTCTCTGATCATCTTTTTTTTCCTGGAAAACTAATACATAAGTTGAATTGAGGACATGTGTGCACAGATGTTAGACTGTGGTCCATGTGTTTACCTTCTCTGACCACTTCCAGATTTCTGGAACCGGGATAAGACTTTTATGGCCACGGCTTCCTCATACTGCCATTTACTAAAGAAAGGGTTCTTTGTGAAAAAAAGAAGAAAAAAAAAAAACATTTCAGAAGTTTTTCATCCCAATATCCCTTTTTGGCAGAAATAGATCTTCAAAGCTTGTTGATAGTGTAGGTGTTACAAGAATCGCATCCTCAAATGTTCGATTATTATCAGTGTTTCCAATGGATTTTTTAAAAATGTAAATGCATCGTCAATCACTGCATCTTATGCAGTGATTGACATGCATCCTGTATGTTGCATGTTATGTATTAATTATGTTAACTGGTTAGCGCATGTATCTGTTGTAGCTGAGGAACCATAAAGACAGAAATCAGTTAAGCTAAATCCCATGTCTGATTTCAGAAGGTTTGAGTCAAGAAGGCTTTTATTGTGGTATGTTGAACTATTTTAATATTAATTTCCGATTGATTCTGCTGATAAAGTATAGAGTGAAATATAACAATATAATAAAATGTTTTAGGGTTTGGTTTCATGTCCCATCATTATCAGAGAGTCTCCTCATTGCAGTGGTTTACACCGTCACCTCAAGATTCTCCCACAGTCCAAACACAGGGAAGCTGCTTATTGACTGTTGACTGTAGTTGGGTTGTTGGACATTCGTCTCCAGTAACATCACTCAATTATTAATTTATATCAGATTAGTAGATCAATCAAAGCTCATTACAGGCCAAACTTCTGACTTTGGTTAAATTCATCTATAGTTACAGTTGAAGAGGTGATTTCACTCAATGAGTGTTTCTGAGAGATCTTATCTTGCTGACGTTAGCATTTAGCTTTGAAGCGTTGCTGTGCCTGAACACAGCATCACAGAGCTACTAACATGACTGGAGGAGTCCTGTTAGTTCGTAGTTGTATAGACTGTTTTCACAGTTTCACTGCCACCCACAGACTCACACCCCAATGAGGCAAGCTGATGAATTGGTCCATTTTCAGCGCTGTGGTGTTTGTGCTGGAATGATCCGTCATTTAGCAGAGATGACCTGATGTTATCACAGAGTGAGACAAAACAGAGGAAAGAGAGATGAATGACACCATAACAAATCTATAGCCAATATTTCCACATCACTGAGTCGGCCCGTTGCCATTTGAACAAGACATACGCAGTACAGTGCGCGGCGGCAGCAGCAGCCTTCTGTGGGCGAACTATCACTTCCAAATTAAAGCGTTACATTAAATGGTCGGGGAAGTTCCCTTCATACAGCAAGGAAAACTAAAATCAACATGCATCATAACATTCTGTATATTTTTGTATTTTAAATGTCAGTCAAAACACCCACTTTCCTGTAGCATAAGACATGTACAGTAGGATACATCTCAGTAAACTGACATACTGATGGTGCTGTATAAGAACGTGAGCATTACCAAAGTCTTCAAAATTCATTATCTCCACAGTTTTGATATTAATCTGCCACAGCTCTTCTAATCTTCAGTGTTTTGAATATGACTTGGAGCTTGCAAACTTATGAGTTTCCAAGTCAGGAACGACCTTTCTGATTATTGCCTTTTAAGGTCACCCAGTCTTCATAGCAACCAGACAACAATCATTAGCAAAGTTAGAATAACCAACTATCAAATATTTGAGTTGTTAAATATTTGGGCCAAGATTTATTTGGGTCAAGCTCATCAAACATGTCTTAGAAATATTATCTTTAAATTCTAAATGATAATCATTACGACTAGCTTGATTTTCTACAGAGGCCATTTTGTATGAATGAATAACCACATTTATCTTAGGGGGTGGTTGAGCTTGAAGAAGACGTTCATTCATCGGCCATCACTTCACCTCTATCTGTGGTTTAGGCAACAAAGCATAGTGGTTAGTTACGGAGAATGGTGGTTTTGGTTAAATAGAAACAATTACATTGTGTCTGAAGTCATAGTGACGTTTTTCTGTACTAAACCAGACCACAATCTCTCCCTAATTTTAACCAAATACTGACTTCAGACACAATATAATAAACATTATATCAAGGCTCATGCTGTGTCACTCCACTACATTTTCCTTGTATTTCTCTTCCTTTTTCTTCATTTACCTCCTCCATCTACTATGTGTATGTGTGTGTGTGTTGTTCCTCGTGTTTCCTTTGTGTAAATCTAGGTTAAGTGTTGTGTCCTTGTGTCTTGTGATTTAAGTATGTGGTTCTCGTTATGGACATACAACGTCCACCTTCAGTGCAGTCCCACCTGTTCTTAGCGACTGTGTGCTTGTAATCAGATTGATTATTATTATTTTGCCAGGCCTTAGTGGGGGCCTGTTTCACCAGGATAGCTTGAATGAGTCTTTGCATCAATTCTAATAAGAGAAAAAAAAAATTTTCATCTGTAGCTATACTAGAAGTGATTGATACGGAGGTGATATTGTTGTGTATCCCTGGACACTAATACAGAAATCACCACCAAATTTCTCCCAAGTGATATTATTTTTTCTCTAGTTTGCATTTTGTTCCAATTTTTAAATATGATTATTGAAACACTGTCCTCTGTCTATTGTATGTCAAAGTGAAAGTTAAAATGCAGCATGTGCTTCCATCTGTTCATTAATATCAACAAGTTCTAAATACTGATCTAGGTCAACTTTACATGCTGATTGGAAGAAGCAGTGTTTGACTAGTGCAAGAAATATCCATCTTACCAAAAGATACATGAAACAGAGGTGTAAAAGGTTTGTCATTTGCCAAACATCAATGTGGTGAGCTCACATTAAAGAGAAATTCTGTGTTTTATTATGTAAGATGAAGTGAACCTATGACCATGCGACTGCTGTCTGTGTTTGGTAAAACGTCTTCCTGTCCTGTTTGTCCAACCCACACATTTGACTGGTGCACAAATGTCATGGAATATGAAAAGATTTCACATCATGAGTTTCAAAATTTGCACTCGCACACGTACACAGACACTGAGAGCAAGGCCTTGTCGATCAGAGGCGACCTATGAGCTGGCCTTGATCAGACACTTTCACTTCCTCATTTTGGATGAGTGGATTCCCCCTGGTAATACAATCACACAGCTTCTGTGTCTGGCTAAGAACTTTTGAAACAAAAAATTAAAAAAAACATGCAATATATGACCTCAAATCGCATGTCTAGTAGCCCCTCTGACACTTAGCTATTATTAACATACCACCTGATGCAGATAACATGGTCCAGCAGTCTTTGTCAAACTGTATCAGCTTGAGTTTGTTCAACCAATCATCACTGGCGTAGTCTTGATGCAGTGATTCATACAAATGCAAATTAGAGTCCATGCTTTCAAACAGTGTTTTTGTGAAGCCTTTAATTGTGTCTGATGAACATGTGAAAGCTGTTCAGAGAAAGCTCAGAGACTATAACTCTACACAGCTTCAGACCACAGCTACATGATCATATCTCCTCTGTTTCACCACGTCCTATCAGCTGTTCCTCCTGTTAGACATGAAGAAGTATTCTCAAATTAGTCTGTCCAAAAAGTCAGTCCTTTATATCTTCTTGGACATTAGTCTCTGAGAGACTAACATTTTTAAACGTTAATATAACAATCTCCTCATTGTTCATAAGGTCAGGAGACTTTGACAAACTTACATTAAAATCTGGGATGCTGGAGTCAGGTGTGCAATCAACATCAATTACAACAATTCTTTCTACCAGTAAGACTAGAAAGCAGATTCCTCTTCACCTCCCTCTGATTACAAAGATTCCTCTTTCAATTTAGTCACCATGAGTAAACACTATTCTCTCTCTAGGTAATACAAGATTTCTCTTGAGTCCTCTGCAGGCCGCGACACAGACAACGGAATAACAGAGGAATTGTGTTTGAGTTAAGAAAAATAGAGAAATCAACTTAACAACTTAAAAATTTCATTGAAAAATAAGACTGATTGTGAAATGCTATGAAATCAGTTGGGTGGTTGAGAAATCAGAGCACTGTATAAATAGACCACATTAACTCACATTCTGAGTGTTGCTAAGAGTTCCTTCCTTTGTAGTTGTGCTGTATCCAAAATATGCCACGTCATCTCTCTTTCAAGCTGCTCTTGTTACTGGTAGTAGTTCTTTCCTTCTTTGGCAAACAGCTTCAGAGAAGTCCTCTCTGATTGTTCTGAGTGAGTTCTGAACAGCAAGCTTGTTAACTTAACAGTAGAAATCTCACCTGATCAATCATATGAAACTGATCCAACTCCAACACAATAGTCTACGCGGGGCCATGCTCTTTGATAACATCTACAACAATTTTACTGTTAACAGCATTACAACAGTATTTTGACTGACATGTTTTTGAGACTGAGATCAACTCTTAGTGTCCAAATTAGTCCTGGTTTAGGACTGATTTGGACAGTTTTGAATGACGTTTTTAAAATCCTTTTTAGTTGTTTTTGGACCTATCTTAAAATCATAGACTTGCTTAGACAGAACATCAATAATTCAAGGAATTTACTATGATGTGAAGTTTTTTCTTGTTGTTTGTCTTGTCTCTTCATTGGTATTTGAATCTTTGGGAGGTAGTTTCAGCAGAGCCTCATACCACCACAAGATACTTGTAATATCCATTGTTTCTATGTGGGCAGTCAGTTTTAGTATAGTTGGTTAATACGCAGCAGCAGTTTTATGTAGTTGCATCACTGAAACAATTCGTAAAATGTGACAGTAATTGTCAGTGGGTGAATGTATAACCTTATATGATGAATGATAACCTTATTCTCAATCACTTTAGTGTTTTTGTAATTATTGCGTCACAGGATTTCTAATTTCCTCAGATATTGTTGTGTGGTGGCTGCAGATTCTTCAACAAATGCTAATGAGTCAGGGCAAAAGTTCCCCTGAGGGTTGGTATTGAGCCATAGTTCTCTGTTTAGGACCATACTAGTTCTCACTGCTCTGTATTTCCTATTTCCACCATAGATGTTACACTTTGTGCAGAGTTTTTGCCAAGTCCTAGATGTGTATGTTAGCTGGACCTGGATTGATTAAAATAGGGGAGTTAGTGCACAATAGTTCAGCTCTGTAGAGGAGATCAGGAGATCTTGTGACATTATTATTAGTAGGAGTCATGGTAACAGTAGAAGTAGTAGTAGCAGTAGCACTTGTAGCAAACCCCTATAGACTTCCATTTTTTCCACAGGTTCACTGGATTTATTCTTCACTGACTATATGATTGCGATGACAGGAAATGATTCATTGCAGACATGTGTGTCAAGTCTTTGTGTAGTGGGAACATTATTCAGATATTATACGGTATTATCCATTCAATAATTGAGCCCCCATCTCTGATCATAATATCTATTTCCTGTCTGAGTCATGATCTGCACAGACACACACACACAGACAGCATCATACAACCTCTCTGACAAACACAGTGTTTTCTCTCCTTCCATCTGCATCACTGTCATATTTTGAAGTCATTTAGCACATCTCTCTATCACTTCCTTGTTTTTTTCCTTTGGCCTCTGTTCCTCATCA
Organism: Polydactylus sextarius; assembly: GCA_016801845.1. Taxonomy (NCBI): domain Eukaryota; kingdom Metazoa; phylum Chordata; class Actinopteri; family Polynemidae; genus Polydactylus; species Polydactylus sextarius. The sequence continues at coordinate 2,599,174 of CM028920.1, read as the reverse complement.
TCTCCCCTCTAAAGCCTGATCATTATAGTAATTGTGATGTTTTTAATGATCTCCGGACCATCACACACACACACACACACACACACACACACACACACACACACATACAAACTGATTAGATAAGATAGTAGATCTATTACACAACTAAAAAGACACATGAAAATCACTGCAACATCTCTGTGACATTTTTGTTTTAACTGAAGAAAGAAATTGTTATTTATAACATATGTGATTAAAACATTGTTTCTATTTATGTTTTCAAGGATATAATTACAATGTTAGTGGTCAATTTGACCCTAGTACAAACAAACGCAATTTAAAATATTTAGACACGTCATGATCATCATCATTATACCAGTGATACACACAGTTAAAAAGTGTAAAATGTAATAAATTAGAATGAGAATTGTGTCATGGATTGTTTTGTGCTGGTTTAAGTGTCATTAATATGAATATATATGGGGGAAAAAAAAACACATGAAACAGGATTTTCGCAAATTGGAGGTTTGAAAAGATGAAATGTGATTTTAAACAGATCTCTGCAGATTTTTTTGAGTCATTGTAACGACATTGTTAATACACTGTTAATAGCAGCTTATGTAGAGTTGTTGTTTCAGGTCTAAGGGAAGTACCACTGAAGCGTCCTCCAAGATTGTGAATACATTAGATGAAAATCTGCTTATACTTGACAATCCAGTATACATCTTGTGAGCAGCAGCTGTGCGGGCAGAACCACCTTGTTGATGACAGATGGCAAAGGTCAGACTGGTTGGAGGTGATAAAAAGCTACAGTAATCTCAGATAACCACTCTGTACCAACACCATCTGTGCTGAGCAGAGTGAGCAACACTTCCAACCTTGAGGTGATGTTGTCAGGTTCACTACTGGTTCATTAGTATTGTACTTCAGTTTACAGTATCTGGCTTCAATACATTAGTGTTGGGATGTGATAGAATAGGAGGTTGGCAGCACAAATATGCATGCATGAGGAACCCAAGGTGATTTAAGAGTAAAGGGGACCCTAGTACATACCTAGTACTAATATTCATCCTGCATTTCTTTTAATTCTGTGATTCTGTGACTACTTCTCTGCAGTGTGACATCTTCATCCAGACATCAAACCACCCTCAGCTGATGACAGCCTTTCACCAGCTCAGTCATCTCAGGAATGTTCAACAGGAACCAGAAGACCAGGGATCCTCTTCACCTCTCCTCCACTCAGACCTGAGCAGGTCCCTCATCCATCCATCCACCTGTCAGGCCGTGGCGGGACCCAGTACAACTGACAGACGTGACCCGCCGTCAGGTTGAGCCTTCCCTTACGAGGATCCTGTCGGAGCCTGGAGTGCCACGCCAACTCAATCTTAGTAGTGGACAAAGTGAAGAGAGCAGGAGCTGTCCCATCAGTCTCTATTATGGGACAGCGTTGTTGCTCCGCTGTCGTGTTCCTGTGGTACTCCAAGGGAGATGCTGTCTCATACATCATCAGGGAACAAAGGGCCTAGCTGGGGGGTGGGGAAAGGAGGTGGGAGGAGGTGGGTCCTTCCTGCCCCAGAGAGACACACTCACTCCAACCCCCTCCTCAAGTTCCACAACTATCAGGCCTCAACCTTCCTCCCACTGAAGAAGGAGGCTTAACTTGTGGCTAGATACTTTCCAAAATGAGACATCCTCCCTGTGACAACACTAAGATTGTCTGGCAGAAAATGGCCTGCAGACCATATATGAATATTTGATAGTAAGTCTGTATGAGGTTTTGCCCACACTCCCCAAAAATGTGTCTCAGGTAAACCTTTTTGAGAAATCTATAGCCATGCTTTGCTCATGAAACGCATTTCCTCTCCAGGCTGATTTAAGTTTTGCACACTGTAGTTCATACAACAAGTATCATATATTCTCCAACTACTCCTGCTGCACAAAACATATAAGAGGTCAAAGGTTAAAAATTGTCACTGTGTAATAAACATTCAAATTATTACTTCAAGTGCTGATGGTTTGTATGAAATTTAGCTAGAAAGGACTAGTGTAAAGGGTGTGTGTGTGTGTGTGTGTGTGCTCGAGAGAGAGAGAATTGATGAGCAGAGCATTAACATAGCAATGGGATGTTGTTCTGTCACTACAGTAGTGCCAATCAGCCCCTCCCCCGTTCTCTGCTGACAGTGAACTACTCATAAGGCTTTTTTACACAGTCTGCTCATGGCAGAGATGTTCACATTTACTCCACCTTGTCACGTTTTATAAAAAAAGTATGAACAGGATGGTGGTGATCGAAACCAGACCAGTGTCTCATCCTGAGAGGCGGCAGGGTTGGGTAAGCTGTTACAAAGTTGTCGTGTTTTTGGTCACTTCTGGTTCACTGTATTGAGTTAGCATTACGCTGGCTTTCCCAACCCACTGCGAACAAATAAATTGGCATATCAACTTAAACCCGGGGTTAGGATTAGGGTTAGGCATCTGTAGAAACAGTCTATGCTCACCTGGCTTAACATTTTCTGCAGTGTGATAAGAAATGTCTCAAGAATTGCATTGTCAAATTACATAAATAACGACATTCCTGGCAAATTACACTGATCAGCCACAGCATTTTCACAACATGCATTATATTGAAGATGCCACTCTTACCTCTGGGGGTATGTCAGGATATCATCAAGTTTTTCAGCAGAAATGTATTGTGAGGAGATGATCAATGTTATTCACTTCACCTGTCTGTGGTTACTTGGTTACTAGAGTTTACCTGGTGATTATCATGATTTTAAAAAAGCTATAAATCCATAGAACCTTCTCAGTAGTGTCACTGTCCAACCAGTTGTTTAGTTGTTCAAACCTAGACAGAGATCTTTATGAATACACGTGTGTATCTAATGTTTTGAGAATTTGCTGACTTGGCATGATTGTCATTGTCTGTTGTGACACCTCGCTAGATGAAGTCATATTTTCAGAGAAAGTTTAGCCAGGATAGTTTTCCCCCCAACTGCTGAAAACATTTCAGCCACGGAGCAGCTCCACTCATATGAGTGAGTGGGTTGTGTTGTTTGACATAGAGGGGTCATGGATATAGCTGTCATTATATCATTAAAAGAAGCTGCTGAGTTCAACACAACCCTGTAGATAAACACAAAACACTATAAAACACATTGAGGTTTGATGGCTTATACAAAGGTAATAGTTCGTATCACAGCAGCAGCAGTGACAGATGAGCTGGTTCCGCCTCATTGTTTTACACTTACACTCACGCTCCTCTCAGCCCTGAGTGATAGAGATGTAGTTTCTTTTATCATCAGTTTTAGATGGATTTTTCACAAACCAATTGTTCCTTCTGGAGTGTGTGTCAGTGGAGGCACAATCTAGACTCATTATACAGGACAAATAAAAAATAAAAAATAAACAACTAATAACTAGCTTGTTTGTATGCAAAAAATTGCTTTTGTTGTATGCTGACTTTGCTTGTGCAAAAGTTACTGCACTAACATCATCTCACTCATCATGTTGAAGCCTGATTCTATGTACATTACTGTAAATTAGTTCTTAATAGTTTATGTGAATAGAAATCAACGTATATAGAATTCAAGATTCAACACAAGTGAATTCATTCTCTAACTAATTTGTTCAGCTTTCTGTTATTTTGTTGTTGTACGTTCTCTGTGGTATTAAATCACTATGGTGCGATGAAAATACAATTGAACTGAGTTGATCATTTTGGATGTCCTTGTCCTGTAGCATGGCATGCGTTATGTATGGTGTTGATGGCTGATAATAAAAGTGCTGCGGGCAGTTTTCCAGTTAAACAAAGGGACTGAAGAAGACAATTATCACGGCGGAGAGAGAACATAAGCTCCACATGTGCAGTAAGATGGAGGCTTTCATGAGAATAAATACTGACTGACAGAGGTAAATTATCAGTAAATTATATGTGATAAGAACCCAAACTGAACCCAAACTGTGTTTGCATGAAGAGTTCAAAAAGAACACCTTCCAGTTATATGCTTCTTTACAATGAAAAGAACACACATTAGCATTTTGCGTCTCATGATTCTGATGAGACTGGTTGTGTAGGCTCACAATGCACCGACAAACCTACAGAAAACCTGCGTGAAGAAAGCAGCCGTTTGATGAAGAGAACAAACATTAGCATTGCATCGTCTCCTGCCGTTTCCACTCAAGTTATGCAGACATTTTTTCCAACAAGCTAATGAATTTTCATCTTTGGCCCGGGTTGTTTAGCGTTCTTTGACGGACAACAGAGTTGGCTTCGTTCTCAATGATGGCCTGATTCAATGAGGCCACAGGGGGCAACAAATAAAAGACTCCTCATGTTCTCAACAGTGGAACACATCGCAAAATAATGACAACTCTGATGACAGAGAACAGGCTGCGTATTGACTGAAGACAAAGGCCACGTTGACTGCTCACACTAAGTGATCCATAAGCAGCTGTTATCATTGTCTCATTGTCTCAATATGCTGGTTCCAGAGGACAGAGGAATGTGTGTGTGTGAGTAAGTGAGTGTGAGTGTGTTTGCGCGTGTGTGCACAAATGCTTGCTCAGTTTCACTTTTTGTGCACGCCTCTCTCAACGTGTGCACATGCACCTGTGCTTCAAACCTGTGCGTGTCTGTGTTCGTATATCAAACGCATTCATGTGGTACAAATTTGAACATGTTGTGTAATTGTGTGTGTGTGTGTGTGTGTGTGTGTGTGTGTGTGTGTGTGCTGGTATATTTCTATGCAAATTGTGGACAGGCAGAGAATCACTCGCTCCATTCAGAGCTCTTTGGCTGTGGCTGTGAGGACGGCATGATGAAGCTTGCTTGACTTCTCTGCAATGTCAGTCATGCACATTTTAAACAGCCAGGGAATAATGTTGGCTTTATGTGTGAGGACCGGCACCACATGCAAATAAGATCTCAGACAAACGGGGATTTTTTACATCGTTGTCCTCAGAGAGCACATATTTCAAACAATATTGTTTTATGCAATTTAAACTCAGGATGGTGAGATGCCCTTTGAACAGAGAGTTCCAGAAAAGTCAAGACTCCACTGGACCTCTGGACCACTAGTATTGACCTAAATTTCCTCTTTTAATAAATAAAAATGTATGGTTTCTTTTACTTGTTGAATGCTGCTTTGGTAAGTGTTGGCTGGCTGTAGGTCTCACTTTCACTTGTCATTTGATTTCAAGTGTCATATGTCCTGGTTATCTTTGTCATATCCACATATAATATCTCCTGGTCACCGCTCTTTAGCTCCAACACTGGCTAAGACTGAGCAGCAGACTGAGTTGAATGACTTGAACCACAAGGTAATAAGATCAAAATTGCTTAAAGTGTACAGGAAGACAGGCCACAATTACAGACAAACTGGCAGAAATACAAAAAAACTATATACAGTTTTCCAGGAGAGGGGGTAAGCAAATAATCTCACAAGCAGGATTTCAAAATAAAACAGGAAATAATAACTTCGACATACAAGTTATCTCAGACTCTCACAGACTATGTGGGCATACATCCCAAAAATAAATCCACACCCGTTACATTGCATTCAAGGGTAAATCAAAGTTCACAATCACCTTTATTTCATTTTTAATGTCTTCTGTTTTTTCCTATTTATCCATCTATCTATTTATTTATTGTAGCAAAAAATAAATAAATAAATAAATAAAAACATGGACAGGGTCCCCAACATCTCCACAGCCCCTTCAGAATAATGGTTAAAAAACAAACCCAGACAACAGTTGGTGGCTCTTAAAGTACCTAACCTGAACTTTCCAGACAAACTCTGGACTCCACAATGGGCTGTTCATGATGTTGTAACTATTTAAGTGACTTTACTCCTGATCGCCCTTATTCTTAAGTTTCAGTACATTACCCCAGCCAGTTATTTTTTTATCTTCATTTCCCCCACATGTGCTTTAAAAACATAAATAAAATATAAAACCAATAGAAGAGGACTCTCAGAAATTGAATTTTGTTCAATCTGCACCCGTCTCATGTGCAAGTCATTATTAATCCAGTGCAACAATATATAGCTGCCCAATAGTGGTATTTACGATTCTGCAAGTCTTCCTTTGTGTTTTTGAGCCTAACTCTGGGTCTTTTCCTCTGCTGGATGCATCCCACCTAGAAATGTCTGATTTGATTTGTACAACTCATTTCTCATAGTTGGCTTGATAATGCTAATTGTTCCTGGGAGTAAGATTCATTCCTTAACCTCTCATTTGCCTAATGAAAGGGTGCTGTACTATTCAAATGTGTCCAAGATCCTATTTTCATCACAGCAGCGTAGACTCTTATATCTATTATATATAACCAGCATAAAAAGCTGTAATGTAGGAATATTCCTGAAGTGTTTCTGATGATGAAAATTATTATTATTGACAATATATACCTTGTTGAATGTGTGGTGTTTCCTATTAATACAGATCTGATTGCTGCGTTCAGCAATCAGTTCATTGGTGCTTATAGAGTTAGGGTGCTGTCTACCTGACCCATTGGGATTTTAAATGATATAAAATTAGCTCATCACGTCTTATCTTGTGAAGACACGTCTCTAAGCAACACAGTCCCATCTTCAACAGCAATGACACTGAGCCTGTGTCAACCACACAGAAACACATGTGTGTGTGTGTGTGTGAGAGAGAGAGAGAGAGAGAGAGAGAGAGAGAGAGAACCTATAATGAACTGGCCTCATTATTTTTCAAGAGGATATTGCTTTGCTTTGTGTCTCCCTCACTCGTCATGCAGAATGCATCATACATAATGCAACACACACACGAACGCACTGAGTTACTCAAGCAAAAACACAAAAAGCACAGCCATGTGAGGAGGTACTCAAACCTAAACCCACACACAACTGTGCCAACTGTTTAATTGTGCTGAATGTGAACACACGGAGACACAAGCACACATCAGTGATGGGTAAAGTATATTTACCCAGACGGTGTTTGTGATGTGGGTGACTCAGCTGTGTGTTTTGTTGGGTTGACCATGCTCACTTCCTTATACTCCAGACAACAACGATAAGCTGGTCGTCAGATGTTTCTAGTCCTTTAGGGAGCCACATAAAAACTAGACCTGAAACTGGAAAACCAGACTCAAGGCAACTGATCAGACCTTCTTATCATTTTTATTGTCTTGTAATTGTTCTGTCCCATCAAACATTGCTACATAAAAAGCATTTCTCATTTTAAAAATAACAGTAATGTTTATTCATAGTGAAATTTAACTAACAGTACTTGAGAAAAACTGCATAGTATTCTCTACAGCCCTGAAAACTGTGCTGTGATTGGCCAGTGAACCCAGTCATGGAACAAGTGTGTAATTTAAACTATTAAAAGACAAGTCTACATTTATATTTGTTCAGCTGTGAAAAAAACCCTAGTTATAATAACATATATTTGAATTTTTAGTTCATATATAAATCAGTGCTTTCATTTAGTCCAAATCCATCATGAAATCATAAACTAAACTGTTACTTTCTATTTATTTACTGCATATGTCCTCGAAAAGACAGGGTTTTTTCTTTAGAATAAATATTTTTGAATTAATAAAGTTGAATAGCAACATTCAGAACAAAGAGAGTCCCATTTTACAACCAGCAAGCAGTTAACAGAGACAACAGGAGCAGGAGAAGACTCAAGTGTCAGCTCGTCCTCCATCACCTGCTGCTGTTTCATGTTTAAGGAATATATGTGGTGTGCTGGAGGGTACCAGAGGCCAGGAGAGTGTCACCATGGAGACCTGTCCACCACTGTGTCCTTGGTAATGTCTGTTGACTAATTTGAGTTTAGGCCACTTGAGGCTCCTGTGATCAGCTCCTATAGGTCCCTCCTCAATGCCACACGGACCTTGTAATGGTTTATGTATTATTTTATATCAACACCATGAAAACTGCTTTAATTTGGCATCTTCTGGTTTGCTCTATGGTTTATGTTTCTCTTACCTCAGAGATCCTCTACCAAACTTTTCTTTATTTTCTCTGCCAGTGTTCCCTCCTTTCCCCAGCTCATAGTGTTTCTTTATCTCCTGCCTTCAGCCTCACTTTGTATATATGTGTAAAAGGGCTATCTGCTGCAAATACAGGGCAGCTGTCAGCCACTGTGTCTGAAAGAACTGACATCTTTTTTTCGGTTACAGTTACTCGTGACACAAGTAGGGTCGGTCATCGACAGCTGTGATATCAAACAGATGGTTCATTTAAAGGATCAGGATCATGTGATCATGATTTGGTACAAAAGCAGCTTCCAGGAAAGACCTCATCCTTTAGCAGCAAAGATGAGTCTGTGAGAGAATAATAAATGTTTAATAACACTGTTCCTCAGAGACTGGGCAGGATTTGGATACTGTGCCATCTACAGGTCATAACCATTAAAATATTATATTAGAATTAGAATAGTTATTCCAAATCAGGAGGAATTTTTATTTTATTTTTTTTTAGGAAAAAAAAAAAGCTTTAAAAGAAGGATGTAAAGAACCACCCAGACTGACACCAGCAACAAATGGTCTGCAATGTCGGTGCATGCTCTTCTGTGATGCTCCATTAATGCTGAACATGAACTAATGTTTTTTTTTTTAGAACACAAACATCTCTCATGAGGAGGCCCATGTATATTTTAATACCAAACTTCAGTTTTCCTACAGTATTATCTAAAAAGCTTAGGTCTATAGATTAAGAAAAATACAAAAATAAATAAATAAATAAAATAAAATAAAAAATTCTGATATAGTTACACACAAACATGGTGCACATAAAAAGCAAACAGTCCGCTTGTGTTTTGATTTACCAGCTGTCCTCTTGTGTTTTTGTTTATATGTTTCTTCCAGAAAATGGACAAAAAAAAAAAAAAAAAAAAAAGCCTTGCTGTGTGTGTATTCATTGGGTGTGTGTCACTAGGAGGTAGCTGCTCAGTGCTGGGTGAACCTGAGGTCATGTTGAGCTTCATCAGAGACGAGAAGGTCAGATTGATGATGATGTCAAAGGAGAAACAGACGTCACTTCCTTCATTAATTCACTCTGGAGTCCAGCAGCCAACCCCGCAGAGAGTTCAATGGCCTGCCTGGCCTTCCCCTCTGCATCTCTGTCGCGTCCCACAAGGACTTCTGGGAAATGTAGTCTCACTGTAAAGCAGGTTATCTAATTTTTTAAACATGTTTTATTTTATGTCGCGGAATAACAAAGTCTTGTATAACCACACACATATGTGTTAAATACAGGCCATCTGGTGTTTAACTGTTTATGTTTACATCTATTAGATAGGGTTCATGTTTTCTGATAAACCTGCATGTCCCATGGTGCTTTTCGCTCCGTGCGCATGCGCCGTGAGTAGGAACAATAGGAGGTGATGGGAAGTGACTGTAGGGAGGCACTCATCAGGGACCCGAATTATTTGTTATCACCATGAATTGATTTTGATTTTTTATGAAAGACGTTTCGTCTGTTGTGAGCGTCGACAGACCGACTCCGGAATAAATCCTCTGACGGTGGAGAATCACCGACCTTTACTTTTTACAGGAATTATATTTACGTCGGGACAGAACCAGGAGCACACCGATAACTGATAGTTTTTTTTTTTTTCCGCAGCCAGGATGCCACGGGACAACAAAACTCCTCTGATCCAGAAAATAGCCAAGCAGGCCCAGATCAGCTTTAAAGGCCTCAAATCCGCGGCCAGCCGCGATAATAACGTGGTTGTGGACAAACAGAGTGAACTGGTGTCGTTAGTGACCGCGGTCAGAGCCGCCGACCTTAAAATCGCGCCCCGGAAAAGCAAAGCGAGCCCCGGAGCAGCGGGGCTGCAGAGCCCCCCGGTCACATACATGCACATCTGTGAGACCGAGGTGTTCAGTATGGGGGTGTTCCTGCTCAGACCCGGAGCCTCCATCCCGCTGCACGACCACCCGGACATGAACGGGATGCTCAAGGTCTTTTCCGCCTCTTATTACCGCTCATCGTGGCCTCTGTGTTTTACCTGCAACGTCGCTGCGTTTATGTTGTAAACATTTAGTCTGAGTACACACCGAGACCTCCAGCTCTCTGTTACACTGTAACCCACCAGGTCATAGGTCACACTAGTTAAACTGTTTCATATATGACGTCACTGTGGACACTGTCTGTTGTCATAGTAACCACCATCCATCTGTGACAGCACCATCTCTCTACTGATGAAACTAAGTACACCAGTAACCAGTGTTGTTAAAAGCAGCTGAGGAAGTACATATACTAGAGTAGAAGTACACATACTCCACCAATAAATGACTTCAGCAGAAGTTTGAGTCACCAACTAGAATGTTACTTAAGTCTTAAAATATCTAGTATTTACTGTACTTAAGTATGACAAGCAATCTATAATTAAATGTACTTAAGTGATGAAAGTAAAAGTACAAGTACATGTTAATCAAAACAGAAGAATATTATGAAGTTTAAAACATGGAGTCTTCATAGACAATGTCTTGAGTCTGAACTAAAGTACTGAAGTTGTTCCTTTTTTTCACTAAATTTCCTAAATCAACCCTCAAACATGGTTGTGATGGTCTAAACAGTCACAGGCAGACTGAGAGTGAACCGGATCGATGGAATAAAACACCATGTTTCATTACATTAACAATGAAAATGGATCAGACTAAAAGTGTCATTGAGTTAGGAAACGTAGTGAAGTCAAAGTGCAATATGATAGAAATAAATAAATATGAAAATAAAAAATAAATATATAAACTCTAAAATAAAATAGCCTCCAGATTCTCCCAAAACATACTGAAGAACAGTATTTACAGTTACTATACAACACTGGTAGTAATACACTAACATGGGATTACCCAATGACCTCAGTTATTAATAGACTGGACAGGCACCAGCCCACACTGAATTTTCCCTTTAGGATAATAAAACTGTAAAAACAACAATACCATGTAGAGCAGTCAGTTGGAAACATTTAGATATGTTACTATGAACGGGAACATCAGTGTTTGAACTGGATTAGAATCAGCCACTGGTTTCTGGATTACCAGAAAAACAAAGAAACTGGTGGGTGGCTTCTGTCATTTAGTCGTCTTCCCCTCTCGTTCTCCTTTTATGGTCACATCAATGTAAAACATGTGATTCTTGTTATTGGGACATTTTGATATGACCTAAACCACTGCAACATTTTTCAGCTGCGTTATGGTCGACTGTATATGACGACGTTCTACACAACTTCTAAACGCATTTGATTGAAATTCACACCAACATGATGAGTTCAGTCACTGCGACGTGTCTGTTTATATTTTTCAGTTGTTGCTATTGGAAACATTTTAAACTTGAAAATGTGTGAACTGGGGAAAATCACTGTCAAGTCAAACGTAACAATACAGTATCAAGTTGTGATGCTGCTGGCTGGGATACGTGCGCCACAGATCCACTGTAGTTTCCTTTCACTTATAGAAAAGAAAGTTCAGGGTTTGTGCATCTGGGCATTTTGTCCTTTTCCTTTAAGGATCAGTAGCAGCAGCCTGCAAGATACAGAAGGATCATAGAGCTGGAATGAGAGATTTTTTTTCTTTCGGTTTCTTAAAGCAAAGCACAGTTCGGTCAGAGTAAGACTTGTGAAGTTTACGTGATCCACTTAGCCCAGGAATAAAAGTGCTGAAGTCGGAACAAGGACGTGAACCTGTGTGATCACGTCTCCTTCAGTTGTAGAATCATTCATTCTCGTAAACACACATATATGATTAAGAAGATCAAATTCCTGGGCCCGCAGAAACTTTAAAACTTAGTTTAAAACTTAAAAGCTGTGATCGGTTGTTACAAACAAAACAAAACAAAAACAAATGCGCTCCTAGTAATGAATGGACAGTGAAATCAAGCGATCGTAGAGCTTAGACTGTATTAAGTAATGTGTAGTGGTGAAAATCGTTTTATGACATGATGATGAAACTCAGCGAAATGAAATGAATCATGAATGAAGCTTCAAAATGTTTAAAAGTACCTGGTTCACATGCTGATTATTATGTTTATTTGATTATTGTTATGTTTACTGGCCGTGCTGGTGATTTTACTACTTAGTCTATCTGATATTAATGGTGGACGCAGACTCAGTTGTCAGCAGTTACTGTGATTGCTGCCTCCTTGTAAAAAGCGGTTTGATTTTACAAGGAGCTCTCTTACAGCCTTAGATGCTTTGTGAATAAGTTTTATCTTTTTACCAAATTCTAAGAAAAATCTTAGAATTTGAGGAATTCTAAAAGCAACTTTTAGTCTTAGGATTCTTTGTGAATACGGGCCCAGGACTCCAGTGAAGAGCTAGCTCATGGTAAATCATTTCTTCTGTCTCCTGTCTTTCGTTCAGGTTCTCTATGGGAAGGTGAGCGTCAGCTGCTTCGATAAACTTGAGGACAACTTGACCGTCGACAGCGCCGCGCCTCATTTCGACCCTCCGCTGACTCCCCTCCAGACGGCCTCAGTCTGGCGCTCCGTACTCCGCTCGGTGGCCGAGTACTCGGAGGACAGCGGGCCGTGTCTCCTCTCTCCCCTGAGGGACAACCTCCACCAGATCGACGCAGTGGACGGACCTGCGGCGTTCCTGGATATTCTGGCGCCGCCGTACAATCCAGAGGACGGACGGGACTGTCACTATTACAAAGTCCTTCAAACTGTGGCCGAGAGGGAAAGCGGAGGAAAGAACAACGAGGAGCAGCAGGGAGAGGAGAAGGAGAAGAAAGAGAAGGAGACATGGTTACTAGAAATCCCCGAGCCGGACGATTTCTGGTGTGGAGGGGAACCGTACCCGGGCCCTGCAGTGTCGGTCTGAACTGGACTCTGATTGCTGCACTGTTTGATAGCATTGTGATACGCATCCATACAGTGTTAGACTTTGTTCTGTCCCATTCCACAAGAAGATGTGAGGGTTGGTGTTACCTGGACCCTGCAGAGACTCGGTGCCTTGTTCGTGGATTCTGCAGCAGGACAGTGACCTCACAGCAGGGGCTGGAACTCACACGCCCCGTTACAATCAAAACCTCTGAACTTCTTTACGTTTTCTGAAATAACCTCTTGTCAGAACTCTGGTCAAATGATTTACAGCAGGAATTTTCTTTCTAAATTTGATATTTTTCATGGGACCGTTTTGTTGCCTTGTAACACGTAAAATGCTCTGTGACTGCTCAAGTGTGTGTGTGTGTGTGTGTGTGTGTCTAGGTATTCCTTACATTGTGGGACTGAAATCTGTTTACACACTCACATTATGGGGACCTGTCTTCCTTATGGGGACATAAAGCAGGTCCCTAAAATGTAGGGACCTGCTTGGTTAAGGTTAGAGTCAGGTTTGGATAAAGGTTAGATAAGTAGTAGCAACAATCTCTAGGATTTCTAGCAAAGTCTTCAGGAACTGAATGCAAGTCAATGAAATGTCCCCTGAAGTTATGGAAACCAGACTGTGTGTGTGTGTGTGTGTGTCCCGTGAAGCTTTTGCACAACATGTCACTGCTGCAGAGGACGTTAACATCGTCATGTGTCTTGACGCCAAAGCCTGTAACTCCAGCTGTAACTGCCTTATTTGTGAATATTAACTCTATATTTCCTGGCATTTTTATTGCACACATTTCTCCTTTCAAAGTGCACACACTACGTTATATATACTGATATGTATTTTATGTGTTTAACTGATTCCAGACGACACGTTTCCTACACAGGTCTGGACAGTTGAGAGTAAAAGAAGTGATGTTCTCTTCTACGTATTTGGTGATAACTAATGTAACTTCTACATCGTGGACAGATTAAAGTCTTTAAAGGACCAGTGTGTAGAATTGAACGTTATGTGCAACCAGCTGAACACACCTCGTCTCACCTTCCTATTTCCAAATGTGAGAAGAGTTTTGAGTGTTTGTTTTGTCTAGTCTGGGCTACTGTAGAGACGTGGTGGTTTCTGTGGACAAGGACGAGCTCGTGATGTAGACGAAACCACTTGTACCATTTGAACTAAACAACGCGGTGATTTTAAAGGAATGAAAAACAGAAATATGAATCTTAACTCCAACACACTTGTTCTTTCCTGGTTAATCCTGGTTTAAAAATTCTGATCTAGAGAATCTAAAGAATTCAAACTGTGTTATGGAACATTAACGTCATGTAAAAGCAAAGCACTTAAACTTTCTTCACTACCTTTTACACGTAGATTAATAAACACTATAGCCTTTCTTTTTGTATGTTATGTAACTTTATAGTTTATATCATGACACTCCTACGGCCTTTACTCTACCCCACACAGCTCTGTGTGCCAGTTTAACAATGATTGTGTTACTCTGATGATGAATGTAATGTGGAACAATAAAATACATGTGACTACTCATGGAACATTTTATTCAGCGTTGGCTCCTTGTCTGTCAAGTCAATTATTGTTATTTGTACCTCATATAATAAATTGTAATAAACTATGACAATCAGATCCAAACTAAATATCCAGGATAAATATAAACTACATGTGTCAGATGGTTCACTTTTTTTGCTGCTCATCTTAAAAATACCTTTTTATCACCAGTGGTGCAGCAGGAATCTGTGGACCCTGCACACATGCAGTTGCCTCAGTTAGATCTTCCTGTATGTTGAATGAAAAGTGCAGACAAATCTAAACAAAAAAAACTGCAAGAAAACAGACAGAGAGAGGAATCAATCACCTCCCAGCAGGACAATGACCCTCAGAGTCACACAGAGAAAAGCTTCGGAGAAGAGAAGAAGAGAGAAAAGGTCAACGTCCGGACCGGCCAACTTCTCTCCCACACTTCAACACAATAGAATATTTGTGGCGCGACTTGAACATTAACGTTGTTAATTTGTGGTTCTTGGTTGAAATTTGATGTTGAATATTTAACAAATACTGGAAGTTCTTCAACTGGAAAATTCATCATCTTTAACTGGAAGAGCAGGTTTATTCTTTGAACAGAACTTTACCACATTCGCTTGTTCCAACCAGTTCTCGTATTGACGTTTTCTGTCATGTGAAATATTACCGGGTAACAGTGTTGATATTCATGCTGCACACACATGCACATGCGTTCTAGGCTGATTTTGACTGAAGTGATATTGTCAGTGCTGGCGGTGTAGCTGCACTGACCCTGTCAGTCAGGTCAGTGGCTGCGGCTCTTTGCAATTATCCTCAATTTCCAGTGTGAAGTCTTATCAGTGGATCAGTGTGGGGAACATTTGTGGTTCAACTTGAACAAGACAAGTCGTTCGCTGTCTGACTGGTCTCTTTATTACCTTCCCTTACTTCTGCTTGTATTTACTATATAAAACAAAGTTCTTTAATTTGTCACATGACAATAACCACCAGCATCAACATTCAATAATAATAAGAGGAGTCCAGGTGAAGTGACGTCCATCAACCATCATCAGCTACATGTATGTGCTATAGGACGTCAGTGAGGAGACAGCGGCTGAGGAACAGTGATGCTCTTTGTTCAGTTCGTTCTGAGCATGTCTACAGTGTTGCTCATTTGTTCCCGTGGCTCAGTCTGCATCAGAAGAATAAAGATGTTATAGATCACAGCGGTTGTAATCAGCTTCTTTAAAGCTGAAGTCTGACACTGGGACGTGTCCTTGTCATGGCATCTCTCTGTTCAATCAGACAAGAACGTTGATGTCAGCGTTGTTCGTGTGTCTCCAGCGCACAGACGACGTCTGGGACATTTCTTAGGTTTCTAACGCTCTGATTACTTGGAGAGAAATCCCCACATAGTGCCTGTACCGTGTTGTTAAAATGCCACAGTCTGGTCACAGACCTGCAGGTGAAATTAAACTCACACCGCAGACTGTGCCGCCCAGTAGAAATTAACCAAATCTAAAACAAGACAATTACATGTCACTGAGTGTTAGAAATAATAAGATATGAAACCAGAAACTAGAAACAATGTGAGGAACATTGTGCAGAAACAATCTTCTTTTTTCACATTCTTGTTTTTCTTCTTATTTCTCTTTAAATATACACATCAGTCTAATTTTAAAGATTCTCTTATTTAATCAGTTATTGATTTGACTGTTTTGATATATAAAGACTCAGAGAGTTTGACATCTGGAGGCCTGTAATGTTGTTTTCTTTTTTGTTTTTTCAAACATTTAGGTTTAAAATGTGTCCATTAATCCATCTCTTTTTTTTTTGCATGGTGTCATCACTGAATGCAGCTGTGTGCCAGATGTGCGTTAGACAACTATCAGTTCAAAACAAAAACAGACCATAAGTGTCGACCTCATCTCGTCTCTGTTGGTTCACAAATTGTAGCTCATTCACAGCTCATTTTTTCACATCGTGACCAACTCAAGAAAGATAAACAGTACAATGACCCGGGGCGAACGGCAGAGGCAACACTGTGCTCCAGGACAAATCCCTGACCGTCCTCAAGTGGCCCAGACTTCGAGGAACATCTGTGACCTGGAGACGACAGCTCACACTCACTCCACATCCCGCCTGACGCAGCCCGAGAGGAGTTGTCAGTAAGACCCAGATAAACTGCACAGGTCCAGGTGGAAGACGTCTGTAGAGACACTGGAACTGCTCTAAAGACACTTCTACATAGAACAGAATGAACAGCGTGAAGACTTTTTCATTCAGATCTCAGGGTTTGATTTTTGATACATTTGCAAACATTTCTAAAAAAATGTTTTCACTTTGTCGGAGCAGAGTATTGAGTGTAGACTGATGAGCAAACATTACTATTTTAACTATTTACAGTTATACATCCACACAATGAAATGTATTAAAAGACAATAGTTCTGATTTCTTCCTGAAGACACAAACATAGAGCCAACAGGCCTTTACTCTGAGCCGTGATGCCAATGGTCCATGTAAAGTTTAGACAGTTTACAACATCAGTACAATTTCTCCCCAGTCTGGTTCCACTGTGTAATGATTCCTCAGCTGCTGAGGTGAACCACATCCTGCTGTATATAAATATACAGACATTTAGGAAACAGGTGACCACAGCTGCCCACTCCTGACACATTTTCAACCGTGAGTCACAGGACAACATCAGAACATGTGTGTGTATGTGTGTTTTTAGTTCAGATTTGGTTTGGGAACTTGTTGTTTACAGATCAATAATTATTCTATAAGTATCTGTGTGGTAGACCTTCTGTCATTCTGTCATTTCTTTCCAAATATTCATGAATAATATACATCCTGCAGTTAAATTTAACGAGTGATCTCATTGGATTACATCAAATGTTTAACTGCCACAGTTTTATTTCTAATATAATCAAAATCAAGACAATAATAATAATGATAATAATATTAATATTAATAAAAAATAATATATAGATAGTGGTACTTGTAATCCTTGTATATTTGCTTCTTTCTTTACTAAAAAAAACGGCAGAATTGCACAAAAAAATTACTGAAACGATGTGAACTAAATTTGGTTTGAGACTGGACGTCATTTTTTTTAGGAGGGCATTTTTGGCAACTTTCGATATTTTGGTTACTATGCTAAGAAGAAGTGTTTGGATGTAGAAAACATAATGAAGTTGTTTCTGTGGTTGATCGGTGTGTTAGTCCAGGTAATAACCCGGATGGGTCGGGCACGTGTAGGACGGTTTGACGTCTTCGTTTCACTGACAAACATTCTTTTTTTCCTTTGCTTAAAATGTGCCAGTATTAAAACACATGACATGTGAAGTGCTAGACTATTTATACCTCGAGTGCGACGGCTCTGTTGTGGCTGAAAACAAACTATTTGCATAGGACCTGACTATTTAAGGACCTGACGCGTTACCTAAATAAAAAGTAAGTGGGTGAACACTGACTCAGATATGCCTATGCTGACGCAACGTGGGATTTACCCAATAAATTTCCAACACCATTTTTTTTTTTTTTTTTTTATTTTCATTTTTTTTTTCTTATAAATGCAAATAAAAGATTTTTACTCTCCATTTTCAAACCAGGGACGTTTAGGTTCCGTGAGCTCATCGGCATCGTTAGATAAACCAAACTGATAGCGGCTGTGATTAACATCCTCAAACATTTAATAGTCTCAAATCACACATCACAAAAAAAAAAAAAAAAAAAAAATTGATATTAGTTTCACATATTTACACTCCATAAAACAACGTTTTACACGTGAACCGCAACTGTTTAACACTTGGAGTTACACGAGACGAAATGTGTACAAAAATAGAGCGTCTTTCAGCTGTACATATTAAAAGACAAACACGTTGCATTAGAAGCGTCCTTGAATCAGTCAATTTACAAAAAAAACACGCAGCAAGGCACTGGAAAGGGAAATATAGTCATCAACAAACATGTTAGAATGAACACTTTGTCAATTTAATAACTTAAAACTGTTTTTTTTTTTTTCTTCATCCCAAACGTTATTGCAGTTATTTCACATTTAAACGCGCAGCCTCCAGCGCAACAATAACTGTGGCGATATTCAAAATGTCCTTTTATTACAACCGCCCTCGTTTATTCTTATGAATTAATGGCTATTTACTTTGACGTTCAGTAGACTGTGCAGGCAAAGTGCGTTCGTGTCAGTCTCTCTGCCACACCTGGAGCAGGTATGGATGGTTGGATGTGCGTAATTGCGCACGGTTGCACAGAAGTTCTTGTTTCTTCCCACCCTCGTGTTGAAGCTGCTATCTTTAGGTCACAACCGTTTCACAATCATTATTCGACGGTTGTTTCCTTTATATGGGTTAGTGTGCGTCACGCTGTCAGGGTGACAAAGTTTTCTAACTATGGGCACATCCCGTTGACAGCGCTGATCGCTCCTGACGGCCGCTCCCCGGAGCTGCCGGAAGATGAGGAGGACGATGAGGAGACAGTTGAGGACTTCCTCTCCTTCTGTCTCAGGTGGATTTTAGTGTGTCTTTTCCTTTCGTCGCTCCGGGCGAATTTACGACCACAGAAGTCGCAGGCGAAGGGCTTCTCTCCGGTGTGCGTGCGGATGTGCGTGGTCAGGTGGTCACTGCGGCTAAAGTTGCGCATACAGATCCGACACTGAAACGGCTTGTGTCCAGTGTGGATGCGGATGTGTCGCGTCAGTTCGTCAGAGCGGGAGAATCGCCGGTCGCAGCCCTCAGCAGGACACGGGTACGGCCGCTCGTGGATGGGCGTCTTGCTGGGTCTGTTCGGGTACTTTCTGGGCCGCAGGATCGGCCTCAGGGGCAAGTTCTGTGGGCTGTAGGCAGAGGGAAGTCTCGGCGGCCCTCCCTCAGAGCCGCCACCAGTGCCAGGACCACCCAGCGTAAAGTTCCTTATAGTGTTCAGTGGGGTCAAGGGTGGAGGGACACGGAATGTGTCCAGTGGACACGGGCCGAACGGTTTCCGGTCTTGGATAGAAGCTGTGTGCATATCCCGCTGACAAGCAGGCTGGAAGAAGCCGGAGTAGTCGGGAATAATGGGGAAAAGTCCCGGTGCGTCTGAGCTGCCGGGCTGCTTGGGAGATGAGTAGGAGGGCGGCGGGTACGAGGCTATGGGACAAGTGGAGGTGGACAAAAACGCCGAAGGGTCCTGGTACACCTCCCCACAGCCAGATGAGGAGTACGGAGGCGGGGGGGAATAGAGGTGGTGGTGATGGTCCATCTCTGCCTGGTTCTGAGCCGCCATGGTGCAACTCAAATTTCCGCTGGAGAAATGACTGGGAGATCCTGAAGAAGCCGGAGAGGAGGACGCCGAGGAGGAGGGAGGAGGAGGAGGAGGAGGCGGCTGGGCCACGTTGAAGATGCCCGAGACGATGTTGATCACTCCCTCGGGGTTCCAGTTACCTGGATACTGGGAGTCGATGGAGAACTTTCCCATGTAGGTGAAGGTCTGGTTGCGATGGGGCGCGGGCTGAGAGAAGCCGCTCGAGTAGGAGGAGAGGTCCAGAGAACGCTTCTCTGCGCTCATGTCCGCGCTCATCAAGCCATCTGCACAGAAAACACAACACATCATTAGTGAGACAGCACTCACAGCGTTAATTAACCTGCTCACACTAGACTGGGAAGTGGCTTTAAGTGAGACGAAGCTGATGCGTCTCTGTTCCATTACGTACTGACTCTGTTCTCATCGTCTTTACATTCATATACGAAATGATATAATGTCTCTTTTGACAGTGACAGGCAGAAGATAAACACTTTTCATAATTTTTTTGAGGAAGTCTGTAGATTGCAATCGCTAAAACATCTAGAATATTTGGCCAAACAACTTTCTACGAATTCAAAATCAGACTCAGCATTTCCTGAATAAACTCTGTAGAAATATAAACATCTCCAAGTATCAAGTCTTACCTGCTGTCACGTTGATCTGATCGTAATGCGCCCCTAGATCAGTGTTGGGGAAGATTGCCACAGAGGTCGGCAAACTGGTGGCGATGTCATCCACAGAGTACACGCTCTCGGGATGCACGAACCCTCCGAGATTCACCGGCACCTTCTCCAAAGTTTTAGCCGTCATTGTGCAGTAACGCGTCTGATGTTCTCTCTGTTTTTTTTTTTTTTTCTCTGTTATCTCTTTGTTGTTTTTCTTCCAAGCCTGTATGAAGTGACAGTGTGTACCCCAGCCGCGCGGGTCACCACTGCATGTCTGAGCGTGTGAGCGGCGGTGAGAGGATGAGCTCCGTGTATCTGCTGCGCTTTATGCGCTCTGAGTTGAAACTCGGTGTAAACTAACTCTTGTTGGGGAACGCGGCCCTGATACTACTTTGTATATATGGGAAACCCTTTGAGTCGCCCATTACGTCATTGTCCAAATATGGTGTTCGGGGGGCTGAGCTACTGTGAGGATTGGACGCTGATTGGCTGACAGGCTCCGTGACGATTTCTAAGGGAATCTCTTGTCAATGGAGAACCCGTTGCTCTGGGACAGATAAAGCAGACTTTTCCATTCGATGTAAAACAGCGAAAAACGGCAAACAAATAACATCATATTAACACAGTATGTCACAGTAACACACACTACGTCAATCCACGAACCTTTATTTTTAATAATAATTCATTTTTCACTTTTATTCACGCGCTCTTATCGATCCAATCGCGCTTTGATATCAAAAGAGGAATTCCGGTTGAGCTTCATAACCCATAAAAGGTTGAATCCGGTAAATAAAGGGAACACCCCTATGGTCCATATTTGGTTTTGATTCCGGAATATGTGACCATCGGAAAGTGATGAGTTTAGCGAGCTGAGTGAGAGAGAGACATACACACATAGAGAGAGAGAGAGAGAGAGAGGGAGGCTCCACTATAACCACAGTGAAATGAGACGGCCGAGCGGCGGAATTTACTCCTTTGAGCGCGATGCGGCTGCGCTCGGAAACTTGTGTCAGTCTGATTTGACTATGATCTAGGAAAGAATAGATTTGGTTCAGTGAGGAGTTAAATATAGTCATTTAGAGATATTTATAGAGCTGAGTGAAAGGAAAGCAGTATTTATAGAGGCAGAGGCGGTGGGCTACATGAAGTAAACAGAGGGCAAACACAGTCAACATTAAAGGTGACTACGGTACACAGCAATACAGACTTTTTATTTTTTTAATTCATTATCCACCACCTTTGATGTGTTTGATAATAATATATAAAGAACTATGTATACTATGTAAAATTATGTATTTCACATGGTTGAACTGCACCAGGCTTTTTTATAGGACTGTTATCTTATGTTTGTTTGGTCAGCCCCAAGTGAATTGTATGCCCTCCTGTGGCCTTAAGAAGTAAACCTCCTCCTCTTCTTTCTCTCACTTTCTCTCTCTCGCGCGCGCTGTCCCTGTCACTCTCTCTCTCACACACACACACACACAGGTCATGGACTCATTCTGCTCCATTTGATCTTGTAAAGTTCCCCCGTGGGTGGACAAAAGTACAAAAGTTGACAGACAGAAAACAGAAAATATTGGGCACCTTGGGTGGAATATTGTTTCCACTGTGTGTGTGTGTGTGTGTGTGTGTGCGTTCTATGCACAGTTCATTATTATCATCACGTTGCCAATTTTATCATTGACCTTAAGATGTCAACTGCAACTGACACTATCAAAATAAACTGTAGCTGTAAACTGTAAAAAAAAAAAAAAAAAAAAAAAAAAAAACATTAAAACTATTTTTTGGTGCAGAACACTTTGACATCACCTTGGAGAAATGAACTAAATATTAAATAGCAGATGACAGAACAGATTAAATACTGATTTTTATCTCAGATCTTAGTTGTCAGGAAACATAACCACTTCTTATTCATTCTGGGCATTAGCACACCCAAATGCCCCCACATGTAAATTAGTTATTCTTTATCATGGTTTAACTGTGAATGTCTGATTATGAGCAAAGGTTTACATGTCTTTATTGCTATGGATATCGAGCAATAAATAATAAATACATTTGTTTTCACAACTGTTTATCACCACCACCATCA
Organism: Polydactylus sextarius; assembly: GCA_016801845.1. Classification (NCBI taxonomy): domain Eukaryota; kingdom Metazoa; phylum Chordata; class Actinopteri; family Polynemidae; genus Polydactylus; species Polydactylus sextarius. The sequence continues at coordinate 2,576,839 of CM028920.1, read as the reverse complement.
TCATCATCATGATCGTGTGATCACGTTGTTACTGCCACACCAGCTACTTTTCCATTGCTGTATTTCTACAACTGAAGTGAAAAGAATAAAACCGATGAAAGTGAAAGAAAATCACTGGTTTGTTGCAACGTCATGTTTTCCTTTTTCTCACATGAGGTGTGAATGTGGAAACAACTTTTGAGCACACACGCACACATTATTCATATTAATGTGAGACATTAGCAAATGGAGATCTTTATGTGAAGTAGGTGATAAATCTGGTGAACGTCAGAAAAGATCAGGGGGCAAAAACCACCTGTGTCGCATGTGTCCAACGCCACCAGGGCCTGTTTAGTTCATAAGACACACTGTCCTATCAAAGTGATCGTGTAAAGAGTGAAGACACCTGATGTAAATGTTCACACAGAGTGAGCTTCTCTCTTCTTCTTTTGTGTCCTGAACTGACAGTGTGAGGATGGTGTCTGTTAAAGAGTACAGGACACCAGACCTTCACACACATTTATAAGTTGAAGATGTGATTCTAAAACTTTGGTCATTAGCTGCTGATGTTCAATCATAAGATCTGTCCTGGAGCCAGATTGGGTTTAAAGTCAGGGCTTGAAACAGAACAGTGTAGTTCCTCTACACCAGCCTGGGAAAGACATTGTTTTTTGTACAGGGAGATTGACATGTTCAAACAGGAAATAAACACCAAAAAAAAAAAAAAACACCAATTGGTTAAAATATTATTGTATCCTGGAGCATTAGAATGTCCTTCATTTCCCTACATAGATGCCTGAACAGATCAAACTAGGATCCAAAGTACATACTGATCTGAGGACAGGAGCGTCCACATGTCTGCTGCAGAGTCAAACTTGGACACTGTTAGTGATCTTCACATCTCCAGATAAACAAGTATAAGGTCATGTGTATGCTGAGCATATTGCTCTGTGCTAAATGCTAATGTCAGTATCATAAGCTATAATGAACACATGTTTAGTACTTCACTGTATTTGAATGCTGGTATTTGCTGATACTTTTTACAGAATCAAAGTATACAAAGACACAATGAGAAAATCACCAGAATCATTTTGATTCATTCAGTACACAGCACTACATCCCTGTACAACATGACATCATTCACCAATCCATCCAATAGTAGTTGAGATATTTAAGCAGGTGACGCTACTGTCCTCAGGGTGGGGTGGTCTTCTCCCGATCATTTCCTGGAAAGTCACAAAAGACAGATGTAATGATCCACAGTTAGCACATAAAACAACATTATGTCATTGCTTACATTCGACATCAACACGTAGCAGTTATTATAACCCAGTGCAGCAGACAGTGAGGGGAAAATCCCTGTACTGTCCCTAAAACTCAGCATACATATTGGTTTTTGACTCATACCGTGCCTGTGATTGTCAGTGGTTAATGAAGATAAACAGAAAGCATCAGTATTATTATTATTATTATCATTATTATGATGAATTATTGTCATTAGACTAGTAGCCTTGGAGCTTTGGTCAACAGTATTATATAGTATTATATATTTCTTTAGCCCTATTGATGTCAAAGCTCATATTACAATTCTCTTCCATCTACATTTGATGATCACCAGAACACAATTTCCTATAAATTAAAATCTAACCAGATGACTCATTAACAGCAATTTTAAATTGTCTCTCACACCCCTCTGACAGTACAGTGTCATAATTATCTTCCTCTCAATACAAGCTAATTCACTTTCAAGCCATATCATTCAGATGAGTTTAATATGAGATAATATATGATTATTTCCTCGTGTGTTTTAATTGTCACAGACACTGAGACCCAGCCCACACTCTGTGATACTCTGTGCTTTTGTAGCCCACACACTTTCTCTGAGTGGGAGTGCGTCAAACGGGGTGTGTGCATGCAAATGTGTCTGTGTGTGTGTGTGTGTGTGTGCGTTTATACGTGTGAGAGACGATGACTGGGCAACAGTCAAAGGGAAAACTTTCATATAGTTTAAATTTAAATCGACCTGTCTTCCAGTGACAGAGCAACACCAGTGACTGCTCCCACATACACAACAGTGGCCTATAAAGGAGTGCTGTCAGGCGAGGTGAGCACTTTCAATTGTTCTCTTCTAAAGTCACATTAAACATCAGACGCCAGACAGTCACTATGATGATGAATGATCCACTCAAACCAACACCACCTGAGATAACATTTCATTTGAAGTAAATATGTTTATTCATCGGTAAAATACTTCACGACCTTTAAATAATGTTTTTTTTATTGAAGACATGAATTGGTTCTAAAGACTCACTAATGGAGAGAAAAAGCAAACATAATGTTATTCATTACTTAATAGAGTAGTCACGAGTATAAAAGACCTCGGGAATGATTTAGTGTAACACCTGAGCATCTGTGAGGAGAAAACCCACATCAGTAGTGATATTCAGACAGAACCAGTCTGTTTAATCGACCTGGTGAATGCGAAACTTGTTGCAATTCACACATACAACAACACAAACTTTGTTCTAGAGGCAGTTTAAAATGATGGCGTGATCAACCGTGTCACACTGAGATATATAAAGGAATTAAAATGTCACATCATAAAAACATGAGTAAGCTGTTTGAGCATTTAAGAATATGAAGCAAGTTCTTCACTATGATGAAGCCTGAATTTCTCCACAATGGTGTTACTGTCCACAAAGAGCAGAAACGTTGTGTCAACAACTTCCTCCAGTGTTTTAGACAGGAACAGTGATATATGATATATCTACTGAGCTGTATGTTGGTAAAGAGAAGGAAAAAATTACACAGAGGAAAGAGTCAATGGTCTTCCTAAGTCTAGTTCTCTATATACACTATGAAACCTGTGAAGGAAAAATTACCAGAAACATTTCTGAAACTGACATGACATATGGCTACACCTACAGTCGAGTGTACAAAGGGTAAATGATGGGGTCAGTTGATGTTTCATGAAAACTGGATGCTACTGGTCTGTTTCAGTGTCAATGTTGTTGGGACATTTAGGCTCAGGTGTCGACCACATCTGCTTTCACTCTGTTTAACACTCAGGAAGAAGCAATAATCAACTTAAATTTGGCAATATGATTTAATTTGTTGTTAACCGATTGTTTCTGCATAGCTTTTTAACACTTTTCTGCACCACACCACAGATAAAAGTGAAAGACAAATTTAAAAGTAAAAAAACAGTGCGGAGTTGGCCTTTAAAAAAGAGGTTATACCGATGAATTTTGTGCTATTTGCTGCTGAAAAAAATGAGTTTATTACATGTTTACATGGTTTTAAAATTCACTGCTTTATTTTTACAGAATCTGTGAGACTTTTGTCGGTTTTTACTTTATGTTGGTTCTTGTGAATTTGTGTTTTGACTAAACTGTTTTGAGGAAAATTGAAATCATGCTTATGCAAATGTTAACAACTGTTTGGGAATCATCAGTCAGATGACGACTGATCTTCCTGTCTACAATCACTTGTTCTTCTGAAAGCATGTCTATCTCTATTCATTTTTGGGTCACACACACACACACACACACACACACACACACATATTTATACGTATATATATATACACATTTCCAGAATCTGTCTCAGTTTCTTAAAACTCAACACAAACTGAAAAATGTGTTTATCAAAACTTGACAAATCTCTCCCAAAATGAGACCCAGTTCTGAAAAACCACACTCTCTCTTTTCAAAACGAATTCTTTCCCAAAAACCAAAAACACACATATCTGATCTGCTTACGTCTGTCAGAGAATCAAATAAACACTGATGTGGTGAATTCAAAACACTATTGTCAAAAAAGTTCATGTTTGGATTAATGAGACCATGTTACATATTTAAATCCATACAGTGTGTGGAAATATGTTCCCTTTTGTGTAATCTCTCTACAGTAGCTGTTACAGTCCAACGTGTATGAGCAACACAGATGTTTGTCATTTTTACAAAGAAACAATGAAGTTGTGGTATACTGTAATGGCTGTAGAGAGTACTGTCAAACTAAAGTGATTATTTATCTATTCTCTTCTCGCAAGGCCCAGATAACTTAGACAACTCATTTAGGATGATATTTGAGTGAGATTGATGGGCTTGTGTTTAGAGTTTAGTTAGTTTGGAGTCATGTTGTTGATACATGACCTTCAAGTTTTCAGGATTGTGTGTATAGTTCTACTATTAGCGTGTATAAAATGTGAAAAAAGACTATTTCAAATGTGAAATATTTTCTGTAACTGTCTCTCCTCAGTTAACCCTGTGTAACACTGTTTCATGTTGCCGGATCAAAGCACCGACCATTTCTTCTTGAGATAATGCTCCACCCACATGACTCCTACCCAACTTTCATGCTTTGACTAATGTCAGCACTGGCTGTCCAACACAGCAATGGTAGGAAAACAATCCTTCACCGGGAAATTAATTCCTCAAACAACACTATTATACGGCAATAGACACCTTCAAATCCTCTGTTGACATTTACGTTTACAATAGGAAATTTATCCTTTCAGAGGATGTTTTAGATATAAAAGTATTTTAGAGACGTTTTGTCCATCTGTGCTGATTTTAAAAATTCAGAGCATTCACAGCTCACAACTTTTATTGAGCCAAAAATGGCACATTTGATGTTTGAATTACAAAGATTCAAGAATGTGATGTATTTCTAGCCCGAAACAAGAAGTTTAGAAAATGCTGTGGGAAGTGTTTCAGCTCTACATTGTGGGAAAGACACTCAGGTTCTTTTTGAAAGTGAAAAAAGATTCGCATTCACATCAGTTTCTTATGCGTGTGTTTAAATACAGTGCTGGAGTGAAGATGTGGTTTTGGATCTTTGCATAAGACTTGTAGAGAAGCTGAAACAGTTAACGGGATTCTGTCTGGAGTTTAGAAATACACCACCTAACACCTGAAATCTCACTGACTTAACATGTGCCATATTTACTTCATGCACACACAGAAATGTAAATGTTGTTTCAGGGGGAGTTACGTGCTTGATGAACAGTTGAACAGTGTCTGTGAGCAGCTTCCTTTAGTCTTGCGGTGACCTTTATCAGGAAGCACTGATCAGTGCTCATATCTGATAACCACTAATAACCAGATGTAAATTGCTCTGTTTGTTAAGAAGTAAATATATCACATAACTTAGTTGGAGTTGGATTTATAGTTCTGTTATAGTTTTTGCTTTCTTCATATAGGGCAGAAATAAACTGACATTGGTTAAGATGAAGTTGGTGCACTTGAAGATGTGATGGTCAGAAACAATCTCACCATCTAGGGTTTTATCAACACCAAACAACTTCTGGAAATTCCCAAATTGGCTCTTCAAGTCCAAAGGTCAACCCAAGGGTTCCTGATCAGTTTATTTGTGACAGTGGCTCTTCAACCACTGATTACACCACCAGTGTCACTGATGTACTTTCCAATAAGTTGGTTAACATTGCGAAATATGTGGAACTAATTACTGATCTTACCGCAGATTTTGATAAAACTGGATTAATATCAGTTGTCTGAACATGACCCATTACAAAGAACAATGTAGGTGAGTGTATTCCTGATTCATCCAAAACATGATGTGATAATGTATCATTTTTAAAATGAGATTGGTGAAATAGGTGTTGTATTTGTGAATATGTGTCTATCTGGTCTCTAAAAGTGTTACGTCTGTTAGTCTGGTCAGACCTGTGGTCACAAATTCAAAGCAGCAGCATTTACACACAGTTTGAGTCTTGAGCTGTGATCAGAGGTTCTTTTTAAAGGGAGCAGTAGGTCCTGCAGTCTCCTGCTCAAAGTCACTTCAAGAGGATGGTCTTTCTGAGCATCGCAACAGTGGCTACAGGGACGCACACTGATCCCATTTTTCCTGAGGTGGAAGATCATTTACCCTCAATTCTGAAAGTCACTGCTCTTAAATCTGCGACTCCGTCTTTAAAGTGGCTCCGCTGCCGCCATGACTGTCAGCTTTGTTACATCACAGACTGACAGCTTTCATCATGCGCTGTGTGAAACATGAAAGCAGAGTGGAAACACTCTGATATGAGTCCAAGAGGGAGAGAAAAGAAAAGGGAGCAACCAGAGAGATGGATAAAAGAAGAGAATTTAAGAGAAAGAAAGCTGTTATACAGAGACGTGCTTTGTCTCAGAGGCTCTGAACAGTAACTGTTACTGTCCGGTACTGTAGTGCTGAGCTCATCATGTTATTCAAACGTAAACAAGATAATATTGAAGAACAGGTGAAGAGATCATTCAATATTCAGGGCAATACTGAGTATTCACTTTCACTGACGACAGACTCAAAGCAGAGACACAATTAAACTTGTATTCGCAGAAAATGGGACAAATGAATGAAAGTCAGACTGAGTGTAGTGAGTTGAGAGATCAGTCAGAGGCTGAACTCACTCCCACAGATGACACCAGTGCATCTTCTGTCAGCTAACGTGTTCACTGGTTGTTTGAGCTAAATCAGACATCAGACAGGTTTTGATATCAGAACACCTTTGATTTTAATCAGAACTGTCTGTGTCACTGTTTCTGACGGTTTCGACTTAGTTTATTTCATCCCCACACTCTGTTTAAATGTGGGAAGACTGAACTGGATTGGTTCATCTGCTCTGACACAGTCACACTAAATGTGTTGCTGATCATTTAACACCTAAACTTTTAGAATAGAAAAAAAAAAAAAAAAAAAACTTGTGATTTGTGACTTGATTGTGATGATGGTCAACCCCAATGTCCACTAAAGGAATAGACAACTGACACCTACCATAGTGAAGATGTGTACATGCTGCCTGTTTCCACATTAATCACTTCCTGAAATCTCTGATGCAAAAGTTCAAATAAAACCTGAAAATGAAACTTCAAACTTTGTTGCACAAACTAGAAGATCCAGATAAGGATGTTCTTCTCTGTCCCTCACAATATACTTCAGTGTAATTATTATTTTCTTTATTCTCTCATTATGGAATATTTGAGAGTTGAAACAGGAAACTTTTATTCATTTGTCAGTTGTTTGTTGTTTTGGTTAAATGCATAAGGTCTAAATAAATGCACACAGTCTGTCGTCTCTTCTTTCTTGTTTTCTTTGTTTCTATGTGTTCTATTTATTTACCTTTCTGTTTCCAAAGACTGCTGCAATTAAACAAAGGTCAGTGGTGTCAGTTATCAGGCTGTGTGTGTGTGTGTGTGTGTGTGTGTGCAGAAAAACAGAACCTCCCACCCAGTTAATACAAGCATGTAGCCGCCTCCATCAAGTTCCAGAGTGAAGTGTCATAGCTGTAAGTGTACAGTCATCGTCCGCGTCACCATCCACCTCTGCTCCACACCAGCAGGGCTGCTGCAATGAAACTGATCTCACATCAGTTTGCACTGTTCCACTGTGGAAACACACAGCTGTCTGCAACACACTGTCCTGTCCTGTCAGTTGGTATTCTTGTATCAGTGTGTTGAGCTGAACATGAAGTAAATGTAGCAAAGAAAAGAAAAAAGTGTTTCTTAACTCACTCAAACTGCAGTTGTGGATTCTGATCCTCCTGTCATGGCCACTTATTACACTGTAAAAAAAAAAAAAAAAACAAGATAAGTATGACCATATATTGAATCAAGATAATAGATTTGTGAGGATTTTTTAAATTATGAAATAAGACATTTCTATTTACTGCAGATTTTATTTTCTTTCATACTTTTTTTTTTTTTTCAGTTGTTTTTTCAAACACTGACCGATGTTAATGTTAATCCTTGGAGTTGCTGAGGCCTAGACAGCATGACACACACACACACACACACACACACACACACACACAGACTAAATAAATGACAGGAGCATGTGACCGCGATATTAAACACACATACACATTAATGTGACAGATTGGTTGACAGATCTGTGAAGGCCCCGTTGATAGCCCAGTGTCAATGGAAAACCCTTTAGTGCAAATGATAATGAGACACACACACACATTGAATATACATGTACATACATACATGGCAGTAGTGCATGTGGAGTGATGAAAGGACTGCACATTAGCACATTCACACACACACACACACACACACACACACACACACTGTCAGACCATAATGAAACCTGTGACTAATGAGGCCATCCCCCATTTTACGGGCTGTATTTATTGTGTCCCTTGTCACTAGCCGTAGATCATCCAGTGCCTCTGCCAGATCCTGGAGATGAACGTTGACAGGGAATTAACTCTGTTGTCGTCTTAATTCACACACACTAACGTTCATTACTGAGGTGTGTTTCCACACAGATATCTTCATCTGGTTTGTACTAATTGAATTACTTTTTCTTTGTTTGTAATTATGCACCACTGAAATACATAGTTATCACATTTGATAATGATACATTTTACCTGTTTTTGGTTGTATTAATGCTTGGTAAAGTATTCTGGCACTGTGACTCATAGGATTCTAGTTTTGTCTATATGATATATAACATATAATATATATAAAAATATAAAAACATCACTGAACATGTGTCAGGTTTTTTGTGTTTACATTATATTTAGTTACATTTGACATAACATCTTCCATCTGGCTTAAATTTGAGACCAGGCAAGTGTCATGATTTAGTCCATGTTTAATTCAAATCATCCGTGATGTCTCTGGATAACGGCTGTTCAGTGACACATCGACTTTATATCTTTAAATCTTGATCTTGGAGTTAAGAGCAGAATTCCCCGTGTTAGAGCACAGATCTCTCCAGAGTGAACCTGTCTTCGTTCACAGTCTCTAGACCAGTTGGCTCCAGGACCTTGTGACCCTCAACAGGATGAACAGTGTAGATGAGATGACCACAGAGACCCACATCCCATAATCTTTGTTCACAGCCGAAGTATTAAAGGTGCTGGCAGTTTTTTATGGTGATGTATATACTTTACTGACCCACTTGTGTTTTACTGCATCATTTCCATTTCATGTGACTTGATATTTCATTTTATTTGAAGAACAAATCAAAGAAAATATACATTTTTGAGGCTTTTATGATTAGACTCTTTTCAGATAAACATTATTCAACATACAATCAACAAAAAGATCATAATGTGTTATTGCAAATGTCATGGTTGTAGCATTAAAGTGATTGTACTGTATATACAGTAGGTCATTGACAGCGCAGTGTGAGCAGATTGTTGACAATAGTTCAGTCACCACAAAAGCTCTAAGTTTCTGTAGAACACTGGAAGTGTTTGAAAAGCCCCGACGTTGATAAGCCTCATCTGAATGTTTCGCATTTTCAGGAATGTTTCTCGTCCGCCTCCACAAACTCAGATGAGGAAACGCTTTTGCTGTGGGGACGTCCTCAGATAATGTGGCCTGTTTTTCTCTTGTCTCGCCCACGGACACAAAAATGTTTGCACACTGTGGCAGAGAAGTGAGAGAAGAGTGAAAGCCCTGCCAGATGAAAAAGAAGAGGAGAGAAGATGGGGTGTGGAGGGGAAGGAGAGGATGGTGAGAAGAGACAGAGAGAGAGGGGGGTGTAGAGGAGAAAGGAAGGAAGGAAAATAGAAGAAGTGGTGGAGTGGAGGAGCAAAGAGTTAGATGAGGGAAAAAAAGGAAAGAAGTGGGATGCAGAATAGAAAACAATCACTGAGGATGAAAAAGAAAAAAATGAACAGAGAGACAATGAAAGGAGGCAAAGAGAGAGGGAATAGGACAAGTAAGAGGAGGAGAGAGAGAATATATAGAAAAACAGCAAAAACAAGAAGAAGCAGGGAAAAGGGTGAAACTAAGATTCTGAAGAAGAGGAAGTACAGGCCAGAGTGAAAGTGACGAAGAAAGAAACCAAACAGGGATGTGGAGGGAGTGAAGAAGGAAAAGAGACAAAATCAAAGGAAAAACAATGAGGAGCAGAAAAACAAGAGGGAAGGGGGAGGGAAGGAGGAAGGAAGGAGGGGTTCGTTGACGAGGCCCTTGGGGTTTGCTTTAGCTTCGGCCGAACGCTCGGTGCGCCCACGCCACAGCAGCCGCTCCATTACCAGTCTTTTATTTCAGCCTGGGCTCCAGAACGAGTCGGGGCCGTGAGGCGGCAGGGGCCCCGCTCCCCTCCAGCTCCCTCATCACAGGATCAGTCAACATTTATCTGCTGCTGCCATCACTGTGCTCACTTACATAATCCCTCTGTGTTCCACTGCTTCTGCCTGAAACAGCAAATATAGTTTGAAAGCCCATTTGGAGATTTGGCCCCACGTCAGCCTGCTGTTTAATCTCATATGTTTGCTGTTTCATCTTTCTTCTCTGAGCCGCTCTGGTGATAAACTTTCACGACTGAAGAAAATTGAAAGTAATTCTGCTTTTTATTTAATGGGGAACTTGGGAATATAAGTTCACTATTGTCCATATGCAACTGAAGAATCAAAGTTAAATCCAACTTCTTATGAAATGATTGCACATTATGTCTGTTTCCTCGTAACAGTGAAGCAGCAGCTGTTAAGTCACATCTGTATTACTGCTGGTGTCGAGCTGCAACATCTGCTGAAATGTTTTATTACTTTGTGAGCGATCCCCCTGACATTAACGACGCATGAACAACATATTCCACAGCTCATCAGATTAACATTAAACTCGTCTGATTGGACCGTTATACATTAAAGGTGATACAGGTCTATAGGATAGATGAAACTGCACACATCTTTCATCACTGTATCATCACCAGTCAACACAAAAAAACTCATTTACTGGTTACATTACATGTCGTGATTATTATTCATTTGATAAGATGGAGTGACTGATTATTTTATCATTATTTATAATTTTATCATTGATAAATGGTTATCATTAAACAAGCCAAATAAACAGTAACACGATTAAAACGGTTAAACTGTGCAATATACTGTGGTTATTTATGTTCCACAAACATCCTCATGTGACCAGACCATAGATGGGAAACAGCAACACAACCTCCTAGAAATGATTTACTGACTTAGTAAATGTAACTTGACACAAAGAGTGACCGACATCCATCACATCTTTGACCTTATAGAAAATATGTGAAATATAAAAATAAAGTTGAATTGAATTATATTCATCTGAATTAAAGCAGAGCAGTGGTTCCACTAATAATGGTTTAGAGATATGACAGTAATCTGTTTATCTTTTTATTATTATTATTTTAAGTTATCTAGTGTTTGATTTGAATTCCAGATGAATTTCTTTGGAAGAAGTTGAAAAGTTCCTTCTAGTTAAACACAGCAAACACACACAGTTTTATGTATTTTATGATTAAAATCAAATGAGATGATTGTTTCCAGATTATGGTTTTTATTATTATTATTATTATTATTATTATTATTATTAATGAAATCACTAACAGTTTTAAAAGACATACTAGAAAGTGCTGCATCACAATATTTCAGCTGAACCGTGATAAAAGTCATATATAGAGAGAAATAAGGAAAAAAGTGCTGAGAGTACGGCGCATTGTAACACAAACACTCTCCCCTTCTCATTGTCTCTCATTGTCTCTCTACCTTCTTGTGTTTTCAGGGTCCGTCACTGTCCACCCACATCCTCAGATTCCCCCTGTCATCCCGCACTGCCAGGACCCCCCCCTCCAACACACACTCACACACAGTGGCTGACCATGTGGGAGACGGCTGCCTGTTAGGCCGGCAAATTCTCTTTCTTCTCCTTCGGCTGTGGGAGGTTCCTGTTTTTCTTTCTAATTTGGTGTAGGTGGCTCTTTCCTGACCATCAAAGAAATCTAAGAAAACAGGGCACTGAAATGACATAAAACAGTGGTGGGGAGAATTATCCTAATCTGATTGTTGTTATGTTATTCTCTAATATTGCTTTACAGCTGATGGAATTAACATGTCTTTAAAAAAATGATGACAGGAAAATATTGTTTTATATTTTTACAACCGCTTTTCTCAGCTTGTTCACAAGCCGATTGTTTTCCTCCTTTTCCTTTGACTATTCTTCCTCTAAAACTCCAAAAATGTAGAAAAACAAAAGAAGAGAAAATAGATTTTTTTGCCAGGAGCAGGTGAAAAGCGATGGAATCAGCACCACTACACTTTGCCCGTGTGGTCAAATTGTACTAATCTGATTACTGTGACTGTGAAGAACGTTCTCCAAAATATGAAACATTCAAATGCTGCACAACTTGAAACCCCACACATGTAAAATACGTGTGAATATTATTTAGGAAAAAGAGGAAAAATCCCCCTTTTCTGCTCCCTCTGCAGCGCACTCCATGAAATGAGCCACTCACTGCTGCAAAGCGAACATTTACATGTGTTCTGAAACCTGCTCGCCACATTACATCATGAAGTCTGCAGCAGCACAGGGAGAAGCTTAAAAAATGTAAAATGGACAAAAGGTAAAAATGTAAAAAGAACACATCATTAGAGTTCGTCTATGTTTCATGTCGATGCTGAAAATGAGCAAAGTGTCAACTTTTCTTTAAAAGAAGTGGAAAACTCATTTTGGACAAAACAGTAAAAGAACACGGTTGTTTTCTACCTGATCACACTGAAACATCCAGTGAGCTCCTCAACGCCGGTCACTTCATTAGTTGGTGTCAGGTCCAACTAAACCGTGTTGCTGCCTCTTTAATTTTCTGACTGTGTCTGAAAGTGAGGACAGTTTTACCCATCGTCATCCATCATCCTTGTGTGTGTGTCAGAAACAATCATCTGTGGCTTCCTAAAGAAAGCAGGGAATTGGTAACATGAGAAGAGAGTGGTATGTGGGCTGCCTCAGTGTGTGTGTGTGTGTGTGTGTATGTGTGTTTTGTTGATTTGAGTGGCAGGAGTTGCAACAAATATTGGCAAAGCAAGTCTAAAACAAAGACGGAGTCATATAAAGTTTCAGCGACGCTTTTGCAATAATATCATTGTGTTTGTGTGTGTATGTATGTGTACGTGTGCATGTGTGTGTGTGTCCGTACATATCCACTGCACACATGCTCTGGGTGGGCGCTGGCATGCTGTGCATCGTGCAGTGAAAGGTCCCATTGTGTCCGTACATCTGCTGTATCCGGCTGGAAATACACACGATCCACGGTTGTAATACTTTGATCTTTTCTGATACAGACTTTATTGTTTAAATAAGGTTGATGTCAGTTTTTTAAAAATATAATATATGGTTCACTTTTACAAAAATCTACACTGTGTAGTTCTTCCATTTGCCTCAGTTCTCTATGGATCCACCACATGTTGGAAACGTTCCTCTGAGGTTCTGCTCCATATTGACATGACTGAATAACATCAGTCAATCTCTCACTTTTTTCTTTGCTCACATCCCAAACGAGGTTTACTGGACCCTGGACTGAACTCACTGTCATGTTCATAAAACCAGTTATTGAACTGAAGTAAAACTTCAGTTACATGGAGCGTTATTCTGCAGGAAGTAACTGATACAAGACGGTAAAGTGTGACTATAAAGAGATATCCAAGGTGGTAACATAAATTAATATTATGTCGTCTGTAGATTTCAGAAATGTTAAAGGTCACAACAAAGACCGAAATCACATTCTTCAGAAATGAGATGTAACCACACATCACTGGTTATACTGCTGTGTTCAGGTGTAATGTTATCTGACAGGCAGGATGGATAATCATCCCAAAATATTTGGTTGGGTTAAAAAAGATTTCTGACACGTATAATTTTGGAATAAATGTCTTGGCGCCCATTTATCACCCGCAGCATGTCTGGAGGATCACATGGGAGTGGCCAAAGATCAGCAGGTCACAGTTAATTGGTTTCCGCTCATTAAAGTGATCCCCTGCCTCAGTCATTAGACTGAGCCAGGCTCCACCATTGACATTTGACTTCTGTGCCATCATCAGAAACATTAATGCTAATGTCTTGTAACTGCAATAAAGAGTAAAGAAGAAAAAACTCCCCTGCATCAGCTTCATTAGAGAAAGACAGACAGCTATTATTTGTCTGCTGCACACCGAAGTATGAGCGTAGGTAAGTGTGAGTGTGTCTGCAGTGTCTGCATGTGTGTGTGTGTATTATCATTCTGACTATTCCATCAATATTCATGCACAGCGAGTTTGAGAGTGAGAGCTGTGACTGGAAATGATGGAGCCAGTGTGAACTAATGGAACCTGTCAACAACAGGAGAGCAGCTTCTCACAGGTCAGAGAGTTCATGACCATTTCATAGTTGTGTTATGTGTCATCTTCACATCACATGGTGTTCAGCAAAAAGAGAAGGGAGGGGGCAGACTGAGGCAAAGACGTGCGTTACAAAGTAAAAAAAAAAAAAAAAAAACGGAGTTACACAGAAATTCATCCATATGTTTCCACATATGGATGAATTTCTGACTAACTCAGTTTTTTTTTTTTTTTAACCACACAAGATGATAATTTTAACCTTTAGATTGAGAGTCATTTCCAAAAATGAGTAAAAATGTTTCCATCTAATCCCATATGTTGTATATACTTCTTTGGATTCGTAACTTAATGTGTTTTTTCAGAGTAATAAGAATAAAACATTCTCTGATATCAGGGACTCGTTAAATAACACTAACCTAAATAGAATTCATTTCAAACATACAAGACTGTGTAAAATTTATAGGCCCCCACATGTTGTGTTTGAGCCGTGCTGTAAAGACCATAGACATTTATCAGAGTCTGAACCCAGAACCATTAGTACATTTTATGTGTTCTTAAGTACTTGTACACATTTCCTGTATTTTCTTATTATATCTGCCTAAAGAAAGTGAGAGATAAATACATAAGGTCTTTAAAGTACTGCTAAAACACAACATGTGGGAGGCCTGTAACTTTACTGTACTGTATAGTGAGGACGTGCACAAGACCGGGAACGTGTCTTCTGCTGAAGGAGGCAGTTATAGGTGAACTGGGTTCAGACAAGCAGAAGGTCAACATGCAAAACAACCGTGTCCTCCATGATGAGTTTAATGTTAAATAGACATATTAAAACATCAAGATATAGTAGGCTTTTCTATGAGGAGTTCCAGTTAAGAGACCGATGGAGAGTCTGGTCTTCAAGTAAAACATTCTTGTCTGCTGTTGTGAAACATGAGGTGGTAAAACCTGAAGAGATGCGCTAGATGTAGCCAACAACAGTCTAAGAACTGGCCTTCAGTTTTCAATAAAACATTAAACATGATCATTTCTGTTGTTATGTCTTAATGGATGCTTTTAATGTGCCGTGAACAGCTGCTACTAATGTTATATTTTCAACTGTAAGTAGCAACTATCAGCTCTGAGAACATCTGACAAACATTTAATCACAGTTTGCCTTGTTTCTAGAAAAAAAAAAACAGACAGAGACCGAAAGGAAATGGCAAAGACATTAAGCAAATGGCGTCATTAAAGCTAGTAAATCTTCACCTGTTGACTTCATACTTGTGGATTGCTTCATTCATCTTCCAGCTCCTCCCAGGAGCTGGTCAGGTGTCAAACAGACTGACAAATGACCTCAACTAATCGCTCTTTAATTTACTACAAGCAGTCACATTGAGACATGAGGGCCAAGTAGGATTCAACTAACCATCTCCTCTGAGTGTGTGTGTGTGTGTGTGTGTGTGTGTGTGTGTGTGTGTGTGTGTGTGTGGTGTGTACATGGCTGTACAAACACAGCAGAAGTTTACCCATTAGCCTGTTAATTCATTAATCATATGTGGAGGTTCTCTCAGCGATAAGTTGCTGTCCATCAAAATAATTGACCATTGTAGTGGCATTAATTAATGTCTCACATCAGCCTTATGTCTTCACTTGTCTCCTCTGTTTTTTCATGCTGTTTTGTGGCTGATAATGATCCCAAACAATGTATGGGTTCCATCAAAATTAGGATTTTAAAGAACAACACGTGTTGAGTGGTTAAAAAGGTGAAATGTGAAAAATGTGTATAGATGATTTCTAAATGAGGTCATCATCGTTTATCAGTTATCTTCTTTTAGAAATCGAGTATGACATGTCTTTACAATAGCAATAGGTTGGAAGACTGGTAACAGAGTTGGCATTTAGCATTTAGCAGAGTAGCTGTGAATGTAGCACTGCTATTCTGCATTAAAGCTACACTACCTCCAAACCAAATGCAAGTTAATGCATCTTCAGTCCTAAAACAGAACATCTGTTGTTTCTCACAGATAACCAGTGAAGTTAAAAGTTTATTTTGCACATTTGATATAATTGATATAACTATGGTGACATCTTAAATATACTGTGTCAAATCAACTGTGTCATCGGTGTTTGGGAGTTTGTCTGAATAGCTGGTGAAACACACTGAACTGTAGCTTAATGTAACTTTAACTTTAAATTTAAACTCTGTTTTAAGCAAATTGAATCAGTCATGTAACTTATACAAACACTGTTTTACAAACATATTTTTTATCCTCACATTTATCACACTTCACAGTAGTTTATAGCAACACTCACAAACGTCTGTTTTTTTTTTTTTTTTTTTTTTGTTTTTTCGCTTTTCTGAGAAATTCTTCCAAAAACTAAACAATACACATGTGTAATTTATCCTAAATTTCCTGCATTGTACAATCAGTTCTTCTGATATATATTCGTATAATATCACAAAAACGTCTTGGATGCTGAAAAGATACTCACCTCTTAACATCTTATCAGTCTGAACTATAGATAATGCCATTACTTTATCAGTGTAACATCCTGTTCAGTCAGTATTTTAGAGCAAATTCTTTCACAAGCTACAATCTATCAGTGACATAAAATCTATACAGACACAATTCTTCCAACCACTGGAACCTATGAGGCTTGGTCCTCTGCTAATAGCCTGGCGATTAGGATCCTGGTCAGTCAAGTGACCTATATAAACATTAATGCACGTGCGCGCACACACACACACACACACAGAGTAATGTCTCCATGACTTCAGAAATAAACGTGAAATCTTACCTTGCCTTTAAAACATTTCTTCACCTTAAAATGTAATGTAATGATTTACATTATGGGGGCTTGGTCTAGGTCAGAACACAGAAGCCAGGTCCCAGTAATGTGACTAACTGACACACACGTAGTCGGTTTTAATGTACATGTTCATTGAGCCGGAGTCATGAAAATTTACAAGCTGATAAATAATGGACAGTCAGTCAGGTTTTTATTGAACATGTATCTCCACCATTACTTTCATGTCACTGGTCACTGGTACAGTTCTGGTGAATGTGCTCATGTCCATTAATTTTAACATTCATAATTTCACACTACAGTAAAGTTTGAGCTTGATTGTGTTCTTTAATTTGAAACGTGTATGTGTGTCTGTGTGTGTATGTGCATGTGTGTGTGTGTGTGTGTGTGCATGCCTGCTTGTGTGTAGGAGGGTGACAGGAAGACGAATGACCTCAGTGTCACGGCGTTCGTCTGGAGTCCTGTCATTAGCAAACAGCCCAGATGAGGAGAGAATCGAATGTATGTGTGTTTTACTTTTACGTCTTGTCCTCTCTCACCACGTCACTGTCATCACAGAGGAAGTGATTAAACTGATAAAGTGAAATAAAACTGGTAAATGGTGGTTCAGGTACATGACATGAAATGTTAAACGAAACATGCGTAAAATACAAATGTAAGAATTTTAGAAAACATTCACACTTATAGTGATATGATATGAGTGTAATACCAAATATAATATTTCTATTTGAATGTTAATGTTAATAAAGGTGCAGCTACAGTCATAGTTTTGTTTAAACCATCACAGACAATCTCCAGTGTTCATTGACTGGTCCTAAACTGTGACCAGTAACCCTGCTCCAACAGCTTCTCTGTTGACTAAATAAAAACAAGTCACCCTTCCCCTCAACCTCCCAGTCAGAAATAACTGAGTGTGAAAACAGAGACACTTTTCACTTGCTGAATTTCAGATGCACCCGATCGATTATCTCACACTGCCCCTTCACAGGGATGCAACACAAATGTAACCTGCAGTCTAAAAGACCCCGACTATAAATGAGGTGTATAGGAGGAGTTCTGGAAACTCCCATACTGCCGTCGTGATCCTGCTCATCACCCACCACTGTAGATATTGTTATTATGAATTGAAAACTCAGTTTCTTCCAGTTATGCTACAAGGGAGTTTTTGTGCTGTTGTGTTAAATGCTTGATCATTGGGGGAAACGGTGGGTCTCTGTAGTTCAGTTATCTGTCTCAACAACATTCCACTGAATTAGCGTCATACAGCTACTACACTGATGGAAACATGACGGAGGAGGATTAAAATCAATACAACAGAACCAGAAGCTGGTGCTTTTTTTATTCCACACAATATTTTCACAACATCTGAATCCTTCCTTCGATCACTTCTTTCCAACTTTAAGAATCCAAAGTTTTTGTATTTCAGTCCTCATCCCCATTAAGATGAAGATGAACACGCTTAACTTAGCTGTGACCTTTGTTGACATTCAGAACTAAAACTCTGACACCAAAAGAACCAAACCCTACTCTACAATTCCCAAGATTCTCAGTGAACAGGCGGCGTCACATCCCCGAACAGACCATCCATCAGCATCACAACATGGCCGCTTCTTCTTCTTCCAGTGTTTCTGTGAGGACGCTGGGTGGTTTGGCATAAATCGATTAGTCCCAGTTGATAAAATGATAAATCTAATTCACAGGGCTCATCGTGGAGTTAAAAGATATGAATGAAAGAAATAAAGATAATGTCATGAAGGTTGATTGTATGCTAATTCTTTGGTATAAATCACATTTGGGAAAGACGGGCAGAAACAGATGGAAGAAGTGACGGAGAGAGAGAAGGCATCAGAGAAAATATTGAATCCATATCTCCAAATTCTCTGGTTCGGCTTTATGAGGATGAATGTTTAGAAATATGAATATAAAGATATTATTCAGCTAAAATGATAACAAGACATCGGTCATGAAAACAGCTGGTGCAGGGTTATCTCAGTGTGTAAATATGACTTTGTGTTCAGTTATCACACACAAGCTGCTGAAACTGAAAGAAAGATCCACCTTAAAAAACAACACAATGAAAATGTAAATGGATGTAAATAATGGGTCAGTATTTATGTTCTTAAGATACAAAAACTGTCTGATGATTAGATTTGTGACCTCAGGGATAATTTGCTAAAATTTCAGCACCATTCACCATCATGTCTCTTTGACATAAAAACCAGATTAATCACTTTGGGTTTTGTGATAATTAACCTTATAATTGTAAGACACAAGGTCAGTGTGTTTGTACTTTTTATTTAAAGCAAAACAGGACATGCAATGTGTTCTATGAGACAGAGACAGAGGTGAAGTCAGATGTTGTAGTAGAGAAGAAAAGCACGTACATTTTTAAAATCCTGTTGTGATCTGGCAACTGATGTAGTTGATGAAGTTCTCTCTTTTTTTCATAAGTTCAGATCTTTAAACACCGGCCATGAAGACTCCTGAAACAGATCTGACACTGAATTCTGGAACGGTTTGTGGTTGGGTATTCAACTCATCATCACAGAATGAGAAACGTATGAGTAATATATCGGTATTTTTTTGTTAAGTGCAGCTTAAGCTAGGTTGAAAATTAGCCACAGTTAAAAAAAGAAGAGCTCACAGACCGTTAGTATGAGCCAATATCACGTCACATTAAAAGAAACTTAACTCACATTTATTTGTTTAAAGTAAATGTGTGAAGTTAATATGAATGTGTGACTCAGGGGAGATGTGTTTGAATGAAAATAAAATAATCCTGAAAGCTGTGACACATTTATTTGTTTATGCGTCCTCACACTCTCAGGTGTCTGTTGTTCATGTGTTGTGTCACTGCAACAAGCACATATTTATCTCCTGAGTTAAGTTTAGATGCGAAAACGTGTATTTATTCTCCTCCTCCGCTTTACTTTTAATTCATTTGCTCACAACAACTAAATGTCAGATTCAGACCAGGATGCTTATAGTGCACCTCTGCAACCACACAAACAACCGCACGCGCACACACACACACACACACACATACAGTGGTGGGTGGGAAAGGAAATCCCCTCTGTGTGTTCTTCACCTCACGCTATGAGTGTGTGTCTGACATTAAACTAAGTTGTTTAGCAGTGTCTGGTCAGAGTCTGGGTTTTTTTTCTTCCAACGCCAATAACTGACTTTTATTTCCTAAATTAAATAGTTATAAATGTGACTATCACCTGACCTAATTAGTTAACATCCATAAAGTGTACACTCTAGTTCTAGAGTTTCAGGTTTCAGTGACTGTACGAAGACAAGTATGTGTCATGGTTGTGTGGTTAGAGCACAACGACTCGGGGTTAGAATCTATCGGTCGGCCTGGGTCTTTCCTACGTGGGGTTTACATGCGTGGGTCTCCTTTCTCCACCTTCCTCCCACAGTCCGAACACATGCACGTTAGGTTAAGCGGTGAAGTGCGTGTACTCAGTGCAAGTATGAACGGTTGTTAGTTTTCATGTCAACCCTCATAGATGCTTCTGTTTTGGCTTGTGGGTGGATGGATAAAGAACTAGAACAGATTCAAACATACAGGACCATGTCAATGACCAGTCTGACCAGTGTGAGGCTCAACCCCTTTGAATATATAGTATATTAAAGGCTGGACATGCCTTGTTCTGATCTGGGATCGGTCTCTTTTTCGATTCATTGATCCTCCATTACTAAAGCCATGACACACGGGAAACATTTATAGCAACTGTTGTTCCTTGCAGCCCATTTATTTGAAACATATTGATTGTGTCTTGACGTTAAAATGCGTCTCTGTCTCTTCTGTCACCAGACACACCAATCAAAGCGTCTCTTTTAAATTCTGAACACATGCATCTGTTTCATATTGGATCGTGTTTATTTTATACCTTTGTCTTAATTCAGTTTCATTTTTGTTGACGGTGACATCACTTTGTGGTCTGAGAGATGTTGTTAAAACAGTCACCTTCACTACACAAACCAGACTTTGTCTTTAATTATCCTTCCCATTAATGGTAATGCTAAAAAGATGTCATGAGAATATGATCATATGTTTGATCCCATTAAAATGTCATGGCCGCACTATATAGAAAGCATTAGAAAAATAGGAAGTATTACAGTTTTTTGGCTTCTGACACACATTTTTTGTAAGTATTGGCCTTTTTTTTTTTTTTTTGCACAACTCTACAAACAAATAAAATAACCTTACATCAAATCAGCGAAACATTGTAGGTCTCTTGCAAAAGCTAATAAATTTTAAACTCTTGGAACTTTTGTAAAAAATTGAATTTTTGTACCAAAGAGTAAACACAAACCATCATATTAATAAGCACACAATGTGCCAACTACACACTGATGGTACGAATGAAAAACACATCTGGCTTTTGCTTCCTCAGTGCACAAGGTATGTCAGTTTGAGGTTTCAAGGTTTTTATTGGCCATTTGTACATAAACTTACAGCCCAGGCAGAATAGAATTCTTGTTCTCTTCAAGTTGACAGAACAGAAAGACGACAAACAGTATAATAAGGAAATAGAACAATATAACAAAATAAAAACTAATCTACAAAAGATATAAATATAAAAGATATTCTTAAAAAATTGAGTATTTCACATTTATTTATGAAATGTAATGTAATCCAATTGCAGGCGGGGTTGGGACCCTGAGGTCCATCAGCTTTTTGATCATCTGGCCCGGGCAGATGTTGCAGAATGTGGTGTAAGGTTGCTGCTACCGAATCATCCACTGGCCGGCTGGTCCGGTAGGTAAACTGAAGGGGCTCAACAGTGTCTGGGATCGTGTGGTTGATGTGTGTGAGAACCAGTTTTTCTAGGCATTTCATGGTGACTGGTGTGAATGCCACTAGCCTGAAGTCGTTGAGGGTGGATGTGTCTGGTCTTTTGGGCACTGGAATGATGGTGGTGGATTTGAAGATGCGGGGGGCTACCGACTGGGATAGCGACAGGTTGAGGATGTCCATGTACACACCAGCTAGTTGTTCCCCACAGGCCTTCAGTACTCTGGGAGGAACTCCATCGGGTCCCACCGCCTTGTGGGGGTTCACCTTTTTCAAAGCTTTCAGGACCTGCGTGTGTCACCTGAAAGGCAGTGTCTGTAGGGGCACAGAGTTCCCACAGAGACACCATGCAAGGCTGAATTTTGAGGTCATACTTTTGTCAATAGTTCTGTAAACACTCAGGAATCCAAATTTCAAGTATGGATGTTCATTTACACACATCAAAAGAAAACACAAAAAAACATACAGTAATTTCACTGAGAGAAAAAAAAAAAATCAGTCTACATTTTGTCGTCTCGTACTTGGAGGTGAAGAGTGGGTGATCTGTAAATGAGTTGCGGACCAAAGCAGCCCTGTGGAAACTAACACTGTCCCATATGATGATGTACCTGGTCTGCTCTGATCTCTGAACATTAGTGACTATGTAACGTAGGGTGTCCAGACAGCAGAAACAAATAGTTTTGTAAAAAAAAAAAAAAAAAAACTATCACAAAACAGACATCAAAAGGCAAAGATACATCTCAATCCAAAATGCAATCCAGACCTGAATTAATTAAAATACCATGGATTATATGGTCCACTGATGTAATTCTCTCTTTCTCTTCTCACTCTTCCTTCTCCCTCCATTGTACTCCACACTGAGAGCTCACCTGTGGCTTATTTCTAGCGCTCAGGCTGATTGAAGTGAATTAATTATCAAAAACAGTTTTCATATATGACAGTGTGGCCAGGCAGTTGATAAAATAGAATAAATAACGGCCATAGACGTGTACAGTTATCGAGTGTAAAGCAGTGAGATGTGTTTCTGTAAAGAGAGTGATGTGCAGTGGTTTGTATTTACAGTGCAAAGCAGTGTTTGTGCTTTTACTTTTGCAAACTCGGTGAGTGGTTTTGCTATAAGTATTAATAGTTTTAGAAATTGTGCTATAAGAGCCACTAGTAGTGTTTAAGCATTCAGAAAAAAAAAAAAAAAAAAAAACCTACCCTTTCAAAATAAAAGTCTCCAGTTACTGGGATTCATGCTCTTCATGCTCCTCACAGACTGTGATTTGTGATAACAGCTGAGAGTGTGTGTGGGGGCGGGTCCAGCTCTCATTAGTGAGTCATGAACCACGTGTGTTTTTAGCATGATGTCAAGAAATGCACTGTTATGAGGTTAAAACTATTTTTAAATTGTGATTGTAATGAGTACACAGAGACACGGTCACGATGGTAATTTGTTTGATGATTTTACATTATTTTGATGATTTAGTAATAAATAAGAAGAAATGCCATCTGTGACAGTGAAAGCCGGAATAAAAACTAGTTTGAATAAAAAAGAAATGTGCTGTGTTATTTTCTTCTTAAAGATACAATATGAACCCTGATGAGGACCAGTATCAAATCCAGACCTGATCCTCATGCAATCACAGTCTGTCACAGGTGAATGTGTCTTTGACTTCCTTCCAGATCAGCTTCAAGATCAACTCCCTCAAAGAACAAACCACCGTCATCAACCAACAAAAGAGTGATAAGACACTCGGACTCCACTATCAGGTCAGACAAGTCTTACTAAATATCAGCATGAGAAAAGAACCTAGTCCTGATGATGTTGCAAGTGCAGAAGTCTGTAGTGTTCATGAATATATTCAACCAGTCACTACAACCGACTGCAGTTCCTCTCTGTCTGAAAACCACCACCATCCTCCCTGCCCCTAACACCTCAGCAGTCACTAATCATAATGATGCCCGCAACCCCAAAACTTTCCTCACTTCACACAAGAACAACACAAAGGTCTGTGTTAATTTTCTTTGTTGTTCGTGAGTTCAGAGACTTTTTATCAGTGACTCAACCACTGGCACAAAAAAGCACAAAGTACAAAATTGGTCCACGAACTAAGAACAGCCCTCTTCAAGTACACACACATACACATACACACACACTGTGGAGTATTGTGGAGTATAATGGTGCACTGGAAGGGTTTTATGTATTATGACCTAATGTGTCACACATAAAGAGGCTCTCCACTTCCCCTCTCCTTTCCTCTTCTCCTTTCCTCTCCACCCCTCTTTTTCTCCTCTCTCCCGTCATCACTTCTCCTCTCCTGACCTCTCCTCCTCCTTTCAATTTCTCCTCTCTGTCTTTTTTTCCCCTACTCTTTTTTTTTTTTTTTTTGCTTGTCTCCTCCTCCATTTCCTTGCCACCCATGATGTTTCTTTTCCTTTCATATGTTTCGATTCTTTTATCTCTCCTTTTCTCTCTCCTCCCGTGGTTCCTTTCATCTACACCCTCTCCTCTTCATCACTCCTGTTCTACTTTTTATTTGTGCCTCACTTTTTTATTTCACTTTCTTATTACAATAAGAATAACAAATACAATAACAAGAAGGATAAATCTTACAATTTATCCTTCTTTTATCTTTCGTCTACTTCCTGTAATCCTCTACTTCTCCTTCCTTGTTTCCCCTTCTCTTCCTGTCTTCTCTTCTTTTTCCCTGATCTCCTCCTACACACTTCTATGAGTTTGACAAAGCTAACTCATATCATCCTGCAGCAATCACACACACACACAAAGACATGATACACACACATATGTAAACACATACACAAATGCACCCACAGCATCCCACACACACCGTGTATCTGACACCTAGCT
Organism: Polydactylus sextarius; assembly: GCA_016801845.1. Taxonomy (NCBI): domain Eukaryota; kingdom Metazoa; phylum Chordata; class Actinopteri; family Polynemidae; genus Polydactylus; species Polydactylus sextarius. The sequence goes on along the minus strand of CM028920.1, from coordinate 2,552,329 downwards.
GTGATAAATGTATGACCTCTGACCTCCAATCCTCTCGATGCTCACATCTTAAAACAAGTTCACCTTTAATCACCAGTTAACATGCAGCACACACACACACACACACACACACACACACACACGTAAAGACATATATAATCATAGGAGGAAAAGGAAAAGTCAAAAAAGTTCACTTTTAATAACCGCTGCTGCTGCTGCTGCTGAATGTAATATAGACCTACCAACCCCCTGCCAAGCACACACACACACACACGCACGCACGCACACACACCTCGTTCATGAGTGATTACATTATGTCTGCTCACTAATGATGCTGGCGAGTCTCGTGTTTCCTCCTGGATAAAACTGATAGGAAACCGTACCTGCCCCGGCGCTTTAATGCTGTTAAAGCAGCGTAGGAGAAGCTCATCCACTCTCCCTGCTTTCATTTAGCTGGGGAGGAGTTGTAGGAAGGAGGGGGCCAAGGGAGGGTAGACATCATTATCAGGTATTATTATCAGATGGCCAATGTGTGTAGTTCAGATAACGGAAGAGGAGCGGGTGGGTTGGGGGGTCTTAATGTTGTGACAACAGAGTAGGAGTGAATTAGACAGGGCCCTAACCTCCAGGCTGATAATAGCGCTCATAATTGAATGCCATTCAGTTGTACAGACACTGGTTAAACAAGCAGCAGCCAGAGAAGAGAACAGAGCAGAGATTGTACCGATACATAGACATTGTGTGGTATGAGGAAGCACTGGTTAAACCCACAGTTCTTTAATTACTCTGAATTGTTTTAAAGCTACTGCACAAAGTTTTAAAAGTTTCCAAAGATACCACATATACAAGGTTGGATTTGATGTAAATCCAGCCAACAAACAACTAACACAGCATGGGCACGTGTGTTAGTGGGTGAGTTCATTCTGAAAGACTAATTCTGTAAAGTGATTTGTATAAGCGGTGATGAAGAAACAGCAGTTCTACTGATGTTAATCCTACTGCTGCGCTCCCTCATCGTCACTGAAACTTCTCCAACTTACAACTGAAAAACATTTCACTGGTTACACTCTGTGCTTCTTTTAGTGATCAGTGTGGTTCAGGACACACAACAATGTCAGACACTTCCATACAATTAAAATGATGTAGTGTTTGTCTGTTAGTCCCAAATATCAGGTTTCATACACTTTAATTGATGTAAAAGTGCTGGAGGCTATCCAATGAAAATCCAGTACATGGTTCAAAGATCTTCTACCATCAACCAGAGTTCATGATGGTTATGTTGCTGAGGTTTATTCAGTAAAAACATCTATTCTCTGCAGACTTGATGGTGATATTACACTGCTAAAGTCAGTATTGACATGTGTAAAGTCAATAAAACTGCTGTTGTTTTTGAAGTAACTGCTTAATCTTGAAACCTGCACACATTAGTATCATATGATTGGCTTTTTTCTCTGGCAATTAAGCAACATGAACTTTCTGTCTTGTGTAAATCTTATCCTGCACGCCAAATCAAGAGAAACAAATCACCCTGCACCTGCGTCTTGTCATTAAGGAACCACGATTATACCATTTATTGGATTTCAGTGCCACTGGAGGACGGCTAGAAAACCACAACACTGGCATTAAGCAGAACTCGATCCAGCTGTCTTTACGCTCTTTAGCAGGTTTTAATTGGTGGGGAACAGAGAGGCGCGCGGCAAAAACATCATTACAGGCATAAACTACCACAACAGGGTATTGCTAAGATTTAATTACACCAGGCTATTGTTCAATTTGCCTCTCAATGCTTCAATTAAGTAAAAAAGGGAGTGCGAGGGTTCAGGTTTCAGGCTCATCTGGGCTGGAGAGGAGAGAGTTTCCCCAGTGAAGTTCATATAACATCACAGAGCGGAGATCAAATGGATTTGTCACTGTTTGACTAATGAGAGGAAAGAGGAATAAACCCTATTAGAAAATCATCAAGAATCCCTGTGTCTCTGCTGATCGCCTGTGTGTGTGTTGTGTTTCTGCTGTAGAGAGGCCTCGGAGCTGATGTTGATGTGTTTACTGTTATATTGAATTGTGCAGATGATGTGATCTGAGGTTGATGGGCTCCAAAAATAGAAAAATCTCTTCCTCTCCTCAGAAATAAAGGAATGTACAGAAACTCCTGGAACCATTTCCCTTATTAGTTTTGTAGTTATTCAATCTCCATCCCCCTTTTTTCCCCCCCACAAATAATATTCTTTAAACTGCTTCCAAAGAAACGTTCAGGGTGAAATTTCACTGATGTATATTTGAGAAACTTTTAACTCAGTGATGAAGAAGTAAAATCTCTGGGAAAAGAAATACAGGTGGAAGAGTCTTTATCACTGGGTCACAGAAGCGCCTTTATACAAAAATTTAAAGCCGCAAACTGATATTTCAAGTGAATATATTTTGATATGAGGCCAATTAGTTTTAGAAAACCAGGCATACATCATTTGGCTGATATAGAGCTATAATTGGCCTATAACAGATTAGCCATATTGGTAAGGAATCATAATATATAACAGCTGATGTCTTTATGGATGTAGCTATAATCATAAGTGGCTGTGACTTCATTGGATTAAAATTCACTTATCTGTCTCCCTGACACATTCAGCCAGACTGACGATACGTTTCCTCCTCATAACCGTTCGGAGGCCGCTGACAAAATGTGTTTGATCTATCTGAGTAGATAGAGTCTCTATAAATGTGCTCTAACACACCTATTGGATCTGAATAAATACTGGATTTTATGTCAGTTTTATGTCAATTGTATGAGTTTTTTTATTATTTTTATTCTCATCGGTTCGTGTCTGACGTGGTCTTGTCCTCCTGTGTGCGTGAGCCCGGACACAAAGGTCTGAAACATCCCAGAATAGTCATGTAAATAAGAATAGATGGATGAACGGCAGATTTTTAAATGAGCATGTTTGAATGCAGTTTCTCAGTCTCGGGCTCGTTCGCTGTCTTTCAGCGTCACATGCAGATGGATAGCTGGACATTCTCTTAATATCCTGTGGTCGCTAAATAGAGCAGATCAATACCTGCTGCCCGTAACTTACTGCTACATCACAGAAACGAGATGTTTGCTCTCAGAAGCTTAAAGCAAATAAAGAGTTGTTTATTATTCAGAGTAATCAGTTTTAAGAGATTTTTGATTAAAAATGAAAGATCATCATTGTGTCTTTGTTTGGTCCTGAAGTATTCACAGTCAGGAATGAGGTATTTCTCTTTGTCTTGATGCCATGGGCACATGTCCCGCTGGATCAATACACACTGGTCATAACTTAACAAAGATCAATATCTCAGGGCCTTACAGCAGGATGTTCCTAACCTTTATTTTAACCTGGGTTGAATCCTCCTTTGTCAGTGTTGCTCTGATCTATATGCAGAGATACACATTAACATCTGGGAGCTGCTCAACCACAGAAAAGGTGAACACTTACACTTAATAAGCTTGATTTTGACGTGAATGTCTGGATTTTTTTTTTCTCTGTTCACGTTATTAAATCCTTTCTGCATGTTGTAGTTTGGATACAGAAAATTATAAAAGTAAAATGAATTTCTTTCTGTCTGGCGCTGTGTTCAGACCACACACACTTGAATTTTCACTTTGTGTTATTTACACAAGTTTGGCTGCTGGACTTTCACAATCCACAAATATTCATCCTTAACAGCCAGTGGACGTTCTTCCTTCCTGAAAACTAGCTTCAATAACCACAGCCACCAGCTGAGGTCCAGTAACAGATCCAGATGTTCAGAACTTACCTGGTAGTCCTGCTGCTTCTACAACTTTTTACCAAACCCTCTGCTTTTTGGTTCCGTCTCTGTGAAGTACAGAAGTTGTATCATATGTCTCATTTAAAAAACTACATTAAGAAATAACAAAAAATAAATTAAAATGTGTCCACCCAAAACATAGAATCTACACAAGCATGATCAAACTGTGTAGCCTATACTTATACTCAGTTATGTTGTTATAAATGCCATCATTAGTTGGACTGTATGTTTGTGCCCAAGTGTTTTACTCTTCTCAGTGTCACTCCACAATGATCCTTAAATAACAGAGAAGAACTTAAAGATGCAAACGCGAAGATGGAAAGAAAGTGGAAGAAAAAGAGAAGTTAAGTGTGGCAACATGTTCCAGCTGTATGAAACACTTACTCACTCAGTTTTAGTTCTAAAGAAATGGTTTGTTATGAAATTCGGAGCCAAAAACACTGATTACCATCAGTGTACCAGTGTCTCACAACTTTTTAAAAAAAAAATTAGAGAAAAGTTAACCTTCTAGGCTAGTTTTTTTTTTTACACTTTGTTCTTTTTCTTTCTCTGTGTGAATGAACAAATAAGACAAGAGTACATTTGTCACGTTGCTCACAGACAGAACCAAACAAGCTCCAGTGACAGATGTTTAAAGCTTTAAAGTTTTTTCTGACATGAGTGTTCCTACAGTATTTTTAGCACAAGGCTTTTTTTCCCGTGTTTTACCACCTCAGCACTGTCTTTGTTGCCAGCAGCGTGTATAACTCTTCATGTGTGTTGCAAAAAAACACAGACATGGCCATTATGGCTGAAGTGTTGTCACTCCTGTCTTGTCACTTCCACAGAACAAAGACCACCAGAGATTGATGACCCACTAACCCAGTGTGTGTGTGTGTGTGTGTGTGTGTGTGTGTGTGTGTGTGTGTGAGCAGCTTTATCACTGGACCCTCGCTGTACTTCATTCCTTATTCATTGGTTTCATGTTCACCCAAAAAACTTTAGATTACCAAAAAAATTATCTGAACAAGTTACAAATTATGTGATTTGATACAATGTGCTGCACCTTCATGTGATACATAAACCCCCTGAAATATGATATGTTTATCTACAGATTCTTAATTTGTTCTGTGTGATATCATATAACTGAATTGAAATCTTGTGTGAACAGCTATTGTTCATGTGCAGTTTTGAGTTTCAGACATTGTTTCCTACTTTTCGGGAGGAAACCACATATAAAACACAACTAAATAAATGAATAAATTAAATTAACCTTTTAAAAAAAAGGAGAAATGTGCACTTGATGTAAACATGTGATAGGTGTAAGAGAGAAGACAGGCAAAGACTCGGGAGAATCACAATACGGGGAATTTTATCAAAATAACAGGGACAAAAATGAGCAATAAAAGCTGTGATTTGTTTGAGGTGGTAAATACACACCAATACTGAAACGATCAAAGCCTCAGTGGGCAACAAGCTGTTTGAAAGTTGTTCGTCCTGCTTGTCATCCACCTCCGTACTTCCTGTTCACTTCCTCTCTGCTGACTACTGACTGAGTTCCTACTGCGGCAGAAAACTACAGACGAGGCCGTTATGGTCGACGCGTCGTCACCCCTGTCTTGTCCTCGTCCAGACAAACAAAGACAGAGGATCCTGTTGATGATGAGACACTGGCAGTCTCCCGTCTGCCTCAGCAGGACCTCAGGATGCAGTGAGGACCTGAGCTACACTGACTCCCATTCACAGCGGCAGCCTGTGATGGAAAGCCTGTTAATGTTCAACCGCAGACAGGAACTGATGCAGTGCTTCTGCCAGTGCTCCCCCACAACATCCCTTCCTCTCTTCTCATGATTTGGTGGTTGTCTCAGAGATTATTGGGATCCACATAAATATATTCTGATTTGTTATAACGTTGATCCATCACACATTGATGTTCATCACCATGGAACAGTGTAACTCAGGTATTTTTAAAAAGTAACATCCTTATAATTACGCTCAGTTGAAAAATGCGGCACTCAAGTGTTTGTTTGAAAGGAAAAAATAATTTCACAATATCATGAATTGAAATGATAGTTGTTTTTTTAAAGTAGCCAGGCCTCAGCAACACCTTTACAGGTGTCAACGCTGTAAATCTAGTCTTGGAGAAGAGAAGAGGAAGAAGCTAATCTGAGGAAAATATGATCTTCTACTTCCTGCAGCATTTTGGATCAACTAGAAACAGAGTTAACAGAGTTACTGGGACAACCTGATGATGATTGAATTACATAGTAACAGGTAACAAATGCATAGACTAAATTTTCAGCTCCTTTTTCAGGCTGGATGTTTCTAAGACACAATATTGTGTCAAGTGGAATGAAACCAGACATGCCATGACTCAACCAAACCAAAAGTTATCTACCCTGATCATGCTGGAGCTAATACCAGCTGACTGTTGGTCACCAGTCCATCACAGGGATGACATGTCCAGACAAATATTCACACCTACAAGACATTTAATATTTAGGAAAGACGGTCATGGCATGAACATGCAAACTCCACCAAGAAGGTCAGATCAGCTGTTCTATTGCTACACTGCACTGTCACCATAATCAACTCAGAGTCTGGATCCAGTCTGACTTATTTCCAAATCAACTCTAATGTGTTTTATGTGTCTTATTTGGCCTTTTGCAGTGTTTACTGCAGTGTTTTCAGCTAAAGACTTTCAGTACTGTGTTGCTCACAGTATCTATTCTGTCACTGCCACACACACATATAATCTCAAGAACAGAAATTTAGTGAAAAACTGAGATACAAGTGCACTTTCAGCAGCTCACTGTAAACCCAGCCCTGGTGAATGGGAGAGAGGAGCCATCTGTCTCCCAGGTGACAGTCAGTACTACTGCTCCATGCCTCCTCTCAGCTTGCAGCTCCACATGTCGTGTTGCCCCCTGCTGCTTCCTGTGGCCTCTCTGAGAGGCGTCCTGTCACTCCAGCCTGCTGACCACTGGTCCAGAGCAGGACTCCTCCACAGCCGCTGGACGGACGACTTATTCATGGTTAACAGGAGACAACAAATGCAAATGTGAATCTTAATGACCTGCTAACTGGTCTCGTTCCACCATCAGGTCAAAATTTCCATTTGTATTCTAGTAGTAGTAGTAACACTGTAGCGTTGTGGTAACTAGTTCCAGTTCCTGCTCTGTGTTTGATTCCTCAGTGTTGTTCTGAAGAGGTGTCCTTCTCTCCAAAATGAAAGGACAGCAAAAACATTGAAGAAAGCGTGATGATCCCTGCAGAGTTGTCAGTGATGTCAGGTCTGCTTGTTTCTCCTTATTAAAATGTAAAATGAAAGAGAAATGACTAAGATCTAAAATATGCATCATAAAAAACATGGCTTAAAAAGGAATTTAACAAAAAAAAATTGCACTGACGTGTGTGTGTGTGTGTGTGTGTGTGTGTTAAACTTTAGCTCCCTCAGTCTAATGTTCACCTCAGAGTGGATCCATTTCATTTTGTAGTTTGGTCATGTGCATGATCCAAGCTGCAGTGATATTTCTTCATCTTTCTTGAGTTTAACCAACTTTAATCAAGAGCCAAGGTTCCTTTCTGGTGTGTTTTCCTGGTTACCGTTAATCCCAAATGATGTGTCATATTAGTTTGTGGATATAATGCTGACTAAATCCTTGTTTCATCCCGGAGCTGTGTGGCAGTACTCTAAACACAGAGAGGCTGTCGGTGTATCGTCACAAAGACACAGCACTGTATCATCCATCTCAGGGCGTCTTTGTCTCTTCGACAGGACAAGACAGGAATGACGACACGGCAGCAATAATGTCCTGTAGCTTTGTGGTGGAACAGGAAACTAGTCAGCGACGGAGGAATCACAGGCTCCTCTGATCATAGAGTGACGGGAAAACTAATGTTGTTGTTGTTATTATGATGATGATTATTATTATTATTATTATTATTATTATTAGTAGTAGTAGTAGTAGTAGTAGTAGTAGTAGTAGTAGTATTGCCTTCCAGTCAAATATAGTCTTACTTTCAGATTGCTCAGCCAACAAACAATAACAAAAAGACAAACTTATTTGTTCCATATCTCTTAATAAACACTGTTATCTAGTTGTTACATTTAGATATTTTAAAGGATGAAACCGCTGATATTCTATATAATCTGGTCTGTGATCTGTTGAAAGTGTGATCTCTAAAAAAGCAACCAGCCAAGATTCAAAGTCTCCTACCAAGTTATAAATGAAGTGTTAGGAATAAGATTTTAGAATAATTTCCAGCATGAAATACTGAATTCTTTTTCAAGCTGCCAAGAATAAAATCCTGAAGAAAATATGAGCTCTAAAAGTATTACTTTTAGCTACAGAACACTCTGTGATGTTATCAACTCTCCAATCTAAATAGTAAATTTGAGATTTATGAAAGAAACACATGGGCTGAGGAATGTTTTTTTTTTTTTTGACAGTACAATACAGAAAGAAAATCACCAGCATCATCCTTTAAAAATAAACAGCTGACACAAGCTTCAGGCTGAGAATGACAGCATTTGTTTTCCTCCTCCTCCTTAAAAAGACTTTTTTTTTTTTAAATCCCAGTGAATCCTTAATGTGACACATTTAACAAATGAATGCATCTAACAAGGAAGTGTCCTTCTGGGCACTGGAATCTCTCCTGGGTGTATGGCTAAGGTGTGTGGGAGTGTTGTGTGGGCTTTCCCCATGCAGAGGGACTCTAAAGGCCAGCCTACACACTCAGGATCCCACCTCTATCCCAGCCATGACACCCAGCTGCAGTCTGTCAGCAAAACAGCCAGCAAGGCAGAAACCATAGAGGAAGGGGACAACAAGAGGACGGCAGGAGAACAAAAGCCGTGTGACAGTGAGAGTGTGAAGAAAGGAAGAAAAGTGCGTGTGATAGAGAAAGTGTGAGGTAGATGAGGATGCAGAGTGTGTGTCGGTGTGACCATCCTGGAGTGTAGAATAGGCCTGACTCCTACACTGACATTCCTCTGTATTATATGGAAGTCGACAGGAACGACAACGTGGACACACACATCCTCAGCAGCTGCACAGTGAACAGGAGCAGCACCAGTACCTGCAGCGGGAGGACGGTGCGTGGGAGGTGGAAGTGGCGGGAAAACTCAGAAACAGCAACTTGTGTCTTTCTGCCGGATGGATCCACACTAACTGAGGTTAAAGGATCTTCACACACATTCACTTCAATTCAACAATGAATCTGTGCATTTTTTTTTTGTCCAGTCTGTGTTTTTTCTTTATGGTTCAAATGTTGTTTGCCACATGTTTCTGTAAAACAGCAGCAGCAACAGACGAGCTGCATTCTGATAAATCATGTAGAAACTGTCTTTGGTTCAGTTTCAGAAAAAAAAAAAAAAGATACATTTAATAAATAAAACTCTTCTTCCTTAAACCTTAGTTGCTCTGATCAACATTTGAACTCATTGACAGTTTATACAAAAGTAAATGAAGCTGGTTGTTTTTATTTATCCATTTTTTTTATTAAGACCTGTTTTTTCAAATATTAAATTTCCAAAGGTTAGTACATATTTACTTATAATTCACGTATTATGTACAAATTCTCACTGAGCATTTATTATTATCGCCACATTAACACTAACTAGATCCTACAGATTTTGGAAATGTTCCTCTGAGGTTCTGCTACATGTTGATTGGCCTCATTTCATCATTCAAGGCGCCAGTCTCCTGTTCTACAACATCCTGAAGGTGGTCTACTGGACTCAGATCAGGAGACTGAAATGAATTCACTGTCATCTTCATGAAACCCGTTTGAGGAAACTTCAGCTTAGTCACAAGGAGCATTATGTTGCAGGAAGTAGCTGTTAGAAGATGGTTAACTGTGGTCATGAAGCGATCAACACGGGCAGCAGCAACACTCAGACCGGGACTGATTGGTGTTAAGGCCCAAAGTGAAACAAGAAAACAAGACAAAAAATCCACACCAAAATACAACCACCAGTCTGAACTGAAACAAGGCAGGTCAGCTCCATGGATCAGGATTCAGACCCTACAATCTATTACCGTAGCACGAGTCCAGATCTATCAGACCATGTTTGTCAGTCCACTAGTCATCTGAACCACCACAGCTTTTCTGTCCACTTCGATCAGTCCAGACTCTCTCCTCTCAGTCTTCTGAGTCCACCTGCTGGTCACACTTTACAGAGCAATGACACAAAAAGATGAAGGTCATATACAATATGTATACAACCTTTGCATTGGTGATTATTATGGCAAAACAAAACAAGAATGTATATGTTTGTTCTTTACAAATGACAAACAACAGGTATCAAACCTCCTAAATAGTTCTTAGCTCTTATGTTGTCAAATGTGGAAGAAGTAGCCAGACCCAATGCCACTATGTACAAGTACTCAAGTATAACATGTATAAATACTGCCTTCAAGTATAAACTCACAAGTGTTAACAGATAAATTCACCTCAGTTTAAATAAGACTCAGAACCTGAACTGAATCAGAACCACTTTAAAGGTAACACAGAACACTGGAGCACTTCAGAAGAAAGAGAGAGAGATGTGTGATACCACATGAAAACAAATCTTTCTGTTGCGGTGTATGAAACTATGTTAACCTCTGCAGTATTCACCACCACATATCCTGATTGTCTTCATCATCTTATTCATACACTGTGAAGGTGAGAAAAACCATGGAAAGTACTGATGTGGGGCTTTCCAGCAAAGTTCTTTAGCTGATCATTAAAACTGTAAATATCCATGTTGTCATTGATTTATTTCTTACATTTTAACATCACTGAAGTGTTCTATAGTAATGTTGACGGATTATCATTTCATAGCACACGTGTCATTTTATTTCTTGACTGTCTTCCTGGTATTTTAGAGATGACACAGCAGACACAGTGTATGTGTGGTCAGGACAGCTCAGATAAAGCTGAAGCAAAAAGTTGAATCAAGATGAATCTGATTACTTTCCTAACCTGCGTGTGAGTGGTAACTGTTGGACTGAGGATTGTTACATAGACTCAGGTCACCAGACGTCACCGTCTCAGTCCACAGCTGTGAGCTGTTGCTGAGCTGCTCTCTTCACTGATGCTTGTCACTGTGCTGAGAGGCCACTGTAACAATGATACCACTGTCTTATTAAGCCTTGTGTTGTATTATACCCACCCTCAACCACCACCACCACCCTGCTGCACCCATCCTGCTTGATCTCTCTTTACCCCTCTTTATCTGACGCCTGATCTGTCTTTTATTCAATGAGCTATGACTCAGTTCACATTTGTCTGTTGTTTGCATTGACGCCTACAGAGTTCCTGTCGGACAGCACTGAGGGCTGAGCAGTTGAGTTCACCTCAAACTGTACACAGGCTGTAGACGTGTCACAGACTTCACACAACAAATAAGACTCAAATATGAGTAAACAGATGGATGACAACTGTGATGTTTGAACTAACAATCTCATAACTGTCATGTCAGAGTGAAGAAGAAAGTGTCCATATACCCAACATCTATAACACCTATGCTTTAAGGTTTGTGAGCTGCAGCCAATCCCAGCAGACAGGTGAAGGCAGGGGTGGTTCATCCTGGGCAGGTCACAGGAATGACATATAGAGACAAACAACCATTTACACTCACATTCACCAGTTAACCTGTATGTGATTGGACTGTGAGTATGCTAATCATGATATGTCTATTTGACAAGGAAGTAACTATATGACAAGGAAGTAAAACCAGTATGAACTGAGCTCCATCTAGTGGTGGTATGACGTAGATGTGACTACAAACAATCATCTGTGTACATCAACACTCAGAGGCACATTTCTTGTCTTTTCATTCACTTAGAGGATAAATACAGCCACATCACCACATCTGCTCCTTATATATTCCATACAGGACACACTTAGAGTAAGGAAAACATTGATGGTTTTTATTGGAAGGAAGCTTGAAGCGTATTTTCCAGCACTGCACCATTTTACAAACAAAAGGATTTCAATCAAATTACTGTTCTGGGAACACATGCATCAATGTTTATATGAACAGGTGGAAAATGACATGATTTAGACCAAACAGCCACATTGTACATATGGCAGCTACAGTGTATATTTATCGGGACATGACGAGTCATGAGAGGAGGAGGAGGGTAACAGTTTCAAAAACAAAGATGATAACACAAAAAGATAATTTCGTATCTTAAGACATTTAGTCATACATCATGAGATAACAGTCAGCTCTGTTAATATAATTAAGATCATTAAGATCTTCCCAGTTACTGGAATATGAAGGAAGTGATGATAAAAGTATGACTTCACCTCACTTCACTTCCAAACTCCAAAATGATTCAAGTACACTTCAGTAAAACGAACCAATGCACAGATCACGTGATTAATATACAACAGATATTTAAAAAAACAGTTAAAATTACAAAATGTTACTCCAGTGATTTTATATTGCATTTTCATGGAAGTGAAAGATTCAAAGGAGACTGATTAAAACATAAAGGACTGAAGTATACCAGCAGAGGTGGAGAGATCCTGACTGTCAAGCTCCTAAAACATTGGATGCTACAGTTCCCATAATGCAACAGCATCTGTTCATTAGATCACCCGTCTGGTGAACGACTTTAATTATTCAAAATCCACACCCTCTGTCATCAAGGACGAGAGCTTTATTTGACAAAGCTCCTAAATGAAACTGATGCAGAAGATTAAACTTGAGACTTTTATACCTTAATGGAAAAAAAAAAAAAAACATACTTAAACTTTCCAATATAACAATCTTACGTTTAGTTTTCTGCCACGCTGCAGAACAAACATAGATTTCCTGACATCAACGTCGCTCATTCCAGAGAACAAGTCAACCATCACGACACTTCTCACAGTGACGATCATCTCAGAACACACAGGACTGTGACATACATGAAGATCAGACACACATATGCTCTCAGGATCAATGATCTCATTAAATTATGCAGAACAATTCAGTTCAGACCAGGTCCTTGCTCTTCTTTATGCTGTGAAGAAAGACATAATGATTCATTTGCTGTACATCAAGGATACACTCAGTGCATTTCAGTGAGTAACACTGTATTGCAATTTAATTTTGAAAACTAAACTCCACAGGAGCCTCATTTAAAGGCTGAACTGACACAAAACAATCTTAAGTGCCTGCAGTGAAAAGGGAAACTCCTCTGATCTCTGATCCTTTCAAAAGTCATAATGACTTTTGAAACACAAAAACTCAACATCCATATATTCTTTTCAAAAATAGCAATTATTGAGAAACAAGCCCAGTAGCTTCCTGAACTTTGAGTGCTGTGTATCGCCTCAATGTAACCACAGAAAATAGAAGCATGCTACCTTGGCTAAAAATAAGTTATTCAGATAGTCGTATGTTCCCCATGGGACATTTTCTGCTGCAAATGAGAAGTATGAGAACATAGGCAGAGGATTCATTAGCCTACAAGTCTAAGCCTTATGAATATTATCTTATTATTAGGGTGTACTATCATGACAAGTATTGTTTTGTGATATTTTTATGGATCACATGATTGAAAACGACATGATAATACATGTGATATATTAAGTCAATTTTCAATAAATGGTAATGTTTACAACTGACAGAGGTTTCAAATGAACTGAGTTAAGATCCAGTGTGGCTCTACAGGAAACTTCCACCCAGACTGAAGGGGGTGAACTTCTGAGCCTGCTGGGCTCCGATCTCAGCCACATACAGAGCGCCGGTCTTCAGGTCCAGGTCTACCAAGTGAGGCTTCACTTCATCAGCCAGCTGGATCACGCTGACCACCCTGCACTGGCCAATTAAACCCACCGGTGGAGCATCCAGCAGAGAAATCTGGTTGGTGTTGAGCTGGACAACAACAAAGTACTTCTTGTCTGGGGTGAGACGGACGGAGTAGGGAGCGTCCTCGGTGAAGCAGCTGCCCCATGTCCCCAGCCAGTCTCCAGTGACAGAGTTAAAGACCTGGATCCTCTTGTTGCCCCGGTCTGCCACCCACACCCTGTGGACATCATCCACCATCACACTGTGGGGAATATAGAACTGTGCCAGGCCTTGTCCTCTCTCTCCGTGCATCCACAACACCTCCTGCTGATTAGACAGTTTAATGAGACGGTTGTTCATTCCACCATCACCATCTACGATGTATATTTCTCCGGAGCTGTGGATGAAGATCTCAGCGGGCTGGTCAAACTGCAAAGGGTTCACTCCAGATCCCGCCTTCCCTGGTGTACCGAGCACCTGACACATAGAAGAAGACATTCAATTACATAACATATTTCAGCATGCTGCAGCCTCAGTCATCAATTCCTGGCTTCAGATAAAATTTACTGTTAACCGTTACCTGGAGGAGCTTCCCAGATGGTGAGTACTGTTTGATGCAGTGACCATATGGGCCATTCCCAACATCTGTGATCCACACCGTCGGGTTTGATGAGGCCGCATCTGCTAAAAATATCCCATGAGGCATCTCTAAAGTGGTCGTGTTCCAGGATATGAGGAAATCTCCATCTGTGGTGAAAACCAGCACCTTGGGCACATTGTCACCTGGGTGCAAAGAAAAACCAAGAGAGTAAATTGTAAACATTTGATAATGAAGCACATCAGCTGATTCCAGCCAACCAACATAAAATCATTTAAATAATTCAGTCTTTTGTATAATCAGGCATTTTCAATCTACAGTTTTCCTCTGCATCCCAGTAAAAGGAACATGAATAAATGTATCTGTCTATTGTGGTTCTGTAAATTTTTAAGTTATTCTGGCAAAAGCACGTGGAAGTATGAATGTGCATACCACACCCATGGAATAAACAAACATCAGTAGGAAAAATCCTGAGTCAGGACCACACCGCTTTAAGCCTTTGTGGTCCTGGTTCAGTTTGGTTGAAATTAGAACAACAAAACAAGCATATAGTGTGTGAGTGTTGGTGTTTTGCGACACATAATCAGTTAAGTATGTGCTTTCGTAACAATGTGGGCCTGAGAACTCAGCAGAAATCTGATCAGAGCAGATGAAGTCAGTGCAGGTGTTTACCTCTCTGTGCCACATACACTACACCAGCATACTGGTCCACAGCTACTCCGAACACCTCCCCGGTGAACAGCTCCGGGTTCTTGGGCCAGCTCAGGTCCAGTTTGTACAGAGGTCTGCCCAGCAGCTGGTAGTCCCGTCTGAGGCCGGAGCTGCCCAGCTGCTGGCTACCGATGGTGCCGTACAGCACCATCATGAGCAGGACCAGCGACACCATGCTGGACGCTATCAGACACGTATGACCTCTCTTCTTCATCAGCATCCTCCGCTGCTGCAGCTGCGTTAATGTCCCGGTTCAGTCGATAGCTTCACCTACACCGCTGACAGGAGGCATCTAACGTTACCTACGGCGTCTGCTCCGAAACCAGCAAACCGCTAATGTCAAAAGTTAGGATGCTATAAATTTAAAATGTGTTCATTTTTTAATTAATTATTGGAAACCAGCGAACTACAAACAAATATCGAATTCACTTCCTCTTGAGCCATTAACGAAAAGAAAACAGCGTGGAAAGTGCGCTTAAGTACAACAGTATTTCCTGTTATCATGTCACAATTAACCACTTATTAAAACTACACGTACCGGAAGTAGTCATTAATGTGAACGTTTAAATAAATATTTATTATTTATGAATAAATTTAGTTCTACTCCAGAAAATTTGACGCTTTTCTTAGGATTATGTCCATACTGTGGTCAAAATGTCAACGCGGTTATTTTTTAAGGCTTTTATTTTGTAGGACGAAGCTTTCCTACTTCCTGTAGTCGACTCACTGCTCCACAGCGACTGTCACGTCACGACGTGTTGACGCGGCTGTGGCTGTGGAGGCGACTGAGCTTCCCTGACAGTAATTTTCTTCTAACTATTTCTCCAGATTTTTAACCACAGCGCGAATGACAGTCCGTGTGGGACAAAGGCAACTTTCATGTAGTGTAAACCTTCGACGAATCGGCTCCATGGAGGTCGTAGACAGCCCGCTCAACCTCGTAAGTTTCGCTCTCGATGTTGCAATAACAGGCTAACGTAACTGTAGCTAAGGGATTGTATAGGTTAGCTACATTAGCTAGCTCCATAGTTAAGAAGCGGCTAGCTGCTCTGTTGTTCAACAGAAATCGTTGTTTGCTAGCAACACGCTACACACTGGACATTTAGCTTTTGTCCTCGGTAGAAAAATGACAAAGACGTGTGAAGCAGGAGGTGGTTTTGACAGTGACTTTCATTTTTTATTTTGTTTTTTCCATATAATGTTAAAAGTTATTATTACGAATGTTGTACTAGTTAACTAGTTTGTAAGGCCGTTTTTAGCAGGTTGTTTTAAAATGCCACGGATACACTGTTACTCATCCTGCCATAAAGGAAGTAATGGTACGAAATAGACCTCACTGTTATTTACTGTCTGAGGTGCTAACGTGTCGTTGTTGATAGTTAATAAAGTGACAGCGGTATTTCCCTGTAGAAAAGTTAATGTTAATTATAATCAATCTGGACGTGTACAAGTGTCAGTAACTCATAATGGATTTTGGGGCCAGTTTTGTTTTGTTTTGTTTTTTTGTTCCTTTTCTTTTAGTAAAAAGTCTGTAATCGATACGTGGACTAATAATCTTTTTCTACACATGTTGTTATCAGTTGTTGGTTCTTCTGTTGCAGAGATAAGAAGTGTAGCTGTGTCAGGTCACATCACTGCTTTCTATTCCACTCTTATGTACATGGATGTAACATGGACGGGAAAAAAAATATTCTTCAGTAATGAAGCCAGTGATTATTTGTTGATTATTATTATATTTGAAGATGAAAAGCAGAAGTTGAGGTGAAATGATGTGGAGCCTGCGTCAAGTCTAAAAAAAAAGTGTTTTGTATGAAAATCTTTTTTCACAAATCGGATGTGTTATAATGCAAATGTTGCCATAATAATTACATCTGTGTCCTGTGTTATGTAATATGTATCCCTGTGTGCACGTGTAAAGTTAATTCACGTTGAGACCTTTAAAAAAAAAATAACAAAGCAACTTAAACTCTTAAACAACTGTATTTTTAACTTCAACAGTAACACCTTTGTTATGCCTACAGTACCTGTATCTAAATCTTCCTCCCCTCCTTTGTTCCCTCCATCGTCCTGTCTTCAGGCTCATCAGCAGTGCAGGAAGGCCGACCGGTTGGTCGCAGCTGGAAAATATGAAGAGGCCATCTCCTGCCATGGAAAAGCAGCAGGTAGTGTCTATGATCAGACAGAGCTTGTAACAGTCTGTCCATCTTTGAGTGTAGCTGCTCTCACACAAACTGCATGTCTTTCGAAGCTGTTGTCATTTAGAGAAAATCTGACTCGCATTAGTCCACAGTTGTGTCTGCAAGTAACAGTGATATATTTCTCATTGTTTTGTTTGTGAACTCAAACAGTGACTATCATGTTATCTAGGAGGTGAGATTGTGTCACAGTGTCTTGGCTGAAAGGATCACTTTCCTCAGAGACATAAACATTATTCTTTGTGTTCTTCCACATCAAATTAGATTTTCCTTGTCCCTCTGACTGACTGTGGGCCTTGGCCCAAGGACCTAAGCACTCTGATTCACTTGTGCACCTGCATCAATCGAGATTATACACATCTCTCCTGTGTATACAGTCATCTCCAAAATGTTAGCATCTCTGCATTTCTGTCAGATATCGCACCATTTCTCTACAAACATTGTTGCTAACAACAAATGTTTCGGTGTTCTCATATTAATGTCTTGGATTGTATTGTTTGTTTTATAACAACACAAAAACAGCCCAACATGTCCGTTTCCCGAGATTGTAATGTTCTTGTGTCCACTGTGTGCAACATTGTCCAGAGGTTTACAGCCCATCGTACTGTAGCTAATGTCCCTGGACGTGGACGACAGAGAAACACTGATGAAATGTGGCAACAAAGTTTTGTTCAAATGGTGGATAAAGATCCTCAATCCAGAGAAATTCAAGCTGATCTGCAGAAACAGGGAACAACAGTGTCAGCTCACACTATCTGTCGCCATCTGAGTGGAAAGGGACAGGATAGCAGGAGATCCAGGAGGATCACACTGCTGACACAGAAACATAAAAAGCCCGAATCAAGCTTTTTGGTAAAACACATCATTCTACTGCTCACAGAGAATGAAATGAGACCTTCAAAGAGAAGAACACAATCCCTACAGTCAAACATGGTGGAGATCACTCGTGGTTGCTGATGCGGTTGCTTTGCCGCTTCAGGCACCTTGTGTCTTAACGATGTACAACGTAGAGTTTAGTGTCAGAAAGCTCCAGGGGTCTTACAGTTATCTGACAGAAATACAGGATGAGATGGAGCTCATCTGTGACTGATGAGGATAATCATGATAATAACCTTACTACCATTCCAGTGTGATGCAGTAGAAGAAGAAAGGGAGACCAAATAACAACAACAGTGTAGAACAGAGGCAGTAAGTGTGGGTGGAGCAGCAATATGATGAGTTTAAAGGACTGTTAAGAAGTTCTCTCATTACTCCACCTGTCAAACCAAAGCCAGTGTAATTGTGCCATAGTGTGTGGCTTATATACAACACATTAATATGTGTGGTATTGGAGGCCACGTAAAAACAGCTAAATAACCACAAATAAAAGTGCTAACAGCTCAGCTTCACAGTCATTGTCTGATTTCTACTGCAGCACTGGTGTAAAGACAACAGCAGTGTTTTACTGTGAAAACTGATGATCAGATGATTGCGTCATTCATTGTTTGACTTGAAAGTGTTGTTGACTATTATCTGCCTGCTCCACTTCTGATCAGCTGATCAGTTCTGTGTTTCCGTTTCTCCCACAGACCTTTTAACTGACGCCATGAAGACAACAGAGTGTGAGCAGGTGAGACACCACTCATATCAGCGCAGTCTGAAAACACTGATAACTCTGTTTTCACAACCTAGTACAAGTCCTGTTGAAGCTGTGTAACAGGGGTGAAGGAGCGTAATTCATGTGTTTGCCCACAGGATTTGTCAGGGATGTGGGCTGTTTTTGTTTGACAGTGAGAGAGTGAGTACATGATGTCCCGGTTAATTCCTTTACCATGGAGGAATAACCATGTATCCCAAAGCTCACTTATATAAAAGTTAACGAATCCCTTCTCTAAAGCCACTGATCGAATGGTGACCAGATGTCAGTTTGTTTCTGTATTTAGTGTACGATTTAGAAGGAAGCACATGTTAAATATCTGCATGATGCAGAGGTTGATTTATATCTTTTTGTACTTAAAAACTTTTACATATAATTTTAACATACATTACATATTAACTGTTGAGATAAAGTTTAATTTAAACTGGGCTCTAACTGATAGCATTTTGCTGCATATGAAAAAAGAATGTTTGACCATAAAAAGGACAGGACAGTAAATTCAGAAGGCAACAAATCTCGTGCTCGTTCTCTTTCTTATTAACAAAGACCAGAGTATAAAAGATTCAGGAAGTAGATTTATAGCCACAGAGACCCTGGCCAGGGTCAGGTGGTTGGAGGTCGTGTTAACTCTTTAACACGACCTTAATACTCTGATGAATGTGGAGGTGTTAGCTAACACTGAGCGCTGTGTCTGATGTGTGTGCGCAGGCTCGTCTGTCCATGGAGCTGCAGAGGGACAGTCACATCAAACAGCAGCGACTGATCCAAGAGCGCTGGAAGAGAGAAGCTCGCCGCGAGGCAACGAAGGCTCGACCTGGTGCTACACAACCCTCCGGCAGCGCAGCGCTCCTGACCCAGACCCAGTCCCCAGGCCAGCTCCAGCCCCGTGGATCCTCAGGCCTTTCAGCCGCAGAGCATGGGGGAGTCGGGGAGAGAGAGTACGACACCTTACTCTACCAGCTTCAGACTCGGCAGACCGGAGGCTGCCAGCCTGTGACTCCACCGTGCCCCGGATCTAAGACCACCAAAGATGACAAAACTCGCCTGGAAGAACAGCAGACCACCATTGAGGACCTGCGGCGCCTGGTCGACCACCTCATGAACGAAAACCAGCGTCTGGTGGCCGAGAACGAGCGGCTGCGGTCAGAAAACAACCGGCTGTCCTCGGAGGCGGCGGACTTTGTGGAGCGCTCCGAGCTGTGGGTGCTTCCTCAGGCAGGTGGCGCTATGGGAACGGGTGGCGGGCAGGAGAGGAAAAGCACAGGGAAGGGGAAAGAGATTGCGATCCCTCAACTGCCGCCGCTGGAGATGCCAGCTCAGGAAGACCTGTGTCTGGATGACCTGCCCCCACTGGAGCTGCCTGAGGACATCCAGAACGAACTGCAGGAGCTGCTGGACAGAGACAAACTGTGACAAGACACGTCTCTCACACACACAAACAAACTGTCATGAGGGTTCAACAGATGCCGTGTGCTGATGTGAGAAACCCACTGGCTCTGTGTGATCAGACCTCTGCCGTCTGCCCCGACACATGCAACAAAACTAAACCGAGTGGCAGAGCTGTCAGTCTATTTCATACGATCCTAAGAAGACGAGGTGTAGCTCACCTGGAAATACAGTCAGTCAGAACATCAGTGAGGTTGTGTCAATATGACAATATGGTCCGTGTTGTAAAGTTGTCAGGAACATGTGTTCAGATTGTGAAAGGTCAGTCATGGCCCTAAATATGTAGTCTGGCAAAAATAATTGTTTATTGAAGATTGAATTGAAGCATCTCGCCACAGCTCACAGATCTTCCGCAGAGCAAACACAATCACCTACAACATCCATATTCACATCATGTGATGAGAGCAGAGCTCACACCATGATACCTGAGCAAAGAATGACATGGTCAAAGATGTGGATTCATCATATATTCTACATAATGTGTGGAAAAAGCCATAAGATAAGTGTTCTGAAGCTAAATGATGCTCGTTTTTCTTTTTTTATCTGAGTAAATATTTCCATCATGTTTTGCACTTCTGTCAGTGCCAGTACAGTAGGAAGCAGACGAGGCTGTTGAATGCTGCTGGCCTTTGGTTGTACGAGGAAACGTCAGCGAACAACCGTCGAGACTGATCAGTGGAAAATTATCACGAGTTGACAGTTTAATTTAGTAAACGTTAAATAAGCAGCTGCATTAGTTTGTTTTTATGTGATAATGGTGAATTTTAGCTCATTTGTTTTAATTTTAAATTGTGCAGCAGAACCTGGAAATTCTGTTTTGTTGTATTTTTTGTTTGTTTGTTTGTTTGTTATTTTGTTCAATACTTTGACACAAACAGTCTCTAGTTTCAGTGAGAGCTGTGCCAGGAATCGCAGAGATATGTGAGACACGTGATCACGGTGAAGTAATTTGGTTTCAGAACACTTTATGGTTTATGGTCATCTTCTGTGTTTGATTAAATCTTTTCCCAGAATCCATCACTCTTCCTGCCTGTAACACTGACATACAAACTCCACTGTCTCGACTTACGGATGAACTGCTCCTACAGAGGAGTCGGAGGTGCTCAGCACTAATGTTATCATCAGTTTCATCTGTCAGTTGTTGTTCTAACTCTCTCGCACATACAGATGAGCACCATGTACAGTGTGGTTCAGTCACAGGAAGCATATTGCTGTTGTTGAGGAAAAACTACATGCTGCCTTTTTTATTTTCTCTCAGCAGACTGATACTTAAATTAAAGGCTTTCATGATTATTGGTGTGTGCAGTGATTTTTTTTTTTTTATGTCTCACTCTGCTTCTCCTGCAGTTTTATACAACAACAGCAATATTCACGCTAATGTATGAGCTGAAACCTGAAGTTAATGAAAACAAACAGTGGTGAGTTGATGTTCTCTTCATCATACTCTCCAGGCAGAAAACACATCAGGGATTTACATGTTCATCTATATTGTAACTCGTCTATACGTATCTGCTGCCATCTTCCAAACACCCGTTTTCTTCTATAGAGACGACATAACGGACTAATGAATTAGTAATACTACCGTAACAGCTGGAGGTGCAGCGCTAACATTTCAGTCACGTTATGCAAAGTCCATATTAAAACCTGATAGTGACGAATGTGATGCTGGTGCAGGTGACAGAGAGGGACTCGTGTGTTGATCGTGATGCTCGTGGTCAACATGCACATGACATCATACACTCATGTACTCACACATGTAAACAGTGGATTTCCTCTCTGGAACAGTATTTAACAGATTTACAGAAGTGGCTGCAAACTGGACATTCACGCTACATTTACGCTCAATGTTAAACATGATGGATCCACATCTTTGACATCAATTAAATATTCACAGGGTTAACCTGAGCTTTCAGCTGTTACATACTAAAGTTCACGCTTAGTAAAGAGGTAGCATGTGGGCAACTGTTGACAATAATGTTTTAAAATAAAGTTACCAGAGTAAATGACCATATCTCATCGTTTGTCGTCACAGCTCCTGGAAGCTGCATGTTTTATCACTGACGTGAAGTTTGACTTATAGTGGATTGTTTCATTCTTTACCTGGTTATTATGTGTTAAATATCAGAAAGTGAATGAAAACTGAGTGACTTTACCGAAAAACGTACATTCATTTAAATATATGGAAGAGTCTGTCAGCATGAAGATCTGATCCGTGTGTATGATTCGTATGTTTTAAGTCATTTGCAGCATGTGTCAGATGGTTGTGATGATTATTATGGGATGTAAATGCATCATAGCGACAGTCACATTCACACGGGCAGAGAGAGTCCCCCACTCACTTGTCAATGTGCCCACTTTACAGAACAAAAGCTCGAACTGCTGGACAGTTACACTAACTGGTCACAAACAGTAGCTACAAACAGTGAACGTAACTTTTTGGACAAATCCGACCTGTGCCTTGGACACTTTCTGTAACTCTGCAGGCAGACTCACATCCCTGGATCTATAGATGGATAAAAGCAGCTGCCTCTTGACCTGTGTCGTCCACAGACAGATAAACACTCAGTAGTTAAGCCACTTCAGCTCCTCAGAGCGCTGCTTTTCCCACCGCGGCCTGATGTAACTGCTCTCAACGGGGAGCCTGCTGCCTGGGGGCGTGAAATACTATGTTTTGTGCTAGTATTGTGTTAGTCTAATGAGAGCTGAGTATGCAGATCACATACTCCCCGATTCTCAGAGTGTGCGAGGCTCGTTTCCTACAGGTCCTCCAGGTTTCCAGTACGACTTCACACTAACCACTTATGAATTATGTCATATCAGCGTCGTACAGAACAGACTTCCACTCAGCTGTCACTTTGTCAGGAAACCAACAGTCCTGCAATAAATAAAAAAAAATGTTCATTTGCCTGTTGTTTCTATTATTTTGTCCATCCTGTTTTGGCTAAATGTGCCTAACAAACTGCCAGCTGAGTGTATATTGATACAGAATCACTGACTTCAACAATATGTGTGTTGTTCTGTGTGATATCATGTGATGTGGAGTTGTTAGATTGTTGTTGTTCCATCATCTGAGGACATGAACTGTGAACGCTGTGTGTGTTTGTGTGTGTGTGTGTTTGTGTGTGATGTCACAGTTTAAGGGTCAGTCCAGGTGCCGTTACCTTCCTACTGTAACCAAAACCTACTGATGTTATGGTTCATGTTTCATGTTGGGATCTTGAAGAAGAATAAAACTTGATGATTTAACTGTGTCAACGCTAAGATCTACTGTTTTTTTTTTTTTTTTTTTTTAAACAGAAACCATATCATCAAAGAATAGAAATCTACATCCAGTACAAACTTTTAAGTTCAGACTTGGTGCAGACGTCTTTCAGTTGTGACTCAATAGGGTTTGTTGCCCTGCCCTGTTTGTTACAGAGTGGAAACTATGAAGAACGGAAGCTCATTGAAACAATAAAATAACAAAGTAATCAAACAAGTTCAAGTCTTTGTCACAGATCAGCATAATAAACCAACCAACAGGAAAGGACATGGATCAGCTGATGTTTTGCTGGGAAACCTTTGGTTCTGACATTCATCTGTTACTTTGACATAAACCCCATTTAAACCTGTAAGAACCTGTTATGTCCTGATTCTTTGGCCACTGTCATTGTCACCTTGTCTCACTTGGCAGTTTTGAGAACATGATGTGAGGATGGAGTCCAGCAGTCAGCCAGGCTGAGCTTCGGTTCGGTTTGCGCGTCAGTGCCGATTTGGACTAACAAGCTTAGTTGTCATTGTGGCGCTAAGCTAACAGGCTAAACGTGGTAGCAGTTATTACAGAAGAACAAATGGCAAAATGACAACTCTGAGACATGATAATAATAATAATAATAATAATAATAATAATAATAATAATAATAATAAGGCCGTAGAACACTGACTAGCTGTAATCAGACAGATTTTATTTTATTGCATAAACACTCCAGAAGTCAATCCACACAGCAGACATGTGACAGCCACACAGCTCCGGGTGAGTACATGAAGCTTTGGTATCATTAGTCATCTGAGCAGTAATGGACATTATGACATGAACAGGTTTGACTTGTTGTTGCTTCTTAATAAAGACCAAACATGGCAGTGTCTCCATGAAGTCTCATACAGAGGACAGTTATTAGGACACCTGCTGGGTTCACTGATGGAAGGAGGGGCTCAAATGAATGACAAACAGCTGAGGCTCTAATATTGTCTACAGGGTGTTGGCCTCCACCTCCATGCTCTGCTGCATATCTCAGTTCTCTACTGTCCTCCAGTTTATCTATTAGTTGGTTGTTACAGCAGCATTGGGTACGGCTGGTGATACACTGTAACAGCGCCCTCTGTTGGACCACAACAACAAAAAAAAACTACTGGAAATAGTCTGATGAATTTATAAGCTGAAATGTTGGAATGTAGGCAGACTGACATGGTTTTAAAATTCAGACATTTGAACAAAAAGTCTCAGATAAAAAGCGACTGAGAACATCAGTTCACAGGAACACTGGGAGTAAATAGGGGCTGTATCTGTCATGAGTCATCTCAATACAAATGGTGATGGATAAAGTCATGTCCTCTTTCTCTGACCGTCAGTCTCTGACATCCTGGGAGACACCACATGATTTGGTTTCCCTTCACTTTATCACCTAAAGCTTCACGTTTCTGCCAGAGAAACAAGCAACCCAAAATTTAGCACTGGCTTCAGCAGACAACAACAAGTCAAACTTTTAAAGCCCGTTAGTATTAGCATCCATCATTAATAGCTTCACTCTGTGTACTGCATCCTCCCGACAGCAAAAATACATTTTAAAATGAGATGACAAGATATAACAGCACTGAGAAGATTCAGGAGGAGGTATATGTGCAAAAAATAAGGTGGTTACAATACAAAATAATAACAGTAATATTTAAAGAGCTACTCCTCACTGATACGATGAAATTTACACCTTAGGTTTAACTCACACTGTCTCAAGTACACACAGTCATATAAAATACATGAGTAAAAAGCAGGAAGGAAAGAAATGATCAGTAATATTAAGTGGGAGTTGTGAGGCTTTAGAAAGCCTGAACACGTCGACACTACAGCTTTGACTTGTTCACACTTTCTAAGGTGAAGTTGTTCCACAAACCTCTGCTGCTTCATAAGGGCTTTAAAAATCTCTCACAGAAACCTGGAGGAATCCCTTGATTTCATTCATTTGGTTTTGTCTTGGCGGGCGCTCACAGTGCTCATGTGCTGTGATCTTCAGAGAAGACCGAGTCACCGAGACAGGCTCAGGACCTGCTGGTGTCCTGCTCTGACCCAACCTCTCCTACTGTCAACACTGTGACGGGGAATGTTGTCTGGAAGTGTCCGAGCCTTAAAGAGTCCACTGAGATACGAACTGTCTCCATCAGTCCACTGACTCAGAGATTATGAAGAACGTCCTTATTGATAAAAATACCTGACAAGGCAGCAGAAGCAAAACTGGTACCACATACAAAAAACAGGAGATTAAAGCTGAAACTGAAAGTTTCATAATGGGTAATAAAATCTATTAATAATAACAATAAAATAATAATAATGGTGATGCGTTGTGAGGCCATTGTAAATAATAAAATATAATAAAAACAAGGTTTGGGTTGCCAGGTGGATGAAAACATCTTTGGCTTGTTGTGATGTTTTGTCAGCAGCTGCTAACATGTAG
Organism: Polydactylus sextarius; assembly: GCA_016801845.1. Classification (NCBI taxonomy): domain Eukaryota; kingdom Metazoa; phylum Chordata; class Actinopteri; family Polynemidae; genus Polydactylus; species Polydactylus sextarius. Next base: position 2,526,522 of record CM028920.1, on the reverse strand, counting down.
TTAAACATTAGTACAAGTCAGTTACCAGTGTGCAGCGTTGAACTAAACAATACATTGATCAATGAGTAGTGACTGGACTTGATGCAGTGTAACATGCCGAGAGGTTCAACAGTCCACCACCCTGACAGGCACGTTGGAGGATTAACACCAGCAGAATGGATCTTTTAAAACTTGGCAACCAAAACGTTGTTCCGATCTATAACTTGTCTAAAACTGTGTCAGAAAGCATTGGTTCATGACCCTAACTAATCCATCAGTCAGTTTATGAACTCTGGTTGGACAGTGGTACCACAGAAAGTGGGTGAAATGAAACAAAAAGACTGGAATAGATCCACAAACAGATGGATCTACAATCTAAAAGACCACATATATATATATATATAACATCACACCTTAACACTACAAGTCAAATGAAAAACAGGTGAAACAAACCAAGTCCATCCAATCAAATATGACACACGTCGTCGTCATCTCAAAGACAATCGTCAGCTCACTGAGAGAAACATCCCTCGAGTCTTTACGTGATAAACATGTCGTCCTCAGAGAGATGAGAGTTCAGCAGAGTGAGAGGTCAGACTACGACACCATCCACCAACCAGCAGGTCAGCCTGCTGCTGTGTGACAGAGAGACAGTAGTCTTTTCACATCCCATAATTAACAGAGCTCAGCGCTGGTCTCTTCTTGCCTTTAATCTTCAGGGATCCGTAACGAGCCTGGTGAAGAAACGAGAACACAACCGATGAGATACTGATGCCGTTTGTTGTTATGTCACAGAGGAGCGAACGCGACACTCACGTCTTTACGGACTCTGGATCGTGTGATCTTGACGCTCTGTGATCGTCTTAGGCCTTTCTGACTGACGGCCTCGTCTTCAGAGAAGGTCGGCTCGGCCTCATCATCCGACCTGTCCTCTTGGTCATAGTAGTACTCTGAAAAACACACACACATTTGTTTTGATGACACATCTGCGTCCTGACAGTAGCATTGTCTGCATTGATGAGGTCAGGATGATCAAGTTTGACGGTCACACAATCAGGAACAGAGCACTGGACTTTGATGTGATCATATTCACTATTTATTGTTCAGACACTGACAACTGTGGTAACATGGACACCAGGGATGTGACTGAAAGCAGGAGTAGATTTTGTCTGATGAGTATGTTCTCGTAAATGACTCCTTCTAACTTATATATCTTTTATCGCTTAATTTAAAATTAAATGAAAGCTGTCCACAAACAAAAACAAATACAACAAGAGAACATCAGCTGATCCAGCAGAGGTCAGCAGATACTCAGCAAACACAGGTGCTGTCGCCTCCCTGTGCAGCCCCCGGTCACAGAGACACGTCGTTAAGAAGAATGTAACATAGAGATAAGATTAAAAAAAAAAAAATACATTCATAGACGGTTCATAGACGACTCAACTACACTACAACAGTAAAACACAATGATTGTGAGCTGGAGCCTTGAAGTCTCACTGTCCTTTTGACACTTTGACATTTGAACTGGAGACAGGAACCAAAACACCAACACTGTGATTAGACAACTGGACTCTTATTCACCATTTTCTAATCAAAAGTCGAAATTTGAGAATTGCTGTTAATTTTAGTTAATGTGAACATTTAAACCTGCAAATATACAGAGCACTGATGACATGGCTTTACATGTGTAAGACTTTCAGTGTCCAGACCACTATTATCTTCTATCTACTGACAGTTAAAGTATTTAAAAGCTGTCTGAGGATGATTTGTCAGACTCAGTGTTTTCTCTGTACATGGTCTGTTTGTTCTGGTTCCATCAGCCGGTGCTGCTGTCACATCTGGAGTCTGATCACTGTAGATCTTAAATGGACAGGGGAGGGAACTATTTTTAGGAGCGGATTAATCTACATTTGTTGTTTTGGTGAGTATTTGTGGCAGATGGTATTGTGTGTGTGCGTGTTTATTGTAATGAAAAGCGTGTCTGTGATTCCCTGAAGTGCTTTAATAGTTTTGATGCCAGAGGAGCTCAGACACATTCACTGCTGCCTCTTCGTGTGAGATTCATTGACACAGAACATCAGCAGTCACACACAGTGTAACAATCACCTGTAGAAAACCACAGAGGCTCCAACATGTGAAAACTTCACAGCATGTGAAAGAGAGCAATCTGAGGGCGAAAACATGTCCTCCTCCTCCCATTTCTCTCTCTCTACGTGTGTGTCTCCCTGCCAGCTGAGCTGAATACATAACACACTGTGTCCTCTCTCAGTATGCTAATGTCGTCTACCAGCCTTCCCTCAATTCATCCACCTCTTTTTCCAATTCACTCCTTCTCCATTCATCCCTTACATCTCCACTCTCCTCCTATACATTCATCTTTGTCCTCCTCCTCCTCCTCCTCCACTCCCATAATCCCCTGCTCTTTCTCTCTCTCTCTCTCCATGCCTCACTGACCAGCTCTATATGTGTGTGTGTGTGTGTGTGTGTGTGTGTGTGTGTGTGTGTGTGTGTGTGTGTGTGTGTGTGTGTGTGTGTGAGAGAGATAGACAGCAGGGACAGAGAGAGAAAGAGAGAGTGTTTGACATTCCAGCAGCATCCCACTAAACCTCATCTCATCTCCTCTGTCTGCTGGGAAGTCATCACACACACAGTGACAGTGACACACACACAGACACACACACACACACACACACACACACACACACACACAGTGCTCTCATTGAAATGTCAGCCAACCTGCAGGTACCATCAAGCAAGAGAAGGAGGACAGATGGAAAAGTACAAAGAAAAACAAAGGAAAAATAAGAAGCTGAATAAAAAGTTATGTTGTAATCATGTGTCGTTATGTGTGTTTAGTCACGTGCACATCATCACTTCACTCTCACTGGTTGTTCTTTTTTTTTTTTTTTAAATCATTATTGTTTTGTATTACTAGGCAGTGCTATTTACTCTATGTAGCATTATTTATTATTTATTGTTTGGTTTTTATGACCTGGCTGAGAGAGTGCCAGGACACAGTGAATGTCATTGTCTATGATAAACTGTACTTGTATGCAAACGACAAATAAACTTGAAACTTGAAACGTTTGGCAACGTTTTCCGATATGAAGAGCAACGTTTAATTTCTTCTGTTTTAAGCACATTTATAGATTATAGACCAGTGATCCAATCAGTAAAGTGTCTCTGTCTCTCTGTCGCTGTAAATGGTCACTTTTACTGATGTGTGTATAATATCTGTGAGTGGATTTTGACTGTTATAAGAAGAACCTTAATGTATCAGCCTTAATGTAAATCACACTGCTTCACCATCACAGTTCATAAACCTAAACAGTGAGACGAGTCTTTAGGTTGATACCAGTCAGATCTTTAATAACTTTTCTACTGTTTCCTTTATAACTAAACATTTCTCCTTTTTTTCAAAGGTTGTAAGGTTTTGACTTGACCGTGTTGAGTGTCTTGAGATAATTATTGAGATAACTATTTAATGAGATGCAAAACAATGATGGGGCTTTAGGGTTTTTACAAGTTGAAGACGAATATTTTTCAGTTTTGCACATTCCACCTTTTAGCAGAAAAATCTCTATTTTCTGTGGAAGTCAAATTAATTAACAGTTTATTGTGTGTGTGTGTGTGTGTGTGTGTGTACCTGCTCCGTCTGCAGCGTCAGTGCTCTGAGACCTCCTAACAGCAGGGTTGGCTGAGTGGGAGCTGTACGGGTACAGCTGGTTTCCTCGTTCGTCCTCCTGGTTTATCTGCGTCAGGTCATGCATACTCAGGCTGCGCAGCTTCTCAGTGATGGCTCCTTGACCCTATCACACACACACACACACACACACACACACACACATCAATCAATATTACATCACAAACAAACTGCACTTCAGACCTCAACAGTCACATCCAATCAAACACTGTGATGAGGTGAACGAGTCCTTCCCTCACATCTACAGGACAGTCCTGTTTTACCCAATAAATTACCGATCAGGTTGGACTGGTCCTCCATAATATGTCATGTGTAAAACACACAAGTTATATTCAAACACTGAGGACAATGTTATAATACAATATATGGGATAAAACTGACATGCTACAATGATTAAAAACTCCATCAAGTTCACAGATCAAGCACCAGGAAACAGAGAGAGAAAAAAAAACTGATGACATTTTTGATGAAACTTAAATAAACTGAAAACATATTAAATGAAATGAAAGATTTAAAACACAGGATCAAAACAAAACTCCAAACATTAAGGAATATAAACACAGAAAAGATGAGTTGGTAAAAACTGGGTTAAATGTGTTTTGCAGCTGCTGTTGTTTCTTTACTACTGAAATGAACCGTGAAATGTATCCTCAGCTACAAAGTGGCAACTGGTAAACACAAAACAGAAATGAAGAGGGAGGGGAGGGTGGGGCAGTGAGGTAATGCTGGTATGAAATGGCAGGAAACATTCTGTCCATGCTGGTTTTTACCTCCCAGAGCAGCCTGCTGACACACAGAAACCCTGAAGACAGAAGGATGTCAGTGCAGGGAGAGAAAGAGAAACACAGTCACAAGAAGGTTAGCAGAGAAGTCAGCCACCTGCTGAACATCCAGCACAACTATCACAACTACACAGCAGATATATATCAGCGTATGTAGCAGTTAGATATTAATTCGAGCAGGGAGAATTTACACTAAACACTCTGTGATCCTCACGAAATAAACTGATATCAGTGTTACGGTTTTACAAGCTCCGAGAACAGAAAGAGCAACAACATGAAGTCAACGTGACAAAAGACCATTACACTGAGTCAACAGGTAGGAACCTGAGGAGACGGGCGGGTGATCGGCAAACACGTAGCTGCAGGGGAGGATGTGTAGCGGCACAGCTCAATGTAGTGGGTGTGTTTTTGTTGGCATGACAACATACCAAAGATCCTGTGAAAGTCCCGATCCTGGTTTTAACAAACATGGCCACCTATGATATGTCTCTGACGGACTGTTACATTTTTCAGACCCATTATAATCTCCTTCACTTACACAGTCACATCGTCACTTTCCAGTGACAGACAGATCCACTTCAACATGAAGTCCAACTCTCAGTTGACTTTTTTTTTTTGTTGCATCAATCAGTTATAATGACACACAATCTCCATGGAAACGTTCAGTAGCCACATGTCCAATAACCTTGTGTTTGAAGGGCTGTGCCCACCACACTGACATACACCTGCTCAGACTTTACTGTACTTTCTATTATTGTGTTTCAAATTGATATTTCCGAATGTAACTGAGCCCCTACCTGTGTTATTACCAAACTATACAGTGCATCTATCATGAACCCTTTGGGGGAAAAAACACCCAAATTGACAAAACAGATTCAGATTCAGTCATCGTTGACGTCGTTCTCTGCTCTGGGTCGTACAACCACGAGCTGTGGGCGTCTCCAGAGCTGAGCCTCCGCAAGAATCTCTCCCAGAATAGAGAAAAACATCAACAAGTGAAGAAAACAGAAAGAAAAGAAATGTGGAGGCTTTACAGATGCAATTTAAATGAGCCTCCGGCTACATGTTCATCAATATGCATGTATGCTGCATGCATAATGAATCATCCACTGCACACGCTGGCCTCGAGTCTCAGGAGTTTCTTATTTAATAAAGTCACATGCTAAAGAGGCAGACTACCCACAGCTTAATTGCTGAGATGCATTTGTAAAACAAACCACAGACTCGGCCTCTGCTGGAATCGTTGGTTTAGCCAGTCAGGTGGGTTCAGACACATGGGTTTTATGTGCAGTACAGCTGGTTTTATAGAACTGGTTGAGGTTAATGAAGTTCCAACTAAGAGATGAAAAGGTTTTTAAAGGGTCTGAACAAGCTCTGTGGCTTAAAAAGGCTGTGATGAAACATAGAGGCCAAGAGACACAATAAAGACAAGGAGGGGAGAGAGAGAAGACAGGCAGAGAAAAGACAAATAAAAAGAGAGAGACACACAAAGTCTGGCAGAGAGAGAGTATGAGGAATGTTGCACGGTGAGAGAGAGCAGCAGCTTTGAAGCAGTGATTAATAGCATGTTTAATGTAAGCAGAGTCGGGAGGGTTTTTACAAGGCCCAGGCTGATGTTACTACAAGCAACATATATTACAGTCAGAGGCTCAGCCAACAGCTCGTCATTCACTGGGTCACACCCTGAGCATTAATCCTTCAGATCCACATCTCCTTTCTTTCAAAGCCTTTAACGTGTCAGTGTTTTATCAGAGGGGATTCAACGTTCCCTTTCAATGTCTAAAGCAAGAGCACAGGACTCATTGAAGTCAGCCAGCCATCACAACCAGCTCAAACACTTTGATAATGAGTCTGAGGACTTTAGAGATTAAAGACAATCAATACAGTTTCCTGTGTGGTGGCGTTTTAGTTTCTCCTGACACATCCTGATGGAATCAAGGCTCACACTCGCCTCTGTTATAATCAAGTGGACGTCTACTCTAATGTTAACACAGAGATTCTGACAAACACATGGCGATTATCACATTAAATAAACACAAAATAACTATTATAGCTTCATTTATATTGATCTCAGATTCCTCGATAATGTCGGCGCAGTCCAGAGCAGAACTGGAAGTAAAAACTAAACCCTGTGATGTTTTTATCAGAACGATGATCCACACTCTGAAATATGTCACATAACTCTAAAAGAACATTTCTGACGCAGCTCACTGGACATGAACTACTTCTCTGCTCACTGCTCTGAGATTATCTTTCATAATAATAAACTGTTCGTCATTAGACAGAAGAGCAGAAACACCGTCACAGTAATCCATGAACTTATTAACAGTCTGACTTTAATAACTGGATATGATTGCTTTTCTTCTCCAGTCATGTGATCAGACTGTTTCACCTTTTTAAACATCAGTTATCAAATATCACACGTTCCCTCCCGATCCTCCCTCTCTCTTATTTTATTACTGTTATCATTAAGTTCTGTTTCAAAATGAACTCAAACGTTTTCTCCTTTTCTCTTTGTGTTTGTTTGATGATCTGTACACGTGGAGGAGTGATCCATCTGGTATTATACTGAGACATGAAGCACAGAAGGCTAACAGGTGACTCAGCCAATATAAATCAATTGTAACAGTCTGTAAGAGTATTTCCAGCTCAATAAAAAAAAAAAAACATGACTAGCTTTAACTGTTTGTTTTTTTCTTTTCTTTTTTAAAAAAAGAAAATTGTGTCCTCGTCTTCTCATCCAGCTTCAGGACATTTGAAAACACAACAGGCCTCACAGAAACTGAATATTTATGAATATTTATGTCTTCAGTTAACAGACCAACGATTAACTGAAGACATAATCAGCAGATTAATCGATAATGAAAATGAGCATTAGTTGTATGAAACTAATCCGTATCTATACTACATGGCTTGTGCGGTTAATGTGGATCTAACGACCTGATGTGATTAATTCCCTCAGCCCGGGATTATTTCACTGCAGTGATGCCTCAGACAGGGGATCAGCAGGGATTACCTCACAAAATACTGATTAACCAACTAAACACACTTCATTTATACTGACCCTGCAGGAAGAAAGTTATTTAGCAGTGTTTCAGATATTATATATTATTCAGTGTTATTCAGGACTGGCTGCTGTGTTTAATATAACCCTCCTCACACTGACAGCAGCGTCTCTGTCCTGTTCTCTCTGGTGTGTTCGAGTCAACAGGCTCCGTTTGTCAGAACAATAGGCTGTGTTGCACTACTGCGCAACGTGGGTAGAGGGCGCTGTTGTATCTACGTAGAAGGCTCTGTAGGTTGATCAATGTTTCACATAGGCAGAATCTCCTACATATGGACAAGAGCAGGAAGCACCAGGATTCATGGGAAATATAAACTGCTTCAGCCACGTTATTGTTGCTAATCAGTAAAGAGCAAAAGGAAGAGAACAGATATAGAACAGGACGCGTCGTGTTGGTCGAAGCCAGAGACTCTTACCTTGACGGCTGCAGAGACGGCAGCAGTGGCAGCGATGCTCAGTCCCTGTTTGCCAAAGTTCACCATGGTCTCATAGCTCCTCTCTTTGGCTTGAACGATGTACTCGTCTATTTCCTGAAGGGACACAATCAATGACATTTTTAAATAGCGTTTTTTCACAGCAAATAAGCCGACGTGGACGTGGACGGGTGATCTTACCCTCTCTCTGGAGGACAGCAGAGGATGCAGACACTTCCTGTAAATGAGACTGGCTCCTCTGGTGTAGGGCGACAGCAGCCAGATTACAAAGGCTATCTTCAGCTCGTAGTACAGAGGAAACCTGAAAGCATCGTCTTTTATTACAAAAACTGGATTCTCTCATTTAAAAAAAAAAATATGAATGTAGTCATCTGATCACAGAACATCAGACACATAAAGACTGCTGCAGATTTTATAAAATAACTAGAGGACAGATCGTGGTGTAACTGCGAGAACATGTGTGTGTATGAACTCACCATGCCAGTGTTAGGTCGGTGATGGTCTCCACCACAGTGTAGAGGGCGAAAACAATCCAGTACATCATCCATCGTACCTGGACACAGACAACAACATTTCTATTTATCACCTTAGTAACAAGAAACTGCAGAATTAAAACTCCAAGGTCAATTTGTTTCCCCAAACAGCACCGAGTACTGACAAGCTCCTGAAAACTTGATATAAGTATCAGACTCAAAACTCCAGTAAATCCAGGTGGACACCATCTGTACTGAACAACTTGATTTAAAATGCACGAAACTGTTGATTCATTAACGCAGTGATTTATGTGTCCTGCTGCATCTGATACAAAACTACTAAAAGAATGACCCTTATTAATGAAAGAAGTCTGAATAACTCAGTAAAACATGACACCATTAATGGGAATCTAAGAGCGTTCGATTCAACCCTGCTGCCTTTCTGTCAACTGTTGTGATGAGAAAATCAAACAGCAGACACCAACAATAACCAGCACATCGAGATGTTCCTGCAAACATGAGTTCATTATTCAACTCTGTGTTGGTGTTATGGTTGATACCAAATGACTTGAATGACTGAACCCAGCCACAGTTATACTTGGTAGACTTATCATAATTCCTCTTTTCTCTCCTTTCATCCTGCAGCCTGTCCTCTTTTAGGACAGTAACGGTGTGCTTTATGTTTTAATATTTTTCTTTGCTGTCCTCGCTGCTCCCTGCTCCCGCGGTCGCTTTTAAGGGTTTCCGAGGCTCCTCTGGCTGGATTTCCATATCAAAGTCGGCGGTAGACAGTGGCAGGCAGGCAGACAGTCACATGGCAGGCTGAGGTATTAGCCAGAGCCCGGCTGCAGACGCATGACTGAACACACACTGACACTAGCTAATGAAAGGGGGAGAACACCAGAGGACAGGGAGCAGAAACACACACACACACACACACCTGTCTCACAAGCACAAACTCTCAAACACACACTTGCTCAACTCGCAGTAGGTAGAAACTCTTCTCTCACACACACACACACGCACGCAGAGAGAGAGAGAGAGAGAGTCTGGTCTGTCTGCACCATTACTGTTGGACTGGCTAATTGGTGACCTGGTGGTGAACTCCCTCCACACTCGCACCCACAGGCTCATGGGAATGATAAATGTAAAGGAGAGAGAGTGAAACACAGAGGCAGTGAGATGGAGAGGACATCTAATTTATATGTTTCAATCTCCTTCTGCCTGTGCTGCTTCGCTCTCTCCTCTACCTCTCCCTTTCATCTTCCACTTCATACCCCCCCCCTCTCTCTCTCTCTCCCTCCCTCCTTCATCTCATCAGTAGGGAGGACATAAAGACATGACCTCAGTGAAATATACAGCAGCCATTTTGCCTTCCTGAGGCAATACCAGACATTTACTAGCCCTGTCTATGAATAACTGCCTCCATTAAAAGAGAGATGAAAAAAAAAACACCTGACATCAGCTCTCTGCAGCCAATGGGTTGACTGATAAAACCCAACCTGGTGAGACAGTGTGTGGTGATAGAGTTGTCTTTGTATCAGTAAAATTGGTGTTTTGTGTTAAAATCCGGCTGCGATATTTCCCACCAACAAATAATAAATAGACGATTCTCAGACCTTCTCACATAAGAAGTAGATCAATAAGTCTGTCAGGCCGAGTGGTGAGGAAGACGAGGATGAATGCAGTGGACGACAGCACCAAAAGCAGACACACAAATCAAAATATGGCAACATTTCATGAGTCCACGAAAGGTCTGTCTGTCTGTAAAAGATGTTTTCGACCGACGCAGAACAACGAAGCGAACGTATCCAACTTGGCAAAGCTTCTCACTGACAGAGATGTTGACTCATTTAAAGCATTCAAAGCGTGACAGTTTAACACAGACTGACAGATGTGTGAGTGATGCACAAATTATGCAGCTGTAGTCATATAGTTAACCACTAACAAACTCAAATAAACTCAGGTATGTTGGACATCAGATCACTGCACACCAGGTTAAAGACCTGGATGGAACCATTTACAATAATCCAATTATTACCATTAGACATGATCTAATTCATTGTGGAAAAAGTGTCAACCAGTAACCAAGGGTTACTAGTCTGCACACTACAACACTGGGCTGGTGGTGCCACGGTTGAATTTGTTTTAGTATTAATATGACATTTTTAGTAGGGCTGTGATGCCCCAGTCGACCAGTCGATTTACTGGTCGATAAATTCTGGTTCGACCAAACTTCTGATCGGTCGATTTTTTTTGGGTCAATTTCATATAGTTCCAATGCAAATGTGCCGCAGACCAGTGTGTCAAGGGCCGGTGGTTAGGAAACAAACTCTTGCGCTGATTGGTCCAGCCCAGTGTCAATCGGACCACTGATCTACAGGTCTTATGGGCCGGTCAGACCAGTACAGAAATTTTAAAAAGTGTTGGGACTATCGACGGCCGACAGCCGTAGACCGGGTAGCCGTTCTGGACTTTTCCACAACACACAGATTGCCAGTCCGTCCCCGAACACGTAAAAACTGTTAAGATAACTTGTCTACCTTAGGTTGCTCCATCCGTTTTTAGTACACGTGATGTAAAACACCATCAGAGCCGACAGACTCGAAATTTCAGGTCTTCAGTCGACCAAGAATTTCTTTGGTTGATTACAGCCCTAATATCTAGACCAATATCATATTAAAGTGATCGTTCGGACTTCATGACAACACTAGTTGCAAGTTTCAGCAGAACAGTTTTATTAGTGTTAATAGTGACCAGATAAGCACATACTATGAAGAATCCTGTGTGGGTCGGAGGTTGCGTAATAATGTCCCCAGTAAAGCTGACGCTTAATCTTCAACCTGAAGCTCAATCTCTTTGAAGGATAAGACGTCTTCTCTAAAGTGACGGGCAGACACACAGTATATACACACGGTTTCTGTCTGTGGTTTCGGCACTAACAACACAGGCCGTCATCAGACAAGTCTGCTCAAGTTAGACGAGAATCCAGACTCTTCAGCATAGAAGCCCATTCGTCTGAAACAGAGTGGAGTCGAACAGCGTAGCCTAAGGGTCAAAAGCTTTAACTGCCCTCATTCAGCACTTCATCATCCCTGTGTCAGCAGTTAAGAGGTAGCAGAGGGCCAGAGAGGGACGGCACACAGCAATGTTACTTCAACCGAGCACTGTCCAGAGCTGTTAATGAGGTGAAGTCAGAGAAGAATTAGGATTCATCTATGAAAGCAAAGAGAAGAGTGTTCAACAACAGCATGCACCCACATGTACTGTATGGACACTTGTACACACAGAGACACACATGCTAAAGCAATAAAAACAAGAAAAAGAGGGCTGGGCCTGTGGAATGAATTTTAAGAGCCAACTTTGTGACGAACTGGAGTAACCTCTGGCAGGGAGCACCGCAAATCAAGTCACATAAAAGCAACCTCAGGCTGTTTCAGCTGTAGGAGAGCCACTATCTCAAAGCAACGAATTCTGTTTCATCAGGGGAAACTGAAAAATCCTGATGTGCTGGAGAGTGTTAGAAAAATTTCATCTCATGAATGTGTGTGGGTTGATGATCATGTTCAGGCTGCAGACTTTACCACAAACACAGATACGTGATGTGAAGGAGGCTTCAGGGAGGAAAAACGTGCAGGAATCTTTACAACTACGTGACTGACAACATCGCTCCACAAATAAATGAAGGACTCCTTAATGAACTGTTAGTGAAGTGGTGCTTACATCATAAAGGATCCTGCCAAAATAATCCAGCTTAGCCAAGAGAAAAATAATGGGACTGACTGTGGAGAATGAGCATTAATTTGCTTCATGAAGGGCTGAACAATAATTCAATCCAGTTTTATTTGTGTGGAGCCAAATCACAGAATGATTGCACAACTCTGGATAAAAGAAGAATCATGACTTTCTCACTCAAGATGAATGTAGTAGGAATTTTTATTATAAATATCTGTTGTGTTAATTTACCTTACAAACGACGACATCCGGAGATGAAAGTTCTTCACTCGGGTTGATTTATAGAAAATACACACTGTGACATTTACTTGGGCAGAGCTGTGCATTGAGATAGAATCACTGTCACGTCTTCCAGAAGGTTTCACAGCCACCGAGCATCACTGTAACCATGGTAACAGCGTGGGAGGAGAGGGAGAGACGCTGCGCTGCTCTGTGTTTTCTGTCTGTGCACAGTCACCGTCCTATTTTCATAGCGTGACATTATCAGTGACAGAATTGTTTTTCGCTGTGCGGGAAAATGGCCGCGTGGCGTGAGAGTCAGCGGGGATCGGTTTCTATCACAGACTCACCTGCTGGTCTGATAAACCGAACTGGTCTGGGGACAGAATTCAGTAACATGAGGTCGTTATTAACTAGCAGGCATGTCTCGATTGTCAGCTGTAACTGCAAGCATGGACCGTTAACTAGCGACACTCGTGTCAGTGTCTCTCACTGGGTTTATTACATGATTTCTGCGGCTCCACATCACTATATATTTTAACACTATGTTCTCATCTTTGTGTCAGACAACGCGAATCCTTGATTTGATGCAGCAGAATTGCTGTCACGCAGGAATGAATCTGCGCGGCCGCGTGCGTCGAGGTCGTGTTTTTTAATTTGATGAACCCCGCAGCCTCGATACCAACCAGAGCAGGATCACACAACAAAGAAAGAGGATTTAAGAGTAAGAGCAGAGAGAAAAGAGTGAAAGGCTCAAGGCTCACACTCACAGCTTACTGCGCCTGAACCTCTGTGCTGCTGCTGGTGTGTTAAAGCTGTGTGTGAATGTGTTACTAAGCCAGCGGACTGTGATTTCACTCTCGCTGGCATCAGTTACATCACCCGCCTTCAACAAGAAAACACATTCACGCCCTTAAATCTATACGCGTGCATAGGTCCCTGACAAAACCTGCTTTAACTGGAAAGATTCACACTATATATTTTAAATGATGTTAGAAAGTACTGTCATTGTTTACAAATACAGACAATAGCCTCGGAGATACAGCATCGGAGTGATGTCACCGAAACGCAGCGCATCCAACAGAACCACTATCACAGCCTCACATTTAACACATACAACCTACTACACACATTATAAAGGCATTTAAATGAAATGAAGAAATATATCGGACACAATCTTAAGGTGGAACCAGGTCACAAATACAATAGGACAGAATCTCTTTGTCATCATAATAATATAGTGTATTTATATGTCCTACTCTGGTCGGGCCTGAGTGAGCAATAAATGACAAATGAGGGTCATGAACTTACGTATTCCTTGACGTTTTTGGTCTTGACAGCTTTGTAAGAGTAGTATGCAGGATACAGGGTCCCAAACAGCAGCCTGCAGGGAGAGACAGGACACACAACATGGATCTCATCATTTCTATTACTGGTACACACTAAATAATCATGTCATTTTTTGTTAATACTGGGATAAACTTGTGACTATGATACAGTTTCAAGTCTTCATTCAGCATCTCTCCACACTCTGATTTCACACTCAAACCAAAATGGCTGTTCAGTATAATTCAAAGTGCAAACTGAGGCTTCCATAAGAAATTGTGATTTTCCAGTTAAAAGCCATCATCTCCTTCCTTCAGAACAACTTCAGTGACTTATTTATATCCTGCAATGATCGGGTGCTGGGTTCTGACCCAGAGTCTGAAAAACACTGGAACACAAGACGATGACTCAATGTTTCCTCTGTAATCTTGTGCAGCAGCAGCGGTGATGGCGGCTGGGGGTAATGTGGGGTTTGGTTCCACGTCTGGTCCCCTGCAGGTCTCAGTGCCACTTCAGTGAGCTGCACTCTTCAGTATGTGTTATGTACAAATCCCAGATTCATTGTCTGAAGCTTAGAATAGATTTGGTCTGAAAGAAGAAACTCTGGTTTGTGTTTTCCTTGTTAACTACAAAGCTACTCTTACATTTATTGGAAACAGCACAAGAACACAATGTATCACTTTGCATCAGCTAGTCCACATTTCACCACAAATCACTGCCTCACGAAGCATTTACACCTCATTCCATGTTGCACCCAGTCTGTATGCACCACTTTATCACATGAGTGACATAAATATACTATGTTCAAAAAGTTTTTCAACCTTCTACTTTCACTTCTATAAATGGGATGGACAAGACATTGTCATACAACTCAATTCAAGAGAATCTAAACTGATCGTGGAGCTGAATCAGCACCTATTTCATCCCATCGAACATTCTAACCACCATGAAGGGAGGACGGTTGTGTTCAAGCCAAATGGGAAGCAAATTGTCACAGTGCGATAAAGCAGAGGTTTGGGAGAGAAGTCAGAGAAGCAGCAGGACTACCAGCAGGGTTGGGTACCTAAACGTGGTCTTCTTCTTAGTTATATTATTGAAGGTTTTAAAAGTATTGATTTGGCACTGGTATCTAATTTAACCCAAACTATACCCAGCGCTTACTACCAGGTAAGTTCTGAACATCTGGATCTGTTACTAGATTCCAGTTGTTGGTTGTGGTACTACAGATGGTTTTCAGAAAGGGGGATTCTCATTGGCTGTTTATGAATATTTGCAGATTTAGAAAAACTTTGACAACAGTCCAGCAGCTGAACCAAGCTTCATGTTTGGTCTGAACAACTGTCTCCGGGTCTATTATTTGCAAGTTACATTAAACAAAAACGTGTGTGTGTGTGTGTGTGTGTATTGCATGTTTCCCAATTTCATGCAGCAGTTTTCCACTCAGTCCTACTTACAGCCGGATACAATCTAGTTCTACTGGAGTCAACAGAACTCTAACTCACACACAAACAAACTGTGAAAGCTCTAAGAAAAGACTGAATATCCACACCTCTCTCTCACACGCACGCACACACACACACAGCTCTGTCAGGAAGAATATATGGCGTGCAGCTGAGAGCAGAGAGGTTGGCCGAGCCACCCTTGTTACTGTGTGTGTGTGTGTGTGTGTGTGTGAAAGAGAGACGGGAAAGCAAAGGGGGAAAAAAATGTCTCAGTCAATTTATAGCAGAACTCTCCTTCCCTCCAATCAACAACGCCCCCTTTAATAACCTTTAGTAACCTTTAGTAGTTTAGAGTTGGCCAGAGAATGAGACCATATTTAGAGGAGAAGTCTATTATAGTCATAGCAACTTTAAGGTTTTTTATTCAGGAACTAGTTTAAATAGAGACTAAAGGCGTTTTAAGTAATTAGCTCCAGGTTTCAGGTTGCTCTGTTTGTGAGTATTTTTAGCATTAAACAAGAATACACAAGTTACTGAGGGACACTGACTATATCTGGGTGATACACAGAGCAGCTTCGTCACTGCTTTTTTAAAGTTTGTGTGTTTCCTCTCTCATCAGCGTACATTCGGACATATGATCCACTACACGCTGAAGGCAGATTTTATATGCTGAATAAGAGCAGAGGTAGAACAGACGGCTGGGTCATTTCAGTGTTGCCATTCAAGCACAAACACAGCATTACTTTCAAAGTGTGCGCCACAACATTAACACTCTGACGGCTGTTTGTTAAATATCTCACAAAACGTGCTAATACCTGCCTAATCGTTTCTATACCGACAGTGAAACCTAAACCTAACCCTCCAGGAAACGTAATAGAATAACACGATAGGTCATGAAGAACACAGGCCCTTCTCTCATTTGTCTTTGTCACTTTTAAATCTAACTTGAGTGAAAAGAAAGGCAGAGAATGTGCTCAGCAGAGCGCACACCTTCCCCGAGGACGTGTGTGGAGTCTCCACGGCGCACGAACACTGTGGGCGTGAGAACACACCAGGGTTTTAGCTTCATCACTATGAGGTTACTCACACTTTATGCCATTCATGTTCGTTATTTTGATGCTCAATTAAACTGTAGCTCTTGTGCTGTTAAATTGTTGGTGTTTGACAATCAACATGAAATGATTTATAACATTAATAACTGCCTTATTGTAAAATAAGCAGATCGAGGTCATAGTGTGTGTGTGTGTGTCTTTTGTACTTTATCTGATCTCTTTAATATATAACTTAATGAACAGTGTTTTATTAGATTCATTAGATTCCCCATTCAACTGAGAATACTTTCTATTTCTTGAAATAATTATGATTACAATTTGTCACCGGTATTAACTGAATAAATTGATAATGTAGAGTATAACTGGTGTTGCTGCTCTGGGTCAAAATATTCTAGAACCAGTTTGGTGACACTGAGGAGCAGCACAGCTCTGTGCAAACACGACAAGACAAGCAATCAAGATGTTTTATGTCATTTCACTCAACCTGGATATTCATCCTCGTTTCACTGACAGGAAGGGAAGCCAGCCATGACTGACCACATCCAGGGTAAAACCCAAACCCTCACTGATCGCCTGTTTGTCACACATATTATGTTGACATCAGGGTGCAAATGTTCAGGGACCGGCATGCTGCCAAATCTGACACAGAGACCATTTAATAATATCAAAACACAGCAAAAAAAAGCAAATCAAAGCATTAGAATAAGATTCTTGTTTTAGCCCAATCACCATATGGTTTGTGTTTCCAAATATTTCAGAAATATAACAGACCTCGATATGCCAAGGAGCTAGTGATGATAAGCTGATGCCCTGGTCTGGACTCATCTGTTTGTCCTGTTGTGACAACATGGACATGGTGGTACACCAGGAATGTAGGAACGTGTGTGAACTTGAACTTATATGGAATCGACCTGATGTTAGACCACGAGTGTGAACTTGAACTTATATGGAATCGACCTGATGTTAGACCACAAGAGTGAAGATGTAGGAGGATAACACACACACACACACACACACACACACACACACACAACACACACTATATAGTCTTGTATACAGACACACTCTCTCTTGCCAGAGTCCCCTGAGCAGCAGGCGAGCCGCCAACAAGCACAGTGGTTTATTTTCCTCCTGTTGCTATAGAAACAGCAAAGCTGCCACAGCTTCACCTCTCTCTCTCTCTGTCTCTCTCAATGTCTACCTCTCTATGTCACACTGTGATTTCAAGTCACTGGGAACATTTGCATAAAGTTAGAGAATAATACTGCAGCACATCAATGTTTGTAAATGACTCATTTTTTTTTTCTCGTGGTGGTGATCATGTTTGCTGTGAAAGAAAACGTCTGGATGGATCCTCTTGGATGACTATAGTCTGTTTACATCAGCTGCAGTTAATTCACTGGCTGTAAATGTCCAAAAAGAGAGAAAAACTTCCAACTGCCTCCCACCTTTCACCCCCTCACCCTCAACACACTCTGTATATTTTCCCATGTGTTGTCGTACAACTGGACCACACATCCCTGCATATAAATGCTGTTATCTTATCTGTGTTTGCAGTCTCACTGGTGATGGCCTTTTAACAAGCGTCTGGCAAGAGTCCTGAAGATAAGTGTGGTGTGGTGAAAACTAAAACTATAGGCGCTGTGTGCGTGGAGCTGATAGCTCCGCTAGTTTCTGGCGCCTCATCTGCTCATAAGAGAGCTCAGATTTGTTATTATTGTAGAGTCATGCAGAGCAAACAGTGTTAACCTTTACTAGCCATGGCCAAAAGATTCCAGTAGAGGGGGAGTGTGACTGGACTGTATCAGTATCCAATCAACAGGTTGGTCCACATTCAGTCTGAGAGCCTGGGCCCATAGTGTTTCCATCTAATGTGACAATTAATTCCATAGAATTGCATTTTGTGTCCATTGGTTTAAACTCAGTGACCCATAAAATGACAAACTAGTGTTGAGACATTTTGCTGTGGCTCTAAATTGTGGTCAGGTGCTGCATATTTGCAAACAGCCGATGCTGCAGTGGCTTCAGGAAAAGGAGGGGAGTGGACACTAATGATGGCTGTTAACAGTCACATGACATTCAGTCCAGCACAACTTGACAGTCATGGAGAGTGGAATAAACCGTCCATGTCCAAGTTCATGGAAACTCGTCCAAGAAGTGTGGACACTGTAACTGCAGCTAGAGGAGTCTACAAATGCTGCCTCAACGTTCTCAACACTGTACGGTGGGTTGTACATATTTTAAATGAACATTTTTTTCATTTCTCACTCCCTAAAGACCAGCGGAGGCATTTTCTCCATAAACCAAACTCACACAAAAGAAGTTGGACTGAAAAATTCTTGAAACAATTTAGTGAGAAGCAGAGCCCGGGCCCCTTCTTCATTCCAATACTACCATCTCTCTATTTCCCTTCTCTCCTCCCCTCATTCTCCTTCTTCCCATTTCAACACCATCTCCCCCTCTCTCTCTGCATGCAGCTGAGAAAATAGCCCCTTTGCTTTTAGATGGGCCTTGACTCTGGGCTCCAGGTCAATTTCCCTGGTTTCCTGACACCACACACCACCAACAACCAGATGGAGGGAGGGGGAGTACAGGAAGACAAGAGAGAGAGAGAGAGACAGAACAAGAGCAATAAAAAACAGGAGACACATCAAGAGGGAAGAGAGGGGGAAAAAATCTAGAGATCTCCAAGATTTGAGCTAACACCATCTGGTTTGAGCTTCAGGGATAAGAATTTGATTACAAGACTTTTCCCCTAAAAACACAGAGGGAGGATTGTTCAGAGAACTGCTGCTACAGCAAATGGGACTGGTTACATTCCAGGTCTGTGCCTCCCCAGAGTATTTCCTCATAGAGAAATAAATGGCATATACTGTATCATTTAAACTGCTCTCACAGCTCTCTGAATCTTCCCACGTTTAGAAACTGACTTAACACATCATTCACAAGTTCAGACTTTAGCTTGGTGTTTTTGCGCATTTCTGGAGGCATAAATCTCCCCACAAACACACCGAGACACACTGAGGGACACTTCAAAGAACAATAATCATCCAGCAACTCACTTACATAGGCTACCATTTATTTTAACAGGATCGTTTTTGGTTTATTAAAACTTCAAGTGAACTGTTCTCGCAGCATACGTGGATGAAATGTGAGGACGCGGTGATATTTCTATGACCAAGATACGTTACCTGAGGTGATGTATGGTATTCACATGTAGTAAAACATACAAGCTGTGATTTTGTTGTCAACTCACAGAGAATGTTAAATATTTCCCCACCGGTGACATCAGGGAAACAGGAGGACTTTCCAGTTTGGCAGTGCCCATAATGCCTCAGAGGGTTTTACTTTTTTTTTTTTCTTGGGACACTGCCAGAGACAACCAATCAGACACAGAGAGAACACTGAAAGAAATCAATGTTCCAACTTTGGATTTATGGTGCTGAAATTCATTTCAATCAATTTTTGGATTTTGAACATAAATCATGACAGTGCTGTGTTCAGTTATGTAAGCTTATTATTCAACAGTGATGAATAGTTACTTTGTGCCTCGGGCTATGAAAGCACATCATGTCTTGTCCTGATCCTGAAAGACGTGTTTTTCACTGTGTTGAGAACTACAAGCAGCGTGATGATTCACCAACGCAGGTATTTTTTTTTCAATTATTAATCAACCGTGTGTCATAATCACTTTCTCTTGCACTTAGAACAGTTGGACACACACACTCGTTGAGCACTCTATTAGGAATACCTGCACAGCTGTTTATTATGCAATTATCAATTTAACCCCAACCGCAACAATAGTCTAATTAGTCAACCACTCATGAGGAAGCAGTCGGTGCATAAATTTCTACCGCTGAAGTTTCGGTTACAGTTCTGAAACTGCTGATCTCCTGGGGATGTTCACACTCACACACACGCACAGTCTCTAGAGTTTAAACTAAGAATGGAGCTAAAAATATCCATCTGCGCCTCAAAACTGACACAAGCTGTTGGAGCTGACAGAGAGGCAAAGTCAGAGATTACAAACTGCAATTTACAGGCAAAGACGTCCCTGCACAACTGCTTTTCAAAACATCATTTATTTGAAGATGTATTTAATCACTAAATAATACATGAATTTGTCCTCGTTGATGGACTGCCTGTTAAAATTTTGGCTACAGATCTCTCCCTCACTCTTGATTGTCTTAAAAAACTGTGTGTAGAGTAGAAGTAGTTACCTATGAATTCGATAATATCAGGTTCGGTTTAAATCTGAAACACAGCCAAATGGGTGTGTTTGCTTTTCAACTTTGACACCAAACCCTCTGCTATTGTCTTGTGACTGAGCTCTCTGCTCATAACGTGATAAGACTCAGCTGCTGCTTCACAGAGCAGACACGTTTTCATTTGATGAATGTGGGTGTTAGCCATGAACATGTGAAGATAAATCAAACGGACGTCATGTTTCACAAAACCACCAAAAAACAGTCAGGCCAGCAGGCATGTTATGACATCAAGTGTACCATAAGCACCAGCTACCACAGCCAGGTTAACTCAGATAACCACTTCCTGAAAACTGTGGTGAACAGAAAAGCTTTTCAGGTTGAACAACACATTCAACCTTGAGGCAGATGGGCACAGAGAGCACAGAAATCTGAGGCTGCAGTGGGCACAGGCTCATCAGTGCTGGACAGTTCACGACTGGAACAACGTGGCCTGGTCTGACAAGTGAGGCAGCAGATGGTGGGGTCACAATCTGGCACTGACAGCATGAATCCATGGTGCCAACCTGTCTTGTGGAAACAGTTCAGGCTGATGGTTGGGAGATGGTGTGGGGATGTTTTATTTTTTGCTTTGGGACTTTAACATCAATCAGTCCTGTGCTGAATCATTTCTGCTGTGTTCATCCATTCATGGCCACAGTTTACCATCTTCTAACAGCTGCTTCCTGCAGGATAATGCTCCATATCACAAAGCTCAAAAGTCTTCTTGAGACTATATTTGGGATCTGGTAAGAACGGGAGTTGAGCAGTATAAAGAGCCCTATTGTGCTGCTTGATAATCATCACCAAACCATGTTAAATCTGAAGAAAACTAGTATCCTTCATGGTTGTGAAACTCCTAAGAAAATGAAAAATCATTCATTAACACCAAAAGAAAGAACAGGGAAAGGACAAAGCACTGCACAAGCAGAGACGAGGAGTTACATACTCACATATTCTAGAGCCACTCCCTGCAGCCTGCGGGGCTGCAGCCTAAAATTATTTGGATGTGTGGAGCCAAGTTAAAAATGTTTGTCTTACTCTTTTCAAATGCTGCATAACTTGGCAACTGAGATGTCTGTTGGAGAGAAGATGTGTAGAGGTGGGCCATTTCTCAAAAAGTAATTCCACTAAAAGATTAAATCAATCCGCATGAGTTCTAAGTTTAAAACATCCCACTTTACCCACTACAATGCTGCAGCAAAAACATCTTGTCGTTTGGTACCAAATGACAATAGCTAAGTTGTAAATATCCATCGGCATCTATGACTCAGCAGCAGCATGTCTGAAAATGTGTTAGCATTAGCATTAGCTGCTGCTTTCTTTGTTTAGCTGGTGCTGAGCGGAGTGAGACGCTCATACCAAATAAGGTGTAAAATTAACCAGTCTTCAGTTGTACCAGATTCACAAATCATTGTTTAATCCGAAAACTAAAATATGTAATAAAATGACACACATCTACACTTTTTGGACAATACACAGTCCTAGCTGTGTATGGGTGTGCCGCTACTAAAACAAAGGGGAAATGCAAAGACTGACAGAGCAGGTCACTGCGTTTCCATGTCTTAGCCAGCCATTTCTGGTTAGTTGTTTTCAAAAACAACTTTCTGTCCAGATTCCATTTGTCTTATCATAGCAGGACACGTGGGCAAAGACAGGGAAGATGAGAGAGATACAGAGAGAGAGCTGCAAGCCTACATACAAGCGTTTTTTATTCCTATCACTAAGAGGAAGGAGGAGGCCCACCACCACCACCCCTTTAATACATCTAACATCAACAATAATAAAAATAACAGAGACATCTGCACATAAAACAACTTGTACTGACTCAAGAGGAAAAAACCCAGATGTTCCGACCAGTGTTTTGGCATGCACACCACTCAGCCCTTGGGAAAAACCAGTTGGGGAACCTAGACTTAGAGAGGACAGAAGAGGCTCTCTGTATTCCTCCACCACTCCCTTCTGCCCTTTCCATCACATTCTTGTGCTCCATTGCACCTCCAGCAGTGGTTGTGTAACTACTCCTTCTGAATGTACATAAAAACAAACGAACAAAGAAGGGCAGGAAGGACAGGGGACTGTTGGGTCAAGGATGGGCAAAATCCTCCTAACACTAATCACATCTCATATATATATAGTAAATCTACAACTCAGAGCTCTGGCTTAATCACATGTGATTTCAGTGACAAGACAAAGGAAAACTGCGTATGCACCAATTAAACAAACAATACAAAACCAACTTGTGGACGTGTTTCTCTGTGTGTCCAAACACTAGTGAGGGTTGCCTGGTTACTTTGGGCTGGGCTGTAGAAACAATATCTCCAAGATGGCAGCTGTACCTGACACTCCTACACACACTGACAGACATGTAGACTTGAAAAGTTCCAACTCGCCAAACGTAATAAAAGTGCCATCGTGTTCCAGATGACTCAACAGCAGCGTGCACGGCCTCGGTTCATAAACAAGATGCTAATAGCAACATTAGCTTCAGACACAATAACAAGTCACCTGCTACAAGGCCAAACTAGCTCGCTTTAATCGCTTATATTACAAAAACTACTCGTGTATTTGGGGCATATGATAACTATTTACTGACCTCAGTTAAGATGTTTACTGATAGAAATGTCTCCGCACTAGTGTAGAGATATAAAGATACTAAGGACATATATTAGCCTCAGAACGGTTAGCCGGGTGAGCTAACCAAGCTCAATCCATCAGCTGCCCTACTTTTCTTCACATGGTAAAACGACCGTTGTAGTTCATCTTAACGGTTCTTGCAGGTGTTTGTACTTACACGACGCTCCTCGAAATGATCCAGGACACCATGTTTTCTATCTCTAGCGTCGGGTCGTATCAGCGGTGGAGGACAGTCCCGGTGATAGCGTTAGTTGCTAGCCGTAACACCGTGAACTTCTTCAGCCAAAACTTCGACGAGCGAATGTGGGATGAGTTATATATCTAACCGAACATCAACCGGCACACATGTCTGAGAAACGCCCCGGCTCACTGTTCGGCCTCTGTAGCCATAGCTAAGCGATAAAATATATCCGATATGGTTCCCGTTGTTTTGTTGCAGTCACTTATTCCCCAGGCTTCCTCCTTCCCTGTCTGCTCTGCGTCCCAGTTCCTGGCACCAGAACGGTGTTCAGACAGCTTCTGACGTCAACAGGAAAAGAACAACTTTCAGAGATTCCTATTGGCCACATCAGTCTGTTTACATCTAATACGAACCGTCATTGGCTGACCACGGTTGCCCATGTGACTTTTGCGCTTGCTGAAACCGGTGGAATTTTAAACTCATCAATGTACCCTGTGATTGGTCCGTTGTCGAATCGTGGCAGATTCTAGCCAATGAGTGAGAGAAGCAGTGAGCGGGTTCGGTGGACTTTTCCAAGCGTTGTTGTCGAGGGGAGCGTGTTTCGTGCGGTAACAGAGAAGGTGACCTTGTTTTAAAAGCCGCTGCGCACGTTGTGGGCGCACTCGGTCTGGAGAAAGTATGCTTGTAGAACGCAATGTTAGGAAAGAAAAAATGCGTGTTTTTATTATATGTCTCTGAAGGAATGCTTTCAATAAACACCTGTGGAGTGCGACCGCCTCTGAGGGAAGCGATGTGAATTGAAACAAACGCTGCTTTGACCAACAGCCGCGTAGGAAAATAGTCAATTTTCTTGTTACTATGCAGAAAACTTTTTATTATTAAAGTTTATTCTCTAACTTAAGTTGTGTTATACAACTTTTGGGAAAGGAGTAATTATTTTAGTAACTAACTATATGTGATTATTACACATGATTTTGTGTGTGTGTGTGGTCTAGGTATTCCTTATGTTGTGGGGACTTAAATCTGTTTACACACTCACATTATGGGAACATGTCTACCTTATGGGGACAAAAAGCAGGTCCCCATAATATAAAAAAAAACTAAAAATTAAGGTGAAGACATGAAATGTCCCCCTTATGGAAACCAGACTGTGTGTGTGTGTGTGTGTGTGTGTGTTTGAGGCTGTAGAAAGGACAACTGACTGACCTGAAATACAAATGTAGCACACTGCCTTTGTTCTACCCACTGTGAAAACCGTGTGCGTCTTTAGGATGTAATCGTATTCATTACAGTTTTTCAAACATGGTACTTGGCAGACACAAACCCCATCTGCGATCTGTAGGAGACCTGTCCCTTTGTGCATGTGCATCTGTGTGTGTAGATCATGATATGTGAGCCCATAAACACATGCGATCTTGCGTATGTGCAGCTATGAGTTTATGTGTTTTCATGTGCATGTCACATTTTGTACATGCATGCGTGTGTGTGTGTGTGTGTGTGTGTTGCAGGCGGTGGGGATGGGGTCATATCTACTTGTTATTCATGAAGGCGGCTGTTGCGGTGTGCAGCAGTGTGAGGTAGATTCCCACCGGAGCCTCTCCGGTCACACAGCCTGTCTGGGACAACATCAACGAATCACAGCTGAGCAGAATACCTTCACGCCAAGAGCTCAGCTGCTCACCGCAGTCCTCACAGTACTCTCATTTCACACATGGAAGATAAATGGGCTTAAAATGTATTTCCAGATAAATAAATAAAAAATGAATAGCGATATACCATGTATTCACCCAGTATCCTGTTTTTTATGTCACAATTACATTTCATTATCTTGCTGTTTGACCATCAAAACAATGACAATAAAGCAATTACAAATTAAACAGAATTCATATTATGTATTTTGTGAATGGTGGAAATGTCTATGCAAATGAAGGACTCTACTTGACATTTTGTCTAATTTTCTCACTTGTACAATAACAAGAAGCAAACACTTCATCTGCTTGTAACCAGAAGAGGAGTTTCTGCCTCTTAACCCTTATGGCTCAAAACAATCCACAGATGCTACTGAAAGATGGTCCAGTCTTTGTATCGCCTTCAGGCTGTTCGTCGGCCTTTGTCCGAGGATGATGATGGCTGCTAAAAAGTCTGATTTTCATTCAACATCTGCGGGACGACAGAGCTTCTGTAGATGGTACACCTCAAACCACACTGTTGTTCCTTTACTCTCTCTCTCTGTCTGTCTAAACAAATGAGATCCAGCATGGTGATTAGTGTGTGCGGATATATTTTTGGTTTCCTTGCAAATCTTAAACACAGACAATACAATCACTGTTTTCACTTTTCTTCACCTGTTCGATAAATTACATAATATGTAAATGGTCAAGACATAAGTCACTCTCACTTCTTCATACTTGCCACACGGCTGTTCCGTTCATCTGTTTCACCGTTAGGGCAACATTTCTACTCTACTTTTTTTTCGTGTTTCTTCCTCTTCCTCTTTTTTTGTATTCTTTCCTCTTTTGTTTCATGTGTATCTGTCTGTATCTGTGTCATTTATTTCACCGTTTGTTTCTCTATCTCTGTTCCTCTGTCTTTTTCCAAATCTCTTCTCTCTTTTATTTCTCCCTGGGACTTGCTCCAGGCTGGCTGCTTTCTACACACTTCACACACAAACCTCGATACTGTCCTTTAGAACCCTCCACTCTGTACACTCACTCACACACACACACACACGAGGGAGTGAAAACACACAACCATGTGGCACAGAGCACACACATCTTCTCTTTTTCTCTTTCTTGTTCTCCTCCAGTTCCTCAGCCTTATTCTCTCCTTCACTGATTCTTGCTCCTTCACAGCGCAGGAGGCCTCAGTTGAAGACAAAGCAAACTAGTAAATCTGCACTGAAAGAAAGAGACTAAACACGTCAGCTGCATTTAAATTGGGAATGAAATACTCACACTAATAGAGAAAAGATAAAGGAGGTGCAAAACCATGAATTAATTCACAAATTCTATACTCTGGGTGTCAGAGTCTACTGCAGTTTCTTTTTAAATTGAACTGTTATGCCCATGCTTTTCAAATGCCTGCAAAACGGTGACTCCAATGTTTGATTGATAAATTGATTGATTGATTCCAAAATACAAATAACAAATAATAATAATAAATACAAATACCAAATAAATACATGCAGTTCAGTATCTGTAGACAAAATAAGAAAAGATGAATAATTGGTGACAGGGGTTAAGGGACTGCACATAAATGGAAAACAATCAATGTTTTGAACCACTGAAAAGTCAAATTAACATCATGAATTCATGGTGGAGTAAATATGTGGTAAATAGTGTTATAACACACACACACTTATACAAATAATACAAATATTTTTCTGTTTTTTTCTTTGTTAAACGGGACAGTAAAGATTCAGACAGTGAGAGAAGCAGTAGAACAAACAACACAACGTCCAACCAGGAACATGACATTTCTGTGACGGGTACTGTAACCATTCACCTATCGGAGCACTTGTTCATTGTGTTTTAAAAATCTCAACTCCCTCATTTCCTCACATGGAAGTTATTCATTTGCACAACCTTTATTTACACAAGGTGGCCCAATGTGACTTGTTAACCCTTCCGTTGCATGGGCACACTGTTTAAACAAATGCAAATGCACAGATACTGTATCGCATGTTGCAGTTACACATAAAATACGCAAAGCATGAAACAGACATTAAATCAGGACAAAGTTAGAACGTCAGTGTGGGATAAAAGACAAATCAAACTTGAAATATATACAAGGGACTGGTAATTGTAAGCACAGGTATATTCATTAGACAGTGACATGCTGCGGTTCATTTTATCTGGTTGTTTATTCCCTTGGAACAATACAGATAAAGTTTGTTACATATTGATGAGGAGTACAACAGATGTAATGTTTATAGGATTCCTAGCTGAAAGTAATTGTTAAAGCTATTAAACTGGACAAAACATCTTGACAAATAAGTCAATAAAAGAAAATCAGCATAGACACAACCTATTAAACTGACTTAATGTGAGATCGCTCATGTAAACAAACCTTTTGTATGACCTTGGAATCTTGGCTGACAGCTAATGATCCTGAGTCATGATTCATGACCCCTGCTCAAAGCCAACTCGACCTCTTATTGTTTCTTAAACCAGGTCAGATTAACAAGCCTTTCCTCTCCTGATTACAGGAACACATCTTTGTCCATAATCCTACTCTTATCAGTCTGTTGCTGTTGTTACCTCTGCCGACGTTTGATAATCTGCCCATCCTTGGAGCATTGACCATGACCCATTGGGTTTGTTCTTAAACCTTATTGAACCTTGTATCTCATCACAAGGGGGTTAAATTTTTGATGTGGTCTCAGAGCTTTATCTCTGACCACCAGTGTTTTATGTTTAATATGATGCTGTCTTCTGTTGCCTGTAACCCAGCTTTCATTAAAGCCTTCAACATCCACTCTCATTGCTTCTTTCACCAAGTGAGCAGTTGAAGAATTTGAATCATTAATGTTCCTCCATCTTAGATGAAATTGCTCTCTTCAAGACGAAAAAATCTTGACATTTTCCAATGTCTCGGATAAATAAATTAAAATATTAGGGTACCAAAGTGTATATACCCTGTGTTGGAGTCTTAGGTTGAAAGCTCTCGTGTCTCTACTTACAACTTTTAACACAGAGATTGAAAGTTAAAAGAGCGAAATAATATTTTGAATCTAATTGAAAGCAGTCTATCAACACTGTGAGCCCTGTCATTTATGACTTATAATTATCAGTGGGCTCATAAAAGGCTCACAACATCATCCCAGAGAAGAATTTCTTTTAATCATTTAATCCAACGTCTTCATCTTCTCAAATTTATGCTGAATTATGCTGAAACAGTCCTTTTGATATTCTGTAATTTTCAATTCAAATGGGTCCTTTTAACACATTGGCCTCTTTTATTCTTCAAATGTTGAACTGTTTTCTGTTGACAAAGCTCTTATTCAATCATTTTCACTACGGTTTGTTGATTCTCTCATCTTAACATTTTTAAGCTCACAAAACTATGTACTGCTTTGGTCCAAATGAACTGAGAAACTAACCCTAACTGATGCTTTTAACGCAAGAAAACAGCATTTTTCTTCTAGAAACTCCAATCTGGTTTTAATGTTTTAAACGGATAATTGTTGTCAGGTGATGGGGGCCATAAAACTATCCTTGTCCTTCTGGGTCTACGTACATTGTTCAACACCATTGACCATGGTGTCTTTTACTGGTGGCATAGCTCTAAAATGGTTTATGACCCACCTAAAAGACAGGTGGCACTGCTGATGTCAAATCAGCTGTAACAGGTGTTCACTGTGGGGTTTCCCAATACTCAATGCAGAGTCCAATACTCTCTGCCATGTTCATGCCCCATTAAGACTAGATGCAAGCCAATGGTACAGCTCTACTACTGGTTCTTTGGATGTGACTCATACCAATCTTCTCCAGTATTACTCCACTGAATGAGGTTTCCAAACCCATTCAAACAAACTTTGGTAACAGCATCAGTGTTGGGGGCTTCTTCTCCTTGTTTCAGGTTATCAGGTAGTATGATCTCTCATGTCACTACTATGCAGATGATTCCCAGCTATACCAAGCTATCATCTGTACCATGTTCTCTACATTTTCATCTACAGGTGTGAGATTGACTGTCTGGTGTCCTTGTGCAAACAGAATCCTGTGTGACTCCCTGTGGACACCGTGCAGCATTTCTATTACCTGGTCATCATCATCACAGGTGGAGGTGGGAGCTGAACACTGACCGCAAGCTGCCCTCTCTCCTGGACCAGCACACCTTGATGACCCTGAGACAAGCAACAAAGATCCCACCCCAGACATCTAATGAACGAGGTCAGTGACCCCCACTGACACTGACTCCTCACTCACCCCCCAACTTGCACATTCTTTCTTTGCACAGTGTATATATTGTTACATGTATATTTTCATATTTTTTAACAGCATTTTTCCAAAATTCCCACTTTTTTCTACCTCATTTTATTCTTTTATTGCTAAAATATCCTTTATCCAATTACAAATGTTAGCATGATGTATATATTATCATATTATTTTTACACTAATAACACCACAGCAAATGACTTGTATGTTGAAAAACCTACTTGGATATGAAATCGATTCTGATTCTGTCCAGAGAAAACCATTGCAGTAGAATACAGTGCTTCTGTGATGCAAAAGACAATACAGCTCAGGTTTTGTGTTAACTACTTAATTACGCAGAAAAAGAAATACATTTGCATAACACAACAAAAAGCAAAGTGCAAATTACAACATTTTAGCTCTTAAAACTGGATTTTGACAAGATAGATTACTTTGAGTGGTACTGTTTAAAAAAAATACACACACACACACACACACACACACACACACACACACACACACACACACACACACTCATATATATTCTTTTCGGCCAGGTTGGTAATCCAACAATATTAATTTCTTTGTATTTGTATAGCCTGTTATTATATACCTGGACACATAATGTTGTAGTATGTAATAGTACTATAATAAAGCAGCACTAGCAATAAAAGCAATAATAGTAATAGTGCAATTACAGCCATTATACAGGTATAAGTTGTCTACACTTGCAGTCGTGGCACTTCCACAGGCGCGAGCGCTTGGGAGTTGATATCTTGGGAAAATAGTACCGATGAGGTTTAATTGAGCGGAGGGACACACGACTGTGCTGCGGTCCTGTGAATGCCATGGGATCCAGCGGAGAGACACTAGTATGGATAGCGGTGGTGATGCGGTCCAGTGTTCCACCGTTTTTTTCTATCTGAGAGCAAAGAGACTGACGCTCGAGCGGGTGGAGACTGCTACACATTTAAATCCCCCGGGTCGAGTTTTTCAGCCTTTAGCAACGAATAACTTTTCCTTTTTTCCTTTTTCTTTATACCGTTGGATTCTTTAGAGCTGATTTAATGTCGTAAATGACAGGTCTGTAAGGGCGTCGTTGTTGGGAAGTTTTTTCGAGGGGGGGTTTGGACCAGCGAAGGGCCATGGCAGTCGAGGCTCGGCCGGAGCTGGTCGGCAAGCGGTTCCTCTGTGTCAGCGGAGACGAGCCGCCTGAAATCGGTGACATCGGTCGGTGGCCGTGGAGGTCCGGGGTCATACGAGCCGTCAACCATCGTGACAGCGACAATCCCGACCTGGCGGTAAGCAAAACGCCGACTTTATCCTCCGTTTTTACTCTGTTACATGCAAAGCAAAAAGGGAAAATCTCTGTGGTTGGTGGCTAGCCAGCGAGGCAGTGTTATAGGCTTGCCAGGCGGAAATTATTTTGTGGCTTTGTCTTAGTTACTATGGCTCATTGGAGCAATGAGTGTACCGCTTGTAATTACCATTTTATTCACCGTTTTCTTGTTGTGTTGGGTCCCACAAGTTGGACCAGTTATTTGACCCCTTAAGCAAGTTAATGGGAGGCAGACGAGCAGCGGGGGGTTATGGAAAGCAAACACACACTACACTACTTATTTACATCTGAATCCCTGTGAAGAATTCAGTGTGGTAAACACAAACCTCCATCTTTTCATATTCAGTCTCTGCTAATACTGGTTAAACACATCGGCTCCGTGTAGGTACACTGTGTCTCTGAGACACAAACGCTAATGTAAAGATTTCATTTCACAGTGATCCGTTTGTTAGACACACACCTGGAATTTGACCAGATGTTGTGCTGCCTGTTGAGCTGCATTTGTCAATAATTAAATAAATAAATGCAAACAATAAGTAACATGTGTAGGAATTTGAGTCCCGAGCAGCTAAATGCTTTAATCTGCTGTATACAGCAAATCAGCTGACAGATGTAAAGGCTGCCTTCATAGATTTACCCACAAGTTACTGCTTTTACGTTGAACTAATCCCCAGTTAGCTCGTGGTTATAATTGGTCACAATCCACGTTATTTGTGCGTGATGATCGAGCAGAAAGCCCAGTCTGGTCTGGTCGTGTCGTTTGAGCCCCTCCGCCTTGAGACAAGGACACAGGAATGCTGCGATTTTACAGACATTAAAGTCATCTGCTGCAGGCTGAACAATGGCCGTTTTTATGGTCATGTTGTCAAATATTGTCTGCAGTTTTCACCGCTGACTCTGTGTTGTCAGTGTCAGAGCTGTGAGGAGCAGGTATATGTCTCCAACCTGATGTGCAATTCTTGCATCAGTAGACAGCCAGTGACGGCTGGAAATTCTGATCTGAATTTTTAAAATGAGGACACTTTTTCATTATGGGTCCAGGTGAAAAATCATCAAACAATACAATGTTTGCAATGACAAGCCCCTGGCTGGTTCACACACTGAACTGTCTCAGTGTACATACAGTGTGCCTGTTCCCCGTTTTCTTTTGTTCACACAATCCTTGTATCTGCCTATGCAGATAAGTGGCCAAACCCAGGCACAGTTCTGATTTGATTATTTACTGTGATGTCTTTGTACATACAGAACGTGCTCTTTCTTGAGAGATAGTTAGTCATCAGCTAATACATCGTTCAACACGTATGGTCCAATGGTCGTAGATGGTTTCTGGTCGAGTTATTTTTTTGTATTTGTCTTCAGTTCATGTGTTTTTACAGCTTAGAACAAGGCTACCACACATGTCAGATGTCATTGACTGCTTATGGTGTTTTCTATAGGATTAGACAGTAGATACACAGGTTTACAGTCGGTTATTCTCCCGTCAGATCATGCATTTAAATCAGTCTGTCTGTGTATTTGACAGGAATATTGAGGTGGCAGTGTTATAGTTAAACACCTCACACATTTATAATTGCATGTCTCCCTCGAACACACAGCACATTTCACATGCTCACATGTGTTTCACAACAAACACACTTGCCGCGTCCTAATTCCCTCGTAGAATCAGTCCCCGTGTGTGATATAATTTAGGCAATGAGTAGTGCTCTGGTTTAATTCCATACAGTGGGCCACAGTCTCATTAGGAAGGGGCTTAACTAGCTGAGTGAATACAGTTGAGACAGATTGGAGATTAGATTAGAAGAAGTGTGTCAAGCCAAGCTGTCAGTCCTTTGTCAAGTGTCTGTGGTCAGCGAGGCCAGTAGTACAGGAGGCAGAAACAGCTCAGCTGGTCTTACGGCTCCGTAGCTGTATACTCTATCTTAATGGAAGAATAACGCAACTCACACGAGTCAATAAATGTGACTATAAAGTGATTAGAGATTAATGTGAAACCACCAGTCATCAAACTAAGGTTTAACTGTCACCCAAACTGGATGCTTTTTAAGACAGTGACGTTTCTTTTCTTTGCTATAATCAGTTAACATGCACTGTTCTGCTGAGTAGTCGATCAACAGAAAATCAAGTGGGAACATTTATGTTGTCATGGTTGTTTAATAGTTGCAGCTTCACACATGTTACTGTTTTACCTCATTGTGAATAATAGAGAACTAAACATTTATATGGTGTAACAGGACAAAAAGGGCTCAGCGACTTATTGATGGACGTTTTTTTTTTTTTTTTTACCATTTTCTGAAGAAAATAATGAGTAAATTATTGAGAAAATAATTGACAGCATAATCAAAAGCAGCGGTCTAATGGGACTTGAATGTTGATGCTAAAGAGCCAAACGTTCTCGTTTCATTAGACAGCATGCGTGTACTGATTTATAGTTCACCGTGACATGCAGCAGAGTTGAAAAGACGACACACACATAGTGTTAAGTCATTTAACAAGATGGACATTATTACACACGGTCACTTAACATCATCGCTGCATATCACTGTCCTCTGTGCAGTAATCTAAGTCTAGCATTCATCAGCCTGTAATATAGAATATACAGTCATATGTGACCATAGAAAGCTCCAGACAGGGCATTGGGGTAATAGAGTGTAATAACCAATAACCCCTATGGCCGGGTAATGTTTGAGTAGGTACAGTAACATTTTCTCTCAACTTTACAACCAGGTGTCTCTCAACCTAAATGGCTGCCAGCTGTGGCACATAATGATGATTATTGTTACTATTATTATTATCATCACTTAAGATCTTTGTTGGTGTATTTGAGGTGAGGCCGGGACAGAAACAGACATCTGGTCTAGCTGGAATTTAAAGCAGTAAATAGTAAAGTAAAAACCAGTAAAAAAAAAAAAAAAAAAAAAAAGTCAATGATTTTAGACTTAGACTAGTGTCAGTTGTGTATGTAAGATGTGCGATAACAGTAAAATCATTGTGTTTTAATGCAGAGTCATAGTTGCCTCATTGTTTGTCCTTTTGTTTTTCATTCTTTTGTCCACATTATACAACAAGCTCATAACAGTAAGTAAATATGATATGATATATCTGATATGATGAAACAGTAGGTCGAGACAACGTTTTAGTATTTATCTTCTTCTTATCTTAAGGCTGCTTGTTAATGTTATTGAACCAGTGGTGTGTGTGCAGGTTCGTCAGTGTTGTTTAATATGATCTGAACAGTCCATCTGAGGACGCATTGTCTGAGTGTTCCCCACCTGATAAACCTGACAGTACTTGTTGTTAGCTCGGCTCTCAAGGGAGACGAATACATTTACTTTTCAACTTGCGATTTAAAAAAAAAAAAAAAAAGTTTCATGCCTCTAAGTATTAAAGGGGCCAGTTTTAACCCAGTTTTATTGCTGCAGGGACGGAATCTGCAACAGAAACCAGAAAAAAAAAACATGACAGGAGTTGAGATGGCAGCGAGAGTCTGATAAATGTAATTCCCTCGCAGACACTGATACAGGCTTAAAGAAGAGGCTCTGCAGCAGAACCCTCTGCTGACATATTACACATAAAACTGCCACTCTCATCTGGATTCACAATGAATGGAAAGAGCGGGGCAGCCAGGTTGCTGCCTATAGGAGCCTTTGTTTTCCATTACAGTCCACTGTGTGTTTGTGTGTGTGTGTGTGTGTGTTTACAGTAGCAGTGCTGCGAGTTTGTTTTCAGGGCCATGGCCTAAAGTCCATCTCCATGTGGCTAATCAGCAGAAAATGACAGGCTATGACCTGGGAAGAACCTTCCACATACAGTGTCTGTGCGTGGTTGTTGCAGCGCTGCAGTTCAGCCAGCGCAGAAACATTTCTAAGCTGCGTGTGAGTGTGTTGGCTCGTGAATAGCAGCATTGTTTAGAGTGCAAACACACACTAGAGACGCAGAGAGTAAACATAGTCTGGAGAGAAGCTTTACCCTTCTGATGTTGATGCTACAGTAGCACTGGCACAGATTCATCCTGTGATATGAATTCACTTGTACACCATTTGTTCCTGTTGGACTTTGACTTGAACTACGTCGAAAGCTGCTCACTACACTATATATATTGTATATCCTACAGTTTATACTGTGAGAATAAGTATTGTACTAAAGTATATCAGTAGTTAAGAGTATTTGCTGTTTCCGTGAACTGTTATACAGTGAGGGAAAAATGTACAGTGAAATATACATGGTATTTTTTAACTTTAGCAAGCTGAAGTTTTTGCTTTATACACATGAGGTGTTAGGCTTGATTTAAGCATCGGCTTATGAGAATATCAGGACATGTAAATATCAGAAAATTTTCCAATTATATCTGCTTTTTTTATTAAATAAATGAATGAACTATTGAGTATAATACAGCATTTAAAGGTACAGAGCAGTTGACATTGTCATGTTTAAGTGTTCACAAATGTCAGAGAAACATTTCAGTGAATGAGGTGGAAACATTCCTGATTGATAATACATGATCAGCTTTGTGCTGTGCTGCATCACCAGCAAAAGTAGTTTATTTATCTGGTGCAGTCAGCTTTAATGCTGTCATATAAAGCAGGTATGGACACGTTATGGATGAATGGATTTCTAGTCATGGATCTTTACTCCCACAGATGAACCTTTATGTTTATGTATTCTAGTGTTCGCAGCGCTGATATCTACAGACAGATCAGAAACAGGCTCTCTCTGCCTGGTTGTTGTTTTAACATTTGGCAGTAGTTGTAATAAACGTAGTCGTCTTTATTTATCAGGTTGACATTCACATGTTGCGCTATTGCTATGTGACTTCCAGGTTATGTGGTGTTTGGGCAAATGGATACAGTGACTGTTAGTGGTTTGTTTTCTGGTGCCTAAGGAAACAAAATGTAATCTGAAGCCAGGATGGGGCTGGCTGGATTTCTGGCTGGAAGTACCCTTCCCCCATCTCTACAACACACACACTCACACACACACACACATGCACAGAATGCACTAAAGCTCCACTACCTCACAGTGGTACATACGGCAGCCATAAAGCCTCCTATAGGCTCGCAGGCTTCCCAGATAACCCTGGGAATACATTAGGCTCTACTACTCAACAGCTGCTGTGGTTTCCTGGTATACCGTGCTACACTACTGCTGTTCTCATCGCTAAACTGTGGTGGAATTTGTATTTTAGAGGCAAATGATGCTAAAAATAACATCATTTGTGGTTAGAAAACTGACAAATACATGGACTGTGGTGAAAACTAAAATAACTGATTAACTAACCTATCACACTAACCACAGCTATACTAGTGTATTTCTAGTAGCAGTCGTTACTGGGCTAGTGCACACATCTAGGAGGTAAACCTGCTTCAGTAGCTGGTCACAAGAATATTATTAACTGGTGTTAATCCCTGAAGGTTTGATGTTGTTTTCTAAATTGTCTTTGATTCAATGCTATGATTCATTGTCAGAGTTTGAAGTGTTTGTGTCTCATCCAGTCATTGATGTGGTACAGCACTGAGGCAGACATATCTTATCATTTTCACTGTGCTGGATTGATTGTGGAGGGGATTTTGCATGTGACACAGTCTTTCATTTGCTGCTTTTCTAACCACATGCCCCCCCCCCTCCCCATAGACGACTCTGACACAGCAGCAACACCGCACATATTCCAGTGAGAAGCAGCAGCGATGAGGCTTCTCACTAAGTCGGCTCCACGGGCACTCATCAGAGACACCACCTGCATGTGTTCACAAACATCGGCGCACTGTACGGGTTAACGTCGCCGTGCTGTTTGCCTGCCACACTGCTGCACTCACTGTGGTGACTGTAACATAAGCAAACAAAAATCCTAATAACACCAATCAGTCCCATCAGTTGTCTCCTCTATCAGCTGCAGCCAGTTCCTAAACTGGAGCACACATCAAACACAGAGCCACTTCAATATTCTTTAATCAACCTCGTCTGACCTTAAAAGCGGCGTTTGCTCCCTGTGTGACTGAGCCAGTGTAAAGCCACAGACTGTCAGAGCTCTGACCAGATCACTGGTAATACTCCTTCCTCACATAGTGAACATTTTGAGTCATTGTGACTCAATTAGGTGAAAAAACCCAAAACAAAACAGCAAAACTCCTGAACTCCTATTATAAAGACATCTTCTTACCCTAACCCCCCCTATTTGAGTGAGCACAGACATCATCAGTGACGTTGTTCAGAAACCTTTCTGTGTGTTGTGGTACGATGAATGATCTTTTACTTTCGTCACCGAGCAATTTTAAAATGAACACAGAGTAGTATTAAAGTTGCTTTGTATAAACTAACATGATGACAATGATGGTTTCAGCTTCAGTGTTGTCTCCTCATTAAAAATTGACCAGCTCAGTGACGACGCGTTGTCATGGTATGTGCTGTAGGTGTCTTGTACGTCCTGAAATGACAACGGTGTCCAGATCATTTTCCCATGTTTTGATGGAGCACAGTGAGCAAAACTAAAACTAGTGTTGAGCTTTGCCAGAGTCTGACTGGTGGACTCTGTTTAATCTACAAAATTAGACATGCATTACTTTAAACTCTGATATGAAATGTGATGAAGAGAGATATTACAATGGATAACAATGCTGTTACTCACAATAGTAGCTGCAGAGTGAGTGAAACATAGCGTGAGAAAGCAGCCCAGACAGATTGTGACTGTGTCCTGAATATGAAATGAGTAAACCCCAGCCTGTCTGACTGCTGTTATCTCCATCATACCGTTACACAACCTGTGTGCTCACAACTGCTCTGAATGAAATCCATCCGTCACTGTGTAGAGACGAGACACGGGAGCAGTTAAAACATGGTGCAGTTTACACTCAAACTGCAGGTATTTTTATCCAAATATCGATGCTTGTTGTGGTGTGGCATGTCCTTCTCTAAGCAGCACTGAAAGAATCATTTCAGTTAAAATCAGCTCTTGGACCCAGAGCTGTCCTTGTGTATTTTCGAACACTGCTGTCAAGAGAGCGCTGGCCTGGCCCTCTAACTAGACTGTTTTACCAAAGAATGTGAGGGAAGCTATTTTGGTGTAGCCAGTAATGAGGAGGTTGAGCTTGTTCATTTTGGGACATCTCCCAAATGAATCGAGCAAGTGTGGCTCATCTGTGTCCATCTAGTTTGGCCGAGCCTTTTCTTTTGAGTAGAAGACAACATGCAACC
Organism: Polydactylus sextarius; assembly: GCA_016801845.1. Classification (NCBI taxonomy): domain Eukaryota; kingdom Metazoa; phylum Chordata; class Actinopteri; family Polynemidae; genus Polydactylus; species Polydactylus sextarius. The sequence goes on along the minus strand of CM028920.1, from coordinate 2,488,809 downwards.
TGCAGCTGTTTGTGTTCGGTTTATTTCTGGGACAGAACGAGAGTAAAGCGTCTCGCTGTCCAAGTCTTTCTGAAATGAACTGTGACTTGTTGGGGGAAGAGGAATGCTACCGTACCTGTCTGTGTTGTGGTTGGTGAAAACTGTCCAGTGCAGCTGGTTCTTCACTTCCCACCGCTCAGCCTGTCCAGCTATTTATGCTCCCACATACCAATCAATACCAATGTCTATACTGTACATATCTGCCCTGCAGCACAGTCTGTATATGCTGCCTACACTTATTTCTGCTGGTTGCCTTCTGCAGCTGCTGGACATACTATATATATATATCTGTATATATTCAGTAAACTTTTTTTCACACTGTTCATATTCATATAGACACATATATTGTTATTGTTATTTATGTGGTGCTATTCAGGTGTATAATACTGAATTTTACTGCTCTTTGCATTCTTTCAGTTCTTGTGAGAATGAGAATAAATCTAACTTGAATCTAATCTACACTGAAAATTGACAGTGAAGTTTATGATAATAGCATCAATAGCATGTTGTGCTGGTGTCCTCAGGGCAATGGCGTATGCTACTATTAGCATTACAGACAGACATTTAGATTAGATTGGATTAGCTTTGTCATAGCTACTAAACCCCGTTAGCTTTTGTCCGGTCTCCGTCCTTTTCTGCTGCTTGTCTCGTTGCGTTTGCCGTCAAGCGCTGCTGTCGTGTGTTGTGTCCTGTCACAGTCCGCCCCGACCTGGTCTCTCATTTCCTGTCTGCTGCTCCCCTGTCCTGTCCCAGCCTGCGCTTCCACATTCATCAGACTTTAACTGGATTACGAGTATTACCCAGCATTGTAAACACGACCACACTGCCCCTTTATGAAGTTCCGCAGATAAAATAATCAGGACCACTTCATGTCATGTTCATTTGGCCAAGCAGCAGAGGTTACATTAGATCAGATTTTTTTTTTTTTTGGAAGCGAGTGTTGCTCAGTGGTGCAGAAAATCAGAAGAAATAATACAAAACATTTGTTCATTTTGAGACTGAAGTCTGTTATTGCCTGCTGCTCAGTGTAGCTTTTATGTTGAAAACATCCATTTGTAGGAAACTACTAGAGCCTGAGCAGTTATTTAATTCATAATATCATCAGTTAAAAGAAAATTAATTGACAATGATCTGCATTCATTGAGACTTTTCTCAGATGTATGGATTTGATGCTTTTCTCTGTCATGTCTGGCAGTAACACTCGCCTTTGATAATTATTTTCCTGGAAACTATTGTGCTGAAATAATGAAAACAGTTCTAATATACTGTCAGAATAAGACTGAGACAGAAAGAGGCTGGAGGAGGCTGCTGGCTGCTGTTCCGTTCTTAAATCTCACACACCGGCATTCAGGCTGGCCTTGTGCAGTTGGTGCATGACTCACTGGCTTGCTTTCTAATGTTGGGGGGAGGAGGAGGGGGGGGGTAATGGAGAGAGCGATAGAGAGGGACAGAGTGACGTGAGGTGTGCAGATGAAGGGAGGAGAGAGCGATGTTTCAGAGAGCTGAAGCGAAAGAGAGAGTGAGTGAATGCTATTTGAAAAATGAGGAGAGAGAGAGAGGGAGCAGTGTACTCTCATTAGTCGTTTGGTTTTCCAGCCAACCAGGCTCTATGGAAGAGAGAGAGAACAAGAGAGCAGACGATGAGAGAGAGAGAGAGAGAGAGAGAGAGAGAGAGAGGTTTCTTTCTCCTCTGTCTGGCCTCTCTCCCATAGCAACAGCGGCTTAGCCACGTGAACGACAGTTCCTTTGAGTTCACCCACTGCACAGAATTTAACTCCTTCAGCACCGGATTATGGCACAAACAGCAGCACACGGTTCTAGAAAGAACAAACACGCAAATGACTGAACACACATACTGACACCACAGAAGCACATTTTACGCATTCAGTACATTTTACATATATATATATATGCTCAGAGTTATGTAATACATGCTAAATACTATATTATATAAAAGAATATATATATATGACTTCTGTCTTCAGTGATGATCCTGGATTTAACATTTAACCTCTTACTCCTCTTACTGTGGTGAAGTGTGAAGCGTTGTCATGGAATGCGGCTACACAGTGGGTTCTTCATCCTATATCATGGAGCAGAATACCATAAAGAACGATACATATATATATATATATATATATATATATATATATATGTAGCTGGAGAGTATGCACTTCCACTGCATCAAGCAGAAATGATAGAGAGCTGTGAGATGGCTCCACTGTTTGGTGTAAGAGTGAAACAGTGGAACGATTGTTGACCGGAGCCAGTGTGGGACAAAATTGGTTTCTGTGGGTTTCCTCACTGCACCGTGTAAATGAAATGCAAACAGAGGAATCAAATCTTTTGGCCAAGACAAAGAGAGTTAAACTCAGGTCAGTAGTGTTAACTGTCACCGCTGCGTAGGCCAGGTCATGTTTTATTCAGGTCCACGGAGCTAATGCACACGTCCAAACATGAACATCATGATTGATGGTGATATTTTATGGGCATGGGTTCATAACCATTAGTTTGTACTTATTAATGAGATTTTGGAAACATTGCAAACAGGAGTTTTTCCACTATCTCATTCAGAACAATGTACTGAACTATCAGATTGCTGGTTTGCGTTTTGCTGTTTTATCTGCTGTCTCATCCAGCCGTGGTTTATTGTGGTGAACTCCTCAGCAGACAGACAGAGGCCTGACACAGTTTTTCTGAGTTGTGTTAACGAGCAATCTAGGGAACTTTCCTGTGACATGACAGCTATAATGAGATTTTTATCATATATTATTCAGCCATTTCCTTTTTTTTACATCATTGAGTAGAGAACATCAGTGACTCCGGCTCAACAGTCACATGTTTTGTGTCCTGAATGAACACGGCTGGGCTTCACACGGTGATGGACAGTGACCACCCTGGCCTGTACATAATCATAATCAGTTACGACAACACAGACCAGTTGTTCTTGGTGTATATATCGTAGCTGTTATAATGTAATAATGGGACCCTGGTTCAGTCCTGTGACCTCCACCAGTGTATTAAATTACTAAGTCTGGGTACATGTCCTGTGAGTAAAACTATCAGTGCGTGTATAAAGGTATAATGTGGAAGTGAAAATAATAATGGTGGTTGATGTTGATGTCATTGGACCTACAGAGTGAACAATCCACAGTCGACTGTTGTCCTGAATGAGTGTCTCACAGTCTCTACTTTGTTCCAGGGGAAGAAGAAAGCCAGAGAACTTGTGTGCGTCTCCTCTTGTTCGCTCTCGTTCTTTTGTTCGGGGACTCACTAACGCTTTCCAGATGGTTTAGAGTTAACGTTCCTCTGCTCTCAGCTCGTTTTTGCTGACATAAATGTTACCTGAAAAATGTCAAACACTGATCCATTATTACTGTACATAGAAGGCTATAATAGTGATGTATTCTAAGTTTAGTGTTACTGCTAATAAAAAACCTTTTTAGGTTTTAGTTTTGGTCTGTTCTACATGGGATGTAGAGACTTTATGACTGCGACTGAGAAGTGGAAGCCTGTTACTTTCTGTTTTTCACATTGTATCGACGAAATGAGTTATATGATAGTTGTCATCAGTACTAGTATTAGCACTGTAAAAAGATTAATGATAATCTTTGAATTACATCATGCCGTTTACATAACCTATTTAGTGTCACTTATCACAATTGTATTTTCACATATTTTCTGTCTCGATTTTTAGTCTCATACTTTTTCTAGAATGATGACAGTTACTTTGTTTTTAGCATGTTTATGCGATTAATTAGCCTCTGCGTATAAAATGTCTAATCTTCACAGTGGATGTGAAGGTTAAGAGGGCTGGAGCGTAATGTGACTGTGTGTATTGGCAGAAAGCTCATATGGCCTCAGCAGCCGTGGTGAGAGTAGAGTAGGTATTTGACATGTCTCAGCTGGAATGTGAACGGCAATTAAACAAGTTAACTCTTGTTACCTGACAGAGGAAAGATTCCCTCGCAGAGAACTGCTTCTCTCATTGTCAGCACTCTCTCTCTCTTCCTTTTTCTCCGCAGCACCAGCCTGTGTCTCTCACTAAGTTTCACCTAGAGCTGCTTAAAGCGTTGATCTTTTTGGGGGTTAGATGAATGTGTACACAGCGCGTGTAAGTCAGCTGCATTAACACAGCTATTGTGAAAACACACCAATATGTAATGAAGCACGCACACATTAGGATTGTGTTGCTGCTCAAATGAAATTAACCTCTCATGTCAGACAATGTAAGAGCTAGTTTAATGAAAAGTGACGATAACGGAGGTCCCCATTCGCAGTTTTTATTTGAAACTGAGTAATATCCATAAAACTAATACATTAAAGTGTCAATCCATCCTCTACTGTAACTAGAAAGTTGCAAACAAGCAGAAATCAGTTCATCTCTATCTGTCCAGGCTTAAACTGGTTTGTTGTCATGCAGGTCACCAGAGTGTAAACCACTGTGCTGGGATTAACTACAACATGTTTGTTCTTTATAAACACTGTGTTGTTAAGTACTTACTAGCTCTGGTATCTCTACATGGTGGAATACAATTAGTGTTGTTGTTATTGTATCAGTCAGTCAGGGAGCAGTGACAGTCACAAAGCCATGCAGCCTGTTAGATGAGCAGCCGACCACACAACCAGTCAGCCACGCTCCTCCGCCTCCGCCAGCCAGTCACCTCGCTGTCAGTCTGTTCTGTCTGCTCACTGGGTGTCAGTCAGGTGAGAGAGAAAGGCAGCACGTGGAAACTCCCGTGCACTGACACCGAGCCTGCTTTGTCACTTCTGCTGCAGTAGAGGAACGGGAATAAAGCTCTAATGTGACAAAACACACACACACACTGTGAAACAAAAGTGCGCTGGGTGTGTCTGAGCTCTCAGCAGTCACACGCACTCACACATGTTTGTGTAGTGAGGAGTGGCTGTAGTAGTGGAGCCCTGTAGTGCAATTAGGCTTGTGAATGGGAGAGACGCACGGCGGTGGCTTTATTTACATGTCGTAATGACGAGGGGCTACATCCTCTGAGCTGCACACAGCAGAGGCTGGGAAACACTTTTCAGGGGAGCTTCATTTCATCCATTAAACTCCAGGCTTGGCTCATTCTAATTCTTTTTTTTTTAACTGAAATGAAGCCTAATGAAGCCAGAACTGTTATTAATATCCAAGGCGGGAAGTTTCCCCTAACAGCCAATAGGTAGACAGTGAGCTGTATCTGCAGAGAATCACCCTGTTCAGGGTGTTCAGGTTTGTGATGTGCAGCCAGCCGGGCCTGAAGATGGAGGCTTTGTCTTGTGCTATGCTGGAAATGTGTAGAGCGACCTTTGCTCCTTTTAAAGGTGTTAAGCTGTAGAACGTGTGCACACATGCGGTATATACACACTATGTATAATCTGACTCTTGATCATGATGATTGACCTTTGTACAAGTAGCTTTTTTTATGAATTAGATGCGTGGTGGCTGTTGTTTGAACTTATGACCAGTTAAAATGCCACAATTGACTGAGAAACATCCTGTGTGCTGTGCTGTCTGTGTGTGTTCTGTGGAAGATAGTGAACGTAGCGATGTGTGAAGTCCAAAGTTTCTGTTGACATTACAACAGTACATTGTTACAGCAACAAGGCAACAAGCGCTCTAATGTCTCCTCTGCAACTTATTCTCTTCTTTCTTTTTATTACTATACTGTAGGATATCTAACACTAAACATAACAGACAGTGTAATGTGCTTGTGTTACATTAACAAATGAATCTAATCTAATGATCTACATTCACTTTTTCCTCGGTCCAACAGTCTAAGTTTCACCAAAATGTAGCTTCTGGATCAAAGCATCAAATCACGGATTAAGTTTAAGTCCAGGCATTGTTGTGTGAAATGTCATTCCATGTGGAAAATGTTTTCCCCTGAAACTTGTGGTTGTTTGTTCCTATCCTACCAGGTTGGTTTGACATAGACTGTTTTTGTTGTTAGTTAGACTCTTAAACCCTGTTTGATGCAGCAAACTATAAGTGTGACTTCTAAAGCTCTTGTTTAATAAAGAGTGGAACACAGAAGCAGCGAGCACACAGGTCACCAAATAAAAAGGCGTGCAGTCCACCTTCCTCTGCACAGAGACTTATGTGCAGCCTTGACAAAGGCCAGTGAGACCAGAGATGTAACATGAGATGAGAATCTAGGGCAAGGTTCCTTCTCCACATGTGTCAGTCTGTGTGTGTTGTGCTTGCTTGGCAGCTTCCAAGTGTGCATACGCATGTTTTAGTGTGTGTGTAAGTCGACCGGAGCATGTGTATCTGTGTGTGTGTGTGATGGTATTTGTATGAAAATCTATAGGTGTGAGGGCATATTATTGTACAAAACTCCAGCTGTGTGTGTTTCAACTGGGCTCGTGCACGTGTGATGACTGTGTGTGTGTGTGTGTGTGTTTGTGTCTGTACATGTGCACAGTCATACTTGGCTTTGTGAATACTTGCTTTCTGTATGTGTGTGTGTGTTCCAGTGCAGCACATGAAGGCAGGGAGGGGTGTTCTAGTGCTGGCTCCATTGATTGGTTCCATACAGACTGAAACTTGACCTTCACAGCAGATGTCTGTAAGACTGCCAAAGACATGCACGCAAGCATGTGCACGTGCGCACGCACGCACGCTCATGCAGACACACACACACACACACACACGAGACAGAGTACACAACTTATTATGCTGCTCTTGCTTACAATGACTCTGTTTGAAGGTGTGTACTGACTCAAATTGAGGTCAAAAACAGTTTGTAAGATAATTTTCAGAAATGATTTCAAGGTGTGAGTTGTAAATCAGTCTTTTCTAACCTATAAAATGAAATCTGCATGAGAAATTCAAGTTTGATTTATATTTGTATTGTGTCTGAACAAATGATGTCAGAGTTAAGGTTAGTCAAAGGTGCTGTAGCGGTCTGTGTATAGATACAAAGGAGAAGTGTGTATGAATAACCAACACATACAAACATAAAACATTTATGAAGATCTCGGTGGTGCTGGCCATTGGAGAGCAGTTCTGGCCAAATATGAATGAAGTGGTTGAGCTCGATACACATCTAGTTTACACTGCTACGTACTGCCTCCAGGAAACTGTAAAGCCGACAAAAAGCTTTCCCTCTACTTCTTCTCTTTCTCCTTCTCAAATGTAGCTTACTTGAAACAGTGCAGGTGGTGAATGACTAAATCATGTTCTCCCCCGGGGTGTGCCGTAGCTGCATATGAGACCGTTGAGCGCCATAAACCTGTACAAACCTGTATCCTGACACGACTTGACGATAGAGTCTCTACCAGCTCTGGAACAGACTCGCTGCCACGCTTCCCAAACATGCAGAATAACAGCTTGTATGCTAAAGAAAGAGACGCTTTGGGAGCTTTGGGGCTCGCTGCTCAGTGCTTGTTAGCTTGTTAACTTGTAGCCTGTGGACACTGTTCCTGATTCCCACTGCCTCCAGACTTTGCTACTTTCAGGGATGATAATAAATTGAAAAAAGAAATCCTTTGCCTTTCAACCAAAATACTAAATGTACCTGGTATGTATTGAGGAGAAATAACACTCGAACAACCTGATGCTTCTGCAGAGCGGCATAGTGCGGTTAGAGACCCGTGAAGGCCACCGGAGCACAGTGTTTTGCCTCTCTGTAGTATTTCACAGCTCTAAGGCAGCTTTAGCATGATGGAGAGAGACTGTCTCCAGAGTGGCAGCATACTTGTTGCTTGTGTCTTAGAAATTAGGAGCAGAAGTAGGCTCAACCGGTGTTGATTATTAAGACACATTGTATCCTAAGTCAGGAAATACAGAGGTAATTAAATATGTATGCGGATTATTTATGTTTTCGCATGTAGCGGGAGGTGATGTAGTGAATTTCAGTCATTTTCTTTGTGACGTGGCGGCAGTCCTACTGCTGCTAGAGTTAATACTTCACACTCTTAGTGTTAGGGTTTTTTATGATGTGACCTTTCCCTTGTATCGTTTCTGTTGTCGCTGCTTTCTCGACCGCCGTAGTTGTTCGACCAGCGCGGTGCTGATTCAGTTAGAAACCAGAGCGTGATGGAGACACAGCACCTGTCTCTCCATACAACCCTCCCACCGCAGTGTACACACTGGCAGAGCCTCTCAGCCTCTACTTACTACTCTTGAATAGTTTTCTTGTATGCTTTATTTATTTATGTGCGTTTGCAGAGAGGCAGTGATTTAAGTCTGGAGGATTTGATTTGGCCATTGACTGTGAACCAGGAAGAGAAGTCACACTTTTGAATAGTAAGCAGCAAGGATTATAGTGAGTGCGCACACTGATATGAGTTGTGATAAAAGTGGGCCACTGATTAGAGGCCACTGTGTTTGAGCTCTCCATCATCATAAAGAGCGTAAAGCCTAATCACCTACTTCTTTATCAGCTGTGCAACCAGGGTTGGGCCATAATTCAATACTGTCATTTATTAACTCCATTGTAGTGATAAGAGGATGTTGTACAGCTTTGCAAAATGATGTCAACCTTTAGTAATTTCAAGTTTTATCAGTTAAGATTAGTTTATGACATAAAGTGAATTCTGCGATGGTTAATGCAGCGCAGCGCTTCGCTAACAAATAAAGTGCATAGTCTCCGCGATGGTGTGAAGCTGCGTAACAACCACTTCCCTAATTATAGTTGTTGATGGAATTTACCTAAGTCTTTGTGTTTAAGTCAAATAAAACTGAGGTGAACCACACGTCCTCTCTGACCCACTGACCTCACACGGACAGTGAGCAGCATGAATCACTGCTGACTTTTGTTATGTGAATGAGGTTCCTGTACAGATGGATTTAGTGGGCGGAGAGAGCCAGAGGACACACACACACACACACACACACACACACAAACCAAGAGGAGGAGGATTTACCAGGACAGAGCAAATTGTGTTATCTCCACATGATTCCGGGCTCAACACAGTGACCCTCATGCTGTCTGTCTGTCTGTTTGTTTATCTGTGTGTGTTGATGTATGTATCTGCACGTGTTAACCACCAAGTTCCAGCTGTTTACCACATGGACTAATTCCTTCACGACTTTCAGACTGAAAATCATCGACAGCTGTTAACAGATTTAATCAGCAGCGAATTCATCTACACAAATTCACGACGGCCGCTGTCTTCTCTTAAAAATGCTCCTCTTTAAATGAATTAAACAAACACAACTTTGTTGTGTCTTCAGTCGTCTCCCCTTTCCACATTTAAAGATGCTTTCAGCGTCGCAGCACAGTAAACACCAATCACCGATCAACGCTGTATTTATCAGTTTGTCGATCAAAACCTAAACTGACTCAATGACTCAAACTGACTCAATGACTCAATGCACAGTCAGACAAAGAGTTGTTGTTACACTGTCACTAACTGTTAGACTACAGCGAACTGACTGTTGCAACATAAACTGTTAAACCTTGATGGCACAGGTTAATGGCACACTGTTATTATACATCAGTTTCTGTTGGCCTGCTGTCCAGGCTCTGAGCTGCCCAGAGACTATGAAATATTCTTGACTTGTTAACTTTATGAGAGATGGAGCAAAAAGGAGCAGACTAAAGTTTAAGGACCATACCTTCACTAATTATACGCTGTCTTTTCCAGACACTAGGTAACTAAAGTGAAGGTAATAACAGTGGGTGGACATGTCAGGCTGTGCAAGCAGGATGGCCTCCAGGTTTGATTTAACACTGGCAGACTTGTGGAGAATTTATTTCGATCAATAAATTGATTGTTAAAATGACTGCAGCCCTTTAGACTAGCAGGTTTTTGCTTATATAATGACTATTCAGTTGTGTGTGTGTGCTTGTAAGTGAATGATGTGCATGTGAGGGTGTTCTGCAGGAGGGAAACAGTGCGTGTGTGTGTGTGTGTGTGTGCGTGCGAGTGTGTGCGTGCGCGCTCACACGCGCTCTTTTTCGAGCCAGGAAACATGCAATTTGAAACGGTGGGATGGTGGAATTTCTAGCCCACATGCTGTAGCGGGAGATGAAGACACGTGAGCCAGTTGACCTCAAACCATCTCTGAGGGGGTGGGGAGTGGGGGTGGGGGTTGGGGGATGGGGGTGGCGGGAGCACAGCGGTGAAATACACACTCAGCCAGGAGAAATAAGTGTATTAAAACAGAGGAAGGCAGAGGCAGGGAAAGGTTGTGAACAAAATATGCTGCTGACATAACATGTCCTGTTACTGAAATTTCGCCAACATCACCTTCATAGAGAGAGACAAGACCAGTTCCAGGGTCGGGGTTCTCTTCTCTTCTCCGGTACAAACCATATTCACAGACACATGAGGCGCTTTGAGAAGAGAAACAGACACAGAGAGATGGAGGATGGAGGTTCACTGGGTCTGGTTTCAATTAACATGCTCAACAATCCTGCTGTGTTTGTCTCTTGGCTTTCACACATGAACATGTGAGGGGTGTGTGTGTGTGTGTGTGTGTGAGTCTGTCTGCAGACACTAAGTATTACTTCATGTAATGGAGCTTTAGGGCTAGTTCTATTTGTCAGATTCGAGGATGATATAAAGAAGACACACTGCGACACACATCATGAGTTATTTTACACACCAAAACCCAGAGATGTTCGCTCCACAGCGATAACACGTTCAGTGTTTTTCTTTAACATCTAAAAATGCACGTTAATATTGCGACTCTCTTATTGTGATAATGTTCACCTTGTGTGTGTTTGTTCCCACCTTTACCCAACCTGAACATTGTTCCATCCGCACCACAGTTCTTATCACCAGCTGACATTTATGCTGACAAATGTATGACTCACACGGTGAAAAAAATCTTAGCACACATGCATCAGTTCACCGGCTGCTGGTCAAACAGCCGCCTGCTCACCTCTGTTTGTACAGCTCCTATATATATATATATATATATATCAGAGTGAAGTAAGTTGTTGGAGAAGGGAGGGTGGAATAATGTTGTAGATGTTTCATTAGAGAGCGTGAGTCATTTTGGTTTTTTCTGTGGAGACTATAAACAGAGTGCTGCTAATGCTGACTCTCACACTGTGGAGCTGGCTTTGCACACACACACACACACACACACACACACACACACACACACACACACACACACACACACACACACACACACACACACACACACACACACACACACACACACACTGGGTTTATACTTTTACTTTTACAGTTCATCTCAGTGCAAATGTGCAGCCAACAGTTAGTCTCACACTATAACAGCAATATGTTTGTAGTTATTATCTTGTTATGATTTTTTAATACATGTCATTATTATGTGTTATTTTGACTATAACACAAGACTCCATGTGGAAAAAAAAAACTTTTATTTGTACTTTACCTCATAATCAGAAGCTGTTGCATGTTTCCATCTAGTTTCAGCTTAACTTTATATTATATCATATTATATCGTATTACATTATATTATATTACACTTTTCCTTTGCCTGTGATAACTACTGTTGTGAAACCCAAATACACTTGTATAAATAGAAAGTAAATAGATTGATGCTGTGTTACATGAAGCATGAATCATTCTTGTGCTCATTTCAGTATAATAATATAACAGAAATAAAAAAGATTAAAACATCAGTATCTGTATCCATGGAAACTGTCCATCCTCCAGATGATTGGCTAATGACTGGTATCAGCTGGCCACGACTGGTGAGTCTCAGATATCTGATCCAGTGTTTGTCAAATTTACACAACGTGACACTCACTGGTGCACACAGTGGCACTGACACAACACGTCGTCAGTGTGTGTATGTGAATAAGACAAATAGCTGTCGGCGTGTGAGAGCTGTAAGAAGACACTGCCTGCATGACCTGTGTGTCACAGCTTCACCACTGAGGGTATTTTCACCTTCTTTATTCGTTTCCACTCAAACATGATGCTGTGGAAAATAAAAGCTTGAGAAAAACTGTGTCTCCATCGTGTTTGCCAGACAAAACAAACACATCCTCATCAGAGTGACTCCTGGGTTCACTCTGCTTCACAGCCACACATTAATCCACTTCTCATTCTAACAGCCCGCAGAGTTTTTCATCTTGGAATATTTTGCATTACTTTTAATTGTTATGAGATCTGAACACTCTTCATCTGGCGACATAAAGGACACGGAGCCGTGTGTTGTTAATGAACGAGCAGCTGCTGAGTGAGGATTTATTTGGAGTTTGACTGAGAAGCTCAGATAGTTTGCTGCTAACACGGAGACCAGCTTTTTTCCCTGACACGGCAGAATGTGTTCTGCTGCTCCGCTGGATCGATGTCAAACACACACACACACACAAAGTCTTTGTTGATGTTTGCGTCAAATAGTTTTGGGTTGACTCACAGCTCCTCTGGATTTCTTTGACTTGACTTTGTGATTTTTTTCTTTCCTGTAATCAGCTGCATAGCTTTATGTTTCACATTAAAACAGCTGCTGTGGCTCCTACAGCTTTGACTAAATTCACATAGAAAAGCAATCGAAAACTGTTTGAATGAAAAGCAAACCTGTTATTGCTTGTCCTAGTTTTTGGACAGTGAAGTCAGTGCGTTGTCTCTGGTTGAAATATGGACGTTACTGTCCATGGTTTTGGCTTCTCCGACTCAACCGTAAACAGGCCTTGTAATAGCAAGACCATTCTTATATTTTGGGGCTCCAGAATAGCACTGTGAGGTTTGAGTCTGATGTGCTGTGTAATTAAGCTGGAGCTAAATTTAAACCAATCTGTGATTAGATTTAACAAGCCAGCAAACACAGACAGCACTGCAGCTCCTGCACGTTACATACGACATACACACTGTGTGTGTGAGAGAGATAACACACACTCACACACACATCCAGTGGCCTTGTCAGTCTGGGGCTGACAAGTGGTCGTAATGACAACGAAAATCTGAAAAGCTGTTTTCTGTGATGTCAGTCATTGGCCCCTCACATGAACCCAGAGAACTGCAGCTCAGTCTGGAGCTGTCAGTCATTTTGTCTGCTGTGCTGGTTCTCCCACACTCACTCTGTCACCAACGTGGTTTGTGGTAACGTCACTTGAAAGAGAAAACTGAGGAAAATATCTATAGGGGGAAGACGGAGACATGGAGGACAGGGAGCGGCACAGAGAGACCGAAGACTGTTTTGGTGCGTTCAAGTCAAATGAAAGGATTTTTTGACTTGTGTCGCTCGTGTTTGTATAGTCAGGGGACTTGTTGGAGTTTTTCCTCATTTTGCAAATATCAGTATTTCCTAAAAGCCAGTTGTGGCATCATAACTACAACCAACAGTTGGACTCCAGTAACAGATCCAGACGTTCAGATCTTACCTGGTAGTTCTGCTGGTCTCTGTAAAGTATAGACGTTGTGTCGTACAACACAATAAGCTCCTCCCCCACGTCTGTCACTCTCTGATGTCAGCGGAGGTTCAGCCCTGATTGGCTTCTGTGACACAGCGTTGAGTGTTAGCATGGATGGAAACTGGTGCTGCAACAACCAGTCTGTTTCCAGAAGAATGAGTCACTCTGTCGTTCATCTGTTGTTCAAAACAACAAACAAAGCTCAGTCCTGTTTTACATTACTGCCATCATCACTAGATTTTTGTCAGAGGTTTCTTCAACTATGTTAAATAGTTTCATGTTGAATGACAACAGTGAGTGAAAACTGAGGTATATAGTGAGATGTGGTTGACACGTGGACAACACTAATAAGTGGTGAAGACCATGTTTATTTGTCCTGCAGGTCATTCTTCACTGTTATTGTAGAGTGTACTTGCAGGCTTGGTAGATAAGCCTACTCCCATAGTGTTTCCATTGTATTCACACAGAAGAATCCTGTTTGTTTTCTTCAGATGTGACTGAAATGGGCCTTTTGCACATTTTTCCCCACTGATTTTCACTTTATACTGTTGAACCATAACTGCACTTGACAAACACCAGCAACACACTTACATCAGATAACCTTATCTTAATTAGCAGTGTGTAAGGAACGTGGTTCGCACATTGCTGAGTCAAGCCAGAGGGTCTCAGTCCACCTGGCAGGTCTCCTGAACTGGACTCAGCCTCAGGGTGTGCTCTGTTTCTCTGGGACCTTAAAGCTCTCGGTGTTGGTTGAGTGTGTTTACTCTGCTCACATTCGCTTTGGTCTTAGTTCTGTTCTGGTACTGACAGACTCTTCAATATTTCATTAACATCCCCAGTGTTTACTGGTAGAAAATCCACTGATTTCAGACTACAGACACTGTAGAACAGCTTAATCTGTCCCCTGTGGATGTGACTGTGTGTGTGTGTGTGTGTACACATGTGGTGCTGATGTCTGGTGCAACCACTGTAATATCTAGGTCTGCCATTGAACAGATGGCGGTGTGTGTGTGTGTGTGTGTGTGTGTGTGTGTGTGTGTGTGTGTGTGTGTGTGTGGCACCTTGGCCACAGCACTGTCTTCAGCGGTGGTGAGTGTCAGCACAGATATGACACACTTTAGGTGTCATTACAGTACAGATAACAGTGGCATATCTTAGTAGTGATGAAAGGATCTGATGCTTTGTGGATTAGCTGTAATGTCATGACAGGTCACTAGGTCATGTTGAGCGGGGCAATGTAATGTAAATTAAAAGATATGAAACAAATAGAAGGTTCAAAAGATAATGGTTTAGTCGGCACTAAACAGATTAACAGATAACTCAGGTCATTTTGTTTAATCACAGATCGATTCAGGTTAAAGTGTCCTGGAGGAGAGAAACCTTTACAACCTAACACTCCTCAACGTTTCCTTTTAAATGTCTCCTGAACCTGTCGGGTGCTGAGGTGTGAGATAGTCTTTAGTCCCCTTGTGATATGACATTTTCAACTGATTGATGTTCCTCGGTATGACGTATTAAATTACCCAACAAGTTCTATCTTGCAAGTTTAAAGTCAGATGTGTCTCTGCTTTTATCATTCTTCTGTCATTTAAAATTAAAAGTTTGGTGTGTATGCATTAGTGACACCTAGCGGTCAGGTTACAGAAGGCAACTGAGTTGATTATACACTAATAAAAATATATTTATCCATATTATTTTCTGTTTTTCAATTTTTCTAATCGAACTAGTGCTAATGTGACAGCAGAAGACAAAGCAGCCACCTCCCTCCCCCTGCTGTTTCATCATGATCTGTCCAACCTTTCACCTACATCCTCCTGGTGTTGAAAATATCAGTGTGCAGACGTTTATAATGAAAAGACCTGGATATCGACTCTGATACTGTCTTCATCACAGAGATCTGTCATCAGCTGATGTGACTGAAATGAACACAAATACGGTTTCCTGCTTGTGT
Organism: Polydactylus sextarius; assembly: GCA_016801845.1. Lineage (NCBI taxonomy): Eukaryota > Metazoa > Chordata > Actinopteri > Polynemidae > Polydactylus > Polydactylus sextarius. The sequence goes on along the minus strand of CM028920.1, from coordinate 2,473,512 downwards.
GGTTCATTTGCTGTGGGGAGCTGAAGTAACTCTGTGTTAATGTGAAAGACATCGATGGGCTTAAACTTTAAAACTGCAGATGTTGACAGAGACTTACATAGCATGAAGACTGAAACTGTACAGTTTTCCAAAATGAGATTGTGATTCTGTTTTGTGTGTACATTGTCACATGTTGATGATCAAACAGTCATTCTGGTCAAAAGATGGAGACTGTTGCCACCAGAGATCTTTATATTGAAAACCTCGGTTTACTGTTGAGGGCAAAATGCATCTCAACCTAAGTCATGTACAGTGGTTGCTCCACATGTTTACAAGTGTGTACTGAATATTCTTTGTATTGTTAAATAGTTTGTTTACACACAGGTAACAGACACACAGAAACTGTCTGTTCACAATTGCTCTCCCCCATGTATACTTGATAAAAAATACAGCACAACACAAATAATGTTGCTTTACTACAACTCTGAACTATAAGTGCTGGGTATAATGTTGTTATATGTTGGTACAGTTGAGATTAGTGTGTTAATGAGCTGTGGTGCCTCCAGTCCAGAGCTCCGACTGCTCTACTGTATGAAAGCTCTTTTATTGCTCCGGTGCAAAGTTGAGTTTTCGAGCCTGTGTTTGTTTTAGGAGGCTCGTCAGCATGTTCAGACAGTCACTGTCAGCTGTTTAAAACTACTATCTGATGGCTAGAGGGGACACACATGAACCAAATGAACACTGTTAGAGTAACGTAACAGTGTTGATAATTAACAGTGTCTCTGACAGTCGCAACTAGAGCTGTCACAATACCAAAATGAGCACCCACTGAACTATACCAGACTAAGTATCAAGGTTCCGGGTGTTATCGCGATACTGCCGATACCTTTTTAAATTATTTTTATGAACTGTAAAAAAATTAGTGGTGGTGCTGCTCAGCCTCGGTGATTCTGCCGTGGTGACTGTGTGACTGTAGTGTATGTGCGCGTGTGTGGGCGAGACAACACTTCAGCTTGTTTCGTTAATTTTGAAAAGTAAATTTTGCCGAAGTGGAGCTCTCTTCATGGAGTTTGTTCGTGGCAGCAGAAACAGGTCTAATTAATAGTCACACGTGAACAACCAGCTAACAGAGACGGACCCAGCGTGCTTTCTGCTTGGCCCAGAAGCAGCCTATCATATCCCTGTACGTCACCAGTAACAGGCAAACAGCCTAGTCATTTAGCGGCTGTGTAGTCTGGTTGTCATGTAGGTTTGTTTACAACAGGAGGGCGTGTAGCGAGAAGCCAGTAGAGGAAAGGTGGCCACTATGTAGCAGAGACTGGCACCGGTCGTATGGTAGAACCGTCGTGTAGAATTTCTGGTATAGTAGCGACCGTGACGGTTTGGCACCGCGGGATACCGTGGGTACCGTGCAACTTTAGTCACAACCTGCACAATGTTCTCAGGAGTTGCTCTCTGATGTCCTGTCATGTGGAGGATTTGTGAAGATGTGGTGTGTGACTGGAAACAGGATCCTCAAACGCTTAGCGTACACATCAGATTAAAAGTCCAGTATTAGTGATCAGAGCAGTGAAACACTTTACACATAAACCTACACTGTTGTGTCTGAGAACAGTTATTTTACCAGCTCACTGTATGAGAAGAAACTAGCAAACTGTTACAACAACTACGACGTGTGTCCTCCATTGTTCCATTGTTGTGTTTGTTACCTGTTTTGTCTCCATTGTGTGCTGATGTTGTAAAGGTTCTGTTTGATTAAACCAGGCGAAGAAAGATATCTGTGTCAACCGTTTCTGTAACTTAACAACAGAATAACTGTTTCACTGAATTTTGTAAACATTATTGGATATTAAACAGACCTGGATTTACATTAACTGCAGTGAGATTTCTTTATCAAGCCAGGGCTTTGTAAAACACTCAATCAACGTCAGTTTTTGTTGTAAAGTTTTGATCATGAGCCCAATAAGCATCTGTGTTTTGTATGAAGAGATTATATTTTGACTTTGTCAAGTGGTTAGAATAAATGATATTACTTGGAAAAGGTCTGTAAAAGATAAGCCCTGTGTGTGTGTGTGTGTGTGTGTGTGTGTGTGTGTGTGTGTGTGTGTGTGTGCACACGCATGCACTGTTACAGTCTCCACCGTGGTGTCACTGGGTTCCTGTATTAACCAGATGCCTCTGTCCCCAGGGGGTCTGAATCAGCTGAGTGCCACCATTATCTGATGTTTTCACTCTAACACACACACACACACACACACACACACACACACAATGAAACTAACTCATTCATTATCCAGCAAAGAAGGAAAAGAGGTTTCTCCTGTGAGTTCATCTTCATTGAGCTGATTGTTCAGTAATAGTTGGAGTGGACAGCTATAATGGAGCTGCTTAAATTATTGGATATTTTCTGTTTTTGATACAAATAATATACTTTTTTTTATTTTAGCACTCTCTCAAAAAGCTTTACCATCAAGACACAGAATTGTGAGCAGCATGACAGATTGTCTCTGGACTGTGAGCTGTGTGTTGAACACAAACAGATGCAGACAAACAGTACAAACACATGTGTGGGGATAAAAGGACAGAGGGAGTGTAACTAGTCTGTTTGATGACTCTTCCCTCCCATTTGATACGGTCTGACTTGATGACTTGACTTGATGAAAGGACAAGGTAGAAGATTTATGCGTGCATGTGTATAAGTTTCATAAAACAATGTGAAGTGTCATTTAGAGAGAGGCTGTGAGAGAGGCTTGGTACTGATATGGTGTCTGCTTGCTGTTAGTTCAGTGTGTGTCAGACATTCAGCTCTAAATAGTTCACCAGATGTTGTTCTGTGTGCAGATCCAAGTCCTGAATGTGCTTCACATTACACACCCTCATTGTTCTACAAGCCTGGTTTTCCAGTGTTGGGTCCATTCTTACTGAAATGGTGGAGCATAAGAGCAGTTACCAGACTGTCAGATTTCAGATCTTTCTCCTCTGATGATAGCTAATCCTCGCACATGAATCATTAGACTGTGTGGAATCTGTTTCTTCAGTTCTGACTGAGTGTATTTGTGGTTCTGTCGCTGCTTGTTGCTTCTTGTCTCTGTCTGGATTCAAAGTGTCTGAAGTCCTGTTCAAAATGAAATGAGCTCAGCTTCAAATAAATACCCACTCAGAGTTTGGTACGTCCAAGGCGTCTGTCTGGTCTCCCAGTGGTTGAAAGGCTGCTGCAAAAATCTACTTATTGATTCCATGTGCAGATATTTGCTCCGTGTCACAGCCGTTGCTGCGCTTCTCTCACCAGTGATATTATATCATAAAACAATGCTTTCCTTGTGACAGCATTGTGATGCTAACAGTTTTACTTTTATATATACTTACACAAAAGACTTGTATTACGTGACTGAGGGCTGTAATAACAGGTTTGTGTGTCTGAACAATGGCTCCCTCTGCAATATGAAGCTCTGGAGAGACGAGGATTGAGGTGAAAGGGTAGTAACTGACAATTCAATTTTCACAAGTGCCTGCAGTCGTGTGTCTGGTGCTCTCTGTGTGTGTGTGTGTGTGTGTGTGTAAACTAGTTAAACTGTTCTGGCTGCTGGAAGTGTCCGTGGGTGTGTTTGAAGTCAGGTGTCAGACAGGTAACACTGGAATCCTTCCACACCCTGAGAGCCACGTCAGGCAGCAGTTAGGAGAGGCTCTGATCACACAACAGCTCTCAGGCATGTTCACACTCTTCAGCGTGAGACTCACATTTTCAGTATTGTCTAATGGTTGCCTGTGGGATGCATATGTTGTAAATGTTGATCAGATTCCTCTCACAGCAGAAATAGTTTTACACTATAGTTACGCTAAATGACTTCAGTTTGGCTGCAGGTAAAAAGGAAGCTTGTCTTAAGGAATTTCCTGCACTGAGACGTCAGTGTACCATCATATATGTGCATTTTAATGAAGAAAATAAACGTCTGCTGAGTTTATTTTTAGGTGCGTTCACATCCTCCGCACTCTGTCTGACATGACAACACGTTTTCACTTTACGTTTGTGAGTTTCTGTAGAAAAGTTGTTGGAAGTAACATTGGACACTTTCTCTCGACATGTTTTTTTTTTTTTTCTTCGTTAGCTGTTCTAACTTGAGAAAACAAACAAACAAACAAACAAAAAAGGCAACTTGGTTGCATAATGCATCACCCTCATAATGTAATATCTGCATTGCAGGGACTGGTCCTCTGTTGTGTTTTCCCTTAAGTAATGACTCCAGTGGAGCTCCCAGATAGCCGAGTGGTTAGTGTGCACCACTTTGGTATATAAGCCGTGCAGCGATCACTCGTTTGAATCCTGACTGTGACGATCATATCTGCATGTTATTCCCCCCACCTTCCTGTCTATCTTCACCGTACCATCATTAAAGGCAAAACGGCCAAAAAAATATCTTAAAAAAAAAAAAAAAAAAAAGAAAAAGTGAACTCTGGTGTTGGAGCTTTGTAAAGTGTTGAAGAGAAACACAAACTCAAGTGAAAACAGACAGTAACCTAACACCAAAACATGCTGCATACACTCTCTGTTATTTTGAATATGTAAATGTTTGGTTCTCATAAACAAATACACAGATCAGGAATGTGTGCAGTTAGCTTTTGCAAGTCAGCAACATCGATACTCATCGGTAACTGTTAACTACTATTATTTCATTAAACTGTGATGTTTTGTCTGCTGCTGCAGCCCTAATAGATGATATCACCCACTTCCCCCATAGATGGCCACCATGGTTTGTCAGTGTTGAATAAAACTTAACCACTTTTAGCACAGGTATGTGGCCCTAACCTGCGAGGGGACTGAGGGGGTCTGCTGGTGCTAGCGCTGCTAACCTTAGCCACACTCAGCGAACCAATAACACACACACAATGTTTCCCATTAATTACCAAGACTGTGGTGGCTCACCAGTCTATAATTTGTCTCGCCACAGTTTCATAATGAGCCGAAAATATTTTTACACTTCCCATAATAACAATAACTGTGTTTCTTCGGTTACACTATGGAAACAACAAATACTTCAAAAACTTCTAAGAACTGCTGATGGCTGTGGTTTGCTTGTTTTGCATGTGAAGTCGAAAGGATTGATTTCTGGTGTTTTGATGTTGCATAATGAAGCGTGACCTCTTAGACAAAACCTTGAAATGCAGCTGTTGACAGAAAACTAGTCAATATGCAAACAGCTCTTAGCTATAAGCAGAGAAAGGTGTTAGTCCTGCTGCTAAAGACAGGATCACATCTGTGCTGCTGCTGGAGGTGACAAGTGTTTTTACCGAGGAAGAAACTAAGGTCACAGACGAGCTCCTCCCACCCACTCTCACACTCCCTCCCCATCTTTGTCTCCTCTCTTTCTCTCTCTCTCTCTTGTACCAGGCTGTTCCTCTGTAATAGCCCAAGATGTCAGAGACCATTTGTCTTCTGCAACACACACATATCACACACACACTCGCTCTTGTAGCCCTGCAAACCTAGTGCAGACCTACTTTTACATGCTTGCTCAAATAGAGGTCTTCTTTGTTCACTACATCAAGCCCAGAGCTCGTTCTCTGTGTGTGCGAATGGAAAATTGCTGCCCAGAGGCCTCCTCTCTGTCCTCCCAGCTCTCTCTCTCTCTCTCTCTCTCTCTCTCTCACACACACACACACACACACACACACACACACACACGCACACACACATGGTTGAGTCTTAGTGAAGTCACATGAATCAGTAGTAGGACCAGGCCTGTTTGGTTCCCCATATTTGCCTGACACAAATGCCACAGGGTATTCACGTGATGCTAATCTGACTGACTGACTGACTGTGTATATATATATATATATATATATATATATATATATATATGTGTGTGTGTGTGTGTGTGTGTGTGTGTATGATACTGGTGGATTTGTGGTTGATATGTCAAATTTTTTGTTGAGTTTGCATTTGATTGTTATCGTCCCTGTGGTCCAAGTACAGTAATATTGACATTGAATGGATGAATGAGTCTGGAGAGGACTGTGACAAGTCGACTGGTCTAGTCAAAGCACACACACACACACAAACACATATACACACATACACTGCCCTGTCTCAGGACATCACTAATATATGAGTGTGTTTATGCAGAGCTGCTGCGTCTCTTATCACTACCACTGCCTTATTATATCACCTCTGTGATGTCACTGTCCCACTGTGTGTTGTTTCACAATTAAAGCTGATAACAGCTGGAGTTTGGCCTCTAGACTTTACATTATGTAAGAAGAAGCAGTGAGCTGAAGTCAATAAAACAAAAGTGTTTAGCTCCAGGTGTGTTGTTACTGTAGCACTGAGTTTACAGTGAACATGTGTTGGTGTGTGTGTTGTTCTCTGTTCACTGTAGAATCCTTAAATCCAGTCCAGGGCTTTTCTGTATCTTCCTTCTTTAAAGCCCTCTGACGTCACCAGACGTCCATGTCACGTCATGTCAACGCATTTCTACAAGAAGCTGTAGTGGAGCTGGGTAATAAAAAGGTCAATATATAAATCAGTGAAAATATCAAATGTGAATTAAATGTCAGGGCTCTGGTGTCACTAAAAAGAATAGAGAAACACCATTAAAGACCGTCACTGTGATGTGATGTAGATCTCCATGTTCTCTCCAGTACCAGTACATAAAAACATAGCAACAAGGGAGGACATAACTGTAGATCATCAAGGTCTTACTTAATTACTCACTCATTAGTACACGTGGTTCTAACCCACACATTCTCTAATATACAGAACATACGTGTATTAATAAGAAATTAAAAGTTTAGTTCAGTTAAGGCTCCATCATGAGTAGCTCTCTGTTGGTGAGAGAAACGACTGGAAGTGATCAATGCCAGAAAAACACCAGCTCGTGTTTGTTGATCCAGCAAAAGACTGAAATACACAGCGGTTATTATATCAGTGACAGATGCAGTCAGGTGGTGCTGTTGGGTATGGTTTAGCATATTTGAGTGTTTGTTATTCAAGACACATAATCAGCTCTGGTTGAACACCAGTACACAGTTTTTATTCTTTTACTCTTTGTACATTAGATTAGAAGTTAGGTTTCACATTTACCTCCTCCATCCATCATATAAACTGTATATCCAGATAATACAGTTTAACAACACATTCACTGTCACAGGTGTCTGTGAGGAACTGTCTGTTTTGTTTGTACTAAAGTCTCTTTGGCAAATTTGCCAGTATTTCATAATGTGTCCATAGCTGAAGGAAATGATGATGAAATAACTACAGTAATCATACCGCCATGAAGAAACAACACTGTATGTTGCAGTAGTTTGATTTTAGATTTGTTTCACACTTTGAAATGTTTAGCAACGAGGTGCTCTCTTGATGTCTTTGCTCCTTTCATGATCTGAACACTGTCAAATCCAGACATGGTATTTGGATGGAGAAGTATCTAGAAGTTTGGCATTGATACACTACAACATGTTAGTTAGTCAGCACATAAAATATCATAAAAGGATTGGCTCCTCTATTTAGAAACACCAGTCAGTCTTCTGTCTCTGTGTTCTCCTGCAGGACGGGTAGAATAGTAACACACACACATAACTATGCTCAGTCTGCAGGCAGCGTGCAGCCTGGAGAAGGCAACGGGGATTTTCCCATACTGGCTCTGCAGCGGCTGCCCTAGATTCCACTGAACGATTGTCTCGATGCAACTCAGCTATTATTAGAGCTGTATTATCAGGAGAAATGGAGGGAGAGAGGAAGAAGGAAGGAGAATGCAGAGAAAGAAGGAAAAGTGTCAGAGAGGAAAGTAAAACGCGCCTTGTTTTTCTTCCACTTTGTGTCACTGGCTTTTGCTGAATATTCAACACTGTCTCCTTTGGTTTCAATCACACGCCTTTCCCTACACTCTTCCATATTTAATAGCTCCGCACTGACTATACAGCGTGCAGTGTGAGACGGCCGCTTCATTAACAGAATTCATATTCACTGCAGTGTTGTTTCTGCAGCAGACAGAGCCGATCTGCTGCTTAATAATGCCCCAACACACAAATCTGACCTGATCACTTACAAATGCAGGACAGACAGCCTGAAAGCCTGGACCCGAGAGACAAATTGGATTTGCCAGCAAGTCTGAGACTGTGAGTCTAGTCAGCAGAGTCTGGATGAGGGAAAATGCTGTAGCCTGCTCTCTGCAACACTTATTTTCTCTGTTTGAAATGTGTTCAGTAACATGTACACATCTGGTAGGATCCCATACTTTCCTTATTGTCAACCAATCCTATATAAGTGTGTGGGTGAGCTCTGACATGTTCCTTCATAACCATCAGCACACACTGTATTTATTTTGACACCATCCTGCTGCTTCACATACCGACTGCAGCACCAAATTTATAGCACCGGTCGACATTTAACAAAATGAAACGGCATATTTGTGATGTAGTGCAGTTGGAGCTAAGAGTCGCAGACAGAGTGGAGACGTGAGGAAGGACTAAAGGTGTGTTCAGACCACACAGAGGGAATTTTCACCTCGCGTTCCTCTTTGCAAGTTCAGCCTCAATTTGCATCCAAATTCGTGGCAGTTTGTGTCTCGGCTTTCACCGCTGCGTGAAGAATTTGTTTTGTTCGCTCCGAACACACTAACACACGGTTCGCTTCGCTGTTTTTCGTGGAAAAGAATAATTCCCACTTCTTTTTCTTCTTCTTTTTTTTTTCTTTTTTAAATCAGAACCCTCTGTGAGGTGGTGACAGTTTGCTTTGAACTCACAGTGATTTGAACGGTCACGTAAGACGAGCTGCATATTAGCGGTGCATACCATCGTAAAATGTGGCGATGCAGTAAAGATAAACCATATTGAGGCTGAAATGTGCAGCGAGTGGAGGAAGTGTTGGAGTAAGTATTTTCCTTGTAATGCGTCTACGACAACGCTGAGCTATTTTTGGATGTGCCTTTTCCTTCGCTCTCTTCCTCTCACCTCTCCCTCCCTCCTTCCTCTCTCCGGGGTCCTCACATCCTTCGTAAAGAAGACATGAAGGAGGAATGAAGGGTGGAGGGGGTTTGGTCACATCACTCTGCTCAAGGCTGTTTACTTTACTTTTCTCTCTCTCTGTAGCCCACTCCATCTTTTTTTCTGTGTCTGCCAGATTCTCTCTCCTCTCTGTTTCTTCTCATTTCTCTGGAGTCTGCACAGTGTTTCATGTCTCTACACTCTGTGGTTCTTTCCATCTCGTGTCTGCTCTGGTTCCAGTGTGGGTTTGACAGAGAGAGAGAGAGAGATGACCTTGTAGAAGAGGGGATGTCTCCACGCTGTCATTGACTATTACTTCAGCTCATCTGCTCTCTTATTCCGTCGCTCTCCTTCGCATTATTTCCATCCCAGTGAGCCTCCACAACAGAGCCTGTCTGTGTCCCCGCTGTCTTCTGTCTGTCTCTGTTGTGTTGGATCTATAACCGGGTTAAACCATTTTAACATCATCTTTTTTTGTGATCTTGTTAAACCACACAGAGGGCATTTTATTACAAATCTTCTCTTGACCTTAACTGTTGTAGTAAAGCTGTGGCCCGCGGACTCTGACACTGTGTGGTACTGGTGATCTCTCCAGTACCTCAGTGTGAGACACTTGTCTTTGTTCTGCAGACAGACAGAGACAGGGAGAGACACACGACATAATGAGCTTTTCAGCAGAGGTGAAAGGTGATGATGTGACAGTGGAGGCTATAACTTGTGTGAAGAAGTCAAAAAATATTGCCCAGAGCTGAAATGATGCACCGTTTCCATGGCGCATAAAAAAACATCCAGATAAAACTCTGGATTCACTTCCTTGTTGTGTGATCTCCTGCAGATCATAACTTCAACCACTGTCAGACACTGCAGTGGTCTGTAGAGAAGAAGAAGTGATGTGTGTTAGCACATACAACAGTAACAAGTGAAATATGGATGTTTGATAATTGCTGAAGTTAGTATTACTTTTATTATTATTATCATATTTTTTTTGTTTAGCTTAAATAAGCCCTGCAGTTAGATGCCAATACTATATCAAAACACTGAGAATATGTTCATGTATTTTTTTTAACAGTCAAGATATAACTGAGATATGTTCATTCCACAAGAAACAAACTGCCTGTACAGACTTGAAAGAAAAGAATTTTGATGAATGGATTCACATTTAAGAAAGTGAAGCACTGTAAAGTGTGTAAACAATGGAAGCAGTTTATGTTTGAGTTGAAATGAAGAGCTGAGCAGATGCTTCTGTCAGGATGTGTTTAAACACTGAAAGATTTGAACTGAAATGCAGCGACAACTTCTAATCACACAGACGCAGCTGAAACATAAACAGCCGACATCATGATTTCACGTGACGACATTTTTAGACGGTTTTGATTGTGTGACGTTGACACGTGGACAGTTTGTGTGCAAGGCCAAAGAATAGATGAACTAACGTGTTATGAGTAAGAGCTAAAAGCCCGAGAGCTGTCACTGTGAGAAAGAGATTAAACAGCGTGAACACCAATTAGCCCTAATGAACATTGACTGATAAGCTCCAGAGCCCAGGTAAACACCAGTGTGTGTGTGCACGGCCAACACAGGAGTAGTAGTAGGCTGACAAATGCAGGAGCATCCACTGCACGGCCCTGTCTCCTCCATCCTCCTCCGTGTCTTCTCTGTGCTGCTGCTCTTTGTCCTCACACTCCCTCTCTCTCTGTTTTGTATGAGGTCAGAACATCAAACATGTCTTTGCCCACAGCAGCTCTGTTTGAATTTGTGTTTTGCATGATGGGATTTCTTCTTCTCTGCTCTCTGTCCCTGCGTGATTAGATTCCCTCTCCGAGTGAATGGTGGTTGTTGGTAATTGCGAGGTGAAGCAGCTCAGCGACTCAGAAGCTGCTTGATATATTTATGTACCTCAGGGGGACCTTCTCTCTATCAAAGCCCCCCACCCCCACCCCCACTGATTGATATTCTTTAGCAGTAGAACGCAGCAGCAGCAGCATCACTTGGTCCGTTGTCAGGGACAACAGACCAAATGTCAGGCTCCTTGGTTACCGTGTTGTGGGCCTGGTTACCGTTGTGGTGGGCTCGTCACTCCGTCTCCAGGCAGCTCCTCTCTCCATCCATCCTCCTCTTCTCCGTTCTAGCGCTACCGTCGTCATCCTCCTCCTGGGTCTTTGTCATCACTGTCCTTCTGTTCCTCACTTTCCTTTTGTTCCCTCTTCATCCTCATCTTCTCCTCTATGCTTCATTTCCTCCGTCTGACACAGATGATGTTTCCCTCTTCATTGTCTCACCTTCCTTCTCTCTCTTTGTCTGTTTCCTTCCTCATACTATTGAAGCCATTTCTCTCATCACCTCGTTCTTCTGTTCTCACTGCTCTTTCATTCGTCATATAAATGAACGAATGACCCCTCACTTCATTTACCTCCCATTGTTATTTCCTTCTTTTCCCATTGTGTCTTATTTACCAGCAGCTTCTTTCTCATGTGTTTTTAAAGTCTAGCTCAGTATTTTCTTTTCCTCTTTTTACCCTCTGATTACCTGCTCCTTCTTCTTCTTGTATATTTACCTTGTCTTCCATAATTAGCTCTTTGCTTTGTTGTCTTTACTCATGCTCCTCATTAGCCTCTGCCAGTCAAGCCCCTCTTCTCTCTCTCTCTCTTCTCTCTTTTCTCTCATTGTCTCCTCTCAGGAGCTGCCGGTCTGTGCTCTTGATGCTTTCTCACGAGCAGAGCAGCAGCTCCCTTTCCTGGTTTAGCTGTTTTTTTAACCTCTGTTGTGTCACTTGTCTCTTTGTTGAAAGCGTTTTGATGGATCTGTTTTTGTTGTATTGTAGCAGACGTCATATGCCTCCTGGGGACTCCCACCGTGTTTGGACGCGGTGCATCTAATAAGCTAACTGAGAACCAGTTCACACAGTTTAATTCCAGAAGTCAAAACCTCTTGGAATACAAAAAGCTTGAAGTCCATCAATACAATGTGTGCTTTTTGCACGCATTGTATTGATTATGATGTATGAGTAATGTTTTTAGATATTTACCTGTGGCAAACTGAATTCGATAGTCAGTTTAGAAAGGCACACAACAACAATTTGACCTGGAACATGAAACCATGAAGTCTGAGGAAGTGTGTGTAGACCTCTGTGATAAATATGTGGTGAGATCATAGAACAGAGATTGAAACCATTTCTAAAGCTCTTGGTTCCCAGGCACACTGTGGCTTCAGTAATTGCGAGTAACTGAGCAACTGAGGCTTAGTCAGAGAAGTCAGCAGTCCTCTGCTGAGATGGATCACAGTTAAATCTACAACATATTAAAGTATGATAAAGGTAAAGGTACCGGAATTCTTTGAACAGTGTCTCTGGGCTTTCTTTCAGTTATTACTAGTAGTTAATTCAGAGTGGTTGGCTCGGCCGGCTGAGGGGCATGAAGTGATTGCACTAAATGAAGTGACTCACAGATGGAAAAAGAACAGAGTCAAACTCTTCTTCCACCTCCCATACTGTAACCAGTGGCATCTTTTCAAACCTGACTGGTGTGTGACGAACCTGTTGTTATAGATGTGTTGGGTTATAGTTAGTGATCTAAGACACATGTCATCCCTTTACCTTTCACCACATCTCTAACTGTAGCAAATAACATATATTAACATCTTCAGTGTGTTATATGTCAGTGCAGTATCTAATAATCACACTTATTAATCACCACTACAGATCACCATCATTCATTAGTCATTATGTGTAATGAGGCGCTTAGTATTGACAAGTCCCTGTCAGGACGTATAATAAGACAAGGCTTGTTTGTGGTGATGCTGGGTTTGATGTGACATTTCCTCCAGCAGGGGTGGCTCTATTTCTGCTGCTGACTACAGAGGTGGGAAGATTTGGAATCAAATACCTCCAGCTAGTTGTAATTTGTATGTGCGCACACACACACACACACACTTCAGACTGTGTGTTGTATGTGTGCCACATCGGCAGGGTCGGGGTTGTGGGCTGGGGGAGCATGAAGGGGATAAAGGAGTCTTTTTAGCCCGGCTAGCCTACATGTTTTCGGTGCAGTCAAGCTCAATAAATCAGATTAGAGCCTTTGGAGAACAGGATAGAGCTTACAGTGTGTGTGTGTGTGTGTGTGTGTGTTTGTGTGTGTCTGTCTGTGTGTGTGGACATGATTTACAACAGGACAAGGCTGGGGCTGAGAGATGGACAGAGAGAGAGGAAGAGGCCGTGTAGCTGTGTAAATACCTTATTAAGACATCAACAAGGGCTAAAACACAAAAACAGCGGTTGTTGACTCTTCATGTCTGGGTCAGTAAGACATAAAAGAGTGTAACATTTACAAGTGACAATATAAAGACAGCTCAGCATCAGAGAGGTGGGCTGAGAACACACACACACACTCAGCTTCATCACTGTCTTCATGTCATATGTCGCCTCGTCTTCATCTGTCCATCCTCTTCTTTCTGTGGCTTTCTATACTGTGGATCAGAGTGTGTTTTCTCCATCTTTGTGGTGTTCTATTTAAAAGGCACATAGCGCTGCTCTCTTTGCATTGGTCGTCGACTTTCACGCCTCGCGCTCATTGGCTGTCGGCAGCCTCTAGTGCAGCCAGCCAGAAAGCAGCTCGGCAGCCGTTAGTGACGGGCAGATTATACACCGCGCACGGCTAAACACACATTCACGTGTAGGCGCGTATACATTCACAAAGTGCACGTTAACATATAGAAACAATCTTTTAGGAATATCACAGGAATACTGAATACGAACAGTCTGACGTCTCCATGGTTTGGATTCCACAGGACGTTTTTGACTTTTCTGACATTTGTTACTTTAGGTGCCTCGTCCGTTCATCTGTCTCTGTCACAGCAGCATGCTTCAGTTTACATCAGCTGTTAACACACTGAATACCAAGTCCTCTGTGCGTCAGCCGTGATGAGACGAACACGGTCAAACATACAGTTTAAAACTGGCACAACGAGCATGAAAACTCACCTGGATGTGAAAAGTAACATGGATGCTGTTTAAGTTATTTAAGAGTCAAGTCTTGACCTGACCATGAAAAGAGCTTTGGGATAAATGTGTTTTGTGATTTGCGCAATATAAATAAGATAGAATTGAGCTGAATGTTTGGCACCAGTTTTTATTCATTTTTTTTTCCTGAGTGTCAGAGTGTGTGTCTGCAGAGCTACTGCTGACTGGATGTTTCCTGTTTTTGTCTTCTAAACCTGTGTGTGTGAACAGAAACACTCACATCTGTATCTGCAGGGCTCTGTGCATTTTTGTTTGATTGCCTGACAATGACAGGAATGAGCAAGTGTTTGGGTGTTCCTAATAAAGTGGTATGTGAGTGTATGTGCACATGGACATCGTGGTGAGCTGAACAGCTTTGATAAGCTCTGGTCAAAGTTTAGTGTCTGTTACCAACATTGTAACATCTGTAAATACTGACATTTTCACACACTCATCCTCCACTTTCTCCACCGTTGCTGCAGTGTAAGAGAACACTTAACACTGTAGAGTGAGCTGAGATGAAAAGGAGTAGCTGTCGATTGTACAGTCAATCTACACTGTGGCACCTTCCCAATGCTTGTAACTCTCACCTGTGGTCATGAGCTTTGTAACAGTCACAAGTAACAAGTGTCTGAAATGAGCCTCTTCTTTGGGGTGACTGGGTTCATCTATAGAGGTGGCTGAGGAGCTCAGACATGTACAGCTGACTCTTTTTGTCCTGGGGACTTGTTCTGGCCTGGGGACACCTTGGGATCCCTATGGTAGAGTGAGAGGGATACCTGGGCTACTGCTTGCCACCATAACCCAAACCCATATAAGTAATTGTGTTTGAAAATAAATGCATGGATGGATGTTGCAGTATAGAGCCTCTGTAATTGCCTCTTAGTAGCTGTCAGTGGTAGTGGTGGTTGAGACTGACAGGTGTGTTCAGTGTGATGTGACAGATGTTCACCACCACAGAGTGTAGGCCTCCTAAAAAACTGCTCTCTGTGGCTCTGCTCCACCTCGGAGCTCCTGAATCATTCAGCTGCACACCGGCACAGTGAGGAGCAGGGTTTCTAACTGGCTGCTGATCTGCAGTCAGTTCCAGCCATGTGTCGAGGTCAGGGTCTGAAGAAGACTGTGGTCACACTGAGAGGTGATATTGATGGAATCAGATGTGGTACAGTGTTGTAAGTGTGGCATCTGCTCTCCTTTGTTCTCTCTCTTTGTCTCTTATTCTGCTCACTGTGGCTGAGAGGAGCCTACTGATTCAGAGCCGTGTGTGTGTGGCCAGTGCTCACTGCTGCCTCCAGTTACTGTGGCAACAGACTCAGCAGACACTGAGTTTTCTAGCATGTGTATGGTTTTGTGCACCAAGTACTTGGTGTACTGTTTGTGTGCCTTTCTTTGTGCAGACAGTACAGTATCATCTGTGCTCTGAACGTGTCAGGCTTACTAATATATGCTCACTGATAGTAACCATTTCATGCAGACAGATGACGCTGACAGCAGGACAGAATCTGTCACGTCGCACTGCTTCCTTTTGTTCTGTACATGTGTAGAACAAAAGGATAATAATATCAATAACAACAACAATAATGAGGAGGATTTAGATGTGTGATTGATGCAGTGGATCATTTCATGTCTGGATATTCATGGAATCAGGTGTTTGTTCCGAGGTTGTTAACATGCAGTAATGATGGACAGGGGATGAGTCTGAACAACGGTGGTCAGTGTTTCTTATAGCAGATATGACACATGTAAGGATTTATACATACGTTCATGTATCAACTTTCAGTGGAACATTATTATAATATCATGTCACTCTTGAAGAAAATTAGTTACCATTCGCCATATTGTGATCTTTATCTCCATTGAATTATATTATCATTACTGCCATATGGTGCTGAGCATATTTATCATAGACGCAGTGTATCATCATCAGTTCAATGTGAATGGCCTCTTTTGGCTCATAAACGACTGTGCCCATCTTTTTTTTTTTTCTTTCAGCAAACTGTAATAAAATGTTAAAAACACATGACTTTGTCTTGTTTTCACATTCATGACTCTGATCTTAGATTTTCTCTCTTCGACGTGTTGATAGTCAGTGTTTGATTAATAGCCCGGCCTGGAAATAATGTGAAAATGTGTGTGTATCTGCATGCATCCTATTAATTCATGGCAGTAATGCTATTGGAGCACACATGCACAAACACATGCACGCACTAGTGTGGATTATTCCCACACACTGAACTGAAAGACAGCTATTGCAGCTATTGCACTTGAATTTTGTCGCCTTTTTCCAAATTACTGCTCATTTCAACAATCATAAAGCCAGTGTGTCAGTGAGTTGAACCTGGTCAGGGTCACAGCAGGTGAAGAGTCGGCAGGATGACAGCTCAGCCTCACACTGCATTCTTGACATTACAAACAGGAGTATAGAGCAGCTGCTGCAGGAGGAGGAGGGGCATTGTGTTTTGACTGGCTGTGATCTCAATACATTGCTGCATTGTCACACTGATGATCGATCTATTGTATTTTTTAAAGCCTGATCTGTTCCTTGTTTTGTTTTTACATGAATGTAAAGGTATTGGTGACATGCAGGTCAGAGCAGGACTGGTCAGAAAAACACTTAGTTGTTTGTTGTTAAGTCATTTGTATGTTTACATGCACACTATAATTACTATGATTATTTGATAGCGGTCGTAACATGATATTCAGTTAAAATATGTGTGGACTTTCTGAATGAAGACTCAATGAATGGCATATGTGTGTTGTGAGTCTATAGCACTTTGAAAATATGCAGTGACCCTGGCGTGTTTCATGGCAGATGCTTATGTTGATCATTTATATGTTATATCTGACATGTAATGCCGCTGCTCTTTTAATCAGTACATTGTAATACATCACAATATATATTCAACATGAATCAGAAACAGTAGAAACAGTTAAATTTGTTGTTGCTTACACTGAGAAAAGATGGTGACTGAGGAAGTGTATGTTAACCAGTTTGCCCCCATGGATTCCTACTCTGATCCTCTGTGTCCTTTTATCTTTTTTTCTCTCTTCTCTTCTTTTTCTCGGCTGTTTAATTGTTTAATATGGGTCTTGGTTGTTAAAAGGTCTCAGGTCAGCCTGCACCATAGAAAACGTTTTGTAAAAATCCAATGAAAACCAAATGTCCAAACAGTCTGCTATAATCCAGTTAGTTTAGTCTGCGATGTTGTTACTCAACTGTGTTTTTTTGTGTGTGTTTTGCAGGTATATGTGGAGTTTGATGATCAGGAGTGGGAGAAGAGAGAATGGGTAAAGGTCTATGAGGATTTCCAGCTGTTTCTATTGGAGCACCAGCTGGTCTGGGCCAAGAGGAAGGAGGGAGCAGCAGGCGGAGGAGGAGCAGGTGGAGGATCAGGAGGCCTGCTGCAGGCAAACAAGGCCAAATACATACAGTGGCCAGCCCTGGTAAGACCTTTGTTTTCTATTTATAGGCTGGACACAGCCATAGGAGCAGTTAACCGTATGACTGAGCTGTCTGTGATGTGAATGCTCTTCATCTAAACACAAAGCCTCAGGTTCAGTCTTCATCCTCACTGTTTCTCTGTCTGTGTGTTATGGGATGGAGGTGGTTACCAGCTTTGCTCTGGTCTATATCAATTCTCACGGTTCCTTTTAGTACGAAGGAGAAGCGCCGCCACTAGAATCAACACTGTGACATGTGGTGGCCATCTTTTGTTTATTGATGTTGAAATGTGATTAAACGTGACGAGACTTCCTGAGTTGTTTGAAAGAGTGAGATAAAGAGAGAGAGAGGGTGTGATTTAACATGGCAGAGATAGAGGCCAGCCGCCAGTCATGGACAGACACAAAGTTTGATCTGATACTGTATCTGTTTCTCTGCAGTGACTAAAACAGATCTAGATTGTCTACACAACATATACACCGTAGAGGGAGAACATGAAGACTCCATTGTTCTTTTGTGGGTGAAAATAGTGCACTGTCATTCTCTTACTGGTCTAATTTTAGTCTTGCGTTCATGGTTCCTCACATGTGGAAGTGTTTATGTAGAAAGATGCGGCAGAATAGTTGAATTACTGGTTTTCTGAAACCTCTTCCCAACACTAAAGATACTGAAATAAGATAAACCTACACACTACAATACAACACAGGCTTTACAGTTAATGTCCCGCTGCAGTATTGTACAGTTTGTAGTCAGCAGCTGGGAGTGGAGAGCCGTTCAGGGCCGGATTTTATTTTTATGTAGGTGCTGTTTAAACTGTCAGACCTGAGGGGTTATTTTTGGAACACGTGTTTACTATGGCTGCTGAAAGAGGCCTGTATGTAGCAGTGACTGGTGCAGTAGTAGCAGCTGAAACCACATTTAAAATGTATTTGTGTGATAGTGGTTTCAATCGGAGCGTCTTGCTTTTTTCTGTCTGGTGTGTGTGTGTGTGTGTGTGCGTGTGTGTGTGTGTGAGAGAGGGAGAGAGGGAGTCTGCCTCACACACATGCTTTGGTGTGGTGGCAGTGTGGTTGCTGTGTTGTTTGGATGTCACACTGATTCTCACACACACACACACACACGCTTTAGACAACAGAGGTCTGTGTAGACAAGGTTGTGTATTTGTGTGTCTGGAGCTGAATGTTTGTGTCAGATTTGGTTCATAAATGTTTTAGTTTTGCATTGTGTGTGTGTGTGTTTGTGCATGGAAATGTGATTCAGTGTTTGGATTATGTAATAGCAGCATCTGGCACACGCATGAGAGATAAGAGTTCAAAGAGTTCTACACACTTTTTAACTGGTTGTTTTTCTCTCTGTCTGACTCCGCCTCCTGTTTTCTGTTGTTTCCCACTCATTCGTCATATTGCCGCCTCTCTGCTATTGTCACAGAAACTACATCCAGATCTAGTCCTGACACACACTCACAGAGCCACAGGAAGCCATAAATAACCGATTATTTATAAAAGAAAATGTCAGATGGTGATAATGTGACTTTAATACATATTGATGTGAGATGTTTTGTGCACGTGTTTATTAAAATAAAATGGAACAAGATCGAAATATGAGCTGTGGCTAGCGGGTTGGCTGCCACTGAACTTTCAAATTGAAATCACTTTCATATAGCAGCTCTTAAATAAATAACAGCTCTGTCCAAATGTTCAGACTCCAAGTCTGATTGGTTGAGAAACAATTTGTAAACAGGAGTAGCAGGGGAGAGGAATAGTAACAACCAGACCAACATCCAGTCCTGATCACCAAACATCTTTTTTATTCTTAGTTAATGACTTTCTTCCTTAAATTCTGAATTCAAAGATCATAGAAAGTCTGATTTGGTTTCCAGAACAGGCTCAGGCTTTGAACATGGCCGCTGCTTGTTATTGACACGTTCTGTCTGAAACGAAGCGACAGACCGAGAGCAGACAGGGAGACCCCGTTACATAACTAAACCATGTAACCTCCACACGACTACCGTGTCTGTCTTTGTTGTTCTGTTTTCTCCATTATCTTGTTTGTCATTGTTTTCCTCAGTCTGTTTGTTCTTTCTCTCTTTACATTCTCACTCTTGTCCTCATTGTCCATCTGTCTGTCTGTGCTTTTTAAAGCTGGGATGTCTGGATGTCTCTGTAATACTCCATAATGTGTTTTGTGTACAATTGTAATATAACAACATATCTATTGTATATTGATATTATCAGATCTAATAAAAAGCCAAAACACTTTTACTCAGTTAATTGTTATTCTGCAAATTGGTTTATTAGTCATTAAGTTCTTCTTCATAGCTGATGTGTGACAGTAGTCATAGTGTCTACTCACCTGAATGAGTGTGTGGAATTCCACTCAGTGGCATGTGATGTTATCTTAAACTAGATTATAGACGCACACACACACACACACACGGAATGAAGAAATGGAGGATGTCTGAGCTGATCAGTGCAGTGCTGATAGCAGCGGTAGTAAAGTATAAATAGAGCAAGTTTGTTTGGCTGTTTACACACATGATGACGCAGATAGACATGAGAACTGGAAGTTGTAGTCATCATGATTGTGTGAAGTCTGATCTCAAAAGGACCAGCAGTGAATTTGATGTTGATGTAGGTTAGATTAGTCTTTACATCCACAGTTCCTGTAGTGATGATTCATTCATTCTCATCGCAATCACTCGAGTGAAGGTGCGAATTGAATTATGTAGTTGGAAGATGAAAGTGTGTCTTTGTGTTCTCTGTGTGTAGCGTACACTTTGACTCATTGAGTTGTGTAATAATGTTTGGTTGATTTGATTGAACCACAACTTCATTGCCCGGTTTTTAAACATGAATGTCCGTGATTGAGTGAGTCACAGACAGTTATTGTTTGATCGGCCAATGGACTTTCAGTATGGATGTCAGGCTGTTCAGACCAGATCACTGTCTTTTGTTACCATGTTGCCTCCTGCTGATTGTGTTTGTGTTGTTTTATGATGCGTGGGACTGAGGATCCTTCAGGACTGTGTATTCTTGGACACGTTTCGCAGAGAGACACGTGTGATTCATCCTGTAGATGTGGTGTCAGAAGCTGCATGTTCAGTTAATCCTAAGGTGCTGGAAAACATCAGAAATGACACTGATGACAATGACACTGATCCAGCCTGTGTGTTGTAACCACAGTCAACTCAGTCTTGACTTAGGTGTGTATTTGTATGAAGACTGTCGTATTCTGAATGTGTGTGTGTACGTACAGACAGTGTTTGCATTTGCGCATGTTTGAGGTTTTCATATTCAGCTGCAGTGTCATTCTAGGTATCATACACACACACACACACACACACACATCTACGGTGACCTTTTGTTTTTCACACTACTGTCATCAGTTAAAGTGTGTCAGTTCAGCTGAGTGTGTGCACAGCTATGCTCAGTGCTGATGCAGGCATCTTTGCATACACACACACATGCATACACACAGCCTGTTTAACAGAGACAGATGATTGTAGTGTTAGGAGCTGCAGCTTTAATGGCAGCCTCCTCCTCCACGGTCAGTTGAGATGAGAGCCACTTCAGGATGTGTGTGTGTGTGTGTTTGGGTTGGGTCTGTTGTGTAGTAAAGTTCCCACTGACCCCACCCTGCACACATCAGCCCTATAACTCAGTGAGACACTTCCCATCCCCCACACACGCACACACAGACTCACACAAACAAACACACACCCACACACACACACACATTTGGCTTTAATTTAGCTCTAGTGTTTTCCCCGCTCTGTTTTTCTACGGTTCTGTGTGGCTTTTACACTGGTTTCCATGGGAACAGCTGAACAACACTGTCTGCATTCTCTCTGTTGTTTCTCCAGTAAAACTCACTTATTATTGAGCCTCCTGCTTTATAATGACATATTTCTGTGTAAAATATGGTTTGCATGTCATGATTCAAGTGACTGACACACATACAACAGCATTGTTCATTATGCATCCAAGTACACATCTGTCACTTCATAATATGACTATTATATGTTATATAATTCACAAAGTGAAGATGAAAACATGGAGTTAACCAGCCACTTACCAGGTGGAGGCCGGAGCTCAGTGCTGCGTGCGACTATCAACCAACAGAAAATGAATCACCACCTATTACGATCAACTTTATCAGCAGAATTTGCTAAACATTGTCTAATTTCAGCCTCTCATCTGTGAGGACTGAGTTTCTGCCTCAGTGTCCTAGAAAACTAAACAGTGTTGAGAGGCAAAGACCTGCCTCTATCGCTGTCACACGCTGTCACACATTAAGAGTTAACAATTTGAGGAGAGAACACTATTTATTTTACACACACCATCTGAAGTAGCCAAGGCTTGAATCTTTAGCTTGGATTATTAGACCAATCTTGTTCCAGATTGGTCTATGTGTGTGTGTGTGTGTGTGTGTGTGTGTGTGTGTGTGTGTCTATGTCTATGTCTATAATCTAGCTGAGAGTTAAGATAACATGCCATCACATGCCACTGTGTGGAATTCCACACTGATTCGGGTGAGTAGACACTGACTACTGTCACACATCAGCTGTTTGCAGTTTCACACTATACGAGCACGTCAATTCAACTGGACTGATAATGAATACATATGCACTGCATGTATGATGATACATGATGATACAATTACTGCATTTCAGTAGACACAGATGAATGCACCATAATACATGTAACACCTACATACACACACACACACACACACACACACACACACACACACAAACTCACCCACTCCTGCTCAGCTTTTCCTTTTATATTGTTTTTGTTCACAAGAGAGGAAGTGCTTACACCTTTAGTTCACTTCTGTGTGTGTGTGTGTGTGTGTGTGTGTGTGTGTAGAGGAAATGAGTCTTCAGTAGGTTTCCTGTCTGCCCAGGGACTGATAAGGTGTTTGGTGAGGCAGGATTTTCTTTTGCTGCTTCTGACTGTCTTCTCTCTCTTGTGACTGAGATGATGCAACACTCAGACTTGTTTGTTTTGAAATATTAATTAGTGAAACTGAGAATAAACTGTGTATATTACATCAGTATTGTGTTCTTCAATGGCTACTGCGTAAGGTTCCTTGTTGAATTCCTCATCAAATCAGAGTCAGACATAGTTTTAAAATCCAGACACATCATCTACACTTGTCTTCACTCTTCCTCGTCTGTGTCACTGTGGATGAATTGCAGCATATTTGTGTACATTACAGGTGACAGAGAGGCGTTTTTAAACAAAAAGTTTTTTTCTTTAAGTCAAAAAGCGTTTCATACCTCATCTTTAAAGAACGGTCGTCCACCCACTTTCAGGAACACGTGAAAAGTGCTAGAAATTCTAAAAATTTCCTTTGAATAGAAATTCCTCTTTTAGAAATGTTGCTAGAAAATGGGTCAGTTTCAAAAATGGTTGTTTGTGACGTCAAATGTATCTCACTGCCCCCCCCCACTCTGATTCTATTCTCTGCCCTTCAAAGGTGATTAGCTGCAAAAAGATGGTCTGTCTGTGTTCTGAAGTGTTCTGAGTGACAGGAGGTTGCCAGTTAAGCCTGAAAAGATGCCAAATAGGTGCAAATCCACGTGTTTAAAATCCCCACCCTAAAATATCTTTCTGAGAGGTTTTAATGAAGCTTCTGTGGTGGTTACACATCCAACAAACATTTTATTGTGTATATGTCACATCACAGAACAAGGATCAAAAACCCGTTCAACTGTTCTCTGTCACCTTTAAAGCTCATTTGATCAGTGTGAAACCTCCAAGTGTGTGCACGTTCATCTACTTGGCCAAGAATGGACTCAACAGGTAAAGGATCAGTCGCAGAGGTCTAAACACCTCAGGTTGACTAATCTGGAGATCCTTCAAATTCAGATACCTAGAACTGCTCTTGATAGAGATGAGTCTTGTTTTTCTCTTTATCTTGTGCTGTTGTTGGCCTCCATGCCTCTCAAACATGTGACAGGGTTAGAGTTTAGGAGGGGGAAGATGAACAAGTTATGTCATCGTCTTTGTGTGTTTTTTTTTTTAAACACGGCTCCATAAACAAAGTAGAAACCACATGTTCAGTGTTGATGAGGCAGCGTGTGTGTGTGTGTGTGTGTGTGTGTGTGTGTGTGTGTGTCTGCTTAAGTAACAAGGTGACTTAACAGTGGATCTCCTCAGTTCTATGAAGTCAGCTGCATGAAACAAATATGGCCGTATGTATATAAACAGGCGCATACAGTGATTCAGTCTCCCATTCTCTCTCTCTCTCCTTTCTCACTACTCAATCTGTGTGTGACATGTGGCCTGTGATGACACATCACACACACACACCTTTGATTCAAGGACAGCTGCCAACATGCAGGATATGATATAACATTATGATGTAACACACACCTTTAGTGTTATGTGGTTATATGGTTGTAAGTAATACTAGACCTCATATGATATTAATCAATATCAAATGTAGAGAATTCTTACCTGTGACTTTTACTTTGGCCAAATATGCAGTCATAATAAACTCAAGCTTCCTGTTAAATTGTCTGGTATTGATTAAATTCATACATGTATAATTAGACACTATAGTTGTGTTTTTTTTTTTATTAAACTGCTGTAACTAACAGCCGTTACTAGCCAAAGGCAGGTAGATTAACACTATTATTAATCATGTCAGGTGCACCGATATACACTTAACTCCACTTGCCAAAGTGACACTCCGTTATTATTTCTTATACAGTGGTCATGTAACAATTGCACTGTCCCACGTGTCTCGGTGGGTTGGCTGTGTCCTGACTGCCACAGCATGAACACACTCATGATATTACAGAACAGCAGCTCATGCTGTCATTGGTCAGTTGACTCATATTGTATTAGAACTCATTCAGGAGCAGTGATTTTCTATTATTTTGATTCCATATTATGTAACAGTGTGGAGGAGTTTCTCTAGACTGTTGGATTTATTGACATAAACATACTGCACCTTTCTGGTCTTATAACACTTCAGTGTCTCTATGTTTATACATTTGAAGCAAAAGGAAACCTCTGGCTTCTCCGGTCCACATGTCGTAGTGTGTAAGATACTATACCCTAGTGTGCATATGTTAGTAAGCAATGTATGTATGAATGAAAGTATAGGTGAGTGTGACCTGTAGTCTGAAACACTGATAACACTGAGAAGACACTTTGTAAATAAATATATAAATGTATCACAGTTGCGTCATCTGCACTGCTGTGCTCTGTAAATAAATTGGACTTAATTTGACTGTTTGCTGTAAACAGAAAGCGAGGTAAGTAGCTGTTTGCTCATTTAGTTGATCAGATTGATGTGTACTTCACAACTGTGCTGATGTTTTGCCCATTAGTTACACCTGACTCATGATTCGGCTGCACACGCTGTCCCATTTGTGGAGCTAATAAACCTGATAGTGGTTGTTTATTTGGTTGTTGTCCTGACTGTTGAGTTCATACTGGGCTTAGAAGTGGCTTCTCGAAGGCTTTCCCACACAACAGCTTTATTTATTCTACCCATAAGTAGGGTCTCTCTCTCTCTCTCTCTCTCTCTCTCTTTCCACACTGATGTGACTATTACCAAAGGGGAAGTCCAGGGTTACACAACAGCAGAGAGAATAATGATGTAAAATAGTTACATGACTTCTTGGTACGTGTGTGTAACAACAGATAGTAAGTGCGCCTTTTTGGAATCTCATTTGTTGAAGTATTTGTCCTTGTATATCTGTGATTGAAAATGTTCCACTGCAAAACTGTGTCTGACGCTGCAGCGTCATCGATTGAGACAAAATTTTTATTCTCTCCGACTGCTGCTGCTGCTGCTGCTCAGGTGCATGTTGATGGACAACTGCATTGCTGAGAAACGGAGGGAGAGACAGACAGAGCGAGAGGGACACACAAAACAAAAAAAAGAGAGAGGGCCTGATGGACAAAGTCAAAGAGAGGGAGACAGAGAGAGAGGCGAGTGTGAAGAGTGTAAAACCCTGCTGCTCTGTACATCTGTGTGTTGCTCCCTCAGGCCCCCGTGTTCACCCTAACCTTTGCTCTGTGTGTGCGCAGTTGCATCTCAGACCTAGATATTACATCATGTGTGTGTCCCAGAGAGCACAGAGCACTGTGTGAACTCATTAGACACTGAGCGCAGACTCCCATCAAAGACACAAAGTGAATTCCACCGAGCAGACGACACCCAAGGGCAGCGAGAGAGAGAGAGAGAGAGAGAGAGAGAGAGACAACCACACTGCATCATGTCGTCAGAGCTAATGGAGGATATTTATTATGTATTTAATAAATAGCAGGCTCAGAATGCACATGCTCATTAAAGTAAACAACTACAAACACTTTGCTATAGTTTAGCTTCTTCATAACAATTAGCTTTTAGCTTAACATATTAGCTTGCTGTGTTTAAAACATAGCAGTGATGGAGTCTGTGGAGGGAGCTGCTAATGTCAGCTCGGTGAACAGGTGCGTTGATAAATTACTCCCATTAGCATTTTACTGACAAGGTTGTAATTGCAGCTACAATAACAAGCGTTGATGTCATTACCTCAAGTCTAACTCACTTCCCACGGATCAGAATCATTATTTCTGACGAACATTAATCCAATGAGAAGTAATAGAAAAAAAAATTCCTCTTAACTGCAGGACAGTCAGATGAATCCAGTGATGTTTGTCACTGGCGGTTCAGCCCAAATAGTAATTCTTTAAATAATAATTAATTGAATAATTAAGAATGAATCAAGACTTCAAGTAATTCTTGAAATAATAATTATTAGATAATATTGGGTTTGCAGTATTTTAACACTACATCTCTCAAGCACTTTGTATTGCATTTTATTAGCTTGTTTTATATTTTAAGCAAATAAAACGCACCACAAACACATCACGCCTCCCTAGAAATATTCAGTTGGCCTTCATATAAGGTTCAATCCACTGAGCCAAGGCTGATGTACACATACGGCCCAGTGGAAACCCTGCAGGTGTGTCCCTGCTGTAAATGGAGACAGGCTGCTGCACTGACAGGCTGCATGATACTGTGTCAGTCTCCCACTTCTGTAGCAAAGGCAAATGGTGCAGAGCTGACATTAAAACTAATGGCACTCTCTTTTAGCGCACGCACACACATACACACACGCACTCATGCTCTCACGCTGCGTTCTGGCTGGGTGCCCATGTGCTGCTACACACCAGTGTTATCTGGAAGAGCTCTCATCTGTCCTAATTTCAGACAGACAGGAGGAGAAGGAGAGGATGTATTTCACAGATCTTGTTTATGTGGAGAACTGCAGATTATAGTGTGTGTGTGTGTGTGAGAGAGTTTTTTTTTAGAAATGGATTTCTGAGGTGGTTTATCTGTAGCTGCTGCCAACATTCAGGACTTCAAGCAAGTATCCCGGAAGAGATGCTGTAAATATCCAAAAACAAACCTCCTGGTTTTGATGATTTTGTGAGTCATTGTGTAGAGTTTGCCTCTGTTTATTTTTTGCCCACATCGCCTCAAACGATTGAAGGAAAACAACTGTTCAGAGCAAGTGATGTAATGATCAGATCACAGGTAGACAGGATAAACTGAAGACTGCCCGGGAGTTTAGAACAGGAAACGTTTTAATTGTTTCGCCCTGAAATTCTTCATATACTGACAGGTCTGATTTGTCCTTTTTATCAGCATCTAATTTTAGCATCACGTTGTTTGTATTTCATATAATTTTGTATAAATTGTATATATATATAATAGCTCACTTCACATCAAGCATTTCCAGTACATTTTATTCAGCGTTGTTTTGTCAGAAACAGACTAAATTATTAGCTCCATGTTTTCATGTAAAACGGTTTCTGATAAAACACTGTTGCAGTTTTATTTCGGCTTCTCTGTAACATCATAATTCAGGTACAGAACAGCAGATTATCACTGTATTTCCATCTGTACTTCAGCAGCTGGTAAAGGCGTGCTACTAATATCATCATATTATATGTTCTACTCTATTTATGTTCTATTTTATTCATCAAATATATTCACATCTGTCAGAGTTGTTTTCGTTTGTTTTCCCAGAGGAGTTTCGTAACAACTAAAGCTCCTGGTTAAATGTGCCACTTTTCCAGAGGGTGACATTGTGTTTGTTGGTGCTATTTGGGTCAGTTAAATCTGTCTTTTCAGAAAGCTGAAGGATCTGTCGTCTCTGCAGCACTAGACATTGACGCACAGTCTGTCTGTCCACATGAAGTACCGTCATCCTCAGCTTGGATTTTCCTCACATCACACCTGCTGCTGAGGCTGGTCCCGTTGGTCTGTCTGGTTAAAGTGATGGAGCTGGGCAGCACCATCATACTGGACTGTAGCGCCATCTCTGTGCTGTACAACATGAGCATCAGCTATGTTGAAAATTGGCTTCACTCTTCAGGATTTGTCTGAGCCTTTTACTCGTCCTTCAGTTTGTCTGTCCATCTGTCCTCAGGTCTTAGAACAGGACTTCATCCTATTATCACACTAACCACAGTTTAAATAAAAGGATCAAATTCGATGCAGCAGAAGAAAAGAGGTCCCCTTTTTTCACACATATTCCTCTGTCGTGTCAAAACGCGGTGCCAGTGTTACCCACAATGCAACTTGACGCTTCAGTCAGGAAGTTGGGGGGTGTAATAGCTGATGTAACCATTAACAGTTAGCTTCAATCACAGATGAGGGCATGTGACATGTGGTCACGTTACACCCACATATTTTCAAACTTCGCTCAGACTGGATGCAGCTCCATCTGTTAGTGTGACATAAAACTAACTTATTTAACTTGTTAACTTAGTTTTATGTCACATAAGTGGGATACTCACATCTACCTGTGTGCACACAGGTAGATATTTAAGGCCCTGCAAAAGTGACAGACAGACAGGAAGCGCATGATGGTTCTGTTTGTAGTTTCTGCAGTGGCGGTTGTATTTACATGTGTAGTTGGTGCATGTGGAGCACACGATCATAAATGTCAGTGTGATATGTAAAGTGGACATAGACAGAATATGTTTGAATTTGACATTGTTGTGGTCCTCAGACAGAGTAGGAGAACAAAAGGTGGACAGAGACTGTGATGTAGAGTGTAATATCTTTTTTTTTTTTTATTTTCTCTTTCCTGGCTACAGCCTGCTCAAGTCCTGCTATGTTACCTAGCAACAATGGCCCACTTTGTAAAATGAAACACACATGCAGACACACACACACACACGTGCGTACACAGGCAAACACACACTCACAAATAGATATCAGCGGGCATCTTGTTATCTGGTAACTGTACTGGGTTTGTGTGTGACAACAGGAGAACAAAGGAAGGAGAGAGTGAGTGTGAGCGAGTCTTGTCACACACACAAACACAGCTCTCTTCTTTTGAAAGGTGTTTCTATCAGCTGTGCTCCGTAGCTGTGGAGTACATCCACAGTCAAAATGTAGACACGCTGCTTCAGTCTGGGGCTTGTGCCTCTTCCTTTTGCCAGAGCGCTTGCGATGTGTGAGATGTACTTTTGGTGGAAATTGGGTCAATAAAAATGCCAACTCCCCCCTCCCCTCTCTTCCTCTGTGTCTCCCTCTTTCTCTCTCCCCCCTGAGCAGATGGAGCCGGGCTAGTGTAATCTCCTGCCTCCTGTGGATCTGTGTGTGCATGTGTAATTATAGCTTACCTTTATGGCGGCAGGATTTGCAGGAAAAACACATTTGTCTCCCTGCACAGAAGCATGTCTCTGACTGACAAACACTAGCAGCCGCACACAGGAAGCATTTACTCTAAACTTTTAATTCACTCAGTTTAACTCAGACATGTGCAGGGCTCCACTTTGTGATGCCACTGAGGCGGAGACAGAGATGGACAGAGAAATCGAGCAGCACATTTACACAGAACTCAACTCACAGACATTCTTCACTTTACATGAGGCTGGGTGCTCAAATGGTCAGTGGTTGGCATTTTGTTGTATATATTGTCGTTTGTGATTGTGTGTGTGTGTGTGTGTGTGTGTGGCTATAATCCTGTATCCATGTGGCAGATGGACTGTGGCATATTACTGCATCACTCTGAGAGTGTGTGTACTGTTACAGCAGCAGTGTGTAAATCTGTTGCACAGATTAATCTCAGCTGGTTTGTGGTCAGCTGATGAGGTCAGAGGTGTTCAGGATGTGTGTGTTGGAGTTCACCAGCGGGGCAGCCAAATGTTGTACTGTAGCCTTTTTTATTTGTTGAATATTAATACATCCTGTGTGTAAATGCACATTTATAAACTCATAAAAATGTTCAGCAAAAATAAAGGACAGCGGACAGAGCTGTCTGTGTTAGTTCTGTGTACGGTGGTAAATTCAGATTGTACATACGGTTTATTAATAAAGTTTATTACTCTATGGGTTTGGGAACATTGACCCCAAATTACTGACATAAAAGTGACAGTTCATTGTCAGTGTTGTCTGTCTTCAGCTGAAAGAGTAAAGATATTCTTTCAATGATATACAGTCAGTTGACAGTGTTTATTAAAAAGACAGTTGTTTCCCTGAAGTCACAATTCAATAAAGTATAATGAGAACTCATGCTGGGCCACTGGGAGAAGCATATGGATCAATGCTGAAGAGCTTTATTGAATATTGCCTTATAGCATATGATTTGTTCTGTTTTTGTTCACTGAGGTGAAGCCCCAGTGTAATTTAGGAAGAGTAAGAGAGAGGAAGAGTCGTATGTGTTATTCGAACAATGAAGAGTAACTTTATTACATACCAGTAAAAAAGTTGTCTGACTGCTTCAAACCACTGGCACGGTTTGTGGAAAGTGAACTCATCCAGAGGAATAGGTGACGGCTCCACACTCATCTAACGCTGGTGTAAAGAGTGAATCATGAGCTGGCCAGCTGAGTTCTTCCATGAAACCACCTCAACCAAAACTTTTAACATTTGTAAGCACAGTGCGTCTCTAGGTGAGAGAAGTTGTAGAAAGTTTTTTTTTTTTTTTTTCCCAGAAGTGGTTGTGTGTCAGTGTCTGATCAACTTCCTTTTGTTTAAAATCTGTAGACTCTTGGTTTTAAAAGACAATTGTGGCTGCGGTGTAGAATTAGAAGCATTTTAACTTACTAAACCTCTATAGTCTGCTCCTCATCTCCGCTGCAGGCCTCAGGCCTCAGGCCTCAGGCTGCTTTAGCCAACACAAGCTAAACACATCCAAATCTCTGACTGAACTGTGTCTGTCTGAGTTGCATTGTGGGCAGATGCCAGGTCTCTACACAGGGGAGGGATGTGAACAGGAAGTGTGCAGCACTGACTCGACATGATGCATGCTGGTTAGTTGTCCTGACTTCCACTGGTGTTGCATAATGTGGCAAGGCTGAAGGCTTCAAATACACTCATGAGATATAATTTCAGATTAGTTATTTCCTGTGATTCTCTCTCTCTCTTGCAGCTTTGATGTTATTTATATAGTCATATAGACAGCGTCATAGTCACTTCCACTCAGAGGTTGTGAAACTCGGAGGTTGTGTTCCATATTTTGTTGTTGTAAAAGAAATAATTCACTCATTCTCTTCATTTTTCTTTTCACCTCCTTGGAAGTGTGGTGGCCTTTGTTTTTGATTTTTTCTAATGTCTGTGGTTCCCAATAGAACGTGAAGAAATATAACATGTCTTTGCTCTGGTGTTTGTTTCTATTCTACTCAGATTTAATTTCATGTGTGATGTAAATGTTTGTGTGACATGAACAACACGCCTGTATTCAGGTTCAGTCTGTAAGTAAAAAAGGCAACTGGACTCCACATTCTTGACGCCTCGTGTCTCATCTGAGAGTCTCTTCAGTTCTGACTGAGTTTCAGGTAGTTATCCTCTTATGAAACAAACAGTGTCAGTCCACTTCAAAGACAAAACACCCAGACATAAGCAGAACAATATACTGTGTACAATCCAATACAGTTAGGAATGCACAGACCTGTACATTAGGGGAAATGAAACAGTCATTTCATAAGCACTAGACTCAACCCAGGAGAACCAGTTCCTCAGGCCAGCACTCTGCAGTCTGTCTTCATCTCAAGTACGAAGGGGACTGGTCTTAGGACAGCGAAATACATGTTTGTAGTGAAAGAAATAATGACAATCACTGAACAGATGATGTGGTCTGAGACATCACTTATCAGTCGCCTACAATACAGTCCCAGCTTCACTACCTGAACTGAATACACATCCACACCAGGACTCAAGTGACCTCAACAACTCACATGATAACAGAGACAGCCAAGGACCCCTGTGTCACCCCGGTGACCCTATAGGTTGCTAACGCCTTTTCATACCGACCTCCAGTGACTATAACAACCACAGAATCAATGTGACCCAGTCACTCTGCTCTGGTTGATGTGGTTCATTAGAGGATAAATACCTGAAGTACCCACACAGGACTGCAGAGGCCTTTCATATTAGAGGTTTCAGTAACCTTTTCAGCACTAACAGACCCGAACAACTATTTGTGGCTCAGTAAACAGTGTGTAGAGTTTTTTATTTATGTTTAAATGGAAATCTGCAGAATGCTGTGAGAGCTGCTGACGTTGTGTATTTCGCTTAAGGAAATTGAATGAGCGTGACTCGACTGCAGTGTCTTTATATTTCACTTCTGCAGCCTCTGGTTCATGTTGACCTTTGAGATGGCTGAAGTTGTGGGACACACCTAACGTCTCTGGTTGTGCTGCGTCCCTCCCGTCAGCTTCATAGGTTGGATTACAACAGCACACTGATGATCTTACATGAGCTGATAAATAACAGTCCCTCCTCTCAGCTGATACTGAGTCAGAGTGAGACCTGTAACCATGGTGACAGTACACACCGAAGTATGGTGTCTGCGCTTTACCTCAATTTAAAGCAAGGAAAAGAAGCCTCGTGACAGTGATGAACCTGTGGAGTAACGTGTGACTGATGCTTCCTTCCGAGTCGTCGTTATCAAAACCTGAAGCACAACTGAAACTCATGTAAATTACCACTGCATACTTCAGCATTCCTTTAATGAGAAGCCACAGTAGGTCAGCGCATTTACTCAGTGTTTCTCACATTCAGAGGAAATGTGCTGACGTATAATGAGGCTAAGAATAGCGTGACCTCAGGAGGACGTGACAAGCGGTCGGGCAGGTTCCTACTCGTCCTATTGGCACAATCAGGCCACTGTGTGTGACCCTCAAACGTTCTGTAAACACTTTGTCCCCGTGTGTTCAATCCACAGCTATTCATAGCCTCGACTGGACTGACACCTTGTGACATGTCATGTTTTGAGCATCCAGCCGCTCGCACTGGTCCCACAGCTGAAGAGACAAAGAGCATCACTGAACAGTTTGACATATAGAAATGTGTAATTGATGCAGCAGGAACTGAGGGCTGAGAAACTATGGTTTGTGGTATCCAACATCGACCAAGTTGTGTGAAGCTTTAGCTTGAAATAGTCTCGACTGGGTGAAGAAATAGTTCACCTCGCTGCTGTGTTGTAACACTGAGGTATTTGTGTTTGTGAGGACACAGATCAGAGAGGAAGAGCAGCAGGAGATGGAGTCACAGAGGGAGGCAGAGAGGAAAAAGTGAAAGAGAGCGAGGCAGACGGGCGGTGAAACGAGCCTGCGTCAGAGAGAGAGAGAGAGAGAGAGAGAGAGGTGGGGGTGTCAGCTGGCCCTGCCTCCGTCCCTCCCTCTCTCCTCTGTGTCCCTCCTAGCGTCAGCAGCAGTTAAAATGTCGGCTGTGTAGCTCGTCCTCTGCTCTGCTTTCTCTCCCTTCTGGCCATCTGTCTTTTCTTACCACAAGAGGAAACCACTCTCTCTCTGTCTCTCTCTCTCTCTCTCCTCTCTCTCTCTTTCTCTTTTGTACCCTCGTCATCCTTTTCTTTTCTTCCTCGCCGTCTTTCTCTCCCCCTTGATCCGGCTCGATCAAAGCTAGTTTTGTCAAGTGTTTTTTTTCGCTTCTTGACGTTGTTTGGAAACGGAGGTAAGAGGTAATGTTAGACTTCTTTTTTTTTTTTTTTTTTTTTTTTAAGACCCGTTGCTGTTTTTCATTCAAAACCAGAGCTGAGTTCGATCCGTGAGGCTGAATGGATTGAGGAGACAAACTGCCTGAGTACTGTGGATATTTCCCAGAATAGATTGTACAGTCATTCTGATCTGTTCCGTCCTCACAGTCGACATGAAGGGTGTGTGTGCTAGTGTGTGTAGCCTGTAGCTCTCTGAAGATGCTGTTTGCTCTGTAATGCAGCTGTTTATCATTTTAATACGAATGTCTATCAAACTGTTGTTAAAACCTTGTAGATCTAAAACCGTCACTGATTACTCATCAACAGTGGGTAATCATTTTTAATATTGGTTGTAGTTCTCGCTCTGTTGAGAGTGATTGTTCCTCACATTTGTCTCTGTGATCCAGATTATTCCATGACCTCTTTGTCACATCAGTGAGTAAAACAGTAGCATCTGACAGTAGCAACCAAACCTGTTCTCAGACTCTGTCCCGGACTCGACCAGCAGCAGTTACCTCGGTCTGTCCCTGAGTCCAGGTGCTCATGCTCATTCAAACAGATCATATCTGTGTGTGTATGTGCGTGTGTCAGTACAGGGTGCGAATCATAATCATATGGGACACAGCTCAGTCCTGAACATGGCTCTCGGTGACAGCTGTTTCAGTTTCTGTGGTGCTTCTGATTTACAGTATTGATGATGTAGCTGGATGTTACTGTTACCTCACAAGTTTGTCAGTAGCAGCAGGTAACGTCATATGTGACACACCACAGACCCGTCCCTCTCTGTCCACCATGTAACACCATCTTCTCTGTCTTACCTAAATCAACTATTAGCAAGCTGCTGCTTGTACACAACACAGCTGCTGTTTCGTTTAGTTTTGTGTGTATTCATCACTCAGATTCTGTTTGTTTTAAAATGACAGAGTTTAGAGTGACAGAGACCTGGTTAAATTTTATTGTGAAAGAGATCTCTGGTGTTAGATATAAATAGGATTAAATACTAATTAAATGTCAATTTGACTGTGGACTAACAGTCATGATGTTTGTGTTCCTGTACTGTGCAGTTCCATTTACATATCTATAAAAGTTCTTTGATTATATATGATTAAAAAAGACACAAACTCTAAATGTGGTTTCTCATCCTAAAATAATGACAAAATAAGTACTAAACAGCTTTGATAAACACAGCAACATTGATTTGTAGTTTGACTGCTTGTGTGAAATCATGCTGTGGACAACAGAGACGAAGTGAAAGAAACACAAGAACAGGAAAAGACAAATAAAATAAGTTCCATTTGCATAGAGTTCTACAGCTGTGGGTTTCATCAGCATCCAGTCCCTGCTGCCTCTGCTCTAACCGTCACGACTCCTCTCACTTCCTTTTACTTCATGACCTCACGTCCTGTGTGTTCCCCTCACATATGAAACCACTGAGGTGTGTGTGACTGATACAGCTGCAGCTCTGCCACACAACAGCTCGGTCCTTTACTTTGAGGTGGTGAATCTTTGAAGCAGATGAATAATTCTGCTGCCTGCTTTACAACATAGTTTAACCTGCTGGTTTTTTTTTTCATTGGTTTGAAGCTTTAACTCAGCCACCTACTGATGAACAGCCTGGTACTAAAAGTACTGGTACTTTTTTTTGTTTATTCACACTCGCACTGTCTCACACATTTGCCTGGATGTGGATACAATGTCATTCTAATATCTTAGCATGTAGGTTAGGACAAGGGTTGGACTTGGGCAGCAGCTGTGGTTGTAGGTAATGATGAGGCTTGGAGGAAATATCCAGGAAATTAATGCTGTCAGAAGTGACAGAAATGTGTGTGAGTGGCTGTGTTTTGACAACTGTTGTCATTTACCTGCGTGTGTGTGTTGAGGGAAGGAGCTTGTTCTGCTGTGACCTATTTAAAGTGCAGCTGCCTCACATCCTGCAGATCCTGAACCATTTTACACCATTTTCTGCTGGATATGGAAGATTTTCATGTGTTGAAGATGTTGCCGTGCAACATCTGGCATCTGCAGTCAGGAAACAAAATCCCAACGTGTTCCATCCTAAATATAAATGCTAATAAAAAAAAGACAAAGACAGGTCAGTGAGGTTTACATTACTTGCCTCATTTACACTAAAGCAATGACGCAGCTGACCACGCCCATTTCAGCCGTCTCAGCAGTCCAGTCTATAGGAACCGTATAGGATCAAGTCTGACTCTTCCATCATTGAGCTCTGCTGTGTTCTTTGATTTCCCTGGGAGAGAATTAAAGAGATAGTCAGAGAGAGATATGGAAAATGTCTAAATGTCCAAGTGAGAGTATGTAATGGTTCATTAGAGAAGTGAATGAACGGCCAGTGCAGACAAACATCTCCAGTGTGCTGTTCTCTCTTTCTTCATTAGTTTTCCTACCGAAAGTGCCGAAAACCTAAAAATTGACCTCAAAGATTTTCCACTTACCTGCATCACCAGCCACATCATGTGATTCTCCTCTGCAACTGGCACATGAACAGCAGCAGTGCACCGCATGGCTCCATGTTGGTCACGAAGCTCACCGGTACATCTCTGCGACTTCAGATCAGCGCCAACACCGTTAGTTGACTCACTGAATAGTTAATTGTCAGACAGCTCATTGTCAACTGTTCTGTACTGATAGTCAGTCTGTAGATGATATGGAAGTTGTGGTAGCGAAGCCAGTGTTAACGCCTCCTGCCTCACTCACACACCCTCTGCGGTGACGTCTTCCAGCAGCTAACGCTAACTTCAAGCCTCGTTTCTATTGAAGTGGTAGACCACAAGCATGTATTGATTGACAGCTCACTTAAAACGTGCGGTGTAGTGCGTATTCACATACGTTAAAGATCATATTTCAACTAAAACTAAAAGGAAAAAGGGTAAAGATGATGTTGAAAAAACTCAGATTAATCCACAATAAAAGTGATTATTATTACTATTCAGTAAATAGTCTTTAGAGCTGCAGCAGAGCTGTGTCATTTAAAGCACCAGTATTTATTTTCCTGGGTTTTTCCTCAGACAAATAGACAACTTTATCTTTATTCTGACACTGATACTGATACTTCTCTGTTGTCACCATCCACCACCTCGCTTTCACTTTCCATCACATATTATCCTTTTACACTGCTGTTTGTTTTTACCAAACAAACTCAGAGCAAAACACTGACCCTGGATCTGTGTGAATTAATCCAGTGACCTTCCTGATTAATTTATAAAAACAGGTCACATGACACAGCAGCAGAGAGAAAGTTTCACACTTTGTGTCCAAGCTGAAGCTGAAGCTCACATATAACTGTGTCGCTCTGCCTCCGTCTGACCTTCAACAGATAATGACCTGGATCACAACACTGCTCTGTGTGTGTGTGTGTGTGTGTGTGTGTGTGTACATGTGTATGTGCGCATGTGTGTGTGTCTGTAGTAGCCTCTTTAGGTCACTTACTGATGCATGAGCTACATCATCCTCTTCTCCTTATGAATTATTCAACACCCACCCACTCACATACACACACACACACACACACACACACACAGTTGGACAGTTGGAGATTGATCTGTTTCTTATAAGTGACATTTCTCCATTTGGCCTCAGATGTCAATAGAGCTGCTACTTTGTCACTGTGTGTTCAGTTTTCTCCATGGGGACATCAGTGTTTATTTCCATGTAGATCACTTGTTTTAATGTGTGTTGTTCACTGACAGTAAGTGAACGTGTCTCTCATCTGTTCATCCACTCTCCCGCTGCCTGTCTGGAAATACACAGTGACAGAATGCTTTTTCCTGGCACACTGTGGCAGATGTGACCTAATTGTGGTTGTGTGTGTGTGTGTGCGCGCGCGTGCGTGTGTGTGTATGGAGTCATTTTTGAGGGGATGGAGGAACTGTCATTTCCTCTCATTCTGAGAGAGAGAGAGAGAGAGAGGAGCAGTGATCTACAGATGGCAGCCATTCTCTGTGTTTGAAGTTAAAAATCAAATGTCTTCGATCCAGTTGAAGAGAAGAGTCATGTTTTCACCATTGGACAACATGTGTTTGTGTGAACACAGATGAATCCAGAACATTCTCACCAGTAGAGGTTTGTCTCTGTCATCTGCTCCACTCAACACCACTAGACATTTGACTTATGAGTCAGCAAAAAACAGGTCTGGCCAAATTTTGTCTTGAGTTGGTTGTTGAATTGAGGCCAAGAATCAAAATTACAACTGTGACTCCAACAGAATAAGACGTGTATGACGCAGCTGAAAACAGCCTCGTCACAAAGTCTGATGGAAATGTGAACATCTACATGTCTGATAATTGTTGAAGAGAGAAAGTTCCAGAATGTCAGCTGCTGTTTCCAAGGTCAATAATATTCTGTCTACTGCCAAAATATGTCCTTGTCCCACCCATTGTCCCACGTTGTGCAAAATGGGTGGGACAGTGACATATTTTGGCATATTTTTGGAATTAAGATTGAATTGTTTTTTTTGTTTTGTTTTTGTTTATTTGTGTGTGTGTATTTTTTTATTTATAGATCTATAGATAGATTTATCTATGTCTAAAGATTTTTCTCTTTACAGATGACCTTTTATTGTCAGTTCTTATTTACTGCCATAGAAAAAAAAGGCTAAATTGCATCTTCCCATAAAAACACATCCCCAAGCAGAAAACTGTGCAGGTCAAAGTAAACAGTGATAAGTGATAACAGCTGCTCAGTGGTGATGCTGTAGAGCTCAACCATAGCATCCTGTGAGCAGCCCCAGGCCAGACTGTGGTCACATCGGGGCCTCCCCCGCACACTCAGCTGCTCCAGCTGCTTCGGTTTGCAGCACCACTTTCTAATGTCTAACAAAACTTTAGATAAGAAAGTCTCCACTGTAGATAAGAACTGTCTCGTCCGTATGAGGAGAGGTTGCTGCAAATAAGTGTCACTCTGACGTCTTATTGCCACATGCTGCTGAAAAATCAAACCAGTGAATGAAAGTGGTCATGTTGCGAAGAATCTTTTGTTATATCTCGTTTCTCTCATGCTTCCTTTTCTACAGCAGTTTAACAACTATGTGCCTTAAGTGCTCGCCATGGTAGCGAGCTGACCTCACATGTTCAGTATAACATGCTGTAAATGTTTTCAAGGTCCCATCAGGCTTACGCACCATCTCTGTGCTGCATCTAGACTGTTAACTGAGGCCATTCTCATAATTCTTTCCCATCATGCATCTATAATGCACCCAGGCTCTAAAAAACCAGCACAAACAGGGCAGAGTGTTTCCTCCTGTGCAGTAAAAGGCTTCTGTGTTTGTACAATTGATCAGTTTGTATGTGAGAGTTTCCCTCGGGATGGTGAAGTGTTATTGTCTGGGTTTGGTTTGAGAAGAGACGCTACATTGTTGGATAACATCACGTGTGATCTTTGTTTAGTCAACGTCTGGAGGACTGTTTAGGTGAGCCACTATCATCCCTCACGATAGCAGCAACTAACTGAAAGTAACATTAGCTCCACGTTAGCTCACCTCTTTATAAATGTCACCGTGCTGCCTGTGAC
The DNA here is from genome assembly GCA_016801845.1 of Polydactylus sextarius. Lineage (NCBI taxonomy): Eukaryota > Metazoa > Chordata > Actinopteri > Polynemidae > Polydactylus > Polydactylus sextarius. The sequence continues at coordinate 2,434,626 of CM028920.1, read as the reverse complement.
TTTTTATAGTTTGTCTCAGCTGGACTTTAGTTGCAAAATTCTCTTTTGCAAACACTGAAAAATGTTCTGGAGAGATATATTCAGACCTGGACTTCTGCACTGGGACAAAGTGTCAAGACTGTTGTTTTTGGAAAGTTACAGAAATGTTCAGACATACCACTCTCAACTGTGAGACTGGAAAGAGGTGTGGGGTTTGTGAAGGGGCTTTCCAAAGCTGTTTGACCCTGAAACATTTGTCAACTATGCAAACATAACAGCGAGAGAATTCAAAGATTTAATCAATGGGAAGAAATAAATGTTACAGACCAACAAGCATTGTCAACCTGGATAATCACGATAAACAGACAGACAGGCAGGCAGGCAGACAGACAGACAGACAGACAACTTTATTGATCCCTTTGAGAGAGATTCCCTCAGAGAAATTGAAGAAGAACCGATAGCCAAGTTATTCATATAAACATTTTGACCTGTCAGTGAGGCGTCCTAATCATTCTCCAGACTGGGACGCTGGTCCAGACACAGTCTGGTCAAACTCACAAAAATAAATGTCAGTCATTTCTACAGTAATGTCTTGTGGCATGGCCTGTGCCACGGGCTGCACGCTGCCTCTGTGGGCTTGAAACGTGATACGTATAGACAGACAGAAATAGAGCTGCAGACACACACACACTATCATGTTTTGCTTGCACACACAAAGTCCCCCTGCTTCCTGTGTGTGTGTGTGCGTGTGTGTGCGCGTGCTTGTGTGTGTGTCTGGAAGTGGGGGTCACAGAGGTCATATTTCTCACCTCTAATCTCTCATTTCTCTGTTAAAACTGACCTTGTTATAACCTGTACCTATAACCTGCTGCAGCTCCCCCCTCTCTGCTGGTAGTGGTTGATCATTTTTTGAATTTTTTGTTTGTTTGTTTTTTTTTTTTTTTTTGAATGATCGTCCAACATCAGGCATCGAAAATCAAAAATGAGAAGTGATGACTTTAGCTGTGAATAGTGTGACTGCACCACAGTCACACCAGCACACATAGATGTGAAGAGGAAATATGGAAGCCATTGCAGTAACAGCTGAGCTCAGACCACAGGCTGACAGATTGTGTGTGTGTGTGTGTAGCATCAAAGTGCAGTGCACTGCCTTTGAACTGTCAGACTTCCTCTGCTCATTAATTTATTCGCCACTCTGGAGCTCTGTCTCTCTCTCCTCCATCATGTCTCTGCTCGTGTTTTCTTTTATGTTGTGTTCATCTCTCGTCCCACATTTCTGTGTTTCCTCTGCCTCAGGTCTTTGGTATGTAGTTCATAGCATACGTATTCTATAGTCTAAAATAAAGTATATATGAATTGTTCATCATATATTTATTACAGCATTGATTCTGCTGATATTATAATGTTACTGTGCATTTGTAATTGCTGACTTTGTTGTATGTTTTGTGTTTTCAGTCCTTTAAGCCGGTGGTGGGGAAGAGCCTGTTGTCGTCGGTAACAGCAGTGGAATTCTTGTTAGACCAACAGCTGGACTTCCTGTCTGACCAGTCAACCTACCAACCTTACCAGGTAATGACCACTCTCACACATAACCAGACGATCCTCAGGTGTTGTGAAGTGGTTTGTTGTGCCTGTTTAACACGTGTGTGTTTCTGGTCAAGACTTTACTTATGTAACAATGAATCATTACTGCGATGTGTCTGTAACACATGTCCACCATGGCTTCAGAGGAAAACTCACATTTTGCCCATTTGTCCTTGTTCTGTAACCGGTTAAAATCAATAACTTAAATCTGTGCTTCCTAAAAAAAAATACTCAGGGTCTTTACTGTGACACTGCAGGCAGGTGGATCTTTGCTTTAATTATTGGATAACCACCTGTCCATAGGCCACTTCCTGTCAATACAAAGGAAGTGTATTGACCGAAAACACTCTGGGATAAAATGGAGGTGAGGCCGCTGACTCAGAAAACTTTTCCATGGTCCAGTCACTGTCTCTACACTGACAGACTCTCAGTTGGAGCTCTTGCTGCCTCTTACACACGGTCATTTATCAGCTTGAGTCCTGATGGCGGACAATGAGATCCAGCCCAAAGCTCTGTTGAGAGTGTTGCCAGGAGCAAAGTGGCCCTAGTAATTAGATTTGGAACCACATTGACTTTTCTTTTTTTTCACTCTGTTGCCTCAACTCTGCTTCTTGTAACTGGGCATTTACAATGTGTATTTTATAAACTACCAGCGTAAGGACTTGCGGTCAGCTGCTCTGTGCTCATAATTTAAGACACTGATATAAGCAATCTAAACTTAAATCAGTATAGATGCTACTCTAACTTTGGTACTCTGCCATCAATCATCTTGGGCTGAAAAGGGTTTATTCTGCCCTCCTGCCCAAATCTAGCTTGATCTCCCAGGTTATCTAAGTCTCTGTATAACACTCTTACCCAGAACTGCTCCAGGATTTTCACCAGGATTAAAATGCGATTACATTTCTTACGTATCCTCTAATGTCCACAGATAAGTTTGGTCTTTTTATTAATGCTCTTTAATGCCTGGATTGATCCTGTTGTTCTCACACTCTGATCCATATGTAAAAAAAAATCATGATTAGTGTCTGGTAAGAATATGTGAATGGTTCACTTTGGTCACTGTTGTCGTTTGTGGTAGTTAATGGGGGAAACACCACTTCACTCCACTCACTTGGCACCGTCTGTTCTCTCATGTCTGTTCTTGGCACCTTGGTTCTGGTGCTCAGCAGCGCCAGGTTATGGTCCTTGATGTATGAAAACGCTTGTCTACAGCAGACGTATGGATGGATCCTCAGACATCAACTGATTTAGTTGTAAACTCAGTGATCTGGTCTGAAATCTCTCACCTACTGTCATTGAGGGTTGTAGCACTTCCTCTTATACTCTGGTGTATTATAAGCAGGTTCTTGGCTCACAATTATGTGACCACATCCTGTAAACCACCATCATTAACACTAAGCCCATTAATAATGTGCATCGCTAATGAATCAGCTGTTGATTTTTGTTCTTTCACCACCATGGTTTCCAACTGGCGGTGGTATGGACTTAAATTAGCATATTTATCATCAGACCCAGGAGACACATGTGATGACACATTATAGAATCTATCTAACTCCTTCACCCCCAGCCAAGCTGTTACTACTAAACTGTAGTGAGGACAAGGTCACAGCTACTCGCTTCTCAGAATAACAAAAAGTCAGTAAGAGCAGTTCACAGTGAGCTTGAGACACTGAGACACCACAGTGTTCACAACCACACAGTCATGTGTCTGGGGGTACAGGAAATATGAGGTTTGTGACTGCAGCCAGTTAACTGAGGTTAACACAGAGTCTGGAGACACAGGAAAGTAGATAACATGACTATTAACTGTTAAATGTTTTATATCAGTTAGTATAACTCTATAGTATAATTCTATAACAACAGGACTAAACTTCTCATATCACACGGTATATCTATGCCAGCATGTGCACAACTATAGGCTATTGTTGCCAAGGCAACATCCCTATTTGCCATTCTTAGCCGAGCTTCTTCTCCAGAGGAAAAAAAAAATGTTATTATTTTTCGCTGTTGTGGCTCAGAATTACTGAAATGAGATCAAATTAAATAGCTACACAACCCAAACTCTGCCAGCTTCAACATCTACCTGCAAGATAATTACATAACTCTGTTACACTCATTACATTACCATGACTGTTGAATCATTCCAGTAGAGATGTTTACAGTCGGTGAACATGTGTGTGTGTGCTGTACAAAACATTTTTCCAGCTTGAGAAATGGACACAAACAGTTTGGTCTTGAACCTGTTGTTGTTGTTGATTTCATAAATAACTTTAAATTCTAGACACTCTACTAAATTTCATCAGGACATCACAGTAAGTTCACATAATTTATCTCCAATGCTGAGTTCTTAGCTGGAGGGTGATATGTTACTATATATGTTACTTATGCTTTATTATACATTAATATAGGTAATGGAAGTGTCAAAATTACATGATAATGAAGATAATAAAAACTACATAAGTTCAGACTTGAGTCATAAAATGATATAGGGCGGATTTTATTTCATGTAGTATTTTATTCCATCCCTGCGCTCTGCGCAGCGAAATGTACTGTTTCCTACTAAGTTTTATTAGCAGTGATATGAACGCCATGAAGAAACAGCATGTGAATAAAAGCTTTCTGTTACACAGAGCTGTGAATATGTTGTCTGTTGGCAGATGCACACATTTTAAAAGGAACTCATTAGCTAATGAAGAATGAGTCATTCACACTTAGTTCTGGGCTGGATACTGCAGCCGGGGAGTCCCAGGACCTGGTGCTGTGCTCCATATGGATCTGGCTGCCAGCATTTAATGTGAATGCAAAGCCAACACATGAAGCCACAGTCTGATTTTACACTACTTCTCTACACTGACTCATAAATTACACCCACACGTCCACACTGACTGATACACAGAAACACTAGATACTGTAGCCTAACAACAAGCAGTAAGTCATAGGGATGTATACTTGTGTTACGCGGCTGTGTGTTTAATTAGAGTGTGTATATGTGTGTGTGAGTGCAGCTGAACACAGCTTGTATTGTGCTGGCTAGAACACTGTGTTCCCCGCTCTTGTGTCAACCAGACGGGAAGACTGTGTTCTACACTCTGACCATCCGTCATCAGTTTGTGCTTAAGACAAGTCCAAATACCAAGATTGAAATGCTGTTTCTATTTTCTCTGTTGTTTGCAGCCAATCAGAAGCAGCATCCACTGTTGCCATGTTGTCCAATGACTTGCACTTTGACTGTGTGGAGTAGTTTGTGATGGTCACTGCCGCTGCAGCACTGACTCCTGGTCAGTTAACACAAATGTTCCTCACTTTGAACCGATGTGATGAACATCGTTACAGTTTATTCTGGGAACATTTGTAAAACATTTATAATATTCCTGGAGCCTGATGGATTTTACATGGAGTTGCTCCAGTTATCATTGTGCTGTTATCATTCGCAGAATAAGTGCAGGAAAATGACTGTGATCGCTGATGATCACTGAGCACATCCTGTGAGGAACAGTACAACCAATACAGTGCAATTTAGAGATTTCCTTTCCTTGTCACTTCTTTAGCTCTTATATACTTAAAAAACACATTGCATTGCCCATATAACTGTTCATTAACCTGATGGTTCTGATAGATACGGTGTTGGTGGTAAATACCCAACAGTGATGGCAGCAGTTCTTACTATCCTGTTAAGTTGCCGTCTGTCTTCAGTTTTACTAGAACATAAAGAAATCTCGTGTCGAAACTCAAATCTTCAGTCCTGCTGTGAACAGTGTGTAATGGTGTGTATGTTGTGTTTGTTGCATTGCTGGATCAGTGTAGTTGATGGTGTTCACACTCTTCACGCTTTGCACTCATTGAGTAGTAACCAGCGGATAAAGTGAATGTGTGGTATTTCCTCTACTTGTTGAAGTTTTATGGAGGTTTATGTCAGATTGTGGGTAGCTCAGGACCTATCTTCTTTATTCATAACAGGTCTTTACACCTCAGGTAGATGTGACCATTGAGCCGTTGCTTTCTTTGACTTGACAGTTTCCTTTAAAAGTAGTGGGAGCCCTCAACTCACAGCATGAAGTGTTGTACTCACTCTACCAACCTCTCTGTCTGTTTTTGGAGCAAGGTTGGTGGTTTCTGAATGAAGGAATGAATGAATGTGATGGTGATGGCTGGTTAGAAATATCCCACCAGTTGTCACTTTAGTGCACATAGTGTAACATCTCAGTGTTGTCTTGATCATGGATCATAGGTGGAGAAACACACTTTTTATTGACTGGGTTTAAAAGCCATCAGACTCTTTGTTTACTACCACAGCTGTAGGAAGCTGGAGCTTTGTCTTAATCCCTGTGAAAGACCTGTTTTTAAACAAATATACAAGAAAAGTGCTCATCACATTTATTGGAGCGCTCAGTGGAGTAACTGGGTGTTGACCAGGTGTGAGAGCAGTGATACACAATTCTACTGTTTGGCGACTTAATAATAAAATAAAAGATTTTGGTATTTCCCAGTAGTTTCAGTGTAGGTGGGTGGAAGCACTGTAACATGCTTTAAATCTACTATTATGTGGTAATAAAAATATTTCAGTAATAAGCCAGGAGATGTATTAAAATGTTGTCATTATATCAGAATCATTTAAACCTGTTGTTGTAGGTAGAACTGAATGTGTCTGGTCTCATTAATTTCATTTTTATGTGCGCATATTTAAATAGCTCTGCATTGTCCCAAGTGTCTTTTCCTTAAACCAGACACACACACACACTCACCAGCAGTTGATACCTGTGACTGTGACCTGGGATAAACTGGATCAGTGCAGCAGTTTTCTGTTAATCATTATTACTTCAACTTCAACAGGCTCCAAACTCTATGACACCACAGTTTGATTTTATATTACACTTTTTAAAAGATGTATGAAAATGATACTTAAATGCAGTCCTTTAGTCATTTATGTAAATGTATTTACCATCTACAGTTGCATATACAGGTTAACATCCTGCTGTTCATACCTACAGAGGAGATTTTCACATGTAGTTCATGTTGATGTTTAATTATGTACCTAGTCATCATGTTGTCTTCACTCTTAACACAAAGTACAGCTGTTGTTGGCCAAATCTGTGGCTACACTTTCATGAAGCAAAACATCAACTGCTGTGCAGCTGCAGACACTCTCTTTTAATACAGAACCGTATCTGAAGTAATCTGTGAACTCTTTGAACTCTGCACAGCCAGTCGACAATTAATTGATTTCAAATTGTAATCAGGAAATCAGAAAAATGTGATTGTGAAGTCGTGATTTAAAGTGTGTGTTAATAGCGGCGCTCATGATTTTCAGAGATATTTCAGCTTTGAGAAAACAGACCATCATCAAAAGAAGGTGATACACGAAGTGTGTGGTGCAGCAGCTGCCACATCACAGGACGACACCACAAATCAATAGCAACCCTCGCTGCACCACGGGTGAGCAGCTAAAAAGCGCCAGGAAACAACTTGTTCAATGTTTCTGCTCATTAAAAGAAAGAAACATTTGTAGCACTTCATCCATATCTAGTATATTCCCGTCCTTGTATTAGAGTACGAATTTAGATGGAGCCTCATGTGCTAATGCTCCATCATGTTTTATATTTATTACAAAGTCAATATTGAACTTCAGCTTGACTTTTTTCCCAGATGGTTCAGTCTTAATCAGCAGCTTTACCAGCTGTGTCGCTGCAAACAGTTCACTTCTGTGTCCATCCACAGGCAGTAAGTTAGTGATCATGCAGTGTCTCATTGTAGGTTGATGAAGAGGAGAAACTAGCCACAGATTGATTTTGTCATATTGTGTGCCTGATTTTAAAAACTGGACCTGACACTGTGATGCTTTTGCTTGTTCTTTCTTTTCTTTTTTTTTTTTTTTTTTTTACTTATGGTGATCTGATACTGTTCCACACACAGTCTAGGCCAAAACTAAACAACTGCGCATCAGACGATGGAAACAGATACATGAAAATTTCAACTTGAGCCAAAATTTTGCTCAACGCTGTGTCATGAATGGAAACAGAGTTGAGCTTCTTCTGACGTCAGTGAGAACCAGAGATGGAGGAGGAGCTGGAGATACACAGTCATACAATACAACTTCTGTACTTTATAGAGACAGAACTAAAAGGCAGAGGGTTTGTCAGAGAAGCAGTAGGACCAGGTAAGTTCTGGACATCTGGATCTGTTACTGGACTCCAGCTGTGGTTATGGAAGCACAGCTGGTTTTTAGAAAAAATAACTCTTGTTGGCTGTTAAGGAAAAATATTTGTGGATTGTGAAAAACTCAATAAACAATCCAGCAGCTTAACTATCACGTGGGGATGAAAATTCATTTCGTGTTTTGTCTCACCAAACTATAAATGTGGATATTTAAGAGATCTTTACTTAAAAAGTCACATGGGCTTTCTATGTCAGCCCTTCACTTACTATTAGGTAGATTGTGTAACACACAATCAGAATACACATCCTCACACTGAAGTGAGGGAAAGTGGGAGCCTCACTCTTTCTGGCACTGCTGACTGCAAAGAAGTACACACACACACACACACACACACACACACACTCAGATTCCTCCTCTATGTTTCTCTGCCTGCACAGAGCTGCCCATTCTTGTTGAGACCTTTGAACCCCACAGAGCAGTAAAAACAGAGCAACTCTCTCCCTCTCACACACACTCAGAGTACTGAAGCTGTGGCCACGCCCCTCTCTGTTTTTCCAGTTGGACAGGAAGACTGGAGGGAGCGAGGGAAAGGGAGGGAGCTACAATCTGTTTGGCATAAACTGTACAATGAAGTCACTGTTTAGTGGGCCAACCCAGCCTGCTGCTCAGTCTGTGTGTGTATGTGTATGTATGTGTGTCCATAGATATAGTTACGGTGTGTGTTGAGGCTGAGGGACAGGGGGTGGAGAATAAAACTGTTAGTGCTGACTCAAGAGTTTGACCCAACCCACACACACACACACACACACACACACACACACAGGGCTCAGTAAGAGAGTAGTGTGTCTTTTCCAAAGAATTGTGCTGGGACCAGCAGCAGTTTCCAGTCTCACGAGTTGGTTTTCCTCCTCAGAGCAGCAGTTGTGTAGTGGTAAAAACATCAAGATGCTGCTGTAAAAGTTTGTCTATGCCCTCTACCTATAAAAATCTATAAAAAGGATTAATGACAAACCCTCAGGGTCCGGTGGTGGCTCTAATGGTTTTGTAGCCACAGGGCAGAGTGTGAGTGAGTGCACACGCTGATGCTCATCAATCTCTTAACATGTGACATTCAGTAACATTATCACACACATTCACCTCTGATCCATTATTTAGTGACTCTTGACTGATCTTGTCTGTGTGAAGTCCCAGAGAAATTACAGTTGCAGTGTGACGTATTAACATATTAATGAGATGAACAGAGCTGCAGTGATTAGTCTATTAATTGAATAGTCAGTTGATAGAAAATGTAAGTGTAAACTAAGCACTTCTGTGAGTAGTTCAAGCCAAGAGCAGTGGGAGGAGGAGGAGGAGGGAGGCAACAGCTGCCACACACACACACACACACACACACACACACAGACACACACACCACACACACTGTTCAGCTGGCAGTCCTGCCTCAGTGTAACTGCAATGCTCCAGATACAAAGCTCTCTCTCTGTAGTGCCACTACAGTGTAGAAAGTATGAACACGTGCATCGTCACTGGTTATTAGAGTAATGAGTAGATTTTTTTTAATCCATCAACACACTGTAGTTACTGTGTGAAGCTTCAGTATGTATCTTTGTACTAAATTTTTGACCAATGGAGACACAAGAGAGAGGTGTGAAACCTCTATTGTGTTCACCCCTGGTACAGAGAGATTGTGTCGCTGTGTTACTGCATTTAATAAGATCAGATACCTCACTGGACTCATGTTGTATTTGTAGAAGTAAGATGATTTATTTCTATCCAGTGCAGCCCAGACTGTGCAGTAGCATAATAAAATTCGAGCTTAAAAGCAAAATCCATAGATACCCAGAGATTTTATTCAGACCATCTCACATTCTGGTGGTGTAATTGCAGACGCCAGTGAAATAAAAAGTCTAGACCAGGCCTAGTCTGCCTTCACTCTCTTCACTTCAACAAAAAGCCAAACCTAGAGCATCAGAAACTTTCCTCAGACACTTCTTCCATCATTGTCAGTGCTGTGTCGTTCTCCATCTTGTCACTGGGGTGACTCTGCTCTGTTTGACTGTATGCAGCTTGTAGAAATATCTGGAGGCACCCAACAAACAGCTGCATGTCATTTACCCTCCTATGTTACCCACATATTTCATCTAGGAACCTCCAGCATATTGTGTAATGTTGCTAGGGGGGACACATTGAAGTATGAAGAACAACAGTCAGCTTGAGCCTCCAGATGCTTAATCAGCATGGTGTGAACTTATTTGATGTTTGGGTTTATAGGCAATATTACACCTCTTCAAATTGTAATGATAGTAATTCAAATATAAAAGTTCAAATATAAATTAAGTAAAGGAGAAGATCAACCTTCAAAGCCACTCATCTTCAGTCATTCCCTCTTCTTTATCTTTTTTTTTTTTTCAATGACATGTTGGCTCATCATGCTAATGTTAACAGTGCTGCTGCTGCTGCTGCTGCTGCTGCTCTGTCTCATCTTTCTCTGCCCTAACCCCCCTCCCTGCTGCCCAGTGCTTTTACATTCATACCAAGTGTCATGTTACTTTGACAACATCTCATGTGCTTACATATATACCCACCCAAACACACGCTCACACAGATACCTGTGGTATCAGTTCACACTGCTCGTAGATACAGAGGGATTACATTACCTGCGTTTGCCTTCAACAATAGGCTTCTCATTGTAGCAGGTGACCGTTGAGATGACATCTGTCAGCTATAGATTATCAGCATTAATAACATAATCTGTCCCCAAAAACTAAAGAAACAGACGTCGTTGTCTGGTTCATGTGCTCTTTTAAAGCGGATGTGTGTAACAGAAGATGGTGGTTGTGTGTTGTGATGAGCTGTCAGTAGTTTCATGTAGGAGCTGGTCACTTATTGTCGGTGTGATTACTGGGTAAACAATCCCACTTTTACGTGCTATTCATACTTGTGAAAATGTTTTGAAGCTCAGTCATAATTGAGATGAATGAATGAAACCTTCAGAGCCTCTCATCTGCTGCCTTTCTTTACTCTTTGAAACGGTCACAGCTCTCGAGATGTTCACACATTGCTCAGACTTGTTAATGTCTTGCAAACATTGAAGTGACAGTTCAAGGATCATGGAGCTGTCGGGCCATTCCGCGCTGAAACCTTCACACGCAAAATTGAAATTCCTCCTCTTCTTTCTCCTTCAATTTTCACTCCCCGTCTTCATTTTTTCTTCATAACATAGAAAAAAAAAACATGTCCTTGTTCACATTTTTGTGCCACAAACGCAAAAGAATCAGAACCATCCAGCTACAGGCCTCAGTGTTAACACACCAGGAGTTTCTTACTCTTTTCTCCATTTTTCTGACACAATGGACACATTTCACATTTGTCTGTTCAGCAGAGCGTCTCTCTCCCACAAGATATTATAACCTTGGATTAATTAATAAGCCACAGATTGAGAGTCTAAGAGGTCTTGTATTTAGAAGTAAGTGAATAGCATTAGCTCTGTATATGAAATTGGATTTATTTTACAGTTGTAGTTCAGGTTCACTGTTGCTGCATGACATGGTCATTATTGGTAAAGTGCACCTCCTACAGTTCTTAACTGGAAGATGTGGAAAGTTTAGTGTGAAATTGATGAGGGAAGGAAATTTTCTTCTCTCATTTGGCTCATTATCATCCTGTTTGACCATGGAGGTTTGGACGTTGACAGTTTTTTTGCATGCTCTTTCAAATTGTATTCAGCAGCTTACAAGGAAATGAGTCCCTTCTTCCATCCATCCATCATCTGTATCAATAATCTTGTTGAGGTTTGCAGTGGGGCTGGATCAATCCCGGCTGACAACAGGTGATGCATGTAAACTCAGAGAAAGGCCTCAGGCTGGCCAAGTTCTGGAGTAAGCTTGATTTTTACAATAAAAGCCTGGGGGCTCTGGGCTGGATTTTCTAAATAAAAGCCTCCAAACAGTACCAGGAGCTTAGAGGGGGGCCTAAAGGTAGCTTGGTTATTCATAGGAAAAGCCCTAAAAGATAACTAGAGCTCACAGCAGGCTTCATGAGTGTAAAATCACTCACAATGAAAATCTCAGCTCACACACTTAGGCTCCTGGCTACACCCAACTTCCAAGCCCCTCAGCTCAGCTTCACCATTTTAGCTTTTTGGTTCCACAGAAATGATCAAACATATGAACATAGTCAATAGTCAACAGCCTTTTTCTTGTACTGCACATCCTCACATTCACAGTCATTTCAGTCCCTGAGCAACAATAAAAGGCTTTGAAAAGAAAAATGACATCAGAAACTCAGCCTCACCATCACCATGGTGATGAGCATTACTCCCTAACGGGAGTGTACTTGAAGTCTTGAACAAGCCATCTGTCTTTGTCTCCATGTATGTTGATATGTTGTGTTAAATCTTTGTTATTATGTTCATGATTATCTGATTCCCTCGTGTCACAGCGTGGTGCGTCGTCCTTTGTTGTTTTCACACAGGAGCTTAAATAAATGGTCTTCAGTCATAGGAAAAAGTCAAAGACACTAATTAAAGCTGTTCTATATTGTGTGTAAGAAGAGGGAGGAGAATGTCATAACTCATTAGCATATCTTCTACATTTAACACATCACACAACCTTCCATCATTTTTGATGCACTTTTCACATCATTTCTCTTACTGAGCAGGGAGGTGGAGAGATGTTTACTCTTTTATAATCAGTTTAATGTATGTTTGGTGTCTGAATTAACCAACAAGGATCAATGACCCAAAGAACTGGTCCAGATTTATTCAGTGTTTGCTGAACATGTTGGTACCAGAATTGTTCAAATTGAGATTTTTCACAGTGCAGAGGTTCTCACCGGTCTCTTTGGTCTCAGCCATGGCTAGAAACTGACTAGAGAACCCTATAATTCAAACTTTGACATGAGTATGAATCATGTTGGCCGTAGCTTCATGTCTGTGTCATATCTTTCAGGAATCAAAGGAATTTCTTTAAATTTGGCACAAACATAATTCCATGATTTTACTAGATGCTGTTGAACTCAAACACCATTTAGACCATAACTCAAGACTTAATACACTTTAACACAATTTACACTCTCAGGTGATAAAAGCAAATGTTGTCAACTTAACTGTGAGATAATAATTTTTATGGCTATGAGTCAGAGTGTGATTATATTTCATGCATCTCGTCTGGTTGGTGTTGGTGTGGCAGCATGAAGTACTGATTCTAGTCTTGGTATTGAGTTGTCGAATTTATATGATATGATGATTTATTGTGAACTGTGAGAAATAACAATCATAATAACAACAATAATAGTAAATTTGTCACTGAGAGATTTTATCACGCAGATGCTGATACAGTGGTGTATCTCTGCTGATACAGAGCCTTCGCTCATGAATCTCTGACTCTATTAAGCTGTTTAGACAATATTAGGCTGTTTCCATTTCCATTTCACTCCCGTCTGTTGAAAATAGACTAGTAGGTAGTCAAAGTGACCGTGTTGCCTCGGTAACATCTCATCTGTGTGTATGCAGTCTAAATAGGCTTACAGTGAGCCAGAATAGACTGCAGTGGTAGTAGCAGAAATAGACCTGCAGGCTCATACATGTGTGTTATTTTCTGCTGGTGTAAAGCTAAACATAGTAACCACAGGAGAGTGAGGACTTTATGAGGCTGTGTTAAAGTTCTGTTTATATCACTGTTGGGGAAAAAACCTTCAACTTCAGTGGTGGCAGTCAACTATATAAGATGCTGATAGATTGATTTGTGATACTGAGTTTGTGTTTTTGATGTTTAGATACTGAATCCTACATTAGAGGGATATTGGAATTATGATACACTCATGTTGCCTCAGAGACATAAAAGTCTCTGAGGCAACAGTGGTGAGAGAAATAGATGGAGCTACAAATTGTGTGAATATATGAGCAGCGTTTGTGCTGACCTCTGTAGCGCTGCATTCCAGTGCTATTTTTAGTGTGTACGCAGGTTTAAGTTGGAGTTGGACGCGGCTGGGAAACTAGAACACTGCAGCAGGACTCAGGAGAGAGGGGGAGATGGGAAGGTGAAATGAAAGACTCATTGTGTCTGCTCTGCTTCCTGCTGAGTCCAAGCCTCCCCGTCTCTGTCTCATCCAGCGTACACTGATGATCTGCTGTGTTTGATTCCACTATGACTGTATCCTTTCATGTCATTTGGACAGTGGAGGCCTCTGTCTGCGTCTTTGGAACTAGAAGTTAAACTGATTTTGATGCTATACATTTGTTAACTAGATTGTAAAATCTTTATTGTCTTTGCTGTAGCATTATATTCCAGAATTATCTGATCGATTCTTTTAACTTACCACTTACCACTTACCACAGGAAGTTCCTTCTCTTTAAGTTGATTAGGCTGTAGACAGACCGCTGACCTCATCCACTGCAGGAGCAGTGATCTGGGAGGCAAATGTTTACATTATTTGTGAAACACGAACCCTGCTGCTACGCTCGGGTTCATGTTTGACTTTTGAATTAGACAAACTTTCCATACACGTACAGCAGCGATGATTGGCTCAGTGTTTCATTCTGATGATCTTGTTATGCATCATCACCTTGAAGGCTCCCAATATAACCTCTTGCACCACGTGTGCACACACACAGAAATACAAACAGAGCAGGAAAGCTAAGTGTGTCACCACTGTGGTGACTGTGGTTTCCTCTTCCTCAGTCTGTCCTCTGACAGTGTCGAGTGTTATCACTGCTCTGTGTGTTCGTGCTGCTCTTCTGTCCTTACAGTTTTCACCCTGTCTCACCCCGTGTGGCCTGTTGTGTGAAACAAAGGCAAATCTTCTCAAAGCTGATGGATTCCCAATAAGCTCTTGTCCATCTGTGTGCGTGTGCATGTGGCTGCGCGCACGTGTGTGTGTGTGTGTGTGTGTGTGTGTGTACTGAATGTTAGGCTTGTGTGAACACCAGCTGTGCTGTGTGGATTCACATCATCACACTTTTGTTTGCACTTCTCTAATGTATTTTGAGAGTAAAAAACATCTCAAATAATGATACAATGAATAGGTCCTGCTGCCACAATCTGATCAGATCAGAATAAAAGATTTCTCTTTGTTTTGTTTTTTTTCTTTTTTTAATTTTCTTGTTTACCATCTTTTCTTTTTTACCATCACAGTATATTAAACATAGTCTGTACCTGGGTTTTCTATTGGTTTTCTACTACTACTACTTCATTATAATAGATCATAACTAGGTTTTATATTATTTGTGATTACAGCTTGTTTTGGGCTGGTGATGGCCTAAAGACTTGAAACTGGAAGGTCACATATACAGAATAAAGGAAAAGAAAGGAACACTCCAACGAGGTTCAGTACTATGAGCAAAGCCCTAGAGCACCCAGCTGCTCTGCTGGAGCCCCCCAGTGGTTGACTAGTCAGACTGTGGTTTTACCAGACAGCTTGAATACCTGATGAACTGAAAATGTCCAGAATCAGAAAGACTTCATAATTTTCAATCAGTTGTCTCGTAAGCGGAGGTTGATTAAAATACAGAAATGGTCACGTTTATCTTTAAGAACTTGAACCTTATTGAAATGAGTATGTGTTTCAGAGTATTTAATATTGTGTGTGTGTTTCAGGATGAGGTGGACAGTCAGAACCCAGTGTTAAGAGACAACTCTCAGCTCCATGAAGAGGTGAAGAGCTGGCTCAAAGACCAGAAGGTGCAGGAAATTTTTATGCAAGGTGAGTTTAAGCATAATACAGATGTGTTTTACAATAGAAAGGACCTGCGGTGATGTTTTATAGTGCGTAACGCTGTGATGACCCTGCTTCCTGTTGCTTCCAGGTCCCTACTCGTTGAATGGCTACCGTGTGCGCGTCTACAGACAAGACTCAGCCACCCAGTGGTTCACTGGCATCATCACACACCACGACCTCTTCAGTCGAAACATGGTCGTTATGAATGACCAGGTATGCTGACACGTTCACCGTATCTTTAAAACCTGTGTTGTTAGTTCATAATTACAGTATAGTAATGTGCTGCATAAAGGTGATGATGTAGTACTTGAGAACAGTGTTCATCCTGCTCACTGGTGATTATTGCAGCCAGTCGTTTTCTCCACTGCAGAGCAGTCACTCACCTGTTCACTGAAATACTGAGCTAAAACGCTTTAGAACATGGACACTTTTATCTTTCTGTGGTGAACATCCAGAGGAGAATTGAGATGGTTGACTTAAATTTTGCAGTAGTTAGACCCATTGTGCATTGTCACGGTTAATTTGTAATTATTTTCAGTGGAAATGTAGATTGCAGAAAAAAGAAAAACTTCTTAAAAGAATATTTAAAGGAAATATATCCTGCTCCATCATACATGGTTCATGTGCAGACAGTGTAAAGAGAGCGTGATGTGTGTGCAGGTGCTAGAGCCTCAGAACGTAGATCCTTCCATGGTCCAGATGACCTTTCTGGATGACGTGGTCCACTCTCTGCTGAAAGGAGAAAACATCGGCATTACATCCAGACGAAGGTCACGATCCAGTCAGAACAACAACAGTGCCCATGTGAGTACACACACACGCATACGCACACACAGTTGAAATCTTGGGTGAGCACATAAAAATATACTGACCTGTGTAAAAATGAAGAAAATGAAAAACAAAACTGAAGAATGTGATGTTATAAACACAAAGGTAATTTTGAGATGTGGCTTCATGTGAAGTGAAGACAAAGAAACAGGAAAAACATGATTTTATCCAGATGAATGGAACAAGAATGGGAATTAAACCTGCTCCAGTGGAAAACTGGTTCCAATTTGCTTCCATGTCACCATGTTGAATATTACAAAACAATAACTAGAAACTCCTGCGTCTATGCTGCTGGAAACTTGGAAGGAAAACATGGTCCAAAATGTGGTTTCATTTCATAAAGAAAGATGGTGATGGGTGAAATTATAGCAACTACAGAAAATAAGTGGGTTACACTCCCCATTGTCCACATGCTGCTCCACCCAATTCACACGCATGTAGTCAGTTCTCACTCCAGTGTCTGTGAAATGGTCAGATCCACTCAGGATGAAGACACAAGCAGTATGATAAAAACATTATTCAACATATTTTTCAAATATTCATGAACATGTTGTGGCAAACAAGTGGAAAAGACACAGACAAACTCTTCACTCTTGTGTCTCAGTCAGTGCTGCTGTTGGATTCAACTTACCAATCACTCATTCGACCTCAGCATCATCTACATTGTGTCTGTTTATCTTATCAGATGCTGGTCAACAGCTCCACACCAGGAGATTTTCATTGTATTTTGATCTTTTTTTGTTTGTGAAATGGGTCAGTTACTGTGGTTATCTATTGATTCTGTTAGTCTCATGTCTGCCGTCTCATTTCTCTGTCATTGTTCTTTGTGGAGAGAGAGAGACATTACAGTAAAAGAAGTTCCTATGTGCTCTTGATTTAGCTTCACATTTAAAACTCAGATTTAAAACACACAGACACATGCTGTCGCACTGGTGACCAATCAGCTGCTTTCGTGTGGCGCCGCTCTGTGAGTCAGCAGGTGTCAGCAGAGCGCCACGTAGACAGAAATGATGAGACGTGGTGTGTGTGTGACAGGAGCTGATTGGTGGCGCAGTGCGCTGAACACAGCCAGTCACTTCTGGTCCCGCAGTCATTAACAAAATCTCTCCTTGTCCCACATTTTCTTTTTTATTCATTTCATTTTGTTATTTTTTTTTTTTTCTTTTTCTTTTTTGATTTTCTTTTTCTTGTTAACACTTTAAAGATGGCAGGAGGGAGACCCGGCGGGACCACTGGCAACACTCAGGTACCCCCCAATCCCCCACCCACCCAAACACCTGCTTAACATCCACCCCACACCAACTCCCAAACCCTTCATACTTTCCATTAGTTCCATAACACACAATAGATGAAGACAAATGTCACTGCAGAGAAAGCTAACAGACACACTAATCTGCTCCTTTTATCAGTGCTGTTGGTTTTGATTATAATTTTCACAACTTTCATGAGCCACTCGCTGGTTTTCTTAGGATGCAGACCATCACTTCTGAACAAAACCATAGTCTTGCAAAAGAATTTCCACTTTGGTTTACTTCCATAAAGCATTTATTAGCTGTGAAGGAGGTTAATAGGCTGAGGTATGGCGTCCTGAGATTCATCTGTCTTCACCGTGTCAGTAGTTATCAGCAGGAAATCTCCACAAAGGAGCGATTAAGAGAGTGATTAGATTAGAGTCTACAACAGATACTTTATTCCATCTCCACTTCAGTGTCGGTTGTTCACCAGTCACTTGACAGACATCGTGAAATTAAGATGAAGACTGAATCTTTTTGCTGATAAAGAACTTGAGAGAACTAATGAGAGGCATAAAAAATGATAAGTCAGACTAAATACTCTCATCTTCGGTGTTTTTTGTAGTTAACTTTTCCGATTTTCTGTTTTCTCTCAACATCAGTAATGAAAATTAGTGTGACACCTGACTGTCACAAACAAGATACAACGACACCCAAACCCCCTGTCACACACTGTGCTCTACAGCTACAGAGCTCTACATCACAGCTGGGTGTGGTCACAAGTGTTTCAAACACAGCAAACCACTCCAGCTGTGAACACAGCAGTGTTAGTGTTAACATCCTATAGTCTGTTCGTCTCCTTCAATAACCCTCTACAAGAAAGGTAACATCCCTACCCAGGTGACCACTATGCGTTTTCTCCTAGTGGTAACTGACATCTGAGTTCCCTGCATGTTTAAAATGAGCTTTATGTCACAAACAGCGTTGGGAGCATGTACCAGTGATTTAACAGAGCAGCTTGCTGGCTGTGTAGAGTAAGCCTTTACACGTTGTCCTCTACATGTTCTCAGAGCCTGGTCGAACTGTGTTCCTCTGTGTGATGCAGCATCTCCGAGTCCTGCGTCACACTTGGTGGAGACTTGCACTCGACATAGAAAAGCATGATATCAGAGGCGTCAGTCACTCTCTTCTTCTTTAGAACAGACCCACCTTCACAGTGAGACAGATGTTACATCAGCCACAACGACTCTTACACACCTGCTCCACCTCACACATCAGACAGCAGCAGCGGAGCGCAGTCATGAGGATGTTGTGTTTTTTGTTTTGTTTTTTTTAACTCGGTGGCCTAAATTCAATTTCTCTGCAGTACATTTGAACTCACAACAACTCTCTTACTCACATGCGTCATACAATAACACGCCATAGGAACTCTTTTAAACTAAACAGATTCAATTAGCAGTTAGAAATGTCCCATTGCTCTGTCACATGGTGCAGTCAGAGAGTGTCAGGTCAGGTATTATTGTGGTTTTATTATTATTTTTTTTTTGAAACACTGATCGCCTCATTTGAGGTCTGTGAATAACTTCCCATTCCAACATTGCCTTAAAACAAAATCACTCTGGTTACTTTGTCCTGAGGCCACACATGCTGTTGGCTGCAGGGACACGATTTCATTTGCTCATGTTGTTTCATATCAAACATAATGAAACATATCTGACCCTCTCTGACTGCACTGAGATCCACTTTAAGTTTGTCTTGTCATTCATATGTGTGTGTGTGGTAGAATTCCCATTGTTTAGATTTCATACACAGTCGAGATGTTATCAGATGTTTCTCCGTCTGGATTGAGTAACTCTCCAGCCCCTGCACTAAAATGTTACATACAACAAACTGGACAGTTTACACTTATTTTTTTTCACACAGTTAATAGAAGACAGAGGAAACATTCATAGAGTAAATATTCAGTTGAGCAGATGTATACCACAGGGGACAGAACACTTGAAGTACACCCCAATCTGTTTATAGTGCTGCTGAGTTACAGTGGATTATACTTGAAAGGGCAAAACTACGTGACTCACCACTCAGCGTCAAGGGTCACAGTCTCTAACAGCATTTCTGCTGTTTGTGTTCCTCCTAGTGTATTTCATCCATTATTTCTGACCAGAGAGGAAGTTGTTCTCAAAAAGAAACAAAGAAAAATGTCTGAAAACTCCTCTGTAACAGACTTGTGTTGTGTAAAAATATGTCCCATGAATGAACACGCTTAAAGCTCTTTACATTTCTTTCATACATTTTTGGAGGCAAACCTGGATGTTAGCATCACCTTGTTTCCTTCACCAACAACAAAACAGCTGGATATATCCACCCGAGCTCTGACAATCTCCACAAATGAATAGACGTGAAAATACAATATATCACTAGAAGTAAAAAGAAAAAAACCAACAATACCACTACTCAGCCTCCAGATTGTAAGTTGACGTACTAGGTTCACTTCAAGATGGCGTCTCGTGTCCTTGATGATCTCTGAAGTCTTATTTGTTTACTCATTAGCAACCAAAAATGCATTAGAATGTTTTAATAACATGACACAAAAATCAATAGGACTGTAGAAGTTCACTTGATCAGCTGGCAGTTATTACTGATGTTAGTCTTATTAACTGAATGAGAAACACCTCAACATGTATGAGAGATGGCCATATCAAGATATCATTTTATTTCTTTTTTTCTTACCTCAGCAGTGGATGCCAGCTGTGCACTGTTTGACGCCAATCTGAACATTAAATTCTCCATGAAGGTTGACATTTCTCATAGGAATTTCAGTTAGTTTGTGAGGATCTAAAAAACTGAGAACTGGAAGATGATTCACAGTCCTTGTACAGCAGGGTTACTTGTTAGATTATAGACGTGTTCCTAATAAACTGGTAACTGAGTGCGTAGTTTGAGCAGTGTGTTTGTACTGATGTTTGACTATTTTTATTCTTACAGAGTCATTACACGCGAGCTCAAGCCAACAGCCCCCGCCCCATCATGACCTCATCAGGCCCCAACCCAAAAGGTTCTCAAGGGACACTGGCCTCCCAGCAGCACAGCCAATCACAGCAAAGCCAGCAACCAGCCAGCCAATCGCACCACTCGCCCAGCGGCAGCGGACGGGAACAGAGAGAGCAGCGCAACTCTCGCTCCTCCAGGAGGAAAGGATCGGACAGCAGCGTTCCAGAGGAGGACAAGGACAGGAGAGAGGAAACCACAGGGAGAGGTGAGGATGGTCGCATCCAACACTGCAAAAAGTTCACATCAGATATTTACGGGTTTGATTCACCCTGCTGCTGTGTACTGTTCTTTTTAATCACAGCAACATTTAGAATGTTGATTTGTTTTATACAAAATTTCATGTGATTACAATACAATAAATCATTAGTAAACAAATGGCCCCCATTTAGTTAAATGTCTTTTACTTTTTTGCTCATTTTGTTGTGGTTGCATGTCAGTGTTGCATTGTGTCACAGCAGAGATTTAATTCAAATGCAGAGACTTAAACACACACACACACCACACTGTTTCACTCTTTCGAACACAAGATGATCACGATTATTTTTCCAGGAGTAATCTCACCTGCGTCTTCTCCCTCCTATAGACTCCAAGTCCAAGGTGAAGCAGGCGGTGAACAAACGCAGGAAAGGTGAGGATGATGAGAAGAAGGCAGGTCTGAAGAGGCTGAAGACCGACATGACGTCTGATCTATCAGAGAGCAGCGACTCCGAAAACCCACACAACAAGAGGACCGTCCACTCCTCGTGTTCCTCCTCCTCTTCCTCTTCCTCATCCTCCTCCTCTTCCTCCTCTTCCTCCTCCTCAGAGCCCAACTCTGAAAACGAACTTAAGACTCGTAGCAGTGACGTAAAACCAAGTGCCGTTTCAAGAATGGAGGAGGATGAGAAGCCGCTAATGCAGGCCAACAAAATCAACAATTCCTCGTCTCTCATTGGTCGGCTGTCCCCGTGGGTGGAGCTTCAAGCGACAGATGAGAGCAAAAAGGGCGTGGTCAAGGAAACAGGCAAAATAATAATGAAAGAAGTAGAGGAGTTGGTGGCGGTAACGCAGATCAACCAGTCTCCACGGCATCCGTCTCTGATGTCCGACACCATTATGGAGAGCAGCAAGAGCACTGTGAAAGGTACAGACAGCAGACGATGGCGGCTCACACGTATATCATCAGTATGTTTAGGAATATTTTCTTAACATTCTTTTTCTTGCTTTAGCGTCTTCTCAATCCCAGACCCCGTCGTCCTCACACCTCCACAGCAGCGGTGTGATCGACATCACAGATGACCCCCAGGCCACGGTGCATCAAGAGAGTTCGGAGGCGGTGTCGGCGCTGCTCGCCTCCCAGAAGGCAGAGTCCACCGCCCTGTCACCTTACCTGCCCCTCAACCCCTCCCCCGTCTCCTCACCTCCCATTCCACCGTCTCCCTCGCCGTCAGAAGGAGGCCGCAGGACAGATATTGAACCTCCTATGCAGCAGCAACAGCAGCAGCAAAGCATCATGGGAGGTTGCGTGACAGCGGCCAGGAGCTTAAACAACAAGATAGAGTTTGCTTCATCTGAGGTCATCAGGTGAGAACAATCAATCAATTCACAAAACCTTATTCATCCCCACTGGGTCTATTTTATTTAAAGTATTTAAAGTCCTTTAAGTCCTGTTTATTAGCGCCATGGATGTCATTAGGTCTATTTTAGACCAAGAGTTTAAGCCCCCCTATAATTATTATTATGATTATGTTTATTTATTTATTTTTTAATATTTGAAATTAGCACAAACCAGCAAGAAAATTAGAAAATAAACTATAATAGCTCTACATACTTTTATGAAAAATTTTTCATTATTCCTAAACACACTCCTGGGACTAAGCCACAGCTTCTCACTGAAGTAAGATAAGAATATAAGAGAACACTTTTAATTATGAACCTGTTTGTTACTGCAGTGACATGCCTGTTAGATCCATTCATTCACTCAGACAGTACAGTGTATTTCTCTGTATAACTCTGTATATAATGTGGATTCAGCATTTTCTTCCACCATATCTAGATTATTCAGAGCATCTGTCCTGGCCAACTACACATAACCTCCAAAAACAAACAGAACATCAGCCAATGGCAGTGTATTTACTACATGTACTGTATATATGCTGTTGTAATATAACCTGTGACTTGTCACTTATCCCAGGAGATATCTGAGGTATCTGTGTCTGAATCTGTCTGTAAAACACCAGTTCTTTTGTGTTTTTATTTCAGGCCTGTGGCATCAATGGCTGATAACGTGGTGCTGGTGGAGAAGGAGAAAACCGTCCTTCCTCATCATCATCTTCAGCAGCAGCAACACACACAACAGCAACAACACTACACATCCATCCACCCCGGCATTAAGAGCCCGTCTCTATCTGAAGAGACGAGAAAACATCCACAACAACAACCGCCCCCCCACAAGATGAACACAGTCCTCCCCCCTGACTTATCCAAATCTAAACTGAGCCCCAGCCCAAACCCCATCACACCCCAGCCCGATTCCCTGAAGCAGAAACCCCAGCATCCCAATAACTCTCAGCACCACCCTTACCCCAACACAAATCCAACTGAACTCAAAACTAAGCCCCACCCCGGCCTGCTCGACATCTCCAAACCTAAACCCAACACCTCCCCAGAGGTTTCTAAACACAAAATATCAAGATACCACGATACCTCGCCTCCCCCAACTGGCCGTCTGTCAGTTAAAGTAGAAGCAGTGGAGCCTCAGCGGTCCGGGTTCAAGCCCGTACCGGCTCGGTCCGAGTCAGGTGGGGTCAACACAAGCAGCACCACCAAGAGCCCACTGATCATCGACAAGAATGAGACCTTCACCGTTTACAGGGACCCGGCGCTCGTCCGCTCCGATGCAGAGAACTCTGCCGCCGCAACAGTCTCTTCCAACCACGTGGCAGCGTATCTCCATCCCCACCTGCACACCTTGCACTCCCCGTCTCCTCACTCCCCGTGCCTCACACCTGCGTCCCACCCCCATGCTACCCCCCATCTCCTCGGCACTCCTCACACCTCTGCCCTACCTCATCCACACCTGTTACCCCCAGGGGTGCTTCCGGGCATGCCCCCTCCCACAGCATCTCTCCTCGGGGGTCATCCTCGGCTTGACTCCCCCGGTGGATTGGGTCATCTCGGCCTACCTCACCCAGCAGCAGCACACCAGCAGCAGTTCCTGCAGGTCTGACTCCACATACGTACACACCGTTTAATCAGTGTTATGTTAAAAAACAGCTCCCAGCAGAGAAGAGGGTAGAAGATTAATGCCATTATCAAACATGATTTACACCATCCTGTCAAAATCTAACTTTGTAAAACACGTTTTTGTTTTCAGGGTCAGGGTCCCCCTCCCCCTCTGCTAACCCAGGCTCACAGCAGTGCAGCAGGACTCAGCCTGTATCCTATCCTCTGGCAGTACCCCAATGGAACACACACTACATACCCTCCAGGACTCAACCTGACCCCCACAACGAAGTGGGTCCACCCTGAAAATCCTGTCACCGTGAATTCTGAGGCCTCTCTCAGGAGGGTGGGTGTTTTTATATTAACACATTTCTGCGTGTCTATTCCTGGAGGGACTGTGAATGCAGGTGTGAGTGTGTCTTTGATGGTTGTGCCTCAAGTTGTCGACATCTGTTTGAACAAGCAGAACAGTGGATGAATTGAGGAACTGCTGCTTTATTATTATACAAAATGAACAAATGAACCAACTTCCTAAAAGTTACAGTTCCACATTGACTTTAATTTGACAAGCATGACCATATTTTCATGTTGCTGTTAATGTTAAAATTCAACTTTATAACTATGATGATTTTGTGTGTGGTTGTGCAGAACACAGCAAGTCCGTGGCTTCACCAGGCTGCTGGTGGCGCTGGTGAAGGGCTCAGTTTGCTGAGTCACGTTCCTGTTCGGCCAGCGAGTGCTGACCCTCACCGCCCCCCTGTCAAGATCAACACCCACGCAAGCCCTCCGCTGTCAAAGGCCAGTGTGGATGTTCACAAAGAGTGAGTAGAGATCAGTTTAACAACATGCTGTTTTGGCTGAAATCAAGAGCGTAGATCTCCTCAGCAAGAAGAGAGAGAGAGGGACTGAATATTTTCTCAGGACATTTGAGAACAATGTGTTTAGAGGGCAGAGAGTAAGTTCAGTCAGCTCTGAGAGGCAGGCGAGGAATTTTAGGTCAGCTGAAGTGAAGTGGCACTAATCCAGTATTAAAACAGTTCAGACAGTATCCTGTTCATTCAGCAGCCTGTGCCTTCCTTATGTAACTACCAGCCACTGAATGTCCATCTACACAAACATACAGTGTCACCAGGGAAACAGTATTATTCACGCAGTTTTAAAACTGTGTGTTGATCTTAAAACTTCCACAGTAAACATATTTTAGTCATTTTGTTTTTAGTGTTTTTAGCAGAAGAAAGACAGGAAAGAAACACATGGATAACCCAGTGGAGTCACTTTTTAGAATAAACAAATCTTGTCTCAGATCAGCAGCTATTTCCTGTTTGTTTAAACATGTGGTAGAAGCGTAAATCATGAAGTAATAATGTTTGACTTGTCCACATGCAGAGACATGGATAAGAAAGGCTTTGTGGACCCCATCAGGACTTTGACGCTGGCCCAACTGAAACAGGAGCAGACGGACAGGAGTCGCACCCCCACAGGGAAAGACATGCACTTACACCGCCTCTACCTGGACCCTATGAGCAAGGCACGCATGGCCAACGCACAGGTACAGTGCTCTTTGAGGTTACAAACATCACTACTCACCTTTTATATACTAGGTGAGAATGTAAATCAGGTACCAATGCCTACAAGACACAGCAACACACAAGTCACACCGTTTTTTTCCTTTCTCAGGATGTCGTTCAGGCAGCAGATCGAGCCAGTAAATACAAAGAGGAGAATCGGCAAATCCTGAAGGAGAGCATCGAAGTCGCTCCCTTCACCGCCAAGATCCAGCGCTCGGGTGACCCCGTGATGGACCGAGACAGAGAGAGAAGCCGAGACTCTGCCTTCCCCGTCCGGATATCAGCTCTCACCTCCCCCAGCCCCAAGCCTGGCCACGCCCACCCCCACGTCATACAAACAGAAAAAAGCAACTACTTCACCGCCCTGTCCAACAGTGTAGTGAACGAGCCTCCCAGACTGTACCCCTCCAAAGAGCTCAGCTCTTATTATGAGAAAGCTCCCACTGGAACCTCGGGGGTAGTAGCCAGTATCGGGGCTGCTGTGCCAAGCCAGGCAGCTTTGGCTCTGGGCACACACAGCTCCAAAGCGTCTCTCTCCAAACCCCCTCCTCTCATTAAGCATCAGCCAGAGGGAGGAGAGGGTTTGGCCGGGAAAATCACCGAGCAGCTCAGCCAGCAGGTAACACTAGTCCAACAGCAGCATCAGCATCACGCAGGTATAGACAGGATAGAACGCCGCAGCCCTGCCATTTCTCCCTCCTCTTCCTCTGCATCCTCCTCTTCAGACCCCAACAACCGTCATCACCACCACCACCACCACCACCACCAACAGCAACAGCAGCACCAGCTCAGGGCAATGCCATCTCTCCACCGAGCGCCTGTCTTCCACCCCCCCACACAGCTGCGCTAGAACGAAAAGAGGCCGCAGAGCGGGAGAAGGAGAGGGAGAAAGAAAGGGAGAGAGCAGGTTATGGCGGACGCCTGTCTCCCCCGACCCTCACTCCTATCCAGCCGGTTAGCTTAGCAGCCACTGGGAACAAGACATCAGCAGAGCAGCAGAAACCACCCACGCTGCTGCCAGAACTCAGGGACATCAAAGGTCATGGAAACGCTGCCACCATCACCTCTGTGGCCTCTGTCATCAGTGGGGAGATCATCACTTCATCAACAGATGGGTGGAGAGGTGGAGAGATGATTCAGGACAGAGGAGTGTTGAAGGGAAAGCCCCACTCCGCAGTGGCATCGGTCATTGTACGTCCATCGACATCCATTAAGTATGACAGTCCTGTTGGTGCTAACAAAACTGGTGCTATGATCCATCAGGATCTCCCCCAGGGGAGGTTTTACCCTGCCAAGCTTCAGGGGGAATGTCCCAGGTTAGGGGAGAGTTTGAGAGAAGGCGGAGCTGGCAGGGTTATCCAACCCAACTTAAACGTGGATGATATGGTCATCCACTACACAAAGACTTCTAACATGGGAGCCAGTACCACAAACTCTGTATGCAGGACTGTTGTTTCAGCCCCATCGTCTTTTGGGATGCAGAGTAAATGTGGACCAGCCAGCCGTGAGCTTGGTTACCCAGTTTCAGCACGGAGCGACGTAACAACCCATAAAACTGGCATTGGTGGCTGGGTGCTGGGTCACTCAGGACCAGTTGAGCACCAGGATGGCTTTGGCTCATGTACCACATCTCCAGGGGGGTCTTTGCCTTCCCCTAGTTCAGCAGGGACACCCCAAACCAGTCCAAGCCTCACCCCAACACCCAGCACCATCTCTGGCTCCAGTCAGCCTTTCTCCTCCTCCTTCGTCCATCTCAAGAAGCACAAAGCTGCTTTGGCTGCAGCTCAGTCGAAAAGCAACTTCTCTACCGCTCCCACATCCATTACAACTGGAAACTCCTCCCTGTCTGTGGATTCAGCTGACAAAGCTCCCATCCACTGCTCCCCACCTCCCTCCTCCTCCAGCCAAGCTTCATCATCATCATCCATTGACAGCAGTAGCAGCAGCTCAGTAAGCAGGAGTACAACACCTGGCAAGTCCAGTCCCCTGCCCAACGGTCAGTCATCAGGCTCAGCCTCGACGAGCAGCGGGCAGCCCAGCAACTACCACAAGCTGAAGAAAGCCTGGTTAACCCGCCACTCTGAGGAGGACAGGAACACAACCACCACCACCACGAGCTCCACCAGTGCTAAACCAGAGAAACTGCCAAGCACCACCACCAGCACAAGTAACACTACAGCCATGTCAGAGATGATCAAACCCTGTACAGTCAATCTCAGCGCCTCCACCTCCAGCGAGGTGGAAATGAGCAAGGACAGTAGCAGCAAAGACAGAGAGAGGCAGTCGGAGGAGAAGATGGGGGGAGGAGCGGGAGGAGGTGTGGAGGAGAGGAAATCCACAGCTTCATCGAGGAGAGGGAACAAACGGTCGTACGAGTCTGGTTCAGAGAGCGGAGGAGATGACTCGGACACCAGCGAGAGCAAGATGGAGGGCAGAGCCAAACGTCAGCCCAAACCAACCTACAAGAAGAAACAGAACGACATGGCCAAGAGGAGAGGAGACAACGACAAGGACGAAGATGATGTGAAGCCCAACGGCATCTTCAGATCTGCCCGAGAGAAGACTAAACTCAAGCTGGCCAGCAGCAGTAAGTGTCATATACATCTTTACATATGATTAGAAGAATTTGAAGAAACAGACAAACTCAGTAGTTACACAGACAGAAGGAAATACTGCATTTTAGCATTTAGAAGAACAGCGTGGCTCAATCACATACCTATACGACCCGATGAATCGGATTTTCAACTGCCATAAAACTACTTGTTAGTAGGAGACATTCATTGCTGCCTTGGCTCTAAACAGGGGATTCACTTAGACAGATGTATCACTCCTGTTTGAAGCCAAGCCAACAATCGTTGTCCCATTACATTATTACTACCCTACTTTTCTCATTGTCAGACCAAAATACAAAGGCAACCACAGTGACGACTGATACCTGCCACATTAACTTCATCATATCATTGCAGCAGATCAGCATTAGCTTAAAGGATGAAAGCCAAACTGGTGGAGAGTCGGTTGATATCAGTTCAGAATGGAGTGTAGCTACAACCAACAAGCAAAGCTCATTTTTATACTTGGGAATGAATTAAAGACCAATTTAACTTAAATAGCGAATATGATAAAAGATACCAAAACTGAGAATATAATGATATGATATAATAATAATAATATTTTTTCCATCATTGCCTGTGACCTAATAAGTGATGACTTTTGTCAGATGGGATCCCCCGCTCTGTGCTGAAGGACTGGAGGAAGGTGAAGAAGCTGAAGCAGACGGGAGAGTCGTTCCTGCAGGATGACTCTTGTTCAGAGATCGGACCCAACCTGCAGAAATGTCGGGAGTGCAGAGTAATCCGCAGCAAGAAGGGAGAGGAGCAGGCACACTCTCCAGTCTTCTGTCGCTTCTACTATTTCAGACGGTAAAGTTCTCACCTACATAACATTTGTTTTGTTTTCGTCGTGACACTTTGTTTCCCGTTCGTCTTAATCGCATCCATTCAGCCAGCACAACCTCTTACTCCCCAAGGACATAAAATCCCTCAATGATTCTTTGTTAATCATTTACCTTCTCTCCAGTTTTGTTTTAAGAGTCTGCTCGTCTAAACACAAAACCACAAACTTAGAGAGAGGAAGGAAACTCTGGGCTTGTTTTCAGCTCCAGCTACAACACATAGATTATTAATAATGTGGCTTGTGTAGTTTGTCCTGCCTCCGTCTGTGTCTCTCATACACACACACACCCACTGTGAACACACACAAACATGCACTTGTGTTGGATAAGCGGCAGCTGCAGTCTGGGGTCTAACAAGGTAAATCTGCCAAAGAGGATTTTCTGCTCTATAATCTTTTCCTCACTGACTCACTGCAGAACTGCTGCTGCTGCAGCCCCACCACCCACCCCCACTGCTACATCTCCACTTCTAATTCTTGCTCTCTCACCTCACCTCACCTCACCTCACCCACTCCTGTCTGAGCCAGGGAGCTGGGATTTCATCAACATTCACCTGAACAGATTGGGTTATATAAGGACACAGAAAACAGTGGTGGTTTTACAGAGAGAAGGCTCATGGAGACAAACATCCTCTCATTCGTACCTCGTGACTGATGTCATTGTGCTGCGGGAGCAAGGGTTGACGGGATCGTTTTCTCTCATTGCGATTATAGAAATAAAGGAAAGTTACAGTCACACTCCTCATATGTCCCTAAAAATAAAACCTCTGGTCAAAAAATGTGACACTATGCATTTTCCATTTTTCATACTATTGACTCTCTTGTCAGATATCTGTAACTTCAGAGTGGTGATGTAATTGTGCCCTCCAAATAGTACATTCATCACTTGTGTGGCCCTGTGGTTATGAAGCTTGCTCTCATATTTCCCTAATGTCATCATCATTGCTGTGCTAACAACCTGTTTTTCCTCTGTCCAGGCTTTCCTACAGTAAAAATGGAGTTATTCGGATGGATGGCTTCTCCACTCCAGACCAGTTTGATAACGAGGCCCTGGCCCTGTGGGCCCCCGGGGCAATGGAGGAGAGCCACCTGGACCAAACCACAGCCAAGTACATCCTCAGCTTTATAGGAGACAAGTTCTGTCAGATGGTTTTGACTGAGAACACGGCAGCTACTTGGGTCAAGAAGGACGGTAAGTTACCTAAAAATCGTTTGACATGTTTATGAGCACCTCACTGTTTATTTTAAACGTAAATTTATTGTCTGTGTTTTTCAGCCAAGCTGGCGTGGAAGCGAGCGGTGAGGGGGGTGAGGGAGATGTGTGATGCCTGCGAGGCGACGCTCTTCAATATTCACTGGGTCTGTCAGAAGTGTGGCTTTGTCGTTTGTCTGGACTGCTACAAGGCCAAGGAGAGGAGGAGCTCCAAAGGTCAGGACAACTACTGTTTAAACAGCTATGAGCCCGGACAACTGCATGAACAGAAGCAATTCAGTCCAGTTGAGGACACACTGTCCCACAACTAATTATCTGTAGTTCTTATCTTTATATGTGTACACAAGGATTTAAAGTGACCATTCTTGTAATACCATATGTAAACAACTACAGCTTCCTGTTCGACCTTTGCCCTAGAAACCTGGTTTCCTGTGAGTATATAAATATACTGTGTGTTTCTTTCGTGGACTAGATAAAGAACTGTACGGCTGGCTCAAGTGTGTGAAAGGTCAACCCCACGATCACAAACACCTGATGCCAACACAGATCATACCTGGCACAGGTACGCTACATGTTGCTCTTCCTGTTTACACCACTGTCCTGTTGAGTTTTGTTTTCGGAAACTGTCAACTTCTCTTTTCGATGTTTCAGTGCTGACAGAGTTGGTGGCGTCCATGCACTCACTGAGAGACAAACACAGCATCAAATCCCACTGTCCCTGCACCAACAAACAGAGCATAATCACCAAACTGCCAGCCACCAACGGGGTGTCACAGGTACAACTCACCAGTCCACACTGTAACAATAATAAACATTTCTCTGATTAGATGAATTATTGGAAACAACATTAATACCAGAGGGATTCAGGTTTCAGGCACAAATCAAGTAAAAGTGGTAATAACATTTGGTTTTACAGTGCACAGACTGTAGACTGCAAATCACCTGTTTTGTTAGTGAATATGTGTAAAAGGCTCCACCTGCCTCTCACAGGCCTCACAGCTGTTGTCTGGTGGCCGCTGAATTGAATATTAAATGATGTGATGAGCTTGACAGCTGTTAGTGTTTTAATGTGCAAACGTCCTCCATAAAATAACAAATTTGTGTTATAATTTCCACTGTTGGATGTTGTTTAACTGCTTGTCCTTGTGTCTCTCTGACAGGTTCTGCAGAACGTCCTTAACCACAGTAACAAGCTGACGCTGGTGAAGGCTGAACCAGGTTCCCAGCAGAACTGCGATGCAGGAACCAAGGCAGAGACCAACGGAGGGGGTGTCGGAGGAAGCAGTCCATGCAGCGACACAGGAAGTGCTCCTGTCACCCCACCAGAGTCCCAGTCACCTCTGCACTTCCTGGCCGACCTGGCAGAGCAGAAATCCAGGGAGGAAAAGAAAGGTGAGGGGAGGGTTGAGAATCTGTTTGCTTTTAATATTTCACTCAGTGCTTCTGTAATGATTTACATGTCCACCTCCAGAAAATATGATGGTGATCAGTAACCTTCACTCTTCCTTACTCTCTAACAGAAAACAAAGAGTCTGTGTTGGTTGGTAAGTCACTGAAGGAGGAGAAGGAGGCTGATAGCCTGGAGGTTCTGCAGCAGTGTAAAACCACCTCACTGGTAGCAAACAGCACAGAGCAGGGCTCCACACTCAGAGATCTACTCACCACCACAGCCGGGAAACTGAAGCTGGGCTCCACTGACGCAGGGATTGCATTTGCACCGGTTTATTCCACCGCTTCACAGGTACACACACGGACATTTGTGACATAATCAAGCCAAGTGACAAATAAATCAGGTTTAAAACATTGAAATATTGTTTTTTCCTGTTTCTTCCACCGATCCGCAGACTGGAAAAGGTGGCCGCACCATGCCCAACATCCTCGATGACATCATTGCTTCAGTAGTAGAGAATAAAATTCCCGCCAGCCGCCAGAACATCACCGCCAAGCTGTCAATCAAGCAGCAGCCAGTCACCACAACTGGCAACAACAACAACACCACTCCCCCTCCTGCTGTTGGCGAGGACACCAAACTGGACCGGAAGAAGCCGGTGGCCGTTACTGCAGCTGCTCCAGAGGAGTCGACCAGTCAGTATCCAGACATCCCACACTGCTGGCTCAACAACAGACACTTACTGTGGCTCAAAGATCACCGCAACCAGAACAACTGGAAGCTGTTCAGAGAGTGCTGGAAACAGGGACAGGTATGTGTTAGCCTCACTGACAGTAGCAGCTGCTGTCGTAGCAACAGCACAGAAATAATATTTATTATATGAATGTGTGCAGCCTGTGCTGGTGTCAGGGATCCACAAGCGACTCAACGCCAGCCTGTGGAAAGCAGATTCCTTCAACCAAGAGTTTGCAGACCATCAAGGAGACCTCCTCAACTGCAAAGACCAGGTGGTGTCCAACTCTGGGATCAAGGAGTTCTGGGATGGATTTGAAGACATCACCAGTGAGTTCAGCTCTTACTCATATGGTTTGATTAGATTAGATGATTGTTGATGCAGAAATATCACTGCTCAAACGTTGTTGAATCAGCCTGACTTAAGTCTTTATACGTGTTCAGAGCGGCCCAAGTCCAAGGATGGAGAACCGATGGTGTACAGACTGAAGGACTGGCCATCCGGAGAGGAGTTCATGGCCCTGATGCCCTCAAGGTCAGGACGGAACCTGAGAACAAAAGGCTATAGTAGAAAACAACCAAAGCCAGCGATTGTTTGGCTAAATGAGTTGTTATTTTACAGATACGACGACTTGATGAAGAACCTTCCCCTGCCGGAGTACTGTGATCCTGAGGGAAACCTCAACCTGGCCTCTCATCTGCCATCTTTCTTCGTCAGGCCAGACCTAGGGCCGAGACTCTGCTGTGCCTACGGTAATGGTCCTTATCTCAGCCACAACCTGTAACTGTATGTAGATGATCTGAGGTAGATGGATGATGTGAGAAGCTACTTTTGATTTAAAATGTTCTCATTAAATGTCCGTCCTCTTGTAGGTGTAGCTGCGTCTCAGGACCAGGACTTCGGTACCGCCAACCTTCACGTGGAAGTGTCTGATGTTGTGTCTGTTCTGGTCTATGTTGGAGTGGCCAAAGGCAACGGAGTCCTGTCCAAAACTGGTGAGGCTGAACATATTTTCAATGACTGCACAGGATCAAAGGGATGAATGAAAACAATGAAGAAATTGAAGGGATAAAGGGAGGAGACTGGGCTGAGAGAAGAGTGTCTGTGTAAATTAAATTGGATTGGCTGGAGGCCCAGGTCATCCCAGGTCTGAGGAAGATTCATAGGTTGCATTTGACCCTGTGTCTCTGTTGGATCTTTTGAAGTAACAACATTTTGTGTTTTATACTTCAATATTTTGGGCTGAGTGACTTTTTTGATGTCTCACATCCTCATCAGACACATTTACACGCAGCTGTTACTGTCTTCAGGAAATAACAAAATACTGGTATTGATAGAATGATCACAATTCAATTCAGACCTGAACATTTTCATGTATTTGTTTTACTCAGATCAGTTTAATACACAGCACTGTGTTGACTGTCTGTGTGTAGGAGTGTTGAAGCGTCTGGAGGAGGAAGATCTAGATGAGGGGGTTCGAAGGAGACTCAAAGACTCCAGTGAGACACCGGGGGCGCTGTGGCACATCTACCTCAATAGGGACATGGACAAAGTCCGAGAGTTCCTGCATAAGGTCGGCACTGACTCGACAGCTTTGAATGATAAATAATGTAGTGAACCTCAGTACAAACACTGACCTGTTCTTCATCTCGCACAACAGCTCTGTAAGGAGCAGGGGTTGGACGTGTCACTAGATCAGGATCCAATCAGAGAGCAGGGCTGGTATCTGAGCAGGAAGCAGCGTCAGCGGCTGCAGGATGAACACGGAGTTCAGGGCTGGACGGTGGTTCAGTTCCTGGGAGACTCTGTCCTTATACCAGCAGGAGCTATGCACCAGGTAAACACACACACACACACACACACACACACACACACAGTCCTTTCAGTTGTATGTCACATGAACTGCTTCATGATTCTGTGTTGTGTGTTGATATGTCATATGTCATAGTTTCTGTCCTCTCTGTCCTTCAGGTCCAGAACCTCCACAGCTGTGTTCAGGTCATCAATGACTTTGTGTCTCCTGAACACGTGGCCAACTCCTTCCATCTGACTCAAGAGCTGCGGCCCAGTAAGGAGGAGGTCAACTATGAAGATAAACTACAGGTGACGAACTGCAGCTCCACATCATTTAAAGCTTTAACTGCTTCATTAGGATGGTTAAGGTTTTGAACATGGTCAGCAGCATTACTCAGACACAATATGGTACTAAGACCACGAACAAAGAAAACAGCTGGATCACTGAATCAGGGACAAAAGACCAAACAGGCTGCACTCATATAGCAGTTTTTCTAGTCTTCATGATACTGCAAGAGACTTAACGGCATCTGTGGAACTTAAGTTAAATAGAGTTAGTTAGTTAGTTAGTTAGTTAGGTAGGTAGGTAGGTAGGTAGGTAGGTAGGTAGGTAGCTGTGTCAGTGCTCATCAGAAACATAACTGTTACAGACTATGAAGTTATTCTTTAGGCTCAATTGTTATGTCAACGTCTCCTCCTCAGGTGAAGAACATCCTGTACCACTGTGTGAAGGAGGCGGTGAGCTCCCTGAAGAGGAGCAGCTCTGAGGAAGACGACAAGGAGGAGAACTCATGACACCCATTAGCCTCGTCTGCACCTTCCGGAGAGGGACGCGACTCCCATCAGCGCCTCCCTTCTCTCCGCCCCTTCCGCTTCACGTGGAGGACTGTGTCACATGACCACCAGTTGGTCAGGTCAGAGCTGGTCACGTGACCCAGGGGACCTCACGGCGTGAGCTCCACCTGCATCGCACATCTCCAGACGGCCAGTGAGAGGCACGCTCACCTCCATCCTCACCCCAAGCCTTCAGTGCCAAGAGGAGATGAACACAAGAGCAGAGGGGCAGCTGGACCGACAGGGATCAAACCTCCACCATATGACGGTGTCAGTGTTTCACACTCACTGCAGGGAAGACGCAAGGAATTGTGAGAAACAGAGGGGGCCTTAATAAAAACCACCACAAACTTCCACTGCAACACAACTCAGATCTTAGCATCCTGCTGAGATCCAGTTTCCATGGAGACTCAGACCATCCTGTCAGCAGCAGTGCTGGTTGGACCCTGCTGCTCTCTGCCTGTAATCTCATGAGGATTAGAAAGGCCAGGAGGTTTAATCCCTGTCTGTAGCAGCGTCCCACACAACGTCTTGGACAGAAGACTTCACTGATCACGACAGCATCACCAGCAGCATCAGGATCAAACTGTCGTGTCTGATGTTAAACAACATCAAGAAAAATAAATAGATAAATAATGAAATAAAAAGGATTCAAGGGGGAAAATGCAAAACATAAATCTCAGAGTTTGAGTCAGCAGACTTTGCTCCTCATGTTGCTCCCTCTGTAATCTGTCTGTTCTCGTCCTTCTTTTCCAGTTCTGATTGTCTGTCTGTTGCTGTTTTTGTTCTTAATTTTCTTTTTCATACAAACACAGTTTTATTTCCTCTGTGAAGATGTATTTATTTTATCGCTCTGTGATGATGCTGTGTTATTGAGACAAAAAAACGCATTCATGTAAATGTGACTTGTACAGTTTTTTGTTTTTTTTTTTCTTCTTTTTTTTTCTTTTGCTATGTGGTTTTCAGTTGTAATACGGCTGTACTGTGATGGAGGACACTCACACACACTCACACACACACGCACACACACATACACACACACCAGCTAATGCCTACTTTGGGAAATGTTGATGCTCTACAGTCCTCATGCCATAAATACATTTTTTTTGAAAACGAACTGCCAAACTATTGTAAAGACTGTAAAGTTGTATTATGTAAAGCAAAAAACAAAATGGCTTATACACACAGCATTTTATGAAAAATTATTCTCTGTAAAATGGAGACATTTACAAAAAAGATGTAATTTATTTAAGAAAATAATTGTCTTGTTTTTTTTGTTTTGTTAAGATTTACTATGGTGAAACTTTGAAGTTAAAAGATAAAATAATGAAAAACTTAACTGTAATGTGTAAATATATACTTTCACTGAGGTATTTTTTTAAAACATGGCTTGCTTCAATTTCAAATTTTAAAGTGCAAGTGTTACATGCTTTGTACATTGAAGTTCAAAAGGGTTTTACATTTTCCATTAAAATGGATTTATCAGACGCTGGTGTTGTGTCGTCGATGCGTTCGTCCTCCTGCGCTGTGTCACTTCAATAAACAGATGTCACCATGACTTTACAGCAGCTTGGATTTATTCAGTTTATCACACGACTGACGGCAGATCGCATACGAGTATGTTAAAAATACACACACACACATACTGATCTGAACATATTGTTATAAACAAATGAGGAAAAGTAGAAACAGGTTGATTCATTGTCCAGCTATTAAATAAAATATTCTCCAGTTTATCTGAGGTGAATATGAGGCTGCAGCAGCTCATGTGTGTTAGTTTAGACACTAGTTTGGTCTTTTTTGTACAAACTTTACTGCACTGTGTGATCTTCACCACTGGGTGGTGGTGTTGTATCATGTTGGTCATGTTTCCAGTGACTCAGTGTCTTCCTCCCTTCACAAGGAGACAACTGATGACTGATGTTGACTGATTGGCCAATGAAGACTTTACTTGTTTTAATGACTGATTGAATGTCCTGAGGAACAAACACAGCAGCCTTCACCTTCTCTTTCTTCTTCTTTGCTGTTCTTGTCTAAATCTGGAGAACTGCACCAGTCTTCAACTCACTATTCTCCGTATCTGGTCCAGTTTTGGTCTCTGAGTTAAGGAGCTGATGATGAAGTCATTACATAAGATTCAGCATAAACTGGCGATGATGAAATTGACGCTCTATTTATTTATTGTAAAAAAAATCTTGAAGAAAAAAAACATGTCCTCTTGAATAAATCATCATCACAGCAGATGACTTGATGCTCCAAAATTTGACACAGTTCTACTGTTAGTTCTACTTATTACTGTACATGTAGATTAACTACAAGGATAAGCACTGAGCTGTAAGGTGAACCTTGTGTTATGGAGGCTAACTGTGTTAGCAGCTGCTTCACACCAGGAGCTGGGAGCTGCCAGGTTGGTGATGTGGACATGTACAGCATCTTCAGCTTCTCACTCAGGTCTACTCCTTGCCACAGCTCTGCCCTCCTGTCAAAATATGGTATACTACCTGTCAGTTTCTTGGCTTTCACATGGCAGTTTACACACTAACACTAGGTGATGGGGAAGTGTGTGATTCAGGTTATTTTCACGCCGAAAGGTGAAATTCATCTTCATCTTTCCAACTCTTGAATATTTCGAACCAAAATTAAGAATTCAGAATTCTCTACATGTTGACTAAAGCGTCTGTTCCAGCTGAAGAAAAGCAGCCTGAAGTGTGACGCTCCAACCGCCACGCTTCATCGCGTGAACGCTGTCATATTTTGATTAGCAGTCACAAACAAACTGATATGAACTGTGGCTGTCAAATAATGTCAAACGTGTCCTCAGAGGATAAGTAACAGTTTCTGCACCACTCCTCAGAGGAACAAACTAATCAACGCACTGTCAAATTTTTCATTTTTAATTGTAACTTGTTGTCAATCTTGTGTATTTTATGGTTTGTCTTTTGTTTTTGTACAGTGTGTCAATAGACACCTTTCAATAAAATGTATTATTACTATTATTATTATTATTATTATTATTATTAAATTAACAGACACCAGCATTTCACAGTGGAGCACTGGAGGACAACTTTATTTACTTCTCTCATCGTGAACTGTCAGTCTGCATTTCTGTGGCTTCCATACTGAAGCACGATCACGAGCTCAAACAAACCACAAAGCTTTGCAACATGACCACGCTCTGATTGCTATGGACGTTTGTCCACAGTCACCTGACCTCAACCCCATTGAACATATCATAGAGGGGAACTGAAGACTGAGAAAGTTGAGCATTCAGAGACACAACAGGAAGCTGTGGGACAACATGGGACATCAGGTTTCAAATACTAAGATATATTCTGACATCCATGTACAAGTCTTACACTGTTGAACCCACACTGGAGATGACCTCAGCCAGTCTTATCACTTCTGCTGTGTTTTTGTCTGGTGCGTTTCCTTTAGTTAAAAAAAAAAAACTGGTGATAATAATGATGGACACTTTTCTGTCCAATTTCATCTCGGCTCTGACATGTCTGGGGGTCACATTGTGCTGCTGCCTGCACTTCCATTTGTGTGTGTGTGTGTGTGTGTGTGTGTGTGTGTGCGCGCGTGCATGTGCTAGGAGCCAGTGCTGACATGACTAATGCTGGGATCAGCTCCTATTCATATTCCAAAGCTGAACTGGAAACACACATATTATCCTGCTCTCTATTATATAAGCTGACGCTGTCTCCACTGTGTGTGCGTGTGGGTGTGTGTGTGTGTGGGTGTGTGTGTGTGTGTGTGTGTGTGTGTGTGTGTGTGTGTGACAGGTTAACTGGAGTACACTGAGGCAGAAGTTCAGCACTGAGTTCAGGCAGAGGTCACTCTCTCTCCTTTCTTATTCCTCCTCTCTCTGTTCTCTCTGTTTGTCTCTGTTTCTCCTCCTCCCTTTTCTTTTGCTCTTCACTATATGTTCTGACTTTTCTCTGCCGCTTGTACCTTCATTCTCTCCCTCTTTCATTGACCTCAGTCTCGCTCAGTGGTAATGGCTTTTTAACAGGATCCATTATTTGCTGACAGTTTGTTTTCAAACCACAACAACTCAGGTGTGTGTGTCCAAAGTACATGTCTTCAGGGTTCAACTATAGGTCAGTTGTAATGTTACTCCACACACACAGACACAGACGCAAACACTATTGCTTTCTAAGATTACACATATAATAAAGTTTAATGGTTAACTTATATTAACTAGTTAATATTAACTAATGTCATCATATTGCGACTGACATCATTTGATGATATTTGATTTATTGTGTGTGTGTGTGTGCGCGCACGCGTGCATGTGTGTGTCACAGACTTGTTGTGGCAGTCAGTGTACAAATAGAGACTATTCTTCAAAGTGAAGCAAGGCATCATAAATCGTGTGTGTGGACAGGAGGCAGCTTCCTGCTGCTCCACCCTGTCTGAGGCTCAAACAAGTGACATGCATGACAAGAGTCCACAGAGAGGTCCACATCTACCTGCCAGCGAGGTCAGACCACAGCCACCGCTCCCGTTCTACCACTGAGAACTGGGAACGGGAGGTAACGGCCGCCACAAAAATACAACAAGCATGAACTCATCTCCTACAGGGGGCAGCGCTCTTCTAATGGTTAGACGGAGAAAAGGTGACATTCCTCACCTCTCTCAGAGGGAATGTGCGCAAGTGTGATTCTTAAAATCACATCAAACCAAATTTACAATATTCGTTATAGTTTTTAAAACATCATTTTAACAGTTGAAAACAACCCTGGAGTTTCACGCTGGGCTGTAGCACAAGTAGCACAAGTAGCACATGTGCTCAAGTCCTGTACCCAAGTACAAATTTTAAGTTTTTTATTATCTATTCCCATTTTCTGTTGCTGAAAAATTAAATTTGGATTTATTTTTGAAAAGTTGTACTTTGCTCTCCACTACATTTAACTATCAGATAAATGTGAATATGAATGACAATTGTACATTTTATTGATAGAAATTACACCAATGTGCCCCAAACTTGCTGTTTAATCTCTGTCAAAACTTATATATAGTTGAAGCTCTTTTTTATTTATCGATTTGCTAACAGTTCCAACAAAACAACATTTCCCCTGGAAACTACTCACATTCAGTCATTTCACTAAGAGTTCCAGTGTGTATCTACTGGTCATGATTATTTCGTACCATCACATCTCTACAAAAGCCCAGAAAGGACAAACAGACATTGGTTCCAGAGAGATGTGTTTATTAATGACATGGTTCTTCATAACTTAACTGATGTCGACCTTGGTTCGTGTCAAATAGGACTATATGCTGATAATTTGACTTGTCACAAAGACAAGAAAACAACTATTCACATTAAAACCATTTAATATGAACAACACGCCAAGATGCCTCAACTGTTTCACGTGTTGCAACCTGAAGGGAGCAGTCCAGCCCTTTCCAGCCATCCCAACTGTTTCACACTGAGCTGCAAACTGCCCCAGTGCATGTTGGAGGTCACAGTGTGATGGAGCCAGCACAACCACATTGACTACAAATAACAGAGACGTGATCCCAAGACCCCATACTGAGGCATCTTGAGGAGAGAGAGTGTGTGCATCGATTTTCTACTTGATCTGCATTACAACCTGAGCTTTGTGTTGTGAAGAAAAGAAAGAGACTGTGGTTACAAGCAGCCAAAATAAGTTTCCTCCTAATGATGTGTAGACTCAGCCTTGGAGAGAGAATGACAAGTCTGAACGTCTGTAGGGAGATCACAGAGGTGTTTGGGCATCTGATTTTGGTGTTTCCATTACAAGTCCAATTCGTAGATCTCAGCACAGACCCAGAACCTGCTGGGAGATTATATGTCTCATTTAGCTTGGCAAGGCCTCAGGATCCTCCAGGAGAAGTTGGAAAGTGTTGCTGGAGGGACACTTGGACATTGCTAGAGATGTTGCTGTAGTCACCGCAACCCGACTCCAGATAAGTGGCTGGAAACTGATGGATAGAGAGTCAAATGCTGGCACTTCGACCAGTAAACCTCTGTAACCCAAACTGTCAATGGACACGTAACTCCTGTATTTCCTTTCTCAAATGTGTCCAGTGCAAATGGTTTAGAACCTTTGTGATGTCAATGTGTTGTTCTCACTCCCTATAAGGAACAGACCACTCTGTTCCACCCCAATGTACAGCCATTCTTTCCAAACAACATTGGTACAGCCCCGTTTTTGACCATGAAATGCTGCTGGTTGAAGAAGTTCAATGACAAAGTGGTAAGTGCTGTAGATCTGAGTGTGAGAGGAAATGTTCATCAGCTGATATTCTATAATATCAGGATGGGACACAGCTATGATTAGAGTATTTCTTCTCTTTTTCACACTTCTGGTCAAACACCATCATTATCAATTTTCTCTATCTAGCAAACAAACAGAAACAAACAGTACTACCAGTAGTTCAGTAGCATCTAAAACTATAGTGGATTGAACCTTTAGTGATTTAAGAAAAACTCTTGCATGCTTCAATAACATGTCATCCAGTTTAAAGTTCTCTTTGCTGCCAGAACTCAGAGCAGAGTTCAACATCAGACAGATGCATGGCCCTGCCGCCCTGATTCCTCCATCAGATCACTGTGTGTGGAGGTCGCAGCCTCCTACTGTGTCTTCACCAACGTGAACTCACTCAGGGCTGGCTAACAACAGCTGGCTGCCTGTCTGTTGTATGTGTGTGTGTGTGTGTGTGTGTGTGTGTGTGTGTGTACAGCATACCTCCATTTGGCTGACTGAGGTTTGCTCCCAGTAAAAGTGAACCACAGGTGCTTGTCCCTCACACACCGACAGAAAA
The DNA here is from genome assembly GCA_016801845.1 of Polydactylus sextarius. NCBI lineage: Eukaryota > Metazoa > Chordata > Actinopteri > Polynemidae > Polydactylus > Polydactylus sextarius. The sequence continues at coordinate 2,393,101 of CM028920.1, read as the reverse complement.
AACCAGCTCTCCAGGACTCAGTTCTGACCTCGGTCTCACATTCCTGCTGCCTGTCGGTTTATCCTACATACTTTAACATTTCAGCACTAAACATGCATGAAATTGCACACCCACATTACTGAAACAGAAAAAGTGACAGCACACCTGTAGCTACAAGTAGGAGGATATTAATTCACACTTCAACAGAGCAGACATGGCGTGATGGAACTCATCAGGGACTGAGCAGAATTTGAACAAAAGTTTAATGTGAAGAACAGAACACAAACATGCTCAGATGTTACATCAAAAATGATGTGAATTCATAAACTTCTCTGCAATAGGCTGCTGTTATTAGTCATTAGCTGACTCATCAGGGTCCAAGATCAGAGGCACATGAACACATTTCTACAACATGTCACCATGTCATATTTATTTGTATTTGTTTTCATCTTTTTTCCCAAATCTTCAACATGCATTGAAGCTTTATAAGAAACAAGGATCAAATGATCAACACTGAGAAGATGATGTATTTGGGATAACTTCCTGTGGTCTACTTGAACCAAATGATACTAGCTCATGCTCTTTCTTGACCACTGCGTTCTTCCAAGAAAGAATAAATACA